>OX336389.2:1519323580-1520053767 GCA_946902985.2 Meconema thalassinum | reverse complement strand
CCAGTGCGCTGAAATATAACAAGTTCTCGGCCATGGCGAACCACATGGACGAGAAAAAACATAATTCCAGTTCGATAGATAAGGATTTGGAAATTGTGCATATCGTTAATAAAAGTAAAAAACTTAATGTATTAGAGAACATAGAAATTTATATCGCCCAAAAAACAGACCCTGTAAACAATTTGAACGAATTAACTCTCAACGACAACATATTATTTAACACGATCTCGAAATTAAGGCGAAGAGACCGACATAAACAAGAAACGGCCCTCCCTCCTCCATAACGTAAAGTTCTGACGTATGCTACACCTCCCCTTCTGCGACCGTTGACCCCACACTTGCAGTATTCTAGTCAACATGTGATCAAGGTGAACAACAAGACGGACACATTTGTAGTAGCTCTTTCAAGTTGTGAAATGACAGTTTATGGTCTCCAAACTGCGGTATGTAAACATTGGTCATTTATGCGTGGGTTTTTGTTATAATTTCTATTTTTCAATTTTTCATTTTCATTTAGTTTTTCGTTTTACAGGTTGTTGAAAACATTTTGACCAAGCTCTAAATAAACAACGTTCGATTCCTATCTCTACTTTCCTTTTTAAAGATGCTTGTACAATGGGGTAAGTTTTCTACATAACTAAAGTCAACATTTCTTCATGTTTCCAAGTAGGAACCATAGATTATTAGGTAATTTTATTGTTCCAGGTCCCTTGTTTTGGAAATAGATTAACAAGAATGGAGCCCACGTTTCAAAATTTCGTGCATTTTTAAATCTTTTAATGTCTTTAAGCATTTTATATTCATGTATTTTAAGCATCCTGACGATGTAAAATTTGATTTACAAATTTTTTTATAAGAGACCAACCCTTAGAATGATCTAGGAGAATTTTTTGATTTTGACTGAAGAAGGCTCACAGGGCCGAAACATGTATCAAAAAGTATAAATAAAAAGATATTTTGTATTGTATAGTGGACAAGTACATAACTTATCAAAATCAATACGGAAAAACTTGAAAAAATGACTAAAGTCATAGATATTCATAATGAAGCCAACCAGGCATATATTGAAGCACATAAATTCTCCAGCACAAAGGTTAAAATTAGCAGTCTATGTAAGGATATAAAATTCTTAAAGAATTGTTTAAGGAATAAATGGATCCCGAAACATTTGAATAAATTTCAAAAAATAAAAGGAAAATCACACCATGAGAGGAAAACACAGGAGATCATTAATGAAACTGTGTTAAGAAGGGAAATAAATTTTCTTTACAAAAAGAAAGATTTTTTAAATAAAAAATGTACAATCATCACTTAGTAGCAGCAAATAAATTAACTCAAATAGGGTGGGATGATTTTCAACGGTGCAGTATAGAAAAAATGGAATTTGTTTTAGATAAGAAACAAAAAGTCCTAGACAAAAAATCTAATGCCTTAAATATTAAAACAAGTACATCCGTAGATGAAAATATTGACAGCCCGTGTTTTCAACAACCTGTCATTAACTGAACCGATATATAACTTTCAACTGATGAAGAATTAATTTTAAATAAAGGTCCCAAGTATAATTGGAACCAAACATATGATGAACGCACAATCACTAATACCATTGCTGAAATAGAAGTAGCTATACAGGATCTAAGCTAGGAAAATAAAAATGTAATACGGCACGAGACTAGCAGAAAAATAGAAAAGATTCTTAAGAACACAGAACCCATAACGCAATCTGATAAGCAAAGCATCAAACAACTAAAAAGAAAAATTAACAGTAACAATATAATAGTCACAAAATCAGACAAAAGTAATACAATAGTCCTTTTAAAAAAAGAACAATACATAGAAAAAACCGAATTTTTTTTCGAAAGCTCAAAGTTTAAAGTGGTTAACAAAGATCCAACTACGAATATCCAAAAAAAGCTAAAACAAGTAATTAAAAATGTAGAAGTCCTGTTTGACGGTAAACAACCCCCAAACTTAGTGTACATGAACCCCGGACCCCCCACAGTCAGGGCACTACCCAAAACCCATAAAAAAGAAATACCTATTAGACCCATAGTAAACTTTAAGAACAGCCCAACGTATAAATTAGCAAAGTACATACAGCAGTTTCTAAAAAAACATATAAAATTTGAAGCTAATACAGGCTTCATTAATTCCATCGATTTCAGCAAAAAAACAAAAGACGATGAACACACTATGCATTCATTTGACGTACAAGACATGTACTCCAATATTCCAATAAAGAAAGCACAGAAAATAATCCTAAATAACTTACGAAAATATGGAAAAGTAAGTGCAATAGAAATTAATGAGTTTATGTCACTACTTAATTTTTGTTTAGAAAACACTTTTTTCACCTTTAATAATAAAATATATCAACAAACCAATGGTTTGGCAATGGGATCTCCGGCATCCGGTATTATAGCAGACGTTTATATGGATTTCTTGGAACAAAATAAAATCATTAACCATCTACCAGGTATTGTGTTCTGGGGAAGATATGTGGACGATGTGTTCACTATAATAGACGAAAAAATGGTAAAAGCAGACGAATTATTGAATATGTTAAACAAGTTAGATAATCTAAAATTCACGCTAGAATCGCAAAAAGAAAATTGCTTAAATTACTTAGATCTAAAAATAAAGAAAACACAGAATAAGTTGCATTTTGATATATATCGCAAGCCAACCCAAACAGACATAACAATCAAGAAAGATTCTAATCACCCAGAGAGCCATAAGAAAGCCGCCTTTTACAGCTTAATTAATAGAGCGCTAAATATTCCACTCGGTGAAGAAAGTTTAAACAAGGAACTAAAAATCATAGCCAACATCGCAAAGAAAAATGGTTTTTCGCAAAATTACGTAAACAGAATCAAAAATAAAATTATTAACAAATTTGAAACAACTTTAGAAAAAGATCGCAAAAAGAACCAAAATTTCGCTACTTTCACATATGTAAACCCAAAAGCACATACAATAACAAACTCAATTAGAAAATTTGATATTAACATTGCATACAAAACACAAAATAATAACAGCAATATCTTCTTTAATCATAATAGTGTAAATAAGACCAATAAATTCAGCAAATCGGGAGTGTACAAACTAAAATGTAAGGATTGCGATTCCACCTATTTTGGACAGACGGGTAGAGCGTTCAACGTAAGATACGGGGAACATACCAGTGCGCTGAAATATAACAAGTTCTCGGCCATGGCGAACCACATGGACGAGAAAAAACATAATTTCAGTTCGATAGATAAGGATTTGGAAATTGTGCATATCGTTAATAAAAGTAAAAAACTTAATGTATTAGAGAACATAGAAATTTATATCGCCCAAAAAACAGACCCTGTAAACAATTTGAACGAATTAACTCTCAACGACAACATATTATTTAACACGATCTCGAAATTAAGGCGAAGAGACCGACATAAACAAGAAACGGCCCTCCCTCCTCCATAACGTAAAGTTCTGACGTATGCTACACCTCCCCTTCTGCGACCGTTGACCCCACACTTGCAGTATTCTAGTCAACATGTGATCAAGGTGAACAACAAGACGGACACATTTGTAGTAGCTCTTTCAAGTTGTGAAATGACAGTTTATGGTCTCCAAACTGCGGTATGTAAACATTGGTCATTTATGCGTGGGTTTTTGTTATAATTTCTATTTTTCAATTTTTCATTTTCATTTAGTTTTTCGTTTTACAGGTTGTTGAAAACATTTTGACCAAGCTCTAAATAAACAACGTTCGATTCCTATCTCTACTTTCCTTTTTAAAGATGCTTGTACAATGGGGTAAGTTTTCTACATAACTTAAGTCAACATTTCTTCATGTTTCCAAGTAGGAACCATAGATTATTAGGTAATTTTATTGTTCCAGGTCCCTTGTTTTGGAAATAGATTAACAAGAATGGAGCCCAAGTTTCAAAATTTCGTGCATTTTTAAATCTTTTAATGTCTTTAAGCATTTTATATTCATGTATTTTAAGCATCCTGACGATGTAAAATTTGATTTACAATTTTTTTTATAAGAGACCAACCCTTAGAATGATCTAGGAGAATTTTTTGATTTTGACTGAAGAAGGCTCACAGGGCCGAAACATGTATCAAAAAGTATAAATAAAAAGATATTTTGTATTGTATAGTGGACAAGTACATAACTTATCAAAATCAATACGGAAAAACTTGAAAAAATGACTAAAGTCATAGATATTCACCTATGAATATACAGTTGGTTAATTCTTTTCTTTGTAAATGACCTTGTTATTTTCGAGTGAGTGTCTTATCTATGTGTGCACACTTGAAACCTTTTGTTTTTAGCAACTCTTATGAATGAATGAATGGATGAATGAAAGAATGAATGAATAAATGCACATGTTTAATGTATATAACCATGACAAATAACGGATTGTATTGGCTTGTTTTTCAGATAAATCGTTGGAAAAAAAATCAACAGAAACCTTGTTGGTGATCATCTTCTGCTGGGGTCAATTGTAAAGAATCATCATCAAATTGCTACGACCAATGTGTTCCTGTGAGCGTGATTGTGTGCCAGTCAGTGAAAGCGATAAGTGTGGCCGTGTGGAATTGCTAGTTTTGGATTAACCTATCCTAAGGTAAGGTTTGCACGTTTATTAGTCCATTTTATAATCCTGTCTATATCAGAGAGCGAAGTGTTAGTGTGGCAGCCTTTGGCCAAATGTTTCAAAACGCGAGTTTGCTCCGGTCGAATTTACAATGCGAATCACTATCTGTCGTCTAAAGATTTTGTGGAATTAAGTTTTCCCATTTTTTGGAGTGAATGTGAACAAGACTTAAGATTGCATCAGGCTTTAAAAATAAATTTCGAACTACTATGTGAATTTATATTGATAAAAAATAATGTTGAAGAGAAACACACCTTTAACCTTTGTACAAAAATGGAGAAAATACTGATAGCCGATAATTTGGAAACGTGGTATCAGGAGAAAGCTATTCAAGCGCTTATCACAGAATTTGATAAGTTGCAACAGGGTCCCAGTGGCTTGGCCCTCAATAGCATTGCCTATTTGCAAATCAATATTTGTAAATACAATCCATTGAATGCAGGAAGTAGCTATATTGCCACACCGAGCTGGATTGCTAAGAAAAAGGCAATGATCAACATACGCAACCAAGACGATTACTGCTTTTTGTGGAGTATAGTTAGCTGCCTGCAACCCTGTCAAGGCAGTAATTTTGATTTGCCAGGGAAGTACAAAGATGTGTTTAACCACATGAAGCAAACTCTCAATCTCGAGCGTGTTTCATTTCCCATGCCTCTAGATAAAATTCATTTATTTTAGAAAGATAATTCAAATTTCTCTTTCATGGTGTATGGCATTGAGGGATCAAATATTGTGGGCCCCTTGCATGCCATCAAACAGGTAAAGCAACATCACATTCACTTGCTTTTCCTGTCTGATGGGGATAAAAGCCATTATTGTTGGGTAAAGAATTTGAGTAGCTTGGTAAGCAGTCAAATGTCCAATTATAAGTGTGCAAAACACATTTGTGAGCGCTGCCTTCAGTATTTTGGAACTGATGAACTTTTGAAACGACATACGGAAGACTGTGAAGGGCAGACGGCAGTAAAGCTAGTGCTACCCGAAGGGAATGACGCAGTCTTAAAATTTAAGGCCACTAATAAACAAGACATGGTACCATTTAATGTTAACGCTGATTTTGAGGCCCTCACCGTTCCCATTCAGGGATGTGAACCAAGCCCCCATACAAGGTCAATCTATCCAGTGCAGAAACATGAGCATTTTGCTGTAGCCTATTATGTTGTCTGTCACTACGATCATTCCCAATGTGAGTATGTAAGTCACAAAGGTCAGGATTGTGCACGGTGGTTTGTTGATCAAATGGCGGCTTTAGCGGGCAAAGTAGAAAACATTTTGGACAAACCTCTACCAATTCAAATGAATGATGTACAGCAAAGAGAATATGATCAAGCCACCACCTGCCACATATGTGAAAAGCCAATCTTAGGCGGAGAAAAAAAGTAAGAGACCACTGCCACATGACAGGGCATTTTAGAGGTGCTGCCCATAACGAATGCAATTTGAAGTACTCTACACCTCGCTTCCTTCCTGTCTTCTTACACAATTTCTCCCGATATGACCTTCACTTCATTGCAAAACAATTTGCTCATGTAGATAAGAGCAAATTCAGCATTTGGGCTAAGAACCATGAGAGCTTTACCTCACTTTCATGGAGAAAAGGAAGCATGAGCATTCGCTTTCTCGACTCATTCAAGTTTATGTCTAGTTCGCTGGATAGTCTTGTGAAAGGCTTAAGCGAAGATGAGTTGAAACATACCCATTCCCACTTTACGGATACAAATCAATTTAAATTGTGTGTTCGTAAAGGCCATTTTCCTTATGATTATGTGGGAAGTTACGAGGTGCTTGAAGAAACGCCTTTGCCGCCAAGAGAGAAATTCTTTTCTCAGTTAACTCAAAGCACCATTAGTGAAGAAGACTATGCCCACGCACACCGTGTTTGACGAGTGTTTGGCATAGAAACCATGGGCCAGTATGCTATGCACTACTTAAAATTTGACGTGTTGTTGTTGACATACGTTTTTGAAACGTTTCGTCAGCTATGTCACACGATATATGGCCTTCACCCCGCCCACTACTATACCAGTCCAGGGTTAAGTTGGGACGCCGCCCTCAAATTTACCCACATTGAGCTTGATTTACTGACGGATCCCGACATGGTATTCATGATGGAAAAAGGGATTCTTGGGGGGTTCGTATCCCTCAATCAGCGACATGCCAAGGCAAATAATCATTACATGCCGGATTATTTTCCCTAAGAACCTGAATCCTACCTAATGTATTTCGATGTAAACAATTTATACGGTCAAGCTATGAGTCGACCACTGCCGTACAGAAATTTGTCTGGCTGTCTGAGGATGAAATTAAAGATTTTAGTGTGCATAGCTCCAGCAAGCAACAGGACGTAGGGTATGTTCTTGACGTTGACTTAGCTTATCCCCCCATTCTCACATAGCGACATGGTGATTTACCCTTTTGCATAGAGAAAATGGTGCCGCCCGAGAGTAAGGGCAATCATAAGAAATTGATGGGTACCTTGTATGATAAAAATCACTATGTGTTGCATATTGACATGCTGGTAGAATGCTTAGCCCAGGGCTTAACCCTGAAAAATATCCATAGAGGTATTTCGTTTTGTCAGAAACCGTGTTTGAAACCATACATGGATTTAAATACTAGTCACAGACAAAGCGCCACTCAGCCATTTCAAATCAATTTTTTAAACTGATGAATAATTGTATCTATGGCAAGAGTATGGAAAATGTACGGCAGTATAGGGACATTAAATTGGTCAACACATGGCATGGCAGATGGGGAGCTCAAAAATATATTGCAAAACCAAATTTCAAATCTTTAAATATTATTGATCATGATCTACTGACTGTTGAACTTGCCAAAATTAAAGTGGTCATGAATAAGCCTATCTATTTAGGCCAAGTCATTTTAGATTTTTCAAAATTGCACATGTATAAATTCCATTATGGTTTTACAATACATTGATTTGGTACCATTTCCTTGTTATATACAGACACGGATAGTTTTATTTACCATATCCGTGACTGTGATCCGTATGTCGTTATCAAACAAAATCCAAAATGGTTTGACACGTCCTCGTTGAGTGAGAAGAACGTGTTCGATATCCCCCGTCTGAACAAAAAAGAAATTGGTTTTATGAAAGATGAGTGTTCAGACACCATGATGACTGAGTTTGTAGGTCTCGCTCCGAAAATGTATAGTTTTCGACAAGTGGATCGATGCGAATCTATGCGAGCCAAAGGGATTAGCCAGAATGTGGTTAAACGACTCTGTGTGGATGATTATTTACATGTCCTTCAGACCCACACATCCATGACATATAGTTAGTTTAGGATTCTCTCGAAAAATCATGATTTATTTTTAATGAAACAGCAAAAACAAACACTCGCTTTGTTGGACGACAAGAGACAGTGGTGTCAGGATATGATGACAAGCGTCCCATTTGGGTACAACCAGTAATGGTTGTTGCTATTGTTGTTGTACAACACGGAAAGTGTTTGGTTTGGTTGCTATCAAATGCGTGATGCCATCTTGAGCCTCGGAATAAAAATAAAAATTGTAGTGTATCATTTTTTTTACCTGTGTGCATGGATGTATGCATGGATGTGTGACTGCATGTAAATAGTTGTACATAAACTGTATGCCTTGTGCTATTTGCCTGTCAACACATGAAGAGAGTCATGCATCAACGTTTGCATGGCTCACTGTGCACAGGCTAGATTAAAAACATGTTGGCTTTTTTAGGTTAGGTTAGGAAAAAACAAGTAGCCACCCTCACTATTGTTGTCGCTTAGTAGGCCTCATGTTTCAGCAATGTGTGCACTTTCTCACTAGGCACAGCTTAATAGGCCACACTAGGTTGTGGCTTAGTAGGCCTCATGCAAGAACAAAAAACAAATATCTGCTGCTTTTACTGTGGACAATCTCTCACTTTATGGCTAGAGTTATGAGTGGTGATATATTTGAAAACAACACCAATCCAATATCTGAACAGAATTTTTTTTAACCTGTTGCATGTTATGCTTTAGGCCTACAGCTAAAAAGGTCAACAGACAGATGGTTATTTATTTGTGTTTTGCTTATTTTTTATTTTCTTCTTGCTATTGACTTAGGGGACAGACAGTGTATATAGTACATTATATTTTTATTTATTCACTTAGTAAACGGCAACGACTACTTTTCAGATTCAATCATGAGCCACGATGAAGATTGTTTTATCGTCACAAAACACACCACGTTCAATGAATATGCCACGATGGTGTCTCATAATCCTCAACGTGTGGCCTATCCTTCAGAATATAGAAACACGAAGGTACGCATTGATACCACGTTTTATGACAGGATCATTGATCGTGAAGATAATGATGATGATTTGTTTCATGACCCAGGGCATCACTTTTGTAAATCCTGTATGCTAAATTTTGGTTTTGAAAATAATGTATCCACGCAAGTGATTCATAAAGCATGGTACGGTTTAACCATGAATCAAAAGATTGTTAAATTAGCTGACAAGGATCATTTTGCAGATTTCTGGTGTACAATATGTACAAAGCCCCTGTTTAATGTTTATTTTCCAATAACCTCTCAAATGTTTTGTTTTCATTTTTATAAATTTCCTGCTGAGGAACGAATCACTTCGTATCGACAACAAGCATTTCGCCAACTTTGTCTTAGCTTACCTATCAATCAATATTCGCCTCATAGAATGAGATTTGTTAGAAACTAACAACATCATGTCATGATTATGGCTTTTTTGTTTACATTCGGCTTTCAGGTGCATACTTGACGTTTAGAATATATTTGGCTATATTTTTGTTTGTTTTAGTTTATCGTGTATTCACGTTGATGAACACATACACACTGGTTTAAATTTGTAGTTTTGTATTTTGTTTCTTTCTTGGTTTGTTGGATGTAGACATGGTTATTAAATGCATAGCATGTTAACTTTGCCTTTTATAGGTAACCAACAGCATTCAGATGTTTGCTCTCAGTATCTGTTGATACTATTTATTTAACAGAATGCAGTGTGAATTTGCACAACAGGGCAAACGAATACAAGTCATTCGACAAGGGGATGATAGGCTAATTCCCATTCACAACAGAGACATACATTTACCTCCAAGAGATCTTGAAAATGATTCACACTTAATTTTGATAAAACATTTCCTATTAAATAATTTCCAAATGTATGTTTTAACTGAAAATGTGTTTTGTTAATTTATCCAATACTATCTATCTACAACACTCAGTCATAAACACTCAGGCCTTAAAAAAACACCAACACACTTTGATGTGCAGACAAAGTTATTGTTGTTGTTGTTGATGTAATATAAGAACGAGAGTGATACAAAGTAACACTCTTTTCTTTGGTTATAGACAACCATGGACGCCTTGAACGCCATTGGTCAAGATTGTGGCTTTGCACGCAAGAAAATGAGTGAATTGCCTACGTAAGCACCCTTTCGCATACATAAATTTCAAAAACTAAAAACCAAATTTGGTGAACGAGCTCTTTGCATTTGTCAAGACTTTGAGACATTTCTTCCCACACGATTTAATAACCTGCCTGATAATGTCATGGAAGATGTCAATTCCAGTATTCACCCTGTCTATGTAATCTATGAGGGTGAAAAAAATAATCGATGCATGGTTCGTTTTGTAAAAATAGAAAACGAATAATCATTGTAAGCTAGCCGTGACTTTTTGTTTATTCATGGCCTACTCTTCAATAACTATAATAAAATATAATTATTTTTGGTGCTCAACAGTTTGACGTTTATTAATTGTTGCTCAACGTTTACCGTGATAAATAATAATAATAAATTTTCTAAACATGTGCTTAATGGTAGAATTTTTTGTTTGTTTTTTTGAACCTTAAATCATGTCAATACATTGATGTCTATGATGAGCATAGGTGAATGCTAAGTTTTGTAAGTTCTCTTAATTGGAGATTTTTTAGCCTTAGGCTACGTGAATAGAATCATGCCTATGATGCATGTTTATAATTAGTTTACCTTTTTTTACTTTTCATGTACATAAATAGTTTTTTTAATAAGTTGAAACGTTATGCACTTAAGGCTCGCGTGTTCATTTAGCACTCCCTTATGCACCACAGCCACAAGTAAGAAAATGAAAAGTTAGAGAGAGACATATTTTTAACAAGAAATCTATTATACACTATTTACTAAATAAATAAATAAATACATTTAAAGTTAACGTCACATTGCCTTTACTGCAGACATGGTTTTGCACTACACCTTTGTTTTTTTTTTTCAAATTCTAAAAGCATGTTATTTTATTCAATAATAAGCGTTTAACAAAAACCTGATTCTAGAGTAGATAAAGATTTCATACGCCAGTATCACGTACTTTTAAAACATGATTTTGGTTCACCTGTGGTTGCAGTGCGTGAGGGGTTGTTTGATCAACAACAAACGAGCCTTAAGCACATGACGTTTTAACTTACTTTATGAATAATAATAATAATCGTTTCTTGTCCTTTTTTATTTCTTGTGATTTAAAATAACATTTATAGCAATTTGTATACAATTTTAATTATTATTATTATTGTGATGTTACTATTGATGAATAATGATGGACTTTTTTCCTTTTTCGATTGTTTGTGATTTAAAATAGGTTTAGTACAATTATTATGTATATATTTTTTTATAATAATGATGAAACTATTAGTTAAAATGATGGAATTTTGTCCTTTTTTATTGTTTGTGATTGAAAAATAGATTTACTACAATTAGTTTTTTTATAATGATGCACTGCTGTCCCTTTTTATTGTTTGTCATTTATGTCATTTTATTCATTTTATTTATAATTATAATGATGAAACTGTGAGTGAATAATAATAATGGAAAAAACACAACATGGACTCTTGTCTTTTTTTCATGATAACAGTGATACTATACATTTTTTTAATAAATTCATCACGTTAAGTCCATATCTAGATAAAAGTAATATGCTCTTCATAGCACCAATCACTATTAATGCTGCCATTCGTTCTGCTAGACTGGCATCTGTAGCTGTTAATCCTTGCTTGGCAATGCTTAACAAGACCTTGTCGGCAATGCGTCTTAGTGTGGGATCACTGTTTTCATAGGCTTTATCGTGATTAAGGCATGCATGATCCAAAGCATTGATTCCCATATCCCCTGTCCTCAAACGATCTTGAAGACGAGTACCAGAGCCGCAGAAGCTGTAAGCAGGTAAGTGAGTTTCGAATGGTAAGTTTTTAGTGATGTTATCAATAATTCCACGGCCAGTACACCTGGGACATAGACGTTTCAATCGGTAAAAAACACTTTTTTGTTGTTCTTGTTGTTGTTGTTGTTGTTGTTTGTCAGCGGTTGCTGACGAGCATGGAAGGTGGTGGTTGTTTTCCGCATGACAGCCATGGAATGATGACACAATGTCTTTACACTGAGTTTTATGACCATGATATAATTTCATTAATTGGCATGTGGCACACTGTCGAATGGAAGGTATTTTTTACCATGGTTTATTGCTTGTGATGGGAGAAATGATTGCATGGTTGTAGTTCACTCAATACAGAGTCGTTAGTCCACTCGGCAGGCGCCTTTTACCAAATTTCCTTGACAGCGTTGGCAGCAACAAAAAAAAGAAATTTTAATTTATTTAATTTAATTTATTTAATTTATTTATTAAATACTATTTATGTTACATTACTGTGATATGTCTCACGAATCTGATGACAGTACAGATTATCTGTGAGACATATTAATTATTATTTACAACATATATATATATAGATTATATTTCAGTACAAGAGTGCATGCATTTTTTTTTGTAATGTCAATGATAAAATATTAATGTAAATAATTAAAGATACAAAAAATTACACTATGGTAGTTATATTAATACATTTATGTTATGAGTTAATGTTTGGTTAAGTAATATTTTTTAATGCGACTTATAGCTAGTTGTTTGCTGTTAATGTTTGTCAGTCCAGGTGGTAGTTCATTAAGTAGTGATGGTATAATATAATTTAGTCTCTTGAAACCATAGCTATTTATACATAAAGGTTTAACATGTTTAGTACTTGTTATGGCTCTTGTTTGTATGTTGTGAGAGACCTTATGCCTGAATCTTGGATCATGGTAGTAGAGATTCAGTACAGTAATTTGAAACAACTCTTTAATATTAAAGTAAGGGATATCAGTGAAATATTTAAAGAACCTGTTTTGGCTATCTTGAAGATTATTAATTAAAGTTGTGTTTTGATTTCCCCAAGCTGCTATAGCATATCTTAATTTGCTTTCAATCAGAGCACTGTAAATTGTTTTGTAAGTTTTCCTATCTACATAAAATCGGAGATTGTAGAAGATGTAGAGATTTGCTCTTAGGTTTTTTATTATGTTTACTGTGTGTGTGTTCATTTTAAAGTGTTCATCAAGGGTAATTCCTAGGTATTTTTGTGTCGAAGTACTATTTATGAAGGTGTTACATTTGCAACCTGCTAGGATGTTTTGGTGTATGCATGATAAGCTGTGGTGCGTTAGTTTGTATTTTTCTTGTGTGAAGTGATCAACTCTGATGTGCATTATTTTAGATTTGGTTGTATTTATATACAAATTATTGTCATGACACCATCTTGTGATGTTATTGAAGTCTTCTTGAAGTCTCTCAAAAGCTGTTTTAGAGTCTTTATGTATGGTATATATAGTGGTGTCATCAGCATAAATAAATATTTTACTGTGTTTAATGGCTTCATTCATGTCGTTTACGAACAGGTTATATAGTGTAGGTGAAATAATGCTGCCTTGAGGGATACCTTGTGTTCCTTCTACTGCGTCACTGATAGTGTTATTGACCATAACTGCCGTTTCCCTGTTTTTCAGATAGCTTTCAAATAGTTTGTAAGTCGTGCCTCTTATTCCAATATCGTGTAATTTAGCAAGTAGTTTATTGTGATTTATTGTGTCAAATGCTTTAGAAAAGTCAAGAAAAAGTACCATTATGTGATTGTTCTTATTTAAGGCATTATTTATTACATTGGCAAATTCAGCCAGGAGTAGTTCAGTACTTTTCCCCTTCCTAAAACCGTATAGGTGTCCCTTTAAAATATCATATTTATTTAGGAAATTCTTCAATCTCTTATCCAAGCATTTTTCCATTATTTTGTGGAGGATTGATAAAATGCATATTGGTCTGTAGTTGCCAAAGTCTAAGTGATCGCCATTCTTATATATTGGTTTAATAATTGTGTATTTCAGATATTTTGGTATTATGCCTGATTCGAATATCTTGTTTATGAGATGTGTTATGATTGGTATAGTTTTTTTGGATGTTGCCTTTATGTCTTTCAAGCGTATATTGTCTACCCCAGGCGATTTGTCTGTTTTTAATTCCTTAATTATGTTTTCTATTTCATATTCATCAGTTTCAAGTAATGTAAAGGAATTCATTAATGTGTTTCTATTTGATTGCCATATGTTGATACTACAGTTATGAGCTAGGCTGTTTATTTTTTCACTAAAGGTATTGATGAATTTATTGACTATCACTTCGTTAGTATAATGTAATATTAAATGTTTGTTTATGACTTCATTGACAGTTTGTGTTTTCCGACCTGTTATATCATTAATGACTTTCCACATTCCTTTATTATCGTTTTTGGAACTATTTATCTTATTTTTAAAATATTGATGTTTTGTTTTGTTTATTAGCTTATTTAATTTGTTTCTGGAAGCTTTGTATTCATTTTTTATTGTAATATTATCCTTGTTTCTGAGCATTGTTTTGTAAAGTCTTAGGTAGTGCTAATAATTCATGTTGTGTAAAGCTAATCAGTTTTTTCTTGCACACAAAGAACTTTCCAATAGCCTTGTCGATTGTGGTGGCGTCCATGTCTATAACGTTGATGTTATAACCTCACGTGTACACGTCTCACTGCTATCATTGGACGATACACTTTCAGTTTTAATTTTATTGAACAACTCCCAACATGCACTCGTGGTGAGCCAATGAAACAATTGCCATACATGCGCTAAGGCTTTATTCTGAATATTGTCGCAAGGACAAGTGTCCATGAGCGTTTGCAGGGATGGACAACCCAGATCTAAAAGGTCAATACATTGACAGTGAGAGGGTAAAAATTGTTGAAGCCACTGGCGTTTTTCACTCCCTTTAACAAATAAGACATTGGCCGGGGACAAATGGGCTTTCATGACGATGTCTAGATACTTGTAAGAAATATCACCCTTTTTCCATGCTAACTGCAAATGATTTTCAATCCATTGGCTCTGTTTTTTATCTTTTTCACTAAGCAACTTGAAAGCATAGGGAGGTTTAAACACCAAATGAATAGGGTTAGACACCCAAAACGTACTACAATCGATAAAAGCTACTTCCTTAAATATAAATTTGTTGCCTGCAATTTTAAACCCCTGACAATCCACGATGAGTGTACGCATCATGCTTTTATTTTTACTTGTTACCTCATTGACGTCTAATCAACAACTAACCCATGCCATGGTTTAACATGGCAAAGTCAAAGTACTTTAGGAAAAAAAGAAACAAATGAATTGAACAACAGCTAAATATGTTTTGAGGTTTTATTCATAACATAAAAAACACTTACACTTTTATTACAAAAGTTTGTTGGCTTAATTTGGAACAGCATTCAAATGAATAGTTTGCACATACGGTCCACAGGTATCTCCTAGTTTTGCAGGGTCTGGTACAATAACAGGATAATTCAAACTCCATGGAATATTGCCCACATCATAGCGATTGAGGTAAGGGCAGGATGGACTCCATCGCTGATGATCGCTAAAGGGTCGATCCCCAATTTCCCAGTTTCCAATTTCAATGTTACAAAAATACACTTGACCACATCCCCACGTTTTAAGTAATAAAATCCGCTCTCAGCCAATTCTCCACAATCCATAAAGGGAACTGTCCATGTTTCAAAAGTTTTCAGACGATTAAATTCACATTTTAAATTCCATGGTTTGTCTGTCACGTTGTTGTTGTTGTTGCTGTTGCTTATTGAGGGACACATGATGTTTGTTGTTCTTGTTGTTGTATGTGCGCACAGTGCCAGAGCGCAACAGATACTGTGCATGCAGGCGCTTATCATCAATCCTATGAATGATAATCTTTTTTTCCACTCGACCACAGATGGCATACATGCTGGTGACATAATTGGACAAAGGATGATATTTCACTTGTCTAGCATGAATAATCAAACAGTAGGCACTGGTATGGTCTGGGACATTTTCTTCTGTTTCAAAATCTACCCTTAAATCAATGGTGGTGATTTTCATAGATTCTTCTAGATACGAACAGTCGAAAACAATCAGTGGTGCTTTTGCTTTAAACCCTTGTGGCGACAACATAGGACAATCCTGTTTTTCATAATAAGACGATTGAAATTTAGCGAACATGTCATAAAGGGGACCATACTTATTTTTTGAAATATTGAGTTCCAACCCCTCAAAGGGAAAGCAAACATTATTAAAAAATAGTCGTATATTTCTCAAGTGAATGTGATCAAACAAGGTGATATCTTTGCTTTGTTGGTATTTTCTATTGGTTTGAAAACCAATAATAACATAGAGGGGTCTCTCGGTAGAGCGAGCCGATTTGACACTCCAACTATGTGTGTCTGTGGTAGGTAGCAAGGGGTATTCATGTAGACACAAACTTCGAAAGGCGATAGGCAAGGCTTTATCTTTTTGCACCAAATTTAACATGCTTAGCTTTTTACGATCCGATAGCGTCACATGGGGCACTTTCCATAGTAATCGAAGCAGTTGAATTTTTGAGTCTATCACTGGGTCAGAGGCTCCTTTCAGTGCATTATAATCACTGCGGTCTCTCACCAGATACAAAATTTTGTCTTGCGTTTAAAATAATACGCTTGTGATCTTTGGCAAAGCCAAGGAGTAATTTTAAGGGTAGGAAGCCTGTAAAAGTGCCATCGGTATGGACTAGCCAGTCATTGCTACTGTTGGGACACCATCCTGCCACAGAAAACGTTTTACTTTCCTCCTCGCTATAGGATGGATATAATTTCATAAGACTAGTCATGCCCACATTTCGGGTCATATCTATGACAATGTCATTTATCACATAACGTACTTCAGAAAACAGAAAAGCCAAACCATGATTCGCCAACTCAGACGTTGTGGGTGTGCTGCCATCTGCTTTCATCAATTTACCCTCATTTTGAAGGACACTTTCATGAGGTAGAGTAAAAATATCTTGATTGTTAATGATGAATTGAATCTCGTCATTGTTATTCAGTCCTGTTGCTTGAGGTTGTTAGGAATGCATATCAATGCGCACGACGCCATCTTCCACTTGTATGGGATTTAACACTTGCAACAGCTCCTTGTCCATGATTGGGGTGTAACGTATAACCAATGCGTTGTAAGCGTTGTCGGTTTACTCGTGTCAACCGTTTCATACAGGGCGGGCAACCAACCGACCTCGTAGACGTTGTTGTTGCTTTATAGATAAATTTCATAGCGTCTTTAAAACCAACTTGTAGGTCACAGGGGTGTTGGCGTCCAAAGCAATCAGTTGTTGGTTTCTATTCACTAAGCGTAAGGTAATATTACTAATATCACTGACACAAACAGGATGATATAGAACCACTGAAGGGTTTTCACGAATAATATAGCCGCAAGGAGAGGTGACAATAAAATCATACAGGGAATGGCTTTGTTCTTGATTGGCAAATTCGTTTCTAATAATATTGCAAGTCACAGAAATGTGACGGTCCTCCATGAATTTCACTGGATAATCTGAATCATGGGGTTGGTGAACTGCCAACACTCTTGGTTTAAATCCTAGTAAAGGACCAATAGAATGAACTCGTGTTTCAAAGTCAATGTTGAACGTAGAGAAAATACGACAGCGATGAGTAATCGTATTGGCTGTAAGTTCAAATTTGTGTGTCCCATCCACAAATGGTTTGACACCAAATTGTTTTATCATCGACACGCTAATGGCTTCATGCACATCGTCTATGGTATAACCTCCAGGGGGTAGTCTAAACATATAATCATCATAATAAAATTTGTCATTCATATCCAGTTGCATATTGTAAATTCTGTTGTAACTTTCCAAAGAAATTAATCCTAGCACATAGGATTGTTCGGGATGCAATTCAATGGGGAGGAAAATCCAGGGACACTTCGGGCCCGCGACTGTGCACGGTAAAGGTCTTGGCGTTGACATTCATAATGATGAAACTGTTAGCTTAACGCGACCTCTTATATAAAAAATGTAAACTCCAACGGCCACACTCTTGACTGTCAAAGGTTTGTTGACGATTCACATTATAGAATATCTTTACCCGGTTTCCCAAATAACGTAGCAACTCGATCGGGGGTGGTAAATTGCCATAACTGTCAAAGTACCATACTGTGGAACCTTGTTTCACATAGGCTACAAAATGGGTTCCTGGGCCTGCATCATCATCTAAATTCATCATGGCTCGTTCTTCTTTCCACAGTGTTTGGGTAATTCATTTCGCATAAATACACCTCGAAAATGAGAAATCTTTAGTTGTTTGGCATAGCTTTTCAGTTCTTCATGGGTCATGGCTTGACGAGGCAGTTGCCTTAAGCGCTTATCGAAGATGGACATTTTTTTTCTTAGACGGTAGGCCACTACTTTGTGGATAAAAGACTGGCTTTAAAGGATTGCCATTTCTAGCTCCCATCGCAATGGCTTCTAACGTTTTATTGTGTCGCTCGCTTTCTTTGAGTTGTTGCTTGCCTTGCTCGACGGCTTTTATGGTTTTCGCTACAGCGCTGGCACCACCCAAAAGGGACCCCAAAGCTGCCAACCCTGCAAATAAAGCCGGCAAAAAACCTCCACGCTTAGCAACAGGAATGGCTCGCCCACGTTTTTTCTTTCTTTCTTTCTTTCTTTCTTTTCTTTTTATCGATACATGATGCTGCGATTTCGGAGCTGTAGACAATCGCACCGCTTGTAAAGCTTTTTCGATAGCCACTCTTTTTAGATTTTTTAGTTTTCTTACGTTTTAACACCGGGAGTGTGGCAGATCAACTTGGTTTCCGACCTGGCTTTTTTCTCTTTTTGAGATATTTTTTTCATGGCATATCTTTTTTTCACCATGCTGCTACTTGGTGAACCTTTCACAGCAAACATTCGATAACAACTAACGTAGAGAACCTTATTTCATAGCAGTATATTCCAATTCTATATAAAGCGGAAAATCATTCACCGTTTTCCCAGCTTCCTTTTCCTCAAACGTAAGCATAAGATGAAAGGATAATTCATCTCCAACATTTACTCTTTGATGGTTGTGGGCCAACACTCTATCACCGTTTAGTTGTATTTTTAAATGTTTCTCATCAGGCATGGCATATTTAATATGAATTACACCATCATAATGCAATCGATAATGACTTAAACCGGAAGCTAGCATATACGTAAGATCATCATTCACCAGTGGAGGTGGGGAATGGTTTCTGTCATTGTCCAGTTTTTGATTTGACAGGTACACTAAAAATACCGATGGGACAAATTTATAAAGCCTTTTCATTTGATGGGTCACATATCGTTTCTTGCAGACATCATTTTCGTCTCGAGGCTCTTGCACATCAATAATACGATGATGATTGGCTGAATAGCCCTCAACGGTTAGTCTCGGGGCCATGTGATAGACACTTCGCACTTTGCGATCGACATAGCTTTTTGTTGCCACCTCTCGTGACTGTTTTGACAAAGAGGCGGCCGTGGCCATGGTTACACGAGCTCGCCCAAACACGACCATGGTGATAGACGTTGACCTATCCTACTCACCACTTGCCTATATATATATAAACCTTATACACACATGAAAACAACTCAGTCATCGACACAATGGAATTAATGAAACAACCCCATGCTTTGCCCGTCTCTGATTTGGTTTCAGATCTATCACTGTCCGTGTGCGAACCTAAACGTCATGGCACCCTATTCCCATCTACCGTTCGATGTATCATGGTGGGACCTTCGGGTTGTGGAAAGACCAATGTTTTGCTGAACATTATTACCGCCCCTCATGGCCTACGATTTCAAATTATTTATATTTTTGCCAAATCCTTGTACCAGCCTCTGTACGTGTATTTGGAACAAATTATGTCTTCGTTAAATAAAGAAGCCATGGGCTATTTTACATTCACCTCACCTCAAGGTGTCATTCAACCAGTCCGCATTCAACCAGATTCCATTATAATTTCTGATGATATTGCCACTCAACGACAGGCCATTATTCAAGAGTATTTTAGTATGGGACGCCATAAACAAGTGGATTGTTTTTATCTGGCTCATACCTACTCCAAAAACCCCAAAATGTTGATTCGTGACAATGCCAATCTCATCGTTCTCTTCCGCCAAGACTCTAGAAATCTCTATCATATTTTCCAAGATCAGTTGAATCCAGATATGTCCTTTACAGCTTTCACGCAATTGTTTGCTTCGTGTTGGAACTATCATCCCCATGACTGTTTGGTCATAAATAAACAGAGTGAACGATGTGAGGGACGTTATCGCTTGGGTTTTGATCATTTTATTTCTGTTTTAAAAGACCCAGGGTTGGACATTTCCTGTTAGTGTGTCTTTACCTTCACCATGGCGAACGCCATAGGGTACAAGAAACATGTTCAAATCATGCAGCGTATTATTGAGGCACGAAATACGATTCGACATAAATTTCGTGAATTGCAACGTTTAAAAAATGTCAATCCTTTACCCATGATAAAACATGCTCCATCATCGGTTGATCCCATGAGGTTCAAACCTAATGCTTCTGCTGCTACTACTGCTGCTGCTACCTCTCAAACCAAACCCTCAACAAGTTCAAAATTTACTCAAACAGATTCCACACGACAGGTAAAATCCTCCTCCTCCTCCTCCTCCTCTAATGTTAGTGAACAAGAACATCAAGAACAGGAAGAGAAGAAGAAGAACAACATGAACAAAGTGAAAGTGAAAGCGAAAGCGTATTTAGTCCTGAAAGAAAAAAAAATCCTCACCCCTTCAACAGTTTCTAAAAACAAAACAAAAATCTTCCGTCATAGTGGCAACACCGTCTTCCTCCACATCCTCTCCGTTTTCACAAGTCTTGGCAACCCCTCAAAATAAATCTCAACTCAAAAACATTTTAATCAATCATTATGGGGCAACCCTGGAACCGTATCTGACCCTTCTATTTATTGGAAAGACAGATACCACTTATGGTGTTCGCTATGAGAATGATAGTGTAAAAATTGGGGATTCATCCATTAAATTTGCTCGTACGAAAGCTGTCATTAAAAATATCAACTATAAATTAACACCAGGTCTGTTAAAGCGGCTATTTTCTCGAACCCCCTCGACACAAGATTTTACGTCCGATGACCTTGCTAAATATAAATCCATTTAATTAAACTCCAACGCTCACAAAATAAACTATAAATCCTCTCAGCAGGTCAATGCCAATATATCCCAAAAATATAAAACCATCATTGCAAACATCTTTGGTAAGCAAAAACATCACTCTGCCTCTGGTGTAAGGTTTAATAAATTAAAACCCTACCTAGATATAACCTTTTGGAATAATCTCAATCAGTTAGTAGAGCGCTTATACTTGCTTCATGCATGAAAACAAGCTGGTCACATTGGACATGAGGCAGAAATCGCCCACATTGGACAACAACTCCGAGATGCTAAAATTATCTTATAAGCCACCCCCATCAAAGTGGGCATTGCTCATGAATTGCATAAACCAGCCCGACGCATTTATGAACGTCGTCGTGTCATTTACAAAGGAATCGATGAACTTTGGCAGGCAGACCTGGTGTAAATGATACCTTATTCTAAAGTTAACGACGGTGTACGCTATATGTTGACCGTCATTGATGTCTATTCCAAAATGGCTTTTGTTCAACCAGTAAAAAATAAAACTGGTGTCTTATTCACAAAGGCCTTTCAACACATTATTGAACAATCAAAACGTCAACTTCACTTGTTACAAACCGACCTGGGAGTAGTACAGTTCGCTTCACTTTGGATATTGCATCATCATGACCAGAAATTGCGTAATCCTGATGACGTCATGGGATGACGTCATGGGTCCTTAGAGCAAGCACATGGTCCAGGAGCGAGCATGTGCAGTGCACGTGTTAGCGTGGGAAGGGGTTGACCTTTTGGCTTGTTTGTGCGATGATGATAAAAAGTTAATGGGTGTTGACGTCATGGGGGTTGTTTATTAGGATGTTAACCGTCATCTGACACCCATGCGAGTGTGAGCATGTGTGCTACTATCAGCAATCCACACATGTGGTGTGCAGCTGTTATGTTTTTTTTGTCCGCGTCGGGTTGGCTGAGCGGAGAGGCGGTTCCCATCCACACATGTGGTGTGCAGCTGTTATTGTTTTTTGCTTTGGATGCTAACCGTCATTTGACACCCGTGCAAGTTTGACCATGTGCAGCAGTGTGATTGATCTCGTCTGCTGTGTTCGCGTGAGACAGAGTTGACCTTTAACGTCATTGGCTAAGAATGTAATCTTTGACTTCTTTAAGCAATAGTGGAAAAAAAGAAATGATTGCGTTAGAAGCTAGTTTGCAGCATATGGTTTCTGGAGTGTGGGTGGGGGTGAAGGATATATAAATGGATGAGTGCATGGAAGAGTTTAACTTTTACTTTTGCGCGAAGAGTGTGTGTGTGTGTGTGTGTGAAAGAAATAAAGAAAGTCAACGACGAGGAACAAATTGTGTGATGGAAGCTCTAACGAAGTTCAATAACTTATCATCTTGTACTGAGTATTCTAATAAGAAACTAGCAGAACTAGTCATTGATTTACCATATGTGGTCCAAATTATTCGCCCCGTACAGACGAGGTTTGGAAGAAAAATAGTGGTGGATATTAACATTGAAGATGAAGTAACAAGTGTATTTCTACCAGCAGTATTTTCAAAATTAAGCGCATCAGAGATCGATGAACTAAACTCAATGGGAGGCACACTGATGCTGGTGTATTTGGGGGTGAAGAACCGCTCACATCAAGTTATTTTGAAACAGTACTCGAAGGCAAACTGATGACGGTGTATTTTGGGTTGAAGAACCGCTCACATCGACATGTTTTGGTGAGTATTGGATTATATATATATATATATTTTATGTATTGATTGATATAACGATTGATATATTTAGTTGCTAATTATTTCTTAATTTGTTTAATTTTTCAGATTATCTAAAAAACTAATAAAACAACCAGCAT
Source organism: Meconema thalassinum (assembly GCA_946902985.2). Lineage (NCBI taxonomy): Eukaryota > Metazoa > Arthropoda > Insecta > Orthoptera > Tettigoniidae > Meconema > Meconema thalassinum. Next base: position 1,520,030,882 of record OX336389.2, on the reverse strand, counting down.
AATGAAGTGGAAAACTGTTAATTTCCTGAGTGGAACTGAACATCGATCGCACCCGCTAATAGAGTATCATCGTGTATGCTTTCAACAACCGGAAGAAGAGGAAGAAGATGATAACGAGGTGAGTCGTAATGAGAAAGAAGCTTGTTTTAACAAATGGACATCTTCGAGTGGAATTTCAACATTTTCAGTCTACGTTACCAATGTTAGCAAATCAGATGATAGTCAGCGAGAGGTGACAGAAACAGTTCTAAGATATCTATTGAAAGAATTATGTGAAGAAGAACATTTTATTTGTTTCTTCGGATACAATACATTTGATGAAGTTTTCAAAATCGAATTTTCCATGACTTGTTACGATGTAACAAAATTGAATGTGTATAGAAACAATTTGCTTGGTAAACTTCAGGATGAATTTCCTTTTGAGGCTGTTCATTGTTCATTGGAGATTACAGGCAGTAATTTATCACAATGGCTTGAATATACTTTAAAAGATTATAGGTTTATGGTAAACCGATGTTACAGCAACTGCTGGTGGTGTATTAACAATAGTGCAAATTGGACGTATGCTTAGACATCAGTGATGGTACACCAACTGTTGGTGGTGTATTAACTTTAGTGCAAATTGGACAATTGCTTAGACAACACCAACAATGACCTCGCCTCCTAGCAAACGTAGAAAGGTCGATATTGTAATACATAATAACAGTGAAAATATAAGAAACCAATTGGACAATGCATTTGAAAGTGTTTCTAATTTTCGAAGTGAACTAAACGGTGCTATTTCAGTATCATACCAAATCGGGGAAAACACTCAAACCGAGTTGATTGAGAACAGTGATGAGTTGATTGAATGTTGGAGAGTTATTAGTGAGCACATATTGCAACAAGCTGTGAATTTCGAAGAAATTACAATTCAAATAAAGGATGAATCTTTCTTGAGCTGTGAGTTAATTGAAACGGCATTCAATTCTAGAGTGTACACACTTGCAGTATCAAATGTTAAGAATGAGTTTTTGGATCCTCGCGAATTTTTAGCGAATGCTAATATTTGGTTTACAAAGTATGTTAAGAAAGCGTTAACTGTACAAGCTTTAAAGGTGAATTCAGTTTTGTGTGCACAATATGTGCTTCGCGACATATCAGAAACAAAATATTTTGCTATCAAAAATGAGGTAGTTTTCGAGTATACTGATTTAAATGAATTTTATAATAAGAATATCATTGAAGGTACATTGACAAAAATGAGCGAATTTGAAGCAAATGGTTCCGGGTGGGCTTTAGAAAAAATTCATAGTTTGAGAATTAATATAAATAAATATGTTGGATTTCGAGTTGGAATGTCCAATACTAGTAGATTGCCTGATGTAATAGTCAATAAACATGCAGTGCTAAATTTGTATGATACAAAGGAAGCTTGTTTTGCGTGGAGTGTGGTTGCTGGTTTGTATCCAAAAACTCGAAACGCGAATCATCTTTCTTCCTACCCTAATTACAGAGATGTTTTAAATTTAGATGGTATTCCAATTCCGATGGAAATGAAATATTTAAACAAGTTTGAAAACCAAAACAATATTTCTGTAAATGTGTATGGAGCACAATATGATGAAAACAATTGGGTATGTATGGGAACAAACGAAGTAAAAGGAAAAAAAACTTTTACTATTGTACCTTTGTATGTATCGGATAAACTATATGAAAGGAGTGTAGACGTATTGATGTTGCAGATTGGAAACAGTGAAAGTTATCACTTTTGTTTAATTAGAAATCTTGCTCGCCTTGTGCGTTCAAGCGTCACTAGCACTCGCAGAAGGATTTATATATGTAGACGATGTTTGTCATATTATTTTCTTGAGGATGAGTTAAATGTTCACTCTGCAGACTGTAAACAGTTTCCTGTTGCAAAAAGCATAATGCCGACTGATGAACAAAGATTTGTTAATTTTACAGAATATCGAGTTAAAGATACAGTTCCATTTATAATATATGCAGACACTGAATGCGTCTTGTCTCCAATTTCCTCCTGTTTTCCAAATAGTGACAATCATAACTCTACTTTAACACATAAACATATTCCTTACAGCATTTCTTTATACCTTCATTGTAATTTCGATAGTGAATTGTGCAGTTTCAAGCTCTTTAGGGGAAATAATTGCATTGAATTGTTTGTAAAGGAACTTTATAGTATTGTGGATAAACTTCAAACATATTACTTATCGGTTAAGCCAATGTTAAAGATGACCGAAAATGAAGAAAGATTATTTTTGTCAAGTAAAATGTGTCACATTTGCGAGAAACCGATTGCAGTTAATGAACTCAAAGTACGCGATCATTGTCACTTAACTGGAAAATATAGAGGAAGCGCACAAAATAGTTGTAATTTAAATTACAAAGTAACAAAGGTTTTGCCTATAGCATTTCATAATCTAACGGCCTATGATGGACATTTTATAATTAAAGAAATTTGCGAGAAACGTGATGGAGAGGTGTTACATAATCCTGGTAATATAAGTTTGTTAGCGGTGAATATGGAACGTTATAAAGGGTTTACAAAGTATGTACGGGCTAAGAATGGATTCATTCAGGTAAGATTTTTCGATACATATAATTTCTTGTCCTGTTCACTAGATCAATGTTCATCTTCGTTAAGTGAAGATTCAAAGCAAATAACACGACGTTATTTTAATGATGATGCACAGTTTCGACTTACTGCGAGAAAAGGTGTGTTTCCCTATGAATACGTCACGAGTATGGATGTACTTAACGAAACTAAATTACCTGAAATATCCAAGTTTTATAGCAGTCTTAATGATCAAACAATATCGAATGAAGAGTATGAGTTTGCTCAATCGGTGTGGGAAACGTTTTCCTGTCAAACATTAGGAGAATACGCCGATTTGTATTTAAAAGTTGACACACTTCTTTTGGCGGATGTCTTTGAAAATTTTAAATTGAATGGCATGGAAACTTATGGCATTGATGCAGCTCATTTTTACACTGCGCCATCTATGTCTTGGTGTGCTATGAAAAAGATAACCAATGTTCAACTTGAATTGCTTCAAGATATTGATATGTTACACTTTTTTGAACGATCTATTCGAGGAGGAAATGTTCAGTGTATAACACGACATGCGATTGCTAATAATAAGTATATGAAAACTTATGATGAGAAAAAGCAAGACTCCTACATAATGTACTTTGAAGTTAATAATTTATATGGATATGCGATGATGGAATATCTTCCAACGGGCGGCTTGAAATGGGTTGCAAATGTTGAAGGCTTTGATGTTTTAACTATTGATGATACTTCAGAAATTGGATATATTTTGGAAGTAGATTTGACTTATCCTCAAGAGTTACATGACAAACATTCAGATTACCCTCTATGTCCCGAAAAGTTGACAAAGCTAATGGCTACCCTAGATAATAAAGAACGTTATGTTTTGCATTATAGATTGTTAAAGCAATGTATTTAACTAGGAATGAAATTAGATCGTATTCACAGAATAATTGAATTCAATCAGAGCCAATGGCTAAAACCATATATTGATGTGAACACAGAGAAACGAAAACATGCCAAAAATTATTTTGAAAAGAATTTTTATAAATTGATGAATAATGCAATTTTTGGTCGTTCACTGATGAATGTGAGGAAGTTAAGGGACATCAAATGGGTCACCAAATGGCATGGAGCTCGTGGTGCTAGGTCTTTAATAGCTAAGGCTAATTTTAAACATAGAATTATATTCGATGAACAATGTATGGTCATCGAGATGAGTAGACTAAAGATTTTTCACAATCAACCAGTATATGTTGGTGCATCTATATTAGATTTGTCTAAATGTAAAATGAATGACTTTCATTACAATGTTATTTTAGCAAATCCTGAATCAAATGTGAGGTTGTTATACACAGACACCGATAGTTTTATGTATATATTCTATTATGATATTTATGAGTTCATGGCGAGCCTCCGTGGCTTAGGCGGCAGCACGCCGGCCTCTCACCGCTGAGTCCGTGGTTCAAATCCCGGTCACTCCATGTGAGATCTGTGCTGGACAGAACGGAGGCAGACAGGTTTTTCTCCGGGTACTCCGGTTTTCCCTGTCAAAATTTCATTCCAGCAACACTCTCCACTATCATTTCATTTCATCTATCATTCATTTAATCATTGCCCCAGAGGAGTGCGTCAGGCCTCGGCAGCCGGCACAGTTCATATCCTCGCCGCTAGATAGGGGCTTCATTCATTCCATTCCTGACCCGGTCGGAGACTGGAAGCAGGCTGTGGATTTTCATTTTCATGAGTTCATGAAACAGCATTCAAATTTGTTTGATACTGGAAACTATGAAACAAACAATCCTTTTGGCATTGTGAGACAAAATAAAGGTGAAATTGGTTTAATGAAAGATGAAAATGCTGGAAGGATTGTTGAAGAATTTGTGGGGTTACGACCCAAAATGTATGCAATAAAATTGTGTGATGAAATGAATAGCTTGTGTAAGGCTAAATGCATTAAGAAGAGTGTGAGTAAAAGTATGAATATTGATGAGTATCGAAAGTGTCTTTATAACAGAGAAAAAGTCAACAAAGTTCAAGTTTGTATAATTTCAAAATCTCATTCTGTATTTACTGTTCGGCAAAATAAGTTGGCAATTTCATCAAACGAAGATAAAAGACACATAACTGAAAACGGAATTGATACTTTACCGTTTGGTCATTTTTCTCTGAAAAATGATTAGAAACAAATTGAGATTAAAGCAGTTCATCTCACTTACTTTATTTCTTTCACACACACACACACTTTTATGCTGTTAATAATACTAATTTTTTGTGTGTTCCTTTGCTTATGAAAAAAGAATAAATAATAACCCAAATTTTGTGTGTATTATTTAAAAAAAAAACACCTCTCCCCCCCACCATTCCCATTTTCCAGAAATATAATTATATATGTATAATTACTTTATATTACATATCATTTAGTAATGGTGCGTTGTAAGAGGAGCAACTCTACCACTCAATATAAACGAACAGGAAGTGGATCATTAATTAGTCGTGTACTTAATAAAACTATTGATAATTTACCCGTGGAATTACACATCCCGGGATATGAATATTGTGGACCAGGAACAAAATTAGAAAAGCGATTGAGCCGTGGTGATCCAGGAATAAATATATTAGATAAAGCGTGCAAAGAGCACGACATTGCTTACGCAAAGCATAAAGATTCAAACAAAAGAAGAGAGGCTGATGAAATTTTAGCTTCAAAAGCTTGGTCTCGTGTAAAATCCCGTGACGCATCATTTGGAGAGAGAGCGGCTGCACTAACAGTGGGTGGCATCATGAAAGCTAAGTCTAAGATTGGAGGAGGTAAGCGAAACTTAAATAATAAAAAAAAAAACAAGAAAAGATTAAAAAAAAGAAGAACATCGAAAAAGCAAGGTGGTATTTTACCCCTACTTCCGATATTTGCAGCCTTGTCGGGCTTGGGGAGTCTAGCAGGCGGAGCAGCAGGGGTGGCGTCTGCTATAAACAAGGCGAAAGCTGCTCAAGAAGAACTAAAAGAAATGAAAAGACACAATCGAATGATAGAAGCAATGCAAGGAAAAGGAGGTCAAGGCATTTATTTAAATCCTCCTGCATACAAAAGATAATTAACCAAATACCAAATAAAGCATTAAGTAATTTCGCTTTAGCTAAATACGCACATCAATTAAAGATTCCAAATTTTAGAGGAGTCTTTATGCGAGATACGTTACCAAGATATCCTCGAAAAAATGAAAACTGTATTGTTAACCTTGAACCGATGGATAAATCCGGTTCACATTGGGTGGCTTTCAGTAAACGTGGTAAATATGTGCATTATTTTGATAGTATTGGTAATTTAAGACCACCATTAGAAATTTTAACATATCTTAAAAATTGCTATTTACAATATAATTATCATTCATATCAATCGATTACTTCTTCGATTTGTGGACATTTATGTTTAGTCTTCTTGTATTGTATAAATAAGGGAAACACAGACCGTCTTTAAACATTTCAAAGATGGCTTTCGAAAGACGGATAACTCTTGAAGGTAAAGGCTCGAAGATTGATGTTACATTGGAGAAACCGATTAATCTTGTAGGAGCAGAGTTTTTTGAAATAGGACTTGCAGGATTGTATACATCTAATTCTATTCGAAATGTTACCAACAGAAATAATAAATTTCGCATTCGTTTTACTAATTTTTTATCAATTGATTTAGTGGTACCACCGGGTATTTATGAATTTGAAGATCTAGCCTCAACTTTTGATGATTTACTTAGTTATCACTCATTGTCGAAACTTATACCAAAACATTTAGAAAAAACAAAAATGTATTTGGAAGAGGATATAGATGGAAAAAGAGACAACCGCCTCGTTTTGTCTTCTCCGTTTAATATTGATTTCACTGTAGCCAACAGTGTAGCAGGGCCTTTAGGTATTGAAAAGAAAGTTTACCCTAAAGAGAATAAAAGAGAAATTGAAATTGATCGAAATAGAATCGATAATGAAGTAACAATTAGCGAGAATAATAACGTTTTGGCTATAAAGTTGAACGAAGCGGATAGAGCGAATTTAATAATACCCAATGCTAGCTATACGTTAAAACAATTAAGTGAAAAGATTAATGAATTATTAGTTGAACATTTATTAGGTGACAAAGACAAATTCCCATCATTTTATATTAATTATGATAAAGTCTTTTATCATTGTAAACTACATTCGAAAGTGTTTGCTATAGATTTTGGTGTTGCAGATTCTATTGCAGATTTGTTAGGATTTTCTCATAGAAAGTTCAAGGCAAACACAACTCATCATTCTGAATATATGATTAAAATTAACACTGTTAATAGTATTCGAGTATGTTGCAACCTTGTGCTTGGTACGAGTTCTTATTTGAACCATAAACCAACACACTCTTTATATAATTTTAAAGCTCATGTTCCTGCTGGTTACCCGATTGTTGTACAACCAACAACAATTAATTTTTTGCCTATGAACACCAAGGTTATTCAACATGTATCTGTGCAACTTGAAGATCATCTTCAACAGCTCATTGATTTGCAAGATGAAGATTTAACTGTAGAATTAATTATTCGTCCAGCACGATATCTTGCTATATAAAGTAATGAAATACTGTTATGTTTTCATTCTACTTGAGTAAGCTTACTAGAAAACAATCACAAATATGGTTATACTATATAATACTCAAAGTTTGAAAAAAAGAAGTCGACTCTGATTCGAAAAAATAATATAAATCAATCAGCTAAAATTTTTAAAAAATACAAACAACGACATCGCACCTTGAAATCTAAGAAACAGTTATCGAGTAACAACAAACATTTCTTACAGTCTTTAGGCTATCGCGTACTTTAATTTCAATATAAATATATATGCAATTGTTAATCTTATTTAGTTTCTATCTATAGTTGAAGCTGTTAACATGTTTAGCATGTTTAACATAACAGATAAAAGAGAGGTTGACAACAGAGTTGTGCGACGAGAAGAAAGAGTTTATCAACCTTATTCAGCTAATAAATTCGAAAATAATGATGAAATTCGAATACCGATTCAAAATGAAGAAAACATAGTTTTATTATCAGAAGGTGTTCTTCACTTAGAAGGTCAAATTATTACTTCTAACATAAATCCTGCTGCTTCTACTACAGCACATCCTGACCAAAATTTTGGGGCTAATCTTTTTAGCGAAATTCGCATCACGTTAAATGGTAAAGAAATTGATCGTACACGCCATCTAGGTATAACAAGTTCTATAAAAACCTTTGCATCATATTCAAAAGCGAATATACAGCTTTACAAAATGCTGGTTATTTTCCCTCTTTAACAACACCAGCAAGTGAAGCAAATATTGTTGATAGTAACACAAAACGTTTTCATATAATACTTCCTTTAAGCAACCTGTTAGGAATAGCAGAGGATTACAGAAAGCCGATTTTAAACTGCAAGCATGAGGTAATACTTCTCCGATCGTCAAGTGACGCACGTGCGTTGCAATCGACAACCGAAAACGATCTTTCTAAGGTCAAGTTATTTAAAGTTTATCTAAAAATTCCTGTTTTATTATTATCGGACGAAGAACAAATTAAAATATTAAAACTAATGCAGAAAAATATTCCCATTCAGGTTGGTTTTCGATCATGGGATGTTCATGTCTTGCCTTCTCTTCCTAGAACAACTAAATATAGTTGGACTGTAATGACAACTTCTGAAACTCAAAAACCACGTCAATTTTTATTAGGTTTTCAAACTAGAAGAAATTTACTAAACTCATGCTCTTCCTATTTCGACCATTGTAACATTAAATCTATAAGAGTTTTTTTAAATTCAATTTTTTATCCCTATGAAATGCCAACTTCTGAAATTGCCATAAATGACTACAGCGAGTTATATGACATGTTTGTTAAATTTCGTAATGTATATTATCAGATCGATGATGTTCGTTCAGAGACTCTGGTTTCACGAGATGAATTTAAGTCTCATTGTCCGATTATTGTAATTAATTGTCTCGAACAAGTGGAAGCAGTGAAGACATCTTCAGTCGATGTGCGAATTGAAATCGAGACAAGTGAGAATATACCTGAAGATACAACTCTTTATTGTGTTCTTATTCATGATCGTCAAATATCTTACAGACCATTAACGAATGAAGTAATTATCTAAACCAATATTTGCTAAGTTATAAGCAAGCAAGTAAACAAGTATTCTCACTTTAGTTGCAATCATGGAATTGACAACAACAAACTCTCCTTCTACTGATGCTGGCACGTGGAATAAGAAGCAACCAATAGTTGCAGACATTCGCAAGCTACCAAACGGCAGTTTGGAACTTGCTTACTGTATGTTAAATAACGGCAATATACCTTCATTCAGCCCCGTGATCACATGGGTTGCAGCATATTGTGAAAAAACTCTTTCTTCTTTTTTTGAGTCTATTAAGAATAAATATGATTATTTAGTTGTATATAATTTGCCACAGGAATTTTCTTTGTTTGCACTAAAAGCACTTTCCCCCGACTCATTATTCGATCTTAATACGATTGATGGAATGTCAGACCTAATGTTGAGGCATAGCCATCGTTTACCTACAGATTGTCCAAAACATTTACCATCTCTAGCAATGGGAAGCAATAGTTGTGCTAAATTCAATGTCAATGCTGTTCAACATTGGTTAAATTCTTCTGATGGCATCATGAAAATCGTGTGTTCGATAATAAACAAGTTTCGAAACAGTGGACTTCGAGGTTTTAATAAGTTTGATTGGAACTACTTTCCTATAAACGTACTGACTATATATGAACCACAACGAATTCGTCTAGAGTGAGAACATCTACCAGATCATCTAAAGAGGAAATTTCAACTGTTTCATCTTCGCTGCAAATGTGACAACTGTAATCGCTATCTATAAAGGTGATTAATTTAAATCTACTAGTGTCGTTGACAGCTATACATATTTTGTTTTTAGTTTGCTTTTTAACACAGTGTATATTTTTTGTCTACAGAAAATAATCATTTGGACAACTAAAAGAAGAAGATCATCTCAACACACCCACACTCATCTGGACAACTAAAAAAAAAAGAATGAGATTACTTCAAGAGAAATAAAATTGTATTAATTGTAATTCTAAATGAATAAAGAAGAAAAGGTCTTTTGTACCATTTCATATTAAAGTTCTTATTAATGATCAATTACCTCCTCACTCTACATGTAAATTAAATAATAATATTGTCAGGTGAGGGAGTCGAACCCTCGCTTTCAATTTCTGAAAATTAGATCTTAAGTCTAACGCCTTAGACCGCTCGGCCAACCCAACACACATGCAAATCATGCATATTAGCCAACGTGTTTTGTTGATTCATCTCAGTTCGCATTTAGCTTTGTGTGGTGAACATCTTTTCTTTGTGAAGTAAAGCAGCATCATGAAGTATTTTAATTGTGTAAAGTATTCCAAAAAACAGTTAATGCAAATGATATTGAGTCAAAAAGAAGTGAATTTAAAATCTGAAAGAGATCGGCTAAAAACATTTAAGACCTGGTCTTCAGACAGTTTTACGAACACTGCATGGTTAGCAGCGGCAGGATTTTTCTATTATGGATATAAGGATATGGTTAGGTGTGCTTTCTGTAATCTGCAACTTAGTTATTGGGAAGAAGATGATGATCCGTTTGAAGAGCATAAGAAATGGGCTTTTTCTTGCCCCTACGTAAACAATATTTCTCCTAGCATAGAATTGAAATGTGAATATGAAAGACTTAAAACTTTTCAAAATTGGCCTCTTCCCTGTCCAAACGAATTTTGTTTAGCATCAGCAGGATTTTATTATACTGGTCATGGTGATAAGGTAAAATGTATATTCTGTAAGATTGAAATTGAAAATTGGAGGGAAAACGATAATCCTTTAAATGATCATGAAAAATGGGCGCCATATTGTCCATATATAAGAGGGTTTTACGTCGGCAACGTTGATTTAAATCCTGAAAATCCTACTATTATTCCATATAATACAAGTTATGATACGTGTGGAAGCAATATTTGTTGATGTGATGTGATTTTTTGTGCAGTGTGCATTCTCAGACGTAAACGTAGACATGCTGAAGTTTTTTAAGCAGTCAAACACTCTACCAGTAATTTCATGTACTAATGCTGAAAACCAGAGTAAAAGTGAAAAAAGAAAGCATGGTGTTTTACTACCGAACACAATTCGATGTATCATTTGCGGTCCATCGAACTGTGGCAAAACAAACGTAATGCTAAATTTATTGTGTCATAAAAATGGAGTTCGTTTTGAAAACGTTTATATTTAATCTAAATCACTTGCTCAAAGTAAATATGTTGAATTAAAAAAGTTTTTGGACTCCATAAAAGAAATAAAAAGTGATTTTTTTCCGATAATGATGAAGTAATGCCTCCAGAAATGGCTAGAAAAAACTCTATATTTGTTTTTGATGATGTAGCCAGCAATAAACAACAACACATGAAAGATTATTTCAGTAGAGGTCGTCATCACGACGTTGACGTATTTTATCTTTGTCAAACATATTCTTGTATACCTAAACATCTAATTAGAGATAACGCTTATTTTTTAATTCTTTTTAAACAAGACGGAACAAACTTGCGTCACGTATATAACGATCATGTAAATACAGATATGAGCTATGAACAGTTCTTTGATATTTGTTCGTATTGTTGGCAAAACTCTAAGTTTGGTTTTTTGGTTATCGATAAAGATAGCGATTTACAAAATGGTCGATATCGCAATGGATTTGATGTTTATTTTCAGTTATAAATATGACTTCAAAAAGAGGTAAATGCCCATTCGTGTTATAGCTTTTGCGTGGTTAACAACTTAACTATGACATCGTTTAACAAAACCAATAATGTGTCTATCGGACGACCGACTTCACGACATGATATTGCAACTAAATCATATGTTGATGATAAGCTAGTGCAATATGGAAATCAACTAACAACAACAAGCGACGGGCATCTAAGTATTAACGGCAAACGGTTAAAAAATGTTGGAACGCAAATACATGTTGAAGATGCGTGCAACAAACGTTATGTAGTGAAGTTATTGAATGAGCTAAATAAAATCGAGTCTAAAGAAGACATACAACGAAACTTTAACGACCTTAAAGGTTTAATTTTTTCAATTTTTAAAATAGAGAAAAAAGAACTTGACTTTCAAAACAAACGTCTCGCGGGCTTAGCTTTACCATCATCTGCAAATGATGCAGTAAACCTTATTGCAATGCAGCAACATACATCGAATATAAAAAAATATCTTGAGACCCGAATAACTGAAGTGTTACAACGAGTAGAATTCATTCATGGTTTAGTGCGAGAATTTTCAGAAGATCACTTTCCGTATGATCAAGATACCCTCGACTTGGGTAACAAAAGAATAAGAAATGTTAAAGACCCAATTCAAAATCAAGATGCGGTAACGTATTCTTTTCTTAAAACTCATGTAACAAATGAACTCGATGAAATTAAAAAATCTCTTTTGAATATAAACAGAGATGATGAAACTGTAGATATGTTAAATAGAAGAATAACAAACATATCTCAACCAATCGATTCGTTAGATGCAATAAACAAATAATACTTAGAAAACTTTGCTGCCTCTCGAAAAGATCTAGAAGACTTAATCACTAAATTTAATAAACAAAACTTTTTAAACGTAGACGATGGTGGAACTTTAAATATGATGAGTAAACGAATTACTCACGTAAACAATCCCATATACGATAACGATGTTGCAAATAAGACGTTTGTTGAACAATATGCCGCTTCCCAACGTGAATTTGATCAATTGAAACAAACTGTAAACAATCTACAACATCAAAAACAAGCAAATGTTGAGTTTCCTGTTAACGACCAAGATGTGACAAATAAATGGTTTGTAGAACACTATGCTGCTTCACGAACTGAAGTTAATCAACTAAAAGAAATTTTAAGCAATTTACAAACTCGTATTGAGGGTGTTGCTAACAATCTCAATATTGTTAAAAAAGAAGATCTTGAAAGTTATGCTGCTGAATCCAACGAAGAATATAACAAGTTAAAAACTGAACTGGAAAAAATTGAGCAAATGGTTAACAAAGAACCACTCGAAAGTTTTACTGCATCCAAAGAAGAATATGGTATATTAAAAGATGAAGTAAAGAAAAAGAACTTATCGAAATTTATTCTGAAATTCCCCAACACACCATCAATCCATTCACCAGTATACACGCTTCATAATCATAACATACAGTACCAACTTCCCTACAAAGGCGTATTAAAACCAATTTTTGTTTCACCAAGATCTCCAATTGTGTATGCAATTTTAAATATACGTCAAGAGATTGAACTGGATGGCAGTGATATTGTTGTTGAAGAGCATGATGAAATTCAGTTTCGACTTAGAGACCCTAAAAAACATAAAACTGATGATCTTCCTCTTCAAATCGATTTTGAATATACTATAAATAAGTAAAACAACCACAATTTCCGTTTAGTCATGGAGAAGAGCTCGAAGATTAAAGCTGAAAGTCGAGTAAAGGATAAACTTTCTCGCTTAAAAAAAGATGTTAAAGACAAGTATCTTTCACTTCAAAATTATGTTAGACGTAAAGAATTGGATATAGAGACTAACTTTAAACCAGTAACAAGTTCATTAAATCAACTTGTAGCTATTGCTAATACGTCAACTCAAAATAAAGAAAATCGAAAAAGAAAAGGAAAATATGACGATTCTGAATCCACTGCTACTTCAGACGAAGAAGATGGAGATAGCATCAAAATAATTTCACTACTTAACCGCTACTTTGATCCGTTCATTAAACAAAACGTGGATAGAACATATGGTATAACGATAAGAAATGATAAACAATACTTGGGACGCGAACGAGTTTTCTTTGATAAAAAGTGGATAAAAGTTAGTGGTGAAAAATTTCCTATAACAGAAGGTCTACTTGAATTGATTCAAAGGAAAGTACCAGACCCCACTCTAATAGATAGGAGTGATTTAAGTTCATATTTGAAATTATTAAATGTTTCAAACGTGCACAAAAGAAATTATACAAGCAATGCAGCTCCAAGAGGAACGCAATCTTATAAGTATAGACATATAATTGAACCCCTTCTCACTGAAGACATAGATAGAATTATAAAAACAGCAGATGAAAATGAAGAAAAAGCAAATACTACGATGCATACTGGATATGGTCAAAAAAAACACATCGCGCCACAAGCCATTTGGAAATTTGAAGGCGGAAACAATATTGAATTCGTTCACTGGAATGAACCAAACAAATTGGTATCAAGACTTAAAAAATTAATTGCATCGAAAGCTGCAGGTCACACAGGACTCGACAGCGAAATCTTTGCAATTGAAGAAGAACTAAGAAATGCAGGATATATTGAATAAAAATTCCAACGTTTGTAAAACAATGCACAGTATGTTATAAAACATTGTTTGGAAAATAACTATGAACGAAATCAGACGAGAAATTGCAAAAGAACTTCACGCACCGCTTAGAAAAAAGTTTAAAAGACGCCATGTTATTAGCAAAGGAATCGATGACCTCCATGAAGCTGACCTTGTGGACATGTCCAAACTTGCAAAATGGAATAATGGATTTAAATATTTATTAACCATTATTGACGTTTACTCGAAATATGCATGGGCAATTCCTCTTAAAACCAAAAAAGGAAGTGAGATTGTAAAAAGCTTAAAATTTGTTTATTCTCAAAGTAAAAGATTGCCGAATTATTTTCACACCGATCGAGGAACGGAATTTTATAACAGTGAATTCAAAACATGGTCTCAGAAACAAAATCTAAAGCATTATTCCACTGGGAGCTCCATTAAAGCGAGCGTGGTAGAAAGATTTAATCGAACTCTTAAGGAATCGATGTGGAAAGAATTCACAACACGAGGTTCATACCGATGGGTACATATTTTGCCTGAGTTATTAGTAAAGTATAATCACAAAATACATCGCAGCATCGGCATGAAACCTATTGATGTAAAAAGAAACAATCCACCCAGCTTGCCAACACAATATAATGAAACTTTAAGAAAACCAAAATATAAAATCGGTGACATTGTAAGAATATCAAAACTCAAGAAACACTTCACTAAGGGCTACGAAGCTAATTGGACAACAGAATTATTTACAATTTATAAAGTTCAAAATACTAATCCACGAACATATCTTTTAAAAGATAATAAAAATTTGCAGATATTCGGAGCGTTTTATGAAGCAGAGTTACAACGAACAAAATATCCTAATATTTACTTAGTCGACAAAGTACTACGTAGAAAAGGAACCCGAGCCTTCGTATCTTGGCTTGGATTCGATTCAACTCACAACTCATGGATCCCCAACAAAAATATCTTCTAATTACAACAGTGTAAGTTTATGTTTAATTCCTCGCAAAAATATTATTATTATTATTATTATTATTATTATTATTATTATTAATGTGTCTCTATATATATTTTTCAGCTCACTAAAACCAACACACGCAAGAAAGAAAAGAATGATTGTACTTACCCGTGCACAAGACCAGCATATTTCAACTCTGCAAACAACACAGCATCTTCAATTCTCCGCAGCTTGTTGGAAAAAGAACTACTTACCACTTTAAGAACGAAGATCATAACATTTTTCACTATTTCATATTTATATAATTAATGTAAACCACAAATGATCAAATAAATATATTAAAAAAAAAATTTACACTGCACATTTCAATCCACTGTCCACCGTCCATTGAATTTAATTTAAAATTTGAACATCATCATCATCATCATCTTCTTCTTCTTCTTCTTCTTCTTGTTGGTCTTCTTCTTCTTCTTCCACTCGATGTTCTTCTTCTACTTCCATTCGATGTTCTTCTTCTTCTTCCACTTCTTCCATATGCTCTTCCTCTAATGGCCGATCAAACACGGCCATTAGCTCTTCCGCCAATGTAGGATCAAACGCGTTGAAATTCATCAAGCCGATGGTTCTCAGCTTGTCAATAATAATATTGACATTGTGTAATGTCACGCCGTTGAAAATCATCTCACGGCAGTGGTGTTGATCTCTCATCAGCTCGAATATTTCGGCGCTAAAAAGCTCCTTTTCGCCGGCTGTTAAAGTGTTAAACCACACCTCCTCCTCTATTTTCGTCGCACTGACGATAAAATGCAACCCTTGTTTCAGGGCACTTTCCGCAAACAACATAATGTGTTGCAATTTCACTAACTTTTCAATCAACCCCTCGCACAGACTCATGATGTTTCAGATAATGATAGCTAACTACTGCTCCATAGCAATCTCCTCTTATATATATATTAAGAAGTTAGAGCGCCAAAAACCCTCTTTAAAACATTTCACATGAAGCTCTGGGAACCGACATCCAATCTCGTTCTCGCATTAAAAATTACAGACTTGACTAATGACGTCTAGGAATCTAAAAACAAACAGATCGAAATTCATTTCACACACTCGAAGTTATACATGCCATATAAAACACTTTAACCAGATTGAGATCATGAAGCAAGACAGAACACAAGAAATGTTAACATCATTTAAATTAAACAGACATAACATAGCGAGAACGAGTAACACATGTCCACTCCCACGCTCTGGTGATATATATACTGTACTTAAACAGAGTCTAGCTTAACAACAACACTTCACTTATTTAGCGAGGGCGAGCAAAAAACTTTAACTACCATGCGTCACATGTGCAGAGTGAGCTGGCTGGTCTCACGGCTCGCCCACACGGTGCGAGCAATAAAAAACGGAACATATGCTTGCCACATGTCTGGTAGCGAGCCGGCTATGTCGACCGCCTCGTCGCACACTCTCATTCAAAAGTTATGACACCCAAGACTCTCTCCACTTCCTTGAACAATTACCACAATATAATTCAATAATCAATCAATAATTAATAGCCATGATACACAACTGACCTCTGCTGTCTTCTCCATGCGAACACAAGGCATGGTGGTCATCCTAACCATTAGCCATTCACCTGATCCCACCTGGACCACGTGCTCGCTCTAAGGACCCATGACTTCATCAGGATTACGCAATTTCTGGTCATGATGATGCAATATCCAAAGTGAAGCGAACTGTACTACTCCTGGGGAAAGAATTTTTCAACAAGGATTTCTCCAGTTTTCTCAAATCTAAGGATATTCACCATTATACCACCTATAGCAATCTCAAAGCTAGCGTAGTTGAACGCTTCAATCGAACATTAAAAAGTTATATGTGGAAAGAGTTTACAATACATGGTTCCTATCGATGGATAGACTGGTTACCTCAACTTGTGTCACGCTACAACAACACCATTCATTCCACCATCGGCATGAAACCTCGCCTCGTCACCAAGAACCTACCCAGACTCAATAGACTGTTTAACCCTTTAATAAGGGTAGACCCAAGGCGACATCGCCTTAAAATTGGAGATTTTGTTCGCATCAGTAAACATAGAAGTGTGTTTTCAAAATCGTACACTCCACAATGGTCGACAGAAATTTTTAAAATTCGCCTAGTCAAGCTAGGTCAACCAGTGACGTATCTCTTAGAAGATCAGAGCTGTCAACCCATTCAGGGACGATTCTATTATGAAGAAGTGCAAAAAATATTATATCCCAACGATTATCTCATTGAACGAGTAATTAAAGTCAAAGGTGCAAAATATTTTGTAAAGTGGTTAGGATTTCCTTCCACGGGTCAATAAACATATTTTTTGGTAATAAAACCCTATTTATTTAGTTATTTAGAAAAAATCAATTTCCAAAAAGATGTATCACATGACCTTTCATTAATCCCACCCGTTTGTTTATTACATGTCCATTAACCATTTTGTTCAAGCCCATGCCAATCTTTTAACATGATATTATACACCCACCCATCGTTTCAAACTTTGCGTTGCATGTTGAGTCCATAATGAACCAAGGCTATGACATACACAGTATAAAGCCGCACACTGTATCATGACACCTGCCTCTTATCTCTCCGCTGCGAGGCACGTACGATGATAAGACCACTGTCTGTCTGGCTCGCCGTGGGTCAGTCTCAATGCTTTCATTTCTCATTTCATCAAGCAAGTCCTCCCTCTGCGTGTGAGCCCAGTCAAGCCATGTCAAATAATAATAATAATGCAAAGGTGTTTTACCAACATCATAGCGTTTAACATAACGTGACTTCAAATCTGGTTTCTTACTTTTTCCCCGTTTTCCTCAACGATCTCGAAAAAAAAAGACGGAAAACATGATTTCAGCTTTTCCATACCTACATCTCCGTAAAGAGAACAACGACACAAATACATCAACATGCCCGTCATAAATATCGCCTAATTCGTTTTCCAAATAACTCGAAAATGAACAAAAACACCTTTTCCATAAGAAAACCATGTTTCCATCTTTTTACCTTTTCCATACCTATATCCCCGTAAAGAGAATAAAGAGACGAAAAAAATACTATCACACACGTCATCATCACGTTTTCAGTTTTTCCAATATTAGGGAAAATCACAAAAACCCATATACCATAAAAAACATGTTTCCAGCTTTTTTTTACCTTTTCGACACCCACATTCCCGTAAAGAGCACAACGAGACGAAAAAATACTATCACGCACTTCATCCTCACGTTTTCAGTTTTCGCAATATTACGGAAAATCACAAAAACCCATTTTCCACCAAAAAACCATGTTTCCAGCCTTTTACCTTTTCCATACCTAGATCCTTGTAAAGAGGACGACGAGGCGAAAAAATACTATCACGCACGTCATCGTCACGTTTGTCGTTTTCGCAATATGAGGGAAAATCACAAAAACCCATTTTCCATAAAAAAACGTGTTTCCAGCCTTTTTACCTTTTCGACACCGTAACGAGCGCAACGAAACGAAATAATACTATCACACACGTCGTCATCACGTTTTCCGTTTTCCAAAAATTAGCAAAAATGTGAAAAAAGCATTTTTAGGCCCAAAACCCTATGTTCAGCTTTTCGACTCCTACATTCCCGTAAAGAGCACGCACGCCCTCCTAGCATGACTCCTTCCATTCCAAGGTCGCAGGGGTTCACAACTTCCTAAGTAGAGCAGAACCTACAACCTAGCACTATTTTAGAGTGGACATAAAACGTCCATAGGAAAGGGGGGTTCACCACGATCCCTAGGACACCCCACATGCTCAAATCCAACCATGGGTTTAGGAAATATTAAAAGTGAATGACCTATTAGTTCTGGTCCTTCAATTAAATAACACAAGCTATAGGAAACGAGGGGGCATTACTACAAGTGCTAGGACACCCGATATGTATAAATCCCATGATTGGTTCGCGAGATATTAAAACCGGATGACCTTTTAATTTTGCCCTTTTAATTAAATAAAGAGGCTGTAGGAAAGTAGGGGGCGTCACTACGAGTGCTAGGACATCCTGTATGTTCAAATCCCATGATTGGTTAGCGAGATATCAGGTTCGGGGCAAATACGAGGAGGGTTCAATAAGTTAGTAGACAGAACCCCTGTTACCACACTACTGCTACCACTCTACAGTCAAGGATAAATGTCCTACTTCACACTCAACGAAATGCGCAATGGCGAGTTGTCTGCAATAGATAGGCATGTGCTTTCCCGGAGATTTGAGAAAACCTGAAGTTAACAAGCTAGTCAAGATGCATAAGCCACCACATCCTACGTACACAATTGACAGTAAAGTGGCAGAAATCGGACATAACGTTATTCGACTTTCTCTATATCATTGGCAGTACAACGCAATTGAAATGGTATAGGCCTACATCATATCGTATGTTCAAGAAAGAACCCATACATTTAAAATTCAAGATGTCGAAAAGTTTTTTACCGATGCTGAGACGCCGGTGACACCAGAGCTGTGGAGTAAGTACGCAACCCATGCAAAGAGGACAATAGAAGAGGAAAATGTCAAAGAGTTTATCATACACTTGTGCCCATGAGACTGTGACAGTGACACTGGAATTGATAGCAGCTCGGCTGAAGACGATCTCGAGTGCTGTTGGAACTCTACTGCTGTACAAGGCTAAATCAAAGTATTTCTACATATCTACGTCTTTTATCGATCTTTAGAGATATCTTTATTAGGAGAGTTACGACTTCTTCAAATAGCAATTTGGTTATTTTCTATCCCTTATTTTTCAAGTTTTCTTTATTTGTTTGAAATTTTACAACCAGTAGTTGCAATACAATCATAAATGACATGTAATAAACGACAGTTTACTAAGTATGGAATCTGAGTATGGACTCATTTTCTTTAGAATATTATGTAGAAATCAAAAAACATGAAAATTGTAAATTAAAACTTGAAAGAAGAAACGTTTTAGTGCTGTAGGTGAGTCATTGTCCGGTCCGGCGGGTCAGGAAGGAAGGTGAGTGAGTGAAGTCCCTTAATTCTCTGGGTATCGTGGCCAAACGGAAACACTATAGGGTACAAAGTAAACCCACTTGTAGGATGACTGAGGTGGGGATATTTGCCTCACCAGTCAGAGTGTACCTCATTACAGCCCTCAGACCAGATTTACATTTCTTGGCAAGCCAAGAATCCCACCCGGAATCCAAGAATGCTAGCCACTGCACCATAAGTTGGCGAAGTCGATCTTAGCAAGTTTCTTATTCATTCATTTGAGATGGAAATCGGTTGCGACTCATGTAGTTCAAAGAATAAGACGGATACAGGAAATATTTCCTGCACTATCTAGATAGATAGAGCTCAATGTAGTTCATTCATTGATAAGTTCACAGGCCTCAGTTAGGTTGAGTGAAGAATGATGTATACGATAATTGTATCGTACGAATTAAGGATACCATTAGTTAGATAAACATAATGATATGGTACAAATTTACTTTCTTGAATTCTTGTTGTCCTTCATTTAACCTTTAAGTTCTGTGATTACGTACAGTAAAACGTCGCCCTGAAAACACATCTCAACGATAAGAAGTCATCTTTCTTGTATTTACAGCCATTAACTCTGTTTTGGATATTTTTGGCAACAAATGTCATTCAGATTCATATTAAAAAATAGAATGATTTATTTGCTATAAATCTTCATTGACTGAATGCATTAAAACTTATTTCATTACGCTATATAGAACTCCTCTCTAAAAATTACCTGATTCTGACAAGTTAATGCAGATTGTTTAAATTAAGAAGTCATATCATTAGAAACTTTTGATTCATTCCTAGCCCCTTTTCCAGAATGAAGAGTTGTGTGGCTTAAGTATCCTAATTTATCCGTTTCGAACAATTAACTGATCAGATTCTCACACCTCGTTTAATTTTCACGTACACACGCAATATTTTGCAGTTTATCATCTTGGCTCAATTAAGGCACTTTGCGCCACACAATGATATGTCCTTCCGATGCAGAAATGAAGCAAAGTAGAAATGACTTTAAAGGACCAAGAAACTAGCACTACACGCACTCCACATTCCCAGGACAGAAGACTCCATACCATTGGGATATCTGTAAAGAAATCAGAATAAATCAGTTAATGAAAGTTTAAACTGCAATGCATTAACTTGCATATCATAGAATCTAATTCCACAGAATACAATTATATTTTCCAAAAATCAAAGACATAAGTAGGGGAGAGCGAGGGGTTCTAAGCCACCCGGCGTTGCTCGGGTGGCGTTCATATTAAATAATTAATATCTGGCCAACCCATGGTCGGATTTTAACAAATGAGGTGTCCTTCGACTCTAGCTGACGTCGTCTTTGCTATGGACTCTGTATGATATTTTTTTTTAATTGAAAAATTTTGTTTTCGAAAGTAGGTGATAGTTTGAAAACCAAACATGATAGAATGTTGTGCCATGGCTCAAACTAACGGTCGTTATGTCCTTTATTTTTTATAATACTTTTTTTAATTTTTTATGTTTTTTTGAAAACAGTCCAATTTTGAAATTCCTATATTTTGGAAACTAGGAACTTTACAAAAAAAATGTTTGACATAAATGAATGGCCCTGACGCCCTCTACCCGCAAAATATATTTCAAGCCTCTAGGACTATAACTGGGTAGTAGTGCTAGAATGGGGGTTCTACCTGTAATCGCGCGTGTGCCTGAATACGTATGGCTATGTTGGAAAAATTTGGTGGTGGGAGAGGACTAGGGTCGAGTTAGGGGTCGTTTAGATGATATTTTTTTCGCTCTATTTGATGGTGAGGTTATTTTTTACAATGGGTGGAATTTGGAAACGCTATTTGAGGTAAACGTGCGTTTTTGACATTTTGGTGATATTTAATGAGCTTGTAAGGCTAGAACGATGAATTGTTTAGGAACGGGGTGACGTTCTCTAGGCTAAGCATGTGTGTTGGTATTAAAAAAATATTGAAACTTTTTGTTTTTCGGATTGGCGCTATTTTGGAAACGGTGAATTTTGGGAAAAGGTCTGTTTGACGTTAATGAAATGTGGGTATGCCCTCTAGGTGGACAGCAAGTTTCAATGGTGTAGGTGGAAAAATGATAGCCAACTTTCTCGCGAACATTGGTGATCATTGGCGAACGGATGGTCGGATTTTAATAAATGAGGTGTCGTTGGACTCGAGCTAACGTCGTCTTTCCTATAGACCACTCGTTATATTTTTGATTTTTTTAAGTAGGCGATAGTTTGAATACCAAACATGATAGAATGTTGTGCCATAGTTCAAACCAATGGTCTCTATGACCTTTATTTTTTATAATAAAACTTTTCTTATATTTTGTGATTTTTTGAAAACCCTTAAATTTTGAATTCTTACTATTTTGGAAACTAACCCGTTGACAAATAAGTTTGTTTGACATAAATGAAAGGTCCCTACCCCCTCTACCATGAAAATAAATGTCAAGTCTCTAGGACAAAAAACTAGGCATTTTTTTATAAAAATAAAATAAAAGCGTGTTTGTAGACCGAGAGCAGGTAGCGCTTGACGTATGTTACAACGAGGCTATGATTGGCCATGGTGGATATGGGAAATGGCTATTTCAACGGGGGCGATGTCTGGCAAAACGAGGGGTTGCTTTTCGATATTTTTTTCTATGACGAATTAATGAAGGCGAATATTTTGAAATGTGACAAGCATGCTAAGATTTTTTACCCCTGAAGGGGATCTTTAACGTTTTAGTTAACGGTGATGAGCGAGATCGCTCTCTGACACAACAGACGGTTGTAGGATATGACCAAGTGATTCTTCGACGTTGGCGATCTCGGTGACCGTTCCTGGAAGAAATGAATAGCTATTTTGGAGGGATGGCGGGGGCAGCTTATCACGGTTGGTTTTGTGACATTTCCTATGACGGATAGAGGCGAATATGTGAAAATGTGTTAAGTGTGCTAGGATTTTTTTTACCCCTGAAGGGGATCTTTAACTTGCTAGTAAACGGTGATAAGCGAGACTGCTCTCTGGCACAGAAAATGGTTTTAGAATATGGAAACCTATAACATTTTCTTGACCAAGTCATGTGCATGTACGCAAAGAGCCAAAACGGTAAGTTCATTGGCCTAAACTAAACATTGAACTGGGTAAAGTCATGTGATTTAGGAAGAAAGTATGGTGTTAACATGATCATTTATTGAGGATGGCCGCTTCCTAGTAAGTATTATTACAGTAAAATGTTTAATTATAATAATAATAATTGTTACGTGCAATGCCCGTCCCAATGTTTTTAAAATCCCTCTTCCCTGTATTCTGGTGTTCCATGACATTTTGAATCGACCGCCTGGTGACTTGATTCCGTTTGTGTACACGAGATAGCAGCTGCTGTCGGACTTCGGGATTGCTCCAAGTAGTTCCTTCGTCTCCGATAGAGAGTGTTTGCTGTGCCTTATAAAACTCTTCCTTTTCGTGGCATAATTGAAAGACAATTATATTCTACGTCATGAAATAAATGCCTGTGTATTCATGATACCGCCAAATTATTTACTTAATAATGACATTGTTGATTGATGTGTTAAGCCTTGATTGGACGATAAATATTTACATGAATTCAGTTCGGTATCTGACGCGGGATTTCTCCGTCATCTTGTGGAGTCCATTGTCTGTCGTGAAGAAACCAACAAGCCGACTGGCCGTGAAAGGTGTCACCACTGATGGGGCTTGGGCCCCCATCCTCTACGAAATATAGATATATTCAAGAAAAAAGCAAATGCCTGTGCTCCTAGGCTATAACTTCATAACTTGCCTTGAAGATGATGTGTGATCTGTTTTTTTACGGGCTACAAGAAGAATAGCCTCGTGGGTGATCGAAGCGGGATGTGTGTGCTAACGCAGTCATATTGAGGCAATTCATATCTTTTACATTATTTATATTATGTGTTAATTATTTTATTTTCTTTGTGTCTCCACTGAGAAGGAAATAAGGTACGTTATTATTTAATGTAGATATATATTATTGTTAAGGAGCTCCTATATCATCTTATAGTAATGTTTTAATTCTGTACCTTATTTTGTTTTATAGGCCTAATATTTCTGTTTGTCAACGTTACCTGATACAAAAAAGATTATTGTTTTTCTTCGTACCTTCTGGAGACACATTTCTAAGGTTATTTTACGTTTTAAATTACTATTTATTTTCCGTTGGCAATCTTGGGATTGGCATATTATTTATCTGATTTAAGATCCGTGGCTCCTCCCTCTTGTTTATAGTGTTTAGACGTAATGGTTTTCCTCCGTTCTTTTCTTTCTGCTGATTTTAAAATTTAGTTTTGGTTGATTGTTTGCCGTAATTCGATCGGGCATGCGGTCTCCTGTTTTTAGTGGCCATGTTTGTTTGTTGTTTTGCCGAGATGCATTATGGTCTCGAGGTCAGTCTCTTGGCGCCGACCACGAAACTCAGACGTGTTGTGGTGTTAGCTTAATATTTTTTTTAAATTTATTCTTGCAGTTTTAACTTTGTGTTTTTGGTAAATGTTCCTGTGTTTTTCTCCATCTTGCCAATTATGGATTTATTTTCTGATCCAATTTTATTTTATTAATTTAATTGTAAATTTCTCGTTTCATCGTGGCTTTAGATGTCAGCATGTCCGGTCGGTATTGCGTCCTACTAAATTATCAAGCCCGTTCTCATTTAACTGTGCCTGTAATTTTATTTTTAATCTTTGGGCTTTATAACTTTTTTTAATTTTAATTTAATTCTTGCCCCTTTTTTGCTTTGCAAGCAGGCATGTTCTGTTTCTGGTGGAGGTGTTCCTTTAAATTTTAACATTAAATTTTTATTTTTATTTTTAAGCAGCTGTTGTGGCATTATTTCGTCGGCGACAATTCCGTTAGTTATTTGTGGGTGTCTGTTGAACAGCCTGTGCGTTCCCCTTCTCCACTTTCCTTCCACCCCTTTTGGAGCTCTTCTGTTGGGTCATGTCTTCTGGAGGTGATTTTGGCTGTGGAAGCGACTCGGACCTCTAAAACAGGTAAGTAGGCCCATCCACGTTGTCCACCCTGGCCAAGCGGCGGTGTCATTCTGGTAGCAGACCGAGCTCGAGTTCGCTTCCGTAACTATCCCCTCCCCAGTACCGGCAGGCTGTTTTATGGACCCCTCTAGTGCTGATGGGGCGGTTTTTGGTGGGATTTTGTCATGCCAGTGCACTTGATGTTATGTAAAGCTAATCCATGTCGTTTGTTTTATTTCATGTTTGCCTCTGAATATCCATGTGGTGAGATAACTGTGACCTTGTCCTGAGCGAGGTGTTTGCTGCTGTATTTTATCCTGTTTGTGTGCAACATCCCCACTGAAAAAGAAGCTCGGTGAGTGACTGCAATGTGTTCTTGGCATGGGAAATGGGGATTTCTTAATATTCTGCTAGCCTACATGCTTCGTGTGAAGGCATCCTGGAGCCCTGTCGGAAGCTGTTAGCCATATGTTTTGTGCCAATTTTTGTAATTTAGCTTCCAGTTCTCGAGCCAAGCAGGCGGTGACGTATGCAGTTCTGGGCAGCATTGTGAATGATTTTGTGTAGTATGGTGGCTGTGTTCGAGTGTCAGCCTAATCTATGGTGTTGGTAATTGGTGGTTGTGGTACTGTTGTGAAAGTGTAAACTGTCCTTGTAATTCCTAAAATTTGTTTCCTTCTATATTGTCTGTCTGCATTCTCTGTTCTTTAAAATGGCCTACAACAATAGTGTTTTCAATTTAATTGACTTAAGCGATAACCTTGTGAATTTGGAGAGCTCTTCTGGGGTTGAACGTGAATCACCTCTGTTTAATAGGTGTGAGGTTTTGGGATCGATTACTAGTAGTAGTTTGCCTGCCCATCTGTTGCCTGGCGCTGGCTCGTCCATACCACTTAACCCTGCATACGGTCATTCTTCTCATATTAGGTCATCTAATGATTTCCTGGGTACTGCCGACCCGTTGCATCCCAGTTCCTTCTCTAGTAATATAAATGTTTTGTCGCCTGTAGAGGGTGTGCGAGCGGGCTACCCTGGTAACAATGTCTCTTTTCCAAATGCTACATTCTCGCCTACCGTTAATTATGGGTCGATTCCTCATCCTATTTCTGGTTTCTTAACTAAGTTAAAGAGTTTCAATCTGGATGACGTTACCCAAGTGGTCCTATTTTTAAAACAAGTAGTCGAATTGGGTAACCATGCCTCAATTTTTGGGATGTCGGAAATTCAGATTTTCCAACTTTTGTATCCAGTTGCATCCGGTATGCTGCGCGATGAGCTAATTGAAGCTATCCACCTCCGCATGTCCTCAGCCATGTTTATTAGGGAAGTGTTGTGGTTTTTTGTCCCTGCGAGTGCCCTAAGTGCTCTCGAGCAAAGGTTTTTATATCGTGTTCAAAGGTTGAACGAGTCCCTTAGCGACTATATCAGCGACATTAAGGTGTATGCCCAGGTATTTGCATCCCCTTTAACTGAACGACAGTTGGTGTCATCGATTGTAAATGGGTTTTCGCCTCAATATAGGTCATACATGACTATGTGTACCAGGCCTTCGTCATTGGTCGAGCTGAAACAGGTCGTTATTGAGGCTATGGCTGTGAAACATGCAGATTCCCTTCGTGTTGCTAATGTTCCTCCTCCTTCCTTGATGTCTCGGCCCCCTCCTTCCTTGATGTCTCGTCCCCCGCCTAAGGTTATGTTCCACCCAAGACCCAACATTAAGTGCCACACGTGCGGTGGCGTGGGACATGTCAAGAAGGTGTGTCCGAGTAACCAGGTTGTGTATCGCCAATGACGGGACGTTGTGGAGACCAATTCGGGTGTTACTTCCAAGGATATTTCTGTGCATAAGAGTTTGGGAAAACCCTGTGAAGTTTCTGGTCGCCCTGCCTATGAAAGTCTTGATAACTCGTTGAAAACTAAATCTTCACGGGCTAATTCTGCTTATGTCGCTGACCTACCTAACCTGTCGGTGAGCAATGTCGTGGCAAGTCAGCCTAATTCTAAGCGTAATGTGAAACCTGTGGTGCGGGTGTCCTCGTCATCTACTTGTAATCGTTTTAGAGTGAGTAATGATTTTGGAATTTCTCCTGTGGCTAAAGGAATATCCCCGTTTATTGAAATGTGTGTTAATGACGAGCCCGTTTCCGCGTTGCTTGATTCTGGTAGTGCCGCATCCATTATAAGCGAGGACTGGTTTTTATCTATGAAGAGTGTTTGCAAATTTCCTGAGTTAGAGCCTAACAATGAATCTTTTATTTCGGCAAATTGTTCAAACTTAAATATTTTGGGTAGTATGACAGTCAAAATCCATATTCTAAATTTTTCTTGGAAGTTTAAATTTTTTGTTGCCAGAAATCTTTCTTGTTCTATGGTCATTGGAGCTAATTTCATGTCACACGTTGGTATGCTTCTTGATTTTGGTGCTCGCAACTTATGGTTTAAGTTTAATCCGCAGAGTAAGTTATCGATTAACCCGGTTTTATCTTCTCCTGCTGTCAATTCTGTTAGTGAACCTATGACTATTGAGGATCTCGATCTGGAAAATTTAACGAGTCTTCAAAGGATACCATTAAGAGGTTATGTCAGGAATATAGCGATGTATTTACTGACAAGTTGGGTGTAACCCATTTGATGGAGTACAAGATTGAGCTAACCGATTCTGTGCCGGTGCGTTCCAGCCCGTATCGCCTTGCCCCGCCCAAGATGGCTGAACTTCGTAAGATTATCGATAAGATGTTAGAAGAAGGTGTAATCCAACCCTCTATCTCTGCCTACTCATCCCCTGTATTTCTTGTGCCAAAACCTAACGGTGGTTTTCGGCCGGTGGTCGACTATAGGGCTCTTAATCAAAAGGTTGTTTTGCAGTCCATCCCTTTGCCGGACCTTCACACATGTTTTAGTTGGTTTCGCAACGCGAAGGTGTTCACGATCCTCGATTTAAATTCTTCTTAATTCCAAATTCCCCTCTCTCCTGAATCCAGGCATGTTACTGCTTTTTCCACTGACTGGAACCTGTTTGAGTATGCCCGTGTCCCGTTTTGCCTATCCACCGGAGCCGCTGTGTTGAGCAGACTTCTGGACAAGGTGTTTTCAGAAATTAAATTCAAGTTTGTGTACCACTACCTTGACTATGTGGTGATCTATTCTGAGTCCTTCAAGGAACACGTTGGTCATCTGAAGGTTGTACTTGATCGGTTGCATGACGCTGGCCTTACCGTAAAATTGTCCAAGGTTTCCTTTTCCAAGCCCAAAATGTCCTTCTTGGGACATATTGTTTCTGAATCTGGTATCTCCGTGGACCAGTCTCGTACGCAGGCCATCAGAGATTTTAAACCACCCAAGAACGCCAAGGGTGTTGCTCGTTACATTGGTATGGTGAACTTCTTCCGTAAGTTCATCAGTAACTTTGCCGACCGTGCTGCTCCTCTAAATCAATTACGCAAAAAGGCTGTGAAGTTTGAGTGGGGTCCCTCTCAGCAAGCAGCCTTCGAAGATCTTAAGCTTGCGATCTCTAACGCCCCTGTATTAGCCATTCCGGATTTTGGGAAGCAGTTCATTGTGCAGACTGATGCGTCTGGTCGTGGTGTTGGTTGTGTCCTACTGCAAGAATCTGATCTGGGTAGGCAACCCATTGCATACGCTTCTCGTACCTTAACGGACGCAGAGAGGAAGTATTCCATATACGAACTTGAGGGTTTAGCTGTGTTGTTCGCTCTAGAAAAATTCCGTATGTATCTTGAGCACATTAAGTTTCTCCTTGAGACCGATAACCAAGCCTTGAGCTGGGTCTTAGGGAAACCCCGTAAAACTGGTAGGATTGCCAGATGGGCACTAGGATTCTGTCGTTCCAGTTCACTGTCCACCATATTCGTGGGTCCGAAAATGCGGTGGCTGATTCATTAAGCCACATGTATGAGGAGACAGCCGAAGAGGATATTCAGGGATGTGAACCCGTAAACCTTGTATCACCTGTAAATCATGTCAATGTCGTTCTCAGCAATTCCCCTGTGCTTTTTGAAGATGTGAGACGATTCCAAAAAGAAGATCCCTCCTTATCTAGCCTAATTGATCGAATCAATTCTGCTGAAGTGATCAAGCCCTACTCTCTAAAGGATGGTGTATTGTGTTGTTCGTCTCGTCATGACCATCTACCTAAAATTATGCTCCCGTCGGTCCTCATTCCGGAAATCTTTCGTTACTATCACGAATCACCTATTGGTGGCCACCTAGGAGTATTCAAGACCCCGCTAAAATCAGACAGTTTTTCATTTGGCAAGGTATGGATGGCGACATCAGGAGGCTCATTAGAAATTGTGCTGCATGTAGTATTAGCAAACCTCCGGTTTCTAGTAAGGTTGGCCTGTTGTCATCTGAACCGGCATCTAGACCCATGGAGAGGCTTTTTATCGACCATGTTGGGCCGTTCCCTCGCTCTGGTCGGGGAAACCAATTTGCGCTTGTTTGCACTGACGGTTTCACCCGGTTTAGTTGGATTTTCCCCACCAGACAGGCTACGACCAGTTCCGTCATAAAGTGTCTTAATTCCATCTTTTCATCTATTGGGCCATGTCAGTTCCTGGTATCAGATAATGCCAAGTGCTTTGTATCTCATCAGTTCCGTCAATTCTTATTTGATTATGCTATTCCTCATGTAACCACCACTCCCTATTTTCCTAACCCGTCTCTCGCTGAGCGAGTCAATCGTAATCTCCGTTCTGCTCTGATTGCTTTCCACCACGACGACCATTCCAAGTGGGATTCTAATTTGCATTGGCTCAATTTTGCTTTCAACACCGCCGTGCACGAGAGCACGCAAACCACCCCTTTTTCGTAAATGTTTTCGTTTATGGCTAATTCTCGCTTGTCTAATCTGTGGAACCTGCACGATCTCCTTCCAGACAGTTTCACGCCCGAGGATATGAGGGAGAAATTCGACAAGGCTAGAGAGAGTATTAAGGTATCACATGACCAACTTGCCAAGCGACACAATGCCTGTCGCAAGCCAACTGATTTGGAAATTGGAGATGTTGTGTACGTTCGCAATTTCGAGCCCAAGGGCGTCAGTAATCTTGTTTCAAGCAAGTTGACCCCTCGTTTCAAGGGCCCATGTTATGTAGAGGCATTCCTGACTCCCGTTACTCTGCTTATTAGAAACCCCAAGGCAAACAAAATTTTCAGAGTGCATCTGTCGCACATTAAACGAGGTGGAGAGGTTTCTAATGAGGAAATGCTCCCATAAATTTTGTAAACTGATTTTGTATAATGTAGAGTATCCCTAACCTTCATTGAAGCCTTCAGGCATCTGTTCCTTCTGGAATTTTGAACGGGTTTTAAAATATCTTCTGGGATACAACTTGTAACTGTTGGGTAACTCCCATTTTATGGTAAAATTGTAAAATTGAAACTAAATTTTGATGTTTTCATAGAGAAGATGCTAGCATGTAAGTAGGACTCGGTGGGAGACCTAATCAATGGTAACCTTGTATTCCTGTTCATTTGGAATTTATGTGGTCATTCCCCTACCGTAGTTCCTTCTAAATGTATAGTCGTTTAACTCATGTAATCATGAAAGGTACTTCTAGTCTGTAAAAAGGTAAACTTGTTAATGAAATTTTGTAAACAGGGATCTTGGTCATGGTCAGAAATATTTTCTTCATATAAATTCAACCTTGTTTCTCTTTGTAAAATGTAGTAAGAAGTAGTAATTTCTGTAAACCTCTTTTGAAATAAGATTAACTTCTGTTTTGTAAATGGCTGCCCATTCGTCGAATGTTATCTGGCACATTGCTTCCACCTACTTCGTTTAAAGCGAACTACATTGGACCTTATGAAAATTTACCTAACGTGTCTCGGACTATGAAAGCACTGCTGGTGCTGGTGTTCTGCGTTTCTGGAGACTTTTGGACACAGTGAAGCGGTTAACTAAGTGGTTTGCGAGGTGATCAATTATCCCTTCACTGATAATCTGACCCTGCACTCTTCCTAACCAAAACGATGCGGTTTCGTCCATCTATTGGAGTTAACTGGTGAACATTATCGTCTGGAAACATGCTTGGTGAATCGACTAGTTAAGGAGTACTGCCTATGGCTAGGCATATTCGTGAACTGTGTTCACGCTTAAGGGAGGGAGACTGTTACGTGCAATGCCCGTCCCAATGTTTTTAAAATCCCTCTTCCCTGTATTCTGGTGTTCCATGACATTTTGAATCGACCGCCTGGTGACTTGATTCCGTTTGTGTACACGAGATAGCAGCTGCTGTCGGACTTCGGGGTTGCTCCAAGTAGTTCCTTCGTCTCCGATAGAGAGTGTTTGCTGTGCCTTATAAAACCCTTCCTTTTCGTGGCGTAATTGAAAGGCAATTATATTCTACGTCATGAAACAAATGCCTGTGTATTCATGATACCGCCAAATTATTTACTTAATAATGACATTGTTGATTGATGTGTCAAGCCTTGATTGGACGATAAATATGTACATGAATGCAGTTCGGTATCTGACGCGGGATTTCTCCGCCATCTTGTGGAGTCCATTGTCTGTCGTGAAGAAACCAACAAGCCGACTGGTCGTGAAAGGTGTCACCGCTGATGGGGGCTTGGGCGCCCATCCTCTACGAAATATAGATATATTCAAGAAAAAAGCAAATGCCCCTATCCTAGGCTATAACTTCATAACTTGCCTTGAAGATGATGTGTGATCTGTTTTTTACGGGCTACAAGAAGAAAAGCCTCGTGGGTGATCGAAGCGGGATGTGTGTGCTAACGCAGTCATATTGAGGCAGTTCATATCTTTTACATTATTTATATTATGTGTTAATTATTTTATTTTCTTTGTGTCTCCACTGAGAAGGAAATAAGGTACGTTATTATTTAATGTAGATATATATTATTGTTATGGAGCTCCTATATCATCTTATAGTAATGTTTTAATTCTATACCTTAATTTGTTTTATAGGCCTGATATTTCTGTTTGTCAAGGTTACCTGATATAAAAAAAAGATTATTGTTTTTCTTCGTACTGCCCCCGTAATTGAATTATATAGAGACCACGGTGGCTATTTTGGAAATTATAAAGAAAGTTATGTTTGTCATAGTTATGACGTGGATAGTCATGACGTAAGCACGGATGACGCAGACGTTATGCCAGCAGGTTACTTGAGCTGAGATTCTCAGTGACGTCAGCATTTATTCGAGAAAGATCCGAGATCTACGACGCAGTCGCAGGAAACGTGGAATTCTGCTGAGGAAGAAGTTATGCTATTGGAGGGGAGGCTCGAACCAATGAACGATAGTCTAAAGGAAGACGGAGATTGCTGAAACTATGGTATTTGTATTACTTTTTGGAATGCAGAATTGTGGAAATCCATTTGCAATAGAGGCATTGATCTGGAATTTTGGTGAAATTTATTTTCAGTTTTTGAATTTTGAAAATCCGTCATGTATTGACGAAGTTGGAACTTCTAGCGATGACGCAGTAACACGCTATGGAAGGGATGGATACGCCCCTCATGAAGTCTATAAAAGGCCTTGCGCAGAAGAGAGGAGCCTCTATCTTCTGATATCTCTATCGTCTGATATCTCAATCGTCTGATAGCTCAATCGTCAGATCTTAAATAGTCACTTCAGTGAAACGTCGAGTGAGATTAATAGAAAGAGTCGTCTTTATAACGCGTGGTGAAGCCACTGCATTAAACGAGAGTCGAGCATACTAGCAGTGCAAGTTTACTGTGAGTAAATCTAGGTGAAGTTGAAACGCACATTATAACGCGTCTACAAGATTAGCTGTGAACAGTTAGCGGTCGCCTATCAGCTAATTCTATTGTGCAGTGCTACAGTTAGGAGTGTAGAAAAGTTGAACAATTTCGAAGAATTATTTTGGAAGATATTGGCAATTTTAGACGACTGACAAAAGTGATTTTCTCGCCACATGAGAAGCACTTTGTATCGCCAGAATCTACGCCACGGCTGACACGGCTAGTGAAATAGGGAGACTTCAGATTGCTTTTGTGACACAACGCTACAGTATTATGGAGCAGTTTAATATGGCAGTTTGTTCTTCTATTACCATAACCGAAGAGAAGATGGAAGGCTAAAGGACTTTAATGCAATTGGGACATATTTCAACGGAGTAAGATAGCAGCATGGAACTTCGCTAATTGCTATTCCACACAAGCGAACATGTGGTGAATAACCATCTACACCCATGTTTCGTGGTTCAACGCTGAATACTATCAAACAGCAATGGAAATGATTTCATACTCTCTGAATATGAATATTTCTACGGAAATTACTACAAAAACTTCATGGCGATTTTCTACTGGAACTTCAGGGATTTTTCAAGAGAGGTCAGGGTTGTCCCGACTCACAAAGAAGATTATTGCCGGAAGGATGTCGTTCGTCTTCACGGAGCAGTGCAATTTCCGGAGGAGGAAGCAGTTCGATTCTCCGAGGGTGCTGTTTCTTGTTTCGAGGATGGAGCTCAGATTTAACTTGGTGAAATGGATCCATCAGCAGTCTTCTTTGGGGAATTTTCCTCTGGAACGTCAATCGGCAGATAAGGTAGTCGTGAACGTTTATTGTATTTGAGTTTCTTAGCAATATTTGAGCAACCATTTTCCCATATTTTGTCCTCATGTATTTTGCCCCATATTCTTGTTTGAGATTCATATTCTCAGTACACCTTGATGAGTTATGCCTTTTTCGACGATTTATTAAGACATTGTTATGTCATGGGCATAGTTAAATGATTTCGGATCAGTTGAGACTGATATTTAGATTTTTCAGTAATTTGCTTATTTTGTAGTCACGATTTGACTGTAAGTTAATGATTTTTATGGCAGATTTAAATTCAGACAGCGTGTCACTTTATTAAAGTAATTCTACCCCAGTTTAATTACTTTGACCAATTTTCTGTCATCATCAAGAAGGAAGAACATTTAAATGATTTTAGAGCGTTAAAATCTCTTACGTTGTCGACGATCTTGGAAATACTAGTCGTTATTTGAATTGATTGCAACACAGACATTTATCGTCAGTTATGAACGATCATTGCATCATAAACCATTTTGTGAAAGATGAACTTTAATTATGAATTATTGAATGCATTAAAGTCGTGAACTTTTGTTAGGAGTTTTTTCTCAATTAGAGATTTATATAATGATGTTTGCATTCCACAGTCTAATTGGATTCTATTCGACTATTTTGCAGTTTAGTCGCACTTTGTTTGATGATAGTATTTTATACTACAATTCTTTGAAGATGTTAATCTTAAATTTTCATAGACCAGACAGGCGTATATAAGCGTATTCACTATTAAATTTGTTTGTGATTGGCAAATTTTTACTTCATTTCGATTCATGAATGAAATCCACGAAGGTTAAATGACAACCGTTTTGAAACAATTAATGATTATAAGAATTTTTAAGTATGTATAATCGCTAGTGCAGCGGACGTGTTGAAAGTCGCTGATGTATAATGCCCTTGAATAATTGAAGGAGGTTCCCACAGTAATTAATAATGATAAAGATTTTGTTAGTGGAGGTTTTTGTAAGTTCTGTGGAAGATTTTGATGCCATATATATCAATATATGATGAATTTTGGGCCTATTGTAATGCAGTTTGTGCATTATTTTGTAAGCGAAGTATTTTCCGCTGGAGTGTATTGTCATAGTTCGTTGAAAATTAATCAAGTGAATTTACTGTTATAATTAACAAGAGTTTTGAAAGAATTTGAGATAAGATTTTGAATGAAGATTACCGTCACAAATGATTATAATAATTATTACAACCTTTATTAAACCAGATTGTGACATTAACATGTATAACTAACCTTCATTGGTCGATTATATGGACACGATTATGAAATTGCCAACCGGATGAACATGTGGTTAAATGTATTTCTTAAATTAATAATTTGAATAATTTAAATGTTGATATTGTAAATTAATGATGTAAATATCTTTGAAAATAATGTGGAACGAAAGTAATGTTAGAGGCGTGTTTAAAATTTTTGTAATTATCTTCGACAATATTATAAACAAATTCTAATTATTATAAATAATTTATGTGATTTTGTTATAAACATTTAAGAGTTTGTTTTATACTCTAAACTATGCTTATTAAACATTTGGATGATAACTTAACAAGTTTAGGGATTGTCAGAATAATCCAGTGGTATGTGAGTTGAGCATTTGAAAGATTTGCGTCAATATATATGAGTTGTCTTGCAGACATTTAAAGCTTTGAGAGGGAGCTGAATTCTTACGCAGTGTGGCGTGACAAGTGAGCCCCATTTGACAGGTGCACGACATGTTGAAGGGTCGATAGCAGCTGGTCAGACAACTGGTTATCAGCGGGCGAGGTCGTTCACATTGAGGCCTTGCGCCTATAAATACAAGTGTCATGTTTATTAAAAGGAACCAAATGCTCTATATATATGTCTCGTCCTGACTTCCTTATCCAATCCAAATGTGTTTTGAATGTTACGTTATTTTGAGCTCATGGGAGCTAACATATTGTTTGATAACTTTGCAAGTCCTTTAGGAGGACATAGTCAGATTGACATGGGCTACTGATAGCCACATTTATTTTGTTGAGTTGTTAAAATCATACCCTTTATTTGAAATAAAAGCTTTTGTACAGTTCAAAGTTCTCGTCTTCGTTCTGGTTCATTTTTAAATGTCATGGTGAAGGTTATTGTGGGAGCATTCTTTAGAGATCCTGTTGTCAACCCAATCCCCGAGATAATTTTTAAGAGGTAAGTAAAAGTAAGTATGAACCCCCGTCTATTTTGGTGTGTTCCACAATAATTTTCTTGGTAACTTCTGTGTTCAAACCTCGGTAGTATCTGTCAGTGCCATTTTCATTGGAGTAGCTGAGCCGGTGCGTTTGATTATTGGCAATCCGATTGAGGGGGCGGATATCTGACAGCCTACTATCCGGGTAAACGGGGACAGTACCTTCTGGAGACACATTTCTAAGGTTGTTTTACGTTTTAAATTACTATTTATTTTCCGTTGGCAATCTTGGGATTGGCATATTATTTATCTGATTTAAGATCCGTGGCTCCTCCCTCTTGTTTATAGTGTTTAGACGTAATGGTTTTCCTCCGTTCTTTTCTTTCTGCTGATTTTAAAATTTAGTTTTGGTTGATTGTTTGCCGTAATTCGATCGGGCATGCGGTCTCCTGTTTTTAGTGGCCATGTTTGTTTGTTGTTTTGCCGAGATGCATTATGGTCTCGAGGTCAGTCTCTTGGCGCCGACCACGAAACTCAGACGTGTTGTGGTGTTAGCTTAATATTTTTTTTTAAATTCATTCGTGCAGTTTTAACTTTGTGTTTTTGGTAAATGTTCCTGTGTTTTTCTCCATCTTGCCAATTATGGATTTATTTTCTGATCCAATTTTATTTTATTAATTTAATTGTAAATTTCTCGTTTCATCGTGGCTTTAGATGTCAGCATGTCCGGTCGGTATTGCGTCCTACTAAATTATCAAGCCCGTTCTCATTTAACTGTGCCTGTAATTTTATTTTTAATCTTTGGGCTTTATAACTTTTTTTAATTTTAATTTAATTCTTGCCCCTTTTTTGCTTTGCAAGCAAGCATGTTCTGTTTCTGGTGGAGGTGCTCCTTTAAATTTTAACATTAAATTTTTATTTTAATTTTTAAGCAGCTGTTGTGGCATTATTTCGTCGGCGACAATTCCGTTAGTTATTGGGGGGTGTCTGTTGAATAGCCTGTGCGTTCCCCTTCTCCACTTTCCTTCCACCCCTTTTGGAGCTCTTCTGTTGGGTCATGTCTTCTGGAGGTGATTTTGGCTGTGGAAGCGACTCGGACCTCTAAAACAGGTAAGTAGGCCCATCCACGTTGTCCACCCTGGCCAAGCGGCGGTGTCAATAATAATAATAATAATAATTATTATTATAATTATAATTATAAGACACACACAAGTTTTGAATGCTACCACGCACACAGTCCAGCTCACTGGTGACTGAATATTGTACCTTGCCAGAGGACTCGTGAGAGCGGTTGCTGGTGCTGACGAGGCAGGAATGTCTACGTCAGCAGGAAGTGTGATATCAGCTTACTTGCCTCGTGGTGGCTAGCAGGTGTGCTGTTTAAGCAGAGACCGCCATTTTGGTTCTGAGACAGTAGGACTACCGATTTATAAGAGGTAGCCATTTTGGTTCCTTATTAAAAACAAGAAACTAGTATAAGGTACACGAATCTAATTCAGATTGAGGAATGTGAAGAGGCGTGGGAACACGTGCGAGAGAGAGACAGAGAACCATTCAAGGTCAAAACGCTGAGAAAATACAACGTTTTCTGTTGCTAGGCTAACTGATAACGATTGCGTTAGTCATGCACTTGCCATTTTAGCACACGGACGTATACAGAAGAGCTGTGGAAGAAAAATCCTTTTATTTTTGGTAAGTACCTATGAATGATTATTTTAATAATGTCATGCTAATGAACCTTAAATTTGTAGCTATTGATTAGGTAATTATTGATTTTTAATTTATTTGTTTGCAGAAAACCAGTATACCTTACATGTCTGAGATACAAGAAACCAGTTTACTTTTGAGCCAACTAGAAGGAAACAGCAACAAGCCCCTGCAAGTGAAGGTGGGATTATATTTTTAAACTAACTTGTTTCATTTTCTATGTTTCATATTTTATTTTATGAAATGCATGTACTAACCTGAATTTAAGTATCTACAAGGGTTTATTTTATTTATTTTTAGAAACTTGGAAAGAAAATCCTTACCGCCGTAGCAGTCGCTGAAAACCCGAGACGCAGTAAAGTGCAACAATTGTTTCCAGGCAGTGAACTATTTAAGACTCAGGTAAGCCTAACATAAAATGCTATTCCATTTTACCACTACTGAAAACTCGTAGACAAAAAATTCATTACCTGTACATGATTAGGACGATGATTGCTTTCTTGATTAATGACTATGTATTGGCAACCCGTACAAGTCCATGTTGGTTGTTTACCGGGAAATACAAGGCCATATTGGATTTTGTAAAAAACAAAAAAATTATTTTAACTGACGTGTCGTTCCCTATAATAATATTAAAAATATAATATTAAAATAATATTAATATCGTAGAGCCTCCGTGGCTTAGGCGGCAGAACGCCGGCCTCTCACCGCTGGGTCCGTGGTTCAAATCCCGGTCACTCCATGTGAGATCTGTGCTGGACAAAACGGAGTCAGACAGGTTTTCTCCGGGTATTCCGGTTTTCCCTGTCAAAATTTCATTCCAGCAACACTCTCCACTATCATTTCATCTGTCATTCATTTAATCATTGCCCCAGGGGAGTGCGTCAGGCCTCGGCAGCCGGCACAGTCCATAACCTCGCCGCTAGATGGGGGCTTCATTCATTCCATTCCTGCCCCTGCCGGAGACAGGAAGCAGGCTGTGGATTTTCATTTCATTAATATCGTATGGCCTTGGGTGCCGGGTGCATGCTTTGTTATTTGACACATAGAGGGTAGCTTGCATGTCAAATTTAGTTGATCCTCGACTATGAAAGTCAAGGTGGTTAGATGTTAGATAACTAATCTCCTTAAACTCGATAGTGCTTTCTAGTAGAAAAATGAGGGAATATGTTCCCTATGAACTCAACGAATATTCACAGGTTTGAACATAATAATCTGAACAAAATGACATGACATTATTATTA
Organism: Meconema thalassinum; assembly: GCA_946902985.2. Lineage (NCBI taxonomy): Eukaryota > Metazoa > Arthropoda > Insecta > Orthoptera > Tettigoniidae > Meconema > Meconema thalassinum. Next base: position 1,519,992,257 of record OX336389.2, on the reverse strand, counting down.
TTTGTTTATGTATTGGTTAAAGGGGAATGTAAATGACTGCAGCTTTATAAAAAAAACAAGAAGTTCCGTGACGAACTAAGGAGCCTACTTTTCTTAAAATTTAAGATTCATGCCAATGATTAATCTATATGGATCTATCTAGAATAATGACGAAATTAAGTTGATAATATCGAAATTTCTAATTATTTCGAAATACTGTATACCTGGCATAATGTAGCCTAATAGAGAACTACAGTTGCCAGCCCTGGTGACTGAATATATTCTTAGTTCCATCTCTTAAGGTTCAGAATACAAAATTTGGTTGAAGTCCAATGGATGGCATGGACGTTACATGCAGTTAAACATTGGATCTAACAGCGCGCGTAAAATCATGTTGGCAACAATGACATACATGTATTGGTCAGAAATGATCTGAAATAATATGATCTATTGTTGTGTCAGTTTTGAATGAAATCCATTAGTTAGTATAGAAGTTACATGCATTTTAAAATTGGACCTATCAGCAGGCTTAGGATCATGTTGACAGTACTGGCGTAGGCCTATATTAGTTATTCCAAATTAATCTAGAATGCCAGGTACTATACGTGTGCAAAGTTTAAACTATTGGCTTGCATACTTTCTGATATATTGATATTAGGGTAACAAAAATAGAAACAGTATTTATTAACAGTTGGCAGCCCTGGTTAATCTTAAGAATCATCACAGTCATATCTGTTATGGTACACATAGCACACACGAAATTTGGTTGAAATCCAAATGATAGTATAGAAGTTACATGTATTTAAAGTTGGACCTCTCAGCAAGCTTAGAATCATGTTGGTAGCTCTGACGTATATTAGTTACTCCAAATTAATATAGAATGCCAGGTACTATACGTGTGCATAGTTTAAAGCTGTCGGCTTGCATACTTTCTGATATATGGGTATTTGGATAAAACAAATTGAGAGCATTTATTAACAGTTGGCAGCCCTGGTGGCACTTAAGAATTCACTCAGTCATATTTGTTTATGTGCACATAGTACATACAAACTTTGGTTGAAATCGAATTGATAGTGTAGGAGTTATATCCATTTAAAATTTGGACATATCAGCAGGCTTATAATCATTTTGGCAACACTGACATATATGGCCTCCTCTAAATTAAGCTGAAATATTATTACCTATACGTGTGCCAATTTTGAAATAGCTCCCATTCATACTGTCCAAGATATCCAACATGGAGCTCAAATTTCAATTGCGATTTTTCAGCAGTTGTTAGCACTGACATCATTTTCAAATATGGCCGTGATATATTCAGGTATAGATCTTTACTTCTACCAAATTTTGTTTCGTTTGCTGCAGCCGTTTAGGAGTTGATAGGGGGGACACACACACAGCCAGCCAGACAGACCGAGAGTCAGAAGGACAGACAGACCGACAGACAGACACATCTCATAAGACTACTTTTTCCCCATTTTTGCAAAATGTGAAAAGTAGGCTAATAAGAACAGGGGTTACTGTTACTGCCGACATAGAGTTTATTATAATTTTTATGGTGTTTTGATATATTAATGCCAATTAACGTTAAAGTTTTATTTACAAGTATTGATTGATTGGTTATTTTGTATGCTTTTAGGTGTCGTCATGCGCCATTAACGTAATGAACAGACAGTGAACAAGCATACATTATGCTTTAAAGTACTCTGTGCAACGTTAATAACTTACAATAAGAAAAAGTTTTATTATAACACATGGCGTTAGTACCAAATACAACAAGTGAGCAGGTGGTTTACCACGTGGGTTAAATTTAAAATCAGAACATGATCGTTGGTTAACATTTGAATCCTGGCCTGTAGGCTTTTTGTCGACACATAAACTTGCAAAAGCCGTTTTTTTTGAACCGAGAAGATGTGGTGCGCTGTGTGCTTTGTCGTTTTGAACTTTCACACTGGGAAGAAGGGAATGATCCCTTTAGAGACCATTTGCGATGGTCTCTTTGTTGTCCTTACATGCTTGGAAACAAGTGGGTAACATTCCCGTGTATTCATTTTACCGAACCACAAGACCATTGGCCGCTACTTACGTTGCTGAATCACAAATAAATAATAATAATAATGATGTATTACCAGCCAACAACGGTAGTGTCGATATATGTGGTCCATATGCCATAGACAGTGTTGAATTGGCATGTGCTTTTGAAAAATTGAGAGTTTGCAAGACTAAAGCACTAGCACACCCAGAGTACAGCTCTGTTGAAAAACGTTTAGAATCTTATAAAAATGTTTGGCCATTAATATTAAAACACCTTACCAAACAGCTAAGTGAAGCTGGATTTTTTAATACTGGTGAAGGGGGTAAAAAATATGTTTTTATTGTGGAATTGCTTTTAAGGATTGGCAAATGACTGATGACCCTTTTGTGCAATCACGCTCGTTGGTTACCTAACTGTAAATACATGGTGTTGCTTAAAGGTCAGGAATTTGTGAACACTATTCGTAAAGAAAACGTGATTGCAGCACAAGATATAAAAGTGCCTTTAGAGTTATAACATGCGGAGCAAATACATGAGGAAGAAATAAAAGACTTGTCTCACGAAAATACAAAAGTGTGACCAACAATTATGTAAAATTTGTTATCAAGATGAACTCGGTGTTGTATTTTTGCCTTGTGGACACATGATAGCCTGTGTCAAGTGTGCATTAGAACTCAACACTTGTGCTATATATGCAGAAAAGCAGTATCTGCTACAGTTAGGGAATTTCTTGCATAAATAGTGAAATTTATCAGCCATGCATAGTGCAAAATCCCTAATTGCACAATATTATTATAGCTGTTTTAGAGTGTAATAGATATGCTTTTAATTTTTATAGACTACTACAATGAATATTTTGAATGCTGTGGGTCAAGCATGTGGCTTAGAGACAAAGAAGCTCAGCGAATTGCCTACGCATATTCCATTCCGCATTATCAAGATTCGGAAATTGAAAACAGCACATGGTGGTGGTGTACTTTGTGTATGTGAAAACTTTGAGACATTTCTGCCTACACGGTTTAATGATATGTCGGAGAGTGTTTTTGATGAAGTCAATAATGCTGTACAACCTGTACACTTTATTTATGAAGGTTTTAAGAACAATAGGTGCATGTTTCGTTTTAATTAAATAAAAAAGTCAAATAATAATGGAAGATATAAGTCATGACAATGGACTGAAAGAAAAATATGTGTATAGAATAATAATATTTTAGTGTTTAGTATTGTCTTAAAATTATTATCATGAAACCAAAAAAATGTATATTAAGTTTGTAACTAAATGAAAATAATGGTACAATGTTGTTTTATATTCTATAGAAGTCAGAATATTTAACATTGCAGAGTATGCATGATTGTGACAATAAAAAGCACACTTAATACAAGTCTTTGCCTATACGATAGTGTGTTATAGTTTTAAAAACAAAGCTTGTTGTAGAACTCTTTTCTTCCACGGTGAACAATAGGCATGAAAACGTTATTCTCTTGTTTTGGATCATTATCACTATCATAATCATAAGCAGCATGATCTATTTCACTATTATTATAATCACTATAATTATCCTCAACATTATCATCAACATTACTAAAACCAGTTAAATATTCCTGTTCCTCTTCCTGTTCCTGTTCCTCTTCCTCATCCTCTTCCTCTACAGTGTCCTCATGTAGAGTCTGCTTGGCTTTTGATAATGTTAAGAGTTTTTTGAACATTGAATTATTTTCAATAGTAGTATTGTTTTGTAGCACTTAGTTTTTAACTTTTTCATGATTTTCTCTTGACAACAACGGTGTTTCATGCAGTTCACTGCATTGATGATCACTGACACTTAACACCTCACTATTTTCTTTTTAGCTCACTGCGACATTGTTTTGAACGTTGTTTTGAACAACGCCAAATAACAGTTCCATTTTTATTGGTTCTTTTCACAATATCTGAATATCCTTTATAGAATGCATGAGGCTTACCATACCTAGTCACAGATACTTCCATATCAACTGCCAAGCATAGACTAAGCTCTAGTAAAGACAACTTGATTATAAGAACAATAGTTAAATGTGCGAGCATATATGGGTGCAAATGTGGGAGCAAAAAAATTGGGAGCAAAAAGTGGGAGCTAAAATATGGAGCAAAAAGTGGGAGCAAAAATTGAGAGCAAAAGGTTGGAGCAAAAAAAAAGTAGGAGCAAGTATGGGAGCAAATGTGAAAGCAAAATTGGGAGCAAGTATGGGAGCATATGTGAAAGCAAAAGTGGGAGCAAAATGTGAGAGAAAAAAGGGGGAGCAAAAGTGTAAGCAAAAGTGGGAGCAAATATGAGAGCAAAAAAAGTAGGGGCAAGTATGGGAGCAAATGTGAAAGCAAAAGTGGGAGCAAAACTTGAGAGAAATAAATGTGGGAGCAAAAAGTGTAAGCAAAAGTGGGAGCAAATATGAGAGCAAAAAAAAGTGCGAGCAAATATGGGAGCAAAAAGTGGGAGCAAATGTGGGAGCAAAAAGTGGGATCAAAAAAGTAGGAGCAAGTATGAGAGCAAATGTGAAACCAAAAGTGGGAGCAAGTATGGGAGCATATGTGAAAGCAAAAGTGGGAGCAAAAAGTGAGAGAACAAAGTGAGAGCAAAAAGTGTAAGCAAAAGTGGGAGCAAATATGAGAGCAAAAATGTAGGAGCAAGTATGGGAGCAAATGTGAAAGCAAAAGTGGGAACAAAAAGTGAGAGAAAAAAAGAGGGAGCAAAAAGTGTAAGCAAAAGTGCGAGCAAATATGAGAGCAAAAAAAAGTGAGAGCAAATATGGGAGCAAATATTGGGAGCAAAAATTGGGAGCAAAATGTGTAAGCAAAAGTGGTAGCAAACAAGTGTGAGCAAATATGGGAGCAGAAAGTGTGAGCAAATGTGAAAGAAAAAGTGGGAGCAAAAAGTGAGAGCAAACAGAGCGAGCAAATGGGAGTGCACACAGTGGGAGCAAAATGTGTGAGTAAAAAGTGGGGGCAAATGTGGTGTTTTACTAAAACAATCTCTCCTATTCTAACCTAACCTAACTTCACCTAACCTATCTTCACCTAACCTAACCTTCCAACTCTCAGATCAAAAATTAAATTCTGGCCATAGTCGAGTTGGAACCCAAAACCTCTGGGATAACACCCAAGTATACTAGCCACTACACCGCGAGATGGGCAAATTATCATGCAACACAACACAAAAATAAAAGTTTCCTGTAGTGTAACTCATTGGCTGACAACCATAGTTGAGAATTCATACCCAAGACCTCAGGACTTTTGTTTTGAACATTATCAGAAATATTATTCCATTTACATTTTGCTGTTGCTTATAGTGATATGAGTTGGCATTAATATGGGAGCAAAAGTGAAAGCAATAAGTAGTACAAGCATGGCTGGTTGTTGAGACTTTCATATCAAGTGAAATGAAAATCCACAGCCTGCTTCCAGTCTCCGACCGGGTCAGGAATGGAATGAATGAAGCCCCCATCTAGCGGCGAGGATATGGACTGTGCCGGCTGCCGAGGCCTGACGCACACCTATGGGGCAAGGATTAAATGAATGACAGATGAAATGAAATGATAGTGGAGAGTGTTGCTGGAATGAAATTTTGCCAGGGAAAACCGGAGTACCCAGAGAAAAACCTGTCTGCCTCCGTCTTGTCCAGCACAGATCTCACATGGAGTGACCGGGATTTGAACCACGGACCCAGCGGTGAGAGGCCGGCGTGCTGCCGCCTAAGCCACGGAGGCTTCTTTCATATCAACTAATACACATAAATTAAATTTTAGTAAAGTGATTTGGCTAATAATAATAATAATAATAATAATAATAACATTTTTAAAAATTCAAGGGGATTGATATTTTTCAGGGTGTAATTTCCAAAGCACTGTCAAGAATAATAATTACATGAACAGATTCCAAGAGCTTTTAAGGTTAATGATTGTCTAGGAGTTAGGTAGAGCTAGCTAACCTCAGTAAACCTCAGCTCACTAAACCTAATCTTGTCACATGACGTGTTTTATAAGTATAGACTTGCTTTGAGACTGGCTATGACGTCACAGATGAATGGCGGTGGGAGGCTGGACATGACTTTTTATTACACAAAAACATAATTCCTTTTTGCCAGCCTCCTACCGCCATTTATCTGTGACGTCATAGCCAGTCTCAAAGCAAGTCTAAATTTGTAGAACATGTCATGTGACAAGGTTAGGTTTAGTGAGCTGAGGTTAACTTAGGTTAGCTAGCTCAAACTAACTCCTAGCCAATCATTAACCTTAAAATCACTCTAGAGTTCTAGGAATCTGTTCATGTAATTATTATTCTTGACAGTACTTTGGAAATTACACCCTGAAAAATATCAATCCCCTTGAATTTTTTTTAACTGTTATTATTATTATTATTATTATTATTAGCCAAGTCACTTTACTAAAATTTAATTTATGTGTGTTAGTTGATATGAAAGTCTCAACAACCAGCCATGCTTGCACCCACTTTTTGCTTTCACTTTTGCTCCCTTATTAATGCGAACTCTTATAACTATAAGGGGCGTGGTGGCTCAGTGTTCTAGCTGTATGCCTCTCACCAAGGTGGTCCGGGTTCGATTCCCGGTCAATGCATGTGATTTTTACGAAGTGAAATGCCATGTCCTGTGGTTCGGATTTAACGTATAAAGGAGTTCCCGTGGCTCATAATCACAAGATTCACGGTCACGTAAAACTACAATCTTCCTTCCTTCTTATAACTATAAGCAACAGCAAAATGTGAATGGAATAATATTTCTGATAATGTTCAAAACAAAAGTCCTGAGGTCTTGGGTATGAATTCTCAACTATGGTTGTCAGCCAATAAGTTACACTACAGGAAACTTTTATTTTTGTGTTGTGTTGCAAGATAATTTGCCCATCTCGCGGTGTAGTGGCTAGTATACTTGGGTGTTATCCCATAGGTTTTGGGGTCCAACTCGACTATGCCAGAATTTAATTTTTGATCTGAGAGTTGGAAAGTTAGGTTAGGTGAAGTTAGGTTAGGTGAAGTTAGGTTAGGTGAAGTTAGTTTAAGTTAGGTTAGGGGAGATTGTTTTAGTAAAACACCACATTTGCCTCCACTTTTTACTCACACATTTTGCTCCCACTTCGTGCACTCACTTTTGCTCGCTCTTTTTGCTCTCACTTATTGCTCCCACTTTTGCTTTCACATTTGCTCCCACTTTCTGCTCCCTTATTTGCTCACACTTGTTTGCTCCCACTTTTGCTTACACCTTTTGCTCCCTCTTTTTGCTCCCATATTTGCTCTCACTATTTTTTGCTCTCATATTTGCTCGCACTTTCGCTTACACTTCTTGGTCCCACTTTTTTTTCTCTCACTTTTTGTTCCCACTTTTGCTTTCACATTTGCTCCCATACTTGCTCCTACTTTTTTTTGCTCTCATATTTGCTCCCACTTTTGCTTACACTTTTTGCTCTCACTTTTTTTCTCTCACTTTTTGCTCCCACTTTTGCTTTCACATTTGCTCTCATACTTGCTCCTACTTTTTATCCCACTTTTTCTCCCACTTTTTGCTCCCATATTTGCTTGCACATTTTTATTTTTGCTCTCATATTTGCTCCCACTTTTGCTTTCACTTTTTGCTCCCACTTTTTTGCTCCGACTTTTGCTTTCACATTTTCTCCCATACTTGCTCCTACTTTTTTGCTCTCATATTTGCTCCCTCTTTTTGCTCCCACTTTTTGCTCCCTCATTTGCACCCTTATATGATCGCTCATTAAACTATTGTTCTAATTACCAAGTTGTCTTTACTAGAGCTTTGTCTATGGTTGACAGTTGATATGGAAGTATCTGTGACTAGGTATGGTAAGCCTCATACATTCTATAAAGGATTTCCTATATTGTGAAACGAACCATTAAAAATGGAACTGTTATTTGGCGTTGTTCAAAACAACGTTCAAAACCATGTCGCAGTGAGCCAAAAAGTAAAAATAGTGAGGTTTTAAGTGTCAGTGATCATCAATGTAGCGTACTGCATGAAACACTGTTGCTGTCAACAGAAAATCATGAAAATGTTAAAAAGCAAGTGCTACAAAACAATACTACCATTGAAAATAATTCAATGTTCAAAAAACCCTTAACATTATCCAAAGCCACGCAGACTCTACATGAGGACACTGTAGAGGAAGACGAAGAGGAACAGGAAGAGGAACAGGAATATTTAACCGGTTTTAGTAATGTTGAGTATAATTATAGTGATTATAATAATAGTGATATAGATCGTGCTGCTTATGATTATGATAGTGATAACGATCCAAAACAAGACAATAACGTTTTCATGATTATTTTCCACCGTGGAAGAAAGAAGATCTACAATAAGCTTTGTTTTAAAAACTATAACACACTATCGTAAAGGCAAAGACTTGTATTAAGTGTGCTTTTTATTGTCATAATCATGTATACCATGCAATGTTAAATATTCTGACTTCTATAGAAAATTAAACAACATTGTACCATTATTTTCATTTATTTACAAACTTAATAAACTTTTTTTGGTTTCATGATAATATTTTTAAGACAATACTAAACACTAAAACATCATTATTCTATACACATTTTTTTCTTTCAGTCCATTGTCATGACTTATATCTTCCATTATTATTTGACATTTTTTATTTTTTTAATTAAAACGAACCATGCACCTATTGTTTTTAAAACCTTCATAAATTAAGTGTACAGGTTGTACAGCACTATTGACTTCATCAAAAACACTCTCCGACATATCATTAAACCGTGTAGGCAGAAATGTCTCAAAGTATTCACATACACAAAGTACACGATCACCATATGCTGTTTTCAATTTCCGAATCTTGATAATGCGGAATGGAATATGCGTAGGCAATTCGCTGAGCTTCTTTGTCTCTAAGCCACATGCTTGACCCACAGCATTCAAAACATTTATTGTAGTAGTCTATAAACAAAAGAAAAGCATATCTATTACACTCTAAAACAGCTTTAATAATATTGTGCAATTAGGGATTTCGCACTATGCATGGCTGATAAATTTTACTATTTATGCAAGAAATGCACTAACTGTAGCAGATACTGTTTTTCTGCATATAGCACAAGTGTTGAGTTCTAATGCACACTTGACACAGGCTATCATGTTTCCACAAAGCAAAAATACAACACTTAGTTCATCTTGATAACAAATTTTACATAATTGTTGGTCACACTTTTGTATCTGTTCGTGAGACATGTCTTTTTTCAGCCTCATGTATTTGCTCCGCATGTTCTAACACTAAAGGCACTTTTATATCTATGGCTGCAATCACGTTTTCTTTACGAATAGTGTTCACAAATTCCTGACATTTAAGCAACACCATGTATATACAGGTAGGTAACCAACGAGCGTGATTGCACAAAAGGGTCATCAGTCATTTGCCAATCCTTTAAATCAAATCCACAATAAAAATATATTGTTTTATCCCCTTCACCAGTACAAAAAATCCAGCTTCACTTAGCTGTTTAGTAAGGTGTTTTAATATTAATGGCCAAACATTTTTATAAGATTCTAAACGTTTTTCAACAGAGCTGTACTCTGGGTGTGCTAGTGCTTTAGTCTTGCAAACTCCCAATTTTTCAAAAGCACATGCCAATTCAACACTGTCTACGGCATACGGACCACATATATCGACACTACCGTTGTTGGCTGGTAATACATTATTATTATTATTATTATTTATTTGTGATTCAGCAACGTAAGTAGTGGCCAATGGTCTTGTGGTTCGGTAAAATGAACACACTGGTATGTTACCCACTTGTTTTTCAAGCATGTAAGGACAACAATGAGACCATCGCAAATGGTCTCTAAAGTGTGGAAGTTCAATACGACAAAACACACAGCGCACCACATCTTCTCGGTTCAAGTAAAAAAACGGCTTTTGCAAGTTCATGTGTCGACAAAAGGTTTACAGGCCAGGATTCAAATGTTAACCAACGATCATGTTCTGATTTTAAATTTAACCCATGTGGTAAACCAACTTGCTTACTTGTTGTATTTGTTACTAACGCCATGTGTTATAATAAAACTTTTTCTTATTGTAAGTTATTAACTTTGCACAGAGTACTTTAAAGCACAATATATGCTTATTCACTGTCTGTTCATTACGTTAATGGCGCATGACGACACCTAAAAGCAAACAAAATAACCAATCACTCAATCGATCAATCAATCAATACTTGTAAATAAAACTTTAACGTTAATTGGCATTAATATACCAAAACACCATAAAAATTATAATTAACCCCTCCTCCACGTGGTGGGAGGCGGGCATCGGCATGAAGTAGGGGATTGCCTGTAGGGGTGAAGTACAGTGGGGACTTTGTGTGCCCCGGGACCGCTACGGTAGCTGTGAAGGCTCTATGGGAACCCTGAAAAGTGACGGCTGACGGGGCTCTGGTGAAGCTACGATAGGCCTAGCAAGCCAGTAGTGGATATCATATTTGCTTTCAAACCAGGAACAGGCCTCGGAAAGGACGGATGCAAACGACGACGACCCGGATATGCTAATGGACTACGAGTTGGGACATTAAACATACAGACACTGACAGGAAAAGTGGAGGAGATTGTAGATGTGATGGAGAGAAGAAAACTGGATGTACTGGGCTTGGCAGAAACAAGATGGAAAGGAGAAGGTCGCAGAGAACAGAGGAAAGGGTACCGGTTGTACTGGAGTGGGAACAGTGAAGGAAGGAGCAGCGGAGTTGGAGTAGTTGTGAGAGATGGAATGAAGGAAGAGGTAAAGGGAATAAGTGACAGGATCATGAAGATCAGAGTAAATGTAAAGGGAAGAAGCCTGGAGATAGTCCAGGTGTATGCCCTCAAGTTGGATGTACAGCTCAAGGGAAGGAAGACTTTGAGGAGGAGCTACAACAGCAGTTGAATGGGCAGAGCATCATTGTCATGGGAGATTTAAATGCACATGTAGGAAGTGAAAGGCAAGGATATGAAAATGTATTGGGAGCAGATGGATGGGGTAGCAGGAATAAAGGAGGGAGAAAGTTGCTGGATTTTTGCAAGAGAAACGGTTTAGTTGTAGGCAACTCCTGGTTCCGGAAGAAAGAAAGCCACAAGGTAACGTGGTACAGCAGTGATTTAACAAAGAAATCTTTGGTAGATTACATGCTGTACGACTGGGAAATGAAGAGAAGTGTCAGAGATATAAAGGTAATACCATCAGAGACCTTAGATAGTGACCACAGAATACTTGTAATGAACTTGGGAGTTGTTAAGGATAGCAAGAGGACAGAGTACCAGGAAAGGAGAATCAAAGTATGGAAACTCAAGGAAAAGGAAGTCAAGGAAGAATTCCAGAAGATAATAAGGGAAAGGATGCCAACAGACAATCCTAAATCAGGGGAAGAGGAATGGAAGCAATTCAAAAACACAATGGCGGAAGCTGCAGTGGCAGTATGTGGAAGAACAAGCAACAGAAAGCGGTGTAAAGAGACACCATGGTGGAATGAGAGAGTAAAAGAAGCTGTGGGAAGGAAGAACAAGGCTTTCAGAGTGTGGTTCCAGGAAAGAACTGATCTGACAAGGGAAGATTATAAGATAAAGAAGAAAGAAGCAAACAAGATTGTCGCAGAGGAGAGGAAGAAGTGGATGGTAAAGTGGACAGAGGTGATGGAGGAAGACAGCAGAGGAAATAAGAAAGTACTTTATGGGATGGTCAAAAGTAAGAGAAGAGGTCTGCGAGAGGATGTGGTAATGATGGACAAAAGCGGAAATGAGGTACACAACAAAGAGGCACTCAAGACAGTGTGGAAAGAGTACTTTGAGGATTTGCTGAATCAAAATGGTCATAGAGAGGAAGACAATGTATTGGAAGATGGAGAAGACAACACAGGAATGGAAAAGGACCTGATTTGGAGAGAACTGGAAATGGCTATAGACAAGATGAAAGGAGGAAGGGCACCAGGTGTGGATGAAGTGAGTGTTGAAATGGTGAAGGCAGCAGGGGAGGTTGGGAAAGAGTGGCTGTACCGTGTGATGAGGGTGATATGGAAGGAGAAAAAGACCCCAGAAGATTGGAAGAAAGGATTAATTGTCCCAATATTTAAGAAAGGAAGCAGAAAGGAGTGCAGAAATTACAGGGGAGTCACACTCATACCTCACTGTGCCAAGATATATGAAAAGATATTAGAAAGTAGAATACGAGCCAAAGTGGAGTGAAAATTGAGAGAGGAGCAGTATGGATTCAGACCTGGGAGATCAACAGTGGATCTCATATTTTCAGTGAGACAGCTCCAGGAACACCACTACGAATTTGGAGAGGATCTGCTGATGGCCTTCCTGGACATCGAAAAGGCCTATGATAGTGTGTGTAGGGAGAAGGTTCGGAAAGCAATGGAAAACATGGGAGTGGAAAAAGAGACTGTAGGCAGAGTGAAGGAGATGTATTGTGAAAGTGTGAGTTGTGTGAAAGTTGGAGGGGAAAGAACAGACTGGTTCAGACAAATGAGTGGCCTGAAACAGGGTAGTGCACTGTCACCCCTTCTCTTTATTGTGGTTATGGACGAGGTAATGACACGGATAGCAGGGAAGATAGGAGAAGATAAGATGAAAGCAATGGTGTTTGCAGATGATCTCATGGTCTGGGTAAACAAGGAGGAGGAAATTCAGGAGCAACTGAAGGCTTGGGAAGAAACAGTGGGAGAGTACGGATGGAAGTTCAACATCAGTAAATGTGAGATCCTGTTAACGACCAGGAAAAAGGACAGACCAATGAGTGGGATAACACTTGGAGGTGGACAGCTGAAGAAGGTGGAAAGTCTCAAGTACTTGGGAAGTATAGTGGAGGAAAATGGGAGAAATGACAAAGAGATTACGGAACGTGGCAGACAGGCAGAAGCATTTCTGAGAAGCATTAGGAGCTTAGTGTGGAATAAAGATGTCCCACAAAGAAGCAAGGAAGTGTTATACAGAAGCTACTATATCCCGATACTTACCTATGCTTCAGAAACTTGGACAATGAAGAAAAGAGACATTAGCAGAATACAGGCAGGTGAAATGAAGTTCCTGCGAAGTAGGATCGGAGTAACAAGAAGAGACAGGGTGAGGAATGAAAAGGTCAGGGATATGGTGAAAGAGGAGCCCTTGCAAGGTAGGATTGAGACATCAAGACTGAGGTGGTATGGACACTTAAAGAGAATGGATGAGAAGAAGATTCCCAAGAGGATACATGAGATGCAGATACAGAAGAAACGACCAAGGGGAAGACCAAGAGATAGATGGCTGAAAGGAGTGGAGGAATGTGTCAAGAAGAGAGGCGAGGACTGGACCAGAGTGACAGCGGAGAGGTGGTGGGAAGAAAGAACTAAGTGGCGAGGCTTATGTTCCAAACAGACCCAGCCTGGGGCTGGAAACTGTACAAGATGATGATGATGATGTCGGCACTAACAGTAACCCATGTACTTATTTTCTTTTTATAAAGCTGCAGTCAATTACATTCCCTTTAACCAATACATAAACAAATAATAATAATGTCATGTCATTTTGATCAGATTATCATGATCAAACCTGTGAATATTCGTTGAGTTCATAGGGTACAAAGTTCCTCATTTTTCTACTAGAAAGCGCTATAGAGTTTAAGGAGATTAGATATCTAACATCTAACCTCCTTGACTTTCATAGTCAAGGAACAACTAAATTCGACATCCAAGCTACCCTCTGTGTGTCTAATAACAAAGCTTTCACCCGGCACCCGAGGCCATACGATATTAATATTATTATTAATATTATATTTTTATTATTATTATAATTATTATTATTATTATTATTATTATTATTATTATTATTATTATTATTATTATTATTATTAATATTATAGGGAACGACACGTCAGTTAAATTAAAATTTTTGTTTTTTACAAAATCCAATATGGCCTTGTATTTCCCGGTAAACAACCAATATGGTCTTGTACCGGTTGCCAATACATGTCATTAATCAAGAAAGCAATCATCGTCCAAGTCATGTACAGGTAATTAATTTTTTGTCTACGAGTTTTCAGTAGTGGTAAAATGGAATAGCATTTTATGTTAAGCTTACCTGAGTTTTAAATAGTTCACTGCCTGGAAACAATGGTTGCACTTTACTGCGTCTCGGGTTTTCAGCGACTGCTACGGCGGTAGGGCTTTTCTTTCCAAGTTTCTAAAAATAAATAAAATAAACCGTTATAAATACCTAAATTCAGGTTAGTATATGCATTTCATTGTGGTGTTTGAAGCCATATTTTCAGTGTTGCCTTAGTAAACAAGAGTTTAGTGCTTTTCAGTCGGTCAACACGAATGTACCCAAAAGAGATGGGTTATGCCCTAATCCTGAAATAAATTACATGAGATTAATAAAACACTAGGATGACCAGTTTCGATCGTCAAGCGATCATCATCAGATCCAATACACTTAGGCTATAAAATCTATGTTTGAAATACAGGTGAAAATATTTACAATATGTACAATTATTTAGTTGCAGTATTGGTACTGCAACTGTCAGTGTATGCTAAATGCAGTATATATGTTAGGTGAAATGCTAAATGGTGATGGCTATCCGGAGATTGTACTTTAGAGAGATTATATGGTTGTAAACTATGGTTAAACTATACAATTTTAGGCTAACTACTTATCTGATTGTCTTCCGTACTACAGCTATTCGCAGTTTCCGTGCTCACTTGAAGTCGGCCGCACAGCGAGTTCAAGTGAGCACGGAAACTGCGAATAGCTGTAGTACGGAAGACAATCAGATAAGTAGTTAGCCTAAAATTGTATAGTTTAACCATAGTTTACAACCATATAATCTCTTTAAAGTACAATCTCCGGATAGCCATCACCATTTAGCATTTCACCTAACATATATACTGCATTTAGCATACACTGACAGTTGCAGTACCAATACTGCAACTAAATAATTGTACATATTGTAAATATTTTCACCTGTATTTCAAACATAGATTTTATAGCCTAAGTGTATTGGATCTGATGATGATCGCTTGACGATCGAAACTGGTCATCCTAGTGTTTTATTAATCTCATGTAATTTATTTCAGGATTAGGGCATAACCCATCTCTTTTGGGTACATTCGTGTTGACCGACTGAAAAGCACTAAACTCTTATATGCATTTCATAAAATAAAATTTGAAACAAAAAAAATGAAACAAGTTAGTTTAAAAAAATAATCCCACCTTCACTTGCAGTGGCTTGTTGCTGTTTCCTTCTAGTGGGCTCAAAAGTAAACTGGTTTCTTGTATCTCAGACATGTAAGGTATACCGGTTATCTGCAAACAAATAATTTAAAAAATCAATAATTACCTAATCAATAACTACAAATTTAAAGTTCATTAGCATGACATTATTAAAATATTCATTCATAGGTACTTACCAAAAAATAAAAGGATTTTTCTTCCACAGCACTACTGTAAACGTCCGTGTGTTAAAATGGCAAATGCATGACAAACGCAATCGTTATCAGTTAGCCTAGCAACAGAAAAGTTGTATTTTCTCAGCGTTTTGACCTTGAATGGTTCTCTGTCTCTCTCTCGCACGTGTTCCCACGCCTCTTCACATTCCTCAATCTGAATAAGGTTCGTGTACCTTATACTAGTTTCATGTTTTTACTAAGGAACCAAAATGGCTACCTCTTGTACATCGGTGTCTCAGAACCAAAATGGCGGTCTCTGCTTAAACAGCACACCTGCTAGCCACCACGAGGCAAGTAAGCCGATATCACACTTCCTGCTGACGAAGACATTGTTTGTCTTATCAGCAGTCTCTCTCTCTCACGAGTCCTCAGGCTAGGTACAATATTCAGTCACCAGAGAGCAGGACTGTGTGCGTGTTAGCATTCAAAATATGTGTGTGTCTTATTATTATCATTATTATTATTAAACATTTTACTGTAATAATAATTACTAGCAAGCGGCCAACGTCAATACATGATCATGTTAACCACATACTTTCATCCTAAAACAGCTGACTTTACCCAGTTCAATATTTAGTTTATAACATTTCAGGCCAATAACCTTACCGTTTTGGCTCTTTGCGTACATGCACATGACTTGGTCGAGAAAATGTTATAGGTTTCCATATTCTAAAACCATTTACTGTGCCAGAGAGCAGTCTCGCTTTTCACCGTTTACTAGCATGTTAAAGATCCCCTTCTGGGGTAAAGAAATTCCTAGCACACTTAACACATTTTCAAATATTCGACTCTATCCGTCATAGGAAATGTCACAAAACCAACCGTCATAAGCTACCCCGCCATCCCACCAAAATAGCAATTCATTTCTTCCGGGCACGGTCACCGAGATCGCCAACGTCTAAGAATCACTTGGTCATATCCTACAACTGTTGTGTCAGAGAGCGATCTCCCTCATCACCGTTAACTAAAACGTTAAAGTTCCCCTTCAGGGAGTAAAAAATCTTAGCATGCTTGTCACATTTCAAAATATTCGCCTTCATTCATTCGTCTTAGGAAAAAATATCGAAAAGCAACCCTCGTTTTGCCATACATCCCCCCACCCCCCCGTCGAAATAGACATTTCCAGTATTCACCATGCTCAGCCATAGCCTCGTTGTAACATACGTCAAGCGCTACCGGCTCTCTGTCTACAAACACGTTTTTATTTAATTTTTTATAAAAAAAATGCCTAGTTTTTTGTCCTAGAGACTTGACATTTATTTTCATGGTAGAGGGGGTAGGGACCTTTCATTTATGTCAAACAAACTTATTTGTCAACGGGTTAGTTTCCAAAATAGTAAGAATTCAAAATTTAAGGGTTTTCAAGAAATCACAAAATATAAGAAAAGTTTTATTATAAAAAATAAAGGTCATAGAGACCATTGGTTTGAACTATGGCACAACATTCTATCATGTTTGGTATTCAAACTATCGCCTACTTAAAAAAATATATATAACGAGTGGTCTATAGGAAAGACGACGTTAGATCGAGTCCAACGACACCTCATTTACTAAAATCCGACCATCCGTTCGCCAATGATCACCAATGTTCGCGAGAAAGTGGGCTATCATTTTTATTTCCTCCTACACCCTTGAAACTTGCTGTCCGCCTAGAGGGCATACCCACCTTTCATTAACGTCAAACAAACCTTTTCCCAAAATTCACAGTTTCCATAATAGCGCCAATCCAATAAACAAAAAGTTTCATTTTTTTAATACCAACACACATGCTTAGCCTAGAGAACGACACCCCGTTCCTGAGCAACACATCGTTCAAGCCTTACAATCTCATTAAATATCACCAAAATGTCAAGAACGCACGTTTACCTCAAATTGCGTTTCCAATTTCCACCCATTGTAAAAAATAACCACACCATCAAATTGAGCGGAAAAAATACCATCTAAACGACCCCTCACTCGACCCTAGTCCTCCCCCACCACCAACTTTTTCCAACATAGCCATACGTATTCAAGCGCAAGCGCGATTATAGGTAGAACCCCCTTTCTAGCACTACTACCCAGTTTTAGTCCTAGAGGCTTGACATTTATTTTGCCGGTAGAGGGCATCAGGGTCATTCATTTATGTCAAACAATTTTATTGTAAAGTTCCTAGTTTCCAAAATATAGGAATTTCAAAATTGGCCTGTTTTCAAAAAAACATAAAAAATAAAAAAAATTATTATAAAAAATAAAGGACATAAAGACCGTTCGTTTGAGCCATGGCACAACATTCTATCATGTTTGGTTGTCAAACTATCACCTACTTTCGAAAACAAAATTATTCAAATTAAAAAAAAATCGTACAGAGTCCATAGCAAAGAGGACGTTAGCTAGAGTCGAACGACACCTCATTTGTTAAAATCCGACCATCGGTTGGCCAGATATTAATTATTTAATATGAACGCCACACGAGCAACGCCGGGTGGCTTAGAACCCCTCGCTCTCCCCTACTGACATAAAATCAAAGTAACAATATTTTACCAAGTTGTTCCATGAATAACTATACAGCATATTTGCATATATCTAATGTATGTTAATTGCCTCTAACAAAATTTCAGTTTGATTGCTGTAATAGATTCGTAGATATTGAGAACTGTCTTAATATCTCGGATGGTCGCCATGCTGGATTTTTATATATGTATGTCTTAGAGTTATGTACTGCCCCCGTAATTGAATTATGTAGAGACCACGGTGGCTATATTTGAAATTATTAGGAAAGTTATGGTTGTCATAGTTATGACGTGGGTAGTCATGACGTAAGCACGGATGACGTAAATGTTATGCCAGCAGGCTACTTGAGCTGAGATTCTCAGTGACGTCAGCATTTAGTCGAGAATATTCCAAGATTTACGACGCAGTCGCAGGAAACGAGGAATTCTGCTGAGGAAGAAACTATGCTATTGGAGGAGAGGCATGAACCAATCAACGATAGTTTCAAGGAAGACGGAGATTGCTGAAACTATGGTATTTTTATTACTTTTGGAATGCAGAATTGTGGAAATCCATTTGCAGTAGAAGCATTGATTTGGAATTTTGGTGAAATTTATTTTCAGTTTTTGAATTTTGAAAATCCGTCATGTATTAACGAAGTTGGAACTTCTAGCGATGACCCAGTACCACGCTTTGGAAGGGATGGAAACGCCCCTCGTGAAGTTAATAAAAGGGCTTGCGCAGAAGAGAGGAGTCTCTTTCGTTCTCCGATTATTCTGAGATCTCATTCTCAGATCATCGAAGTCTATTGTGAAAGTTCTTTTCTTATACATTCATTATAGTGAGACGTCGAAGTGAACAGCAGTGAAAAGAATCGTCTTTATAACGCGTGGCGAGGCCACTATATTAACGAGATCCAGGTCAAACTAGGTGAAGTTGAAACGGACCTTAGAAAGCTTCTACAAGTTTAGCTTCGAACAGTTAGCGGTCACCGATAAGCTAATTGTATTGTGCAGTGCTATATGCAGTAATAGAGAAAAGCTGAACAATTTCGACCGATTAGTTTAAAAGATATTAGCAGTTTTATACAACTGACAAAAGTGATTATCTCACCACAAGAGAAGCACTTTTGTATAGCCAGAATCAACGCAAGGCTGACGCTGCGAGTGGAATAGAAAGACTTCAGATTGCTTGGTTACAGAACGATACAGTATAATGGAGCATTTGAATACGGCAGTTTGTTCTTCTAATACTACAACCGAAGAGCAGATGGAAGGCTAAGAGGGCTTATTGCAATTGGGACATACTTCAACGGAGTAAGATAGCGACATGGAACTTCGCTAATTGCTATTCCACACAAGCGAACATGCGGTGAATACCATCTACACCCATGTTTCGTAATTAAAGGCTGAATTCCATCGAACAGCCATAGAAACAATTTCATACTCTGAATATGAATAATTTCTTCGGAAATTTCTACAAAACTTCATGGCGATTGTCTACTGGAACTTCAGGGAATTTTTCAAGAGAGGTCAGGGATGTCCCGACTCACAAAGAAGATTATTGCCGGAAGGATGTCTATTCGTCTTCGAGGAGCAGAGCGATTCACGGAGAAGGAAGCAGTTCGATTCTCCGAGGGTGCTATTTCCTATTTCGAGGATGGAGCTCAACTTTAACGTGGTGAAATGGATCCATCAGCAGTCTTCTTTGGGGAATTTTCCTCTGGAACGTCAATCGGCAGATAAGGTAGTCGTGAACGTTTATTGTATTTGAGTTTACTAATAATGTTTGAGCAACCATTTTCCCATATTTTTATCCTCATGTTTTTTGCCCTATTTTCTTGTTGAGATTCTTATTCTCAGTACACCTTGATGAGTTATGCCTTTTTCGACGATTTATTAAGACATTGTTATGTCATGGGCATAGTTAACGATTTTGAATCAGTTGAGACTGATATTTGGATTTTTCAGTAATTAATATTTTTGTAGTCACGATTTGACTGTAAGTTAATGATTTTTATGGCAGATTTAAATTCAGACAGCGTGTCACTTTATTAAAGTAATTCTACCCCAGTTTAATTACTTTGACCAATTTTCTGTCATCATCAAGAAGGAAGAACATTTAAATGATTTTAGAGCGTTAAAATCTCTTACGTTGTCGACGATCTTGGAAATACTAGTCGTTATTTGAATTGATTGCAACACAGACATTTATTGTCAGTTATGAATGAACATTGCATCATAGACACTTTTGTGAAAGATTAACTTTAATAATGAATTATTGAATGCATTAAAGTCAAGTACTTTTGTTAGGAGTTTTTCTCAATTAGAGAATTATAGAACGATGTTTGCATTCCCCAGTCTAATTGGATTCTATTCGACGACTTTGCATTTTAGTCGCACTTTATTTGAAGATAGTATTTTCATACTACAATTCTTTTAAGATGTTAATCTTAAATTTTGATAGACCAGACAGGCGTATATAAGCGTATTCACTATTAAATTTGTTTGTGATTGGCAAGTTTTGACTTCATTTCGGTTCATGAATGAAATCCACGAAGGTTATAGAAAAACAGTTTTGAAACAAGTAATGATTATTAAAAATTTTTAAGTGGAACTATGAATGTATAATCGCTAGTGCAGCGCGTGTTGAAAGTCGCTGAGATATAATGCCCTTGAATATGAAGGAAGTTCCCACAGGAATAAATGTTAAAGAATTATTTGTGGAAGTTTTGTAAGTTATGTGGAAGTTTTTATTGCCATATAGATTAATATATGATGATTTTGGGCATATTTTTAATGCAGATTGTGCATTAACTTGTTAGCGAAGGATTTTCCGCTGGAGTAAG
This sequence comes from Meconema thalassinum, assembly GCA_946902985.2. NCBI lineage: Eukaryota > Metazoa > Arthropoda > Insecta > Orthoptera > Tettigoniidae > Meconema > Meconema thalassinum. Next base: position 1,519,971,476 of record OX336389.2, on the reverse strand, counting down.
ATTGTCATAGTTCGTTGAAAATTAATCAAGTGAGTTACTGTTATAATTAACACGAGTTTTGAAAGAATTTGAGATAAGATTTTGAATGAAGGTTGCCGTCACAAATCATTATTAAAACCTTTATTAAACCAGATTGTGACATTAACATGTATAACTAACCTTCATTGGTCGATTATATTAATCACGATTATGAAAATTACCAAACGAATGAACATGTGGTTAATGTATTTATTAAATTAATAATTTAAACAATTTAAATGTTAATATTGTAAATAATTGCTGTAAATATTCTTGAAAATAATGTAGAACGAGAGTGATGTTAAAGGCGTGCTTATAATATTTTTATTGTCTTTGACAAATATTATAAACAATTTCTAATTGTTATAAATAATTTATGTGATTTTGTTATAAACATTTAAGAGCTAATTAAACATTTGGTTTGAAGTTAACAAGTTTAAGAAATTAACATAATGATCCAATAGGATGTGAGCAAAGTACTTGAAAGATTTGCGTAAATATAATGTGAGTTGTCTTATAGACATTTAAAAGTTTGAGAGAACAAGCTGTATTCTTACGTAACATAGCGTGTGAGAAGGGAGTGCATTTGACCAGTATGCAACAGGCTGGAAGGTAGCCCGCAGCTGTGCCAACATATGGTTCTCAGGGAGTGAGGTCGTACACACTCTGGCCTTGCGACTATAAATACCATTCTCATGTTTATTAAAAGGAAACCAAATGCTCTATATATGTCACACCCTGACGTCCTTTTCCAATCCAATAGTGTTATGAATATTACGTTATTTGGAGCTCTTGGGAGCTAAAATGTTTAATATCATGTTGTATATTATTTTTGCAAGTCCTACTGGAGGACGTAGTCAGATTGACTTGGGCTACTGATAGCCACGTTGTTTTTGTTGTGTTAGTAAAATCATACCCTTTATTTGAAATAAAGCTTTTGTACAGTTCAAAGTTCTCGTCTTCGTTCTGGTTCATTTTTAAATGTCATGGTGGAGGTTATTGTGTGAACAGACTTTAGTGATCCTGTTGTCAACTCAAACCCCGAGATAATTAAGAGGTAAGTAACGGTAAGTTTGAACCCCCGTCTATTTTGGTGTGTTCCACAATGATTTCCTGTGAACTTCTGTGCTCTTATCTCGATAGTATCTGTCAGTGCCATTTTCATTGATGTAACTGTGCCGGTGCGATTGATATTTGGCAATCCGATTGAGGGGGCGGATATCTGACAGCCTACTGTCCAGGTAAACGGGGACAGAAAGATTGGCGACCCTAATACGTGGGGCGAATTCGACAAAACTGGATCACCAGGTTGAACAATAGAAAGATTCGCACCTAAAACGTTGGGGCTCGATTCAACATAACTGGATTACCAGGTTGAACGCCAGAAAGAGTGGCAAACCTAAAACGTGAGGTCCGATTAGACTCAAATAAAGAGGTTGATTCTTTGTTAGATGTCTAGGCCAATTGTAGAATTTAAGAGTGTGATTATATAGGAATTAAATGTTGTATTGTATTAGGAAAATTACACTCAGAAAAGATCAGATCTTATACAACTTGGGAAAGGTTATATAGGCTGGAAACTTAGAAAAATCGCCTATAATCTGGAATCTTATTTTATTTGACCGGCTTATGACATTTTAGTCATATTAAAGATAAAATTTAAATTATTTGGATTGTAAATGTAAATTATTTGTGTTAGGATATTTTAAAATGAGCCAGAGAAATTTGAACATGTGCTTGAGTTTGTTTCAACATGAAGTATCTTCGAATATTAATTATAAGGTAGTTATAAGTTAGATTTAAGACAGAAAATTGATCAAATTTATATATGGTGAAAAGTGTTGCTCAAATGTTGTTATTTTGCTCTTTTGATGTATGTCCCTACAGCAATCCATTTTTGAATAATATTGTAATGGCAGATGAAAGTTTGAAGAAAATGTTAGAGGAGATGTCTGCTAACATGAAGCAGATGATGGAGGAGAATGCTAGTAATATGTCTGCTAATTTGAAAGCAAGCATGACTAGTAGTATGAAGCAGATGCTGAATGAAAGTATAAAGGAGATGGAAGTTAGGAATAATAGTCGAATGGAGGAGAATGCTAGTAATTTGAATGCAAGAATGGAGGAGAATGCTAGTAATATGTCTGCTAATTTGAAGGGTATCCAAACTAGTGCTGCTAATTTGGAGGATAATATGTCGCGTTTACAGATTAATACCCTAGGAATTGAAAATACTGTAAGTGACATCCGCACAAATGTGTCTGATGTTAATAATGATGTGTCTAAGGTACAGAAAGACCTTACAATGTTAAATCTAGATGTAGCTAATGTCCGAGGGGATATTTCTTGTGCTAGAGCCGAAGTAGTTGTTGTCAAAAACGATGTAGCGACTGTCCAAGACAAGGTCGAGGAAGTCCAGAAAGAAATTCAAAAAGCTAGAACTGATGTATCCAATGTTCAGGTAGACATTAATAACATTCATGCGGATATAACTGAGGTGCAAAGTGACATAACTAAGATTCAGGTAGAGGTCAACACAGTTTTCGTAGATATTACTAAAGTCCAAACTGATGTAAATAAAGTCAGGGAAGAAATCGAAAACTCAAAAACTCTTTGTACGCGTAATTTAAATGCATTAGCGACTAGGTTAGTCGATGAATCAGTTAGAACAACAACGTCTTTAGCAGAGTTGAAGTATGACGTAGAGGTCATGAGAACACAGGTATTAGACCACAATAGAGTATTAAAAGAGGATATCGAAGTAGACATAGCCGAAATGTTAACAGCAAACGTAGCGGTATGGAAAGACGAGTGGAATAAGTCAAGTGGGGAACATGTAACCCAAATTCAGGAAAGGATTGAAAGAAAACTTGCCAGTACGCAGATAGAAATTAACAATGAAGTAGTACAGATTAGGAAAGATTTAAGCGTCAGGATAAATTCGCTATCCGAAAAACAAGTTGACGATAGAACACAACTAGATCAGGATATGCAAACTTTAAAATCTACATTAGAGGAACAGATTCATAAAGTTGTCTCGGATGTAAATGAAACGACGAGTAAACTGAAAAATTTGAAGTTAGGAGAGGCTAGTTTAATGCAGGACTACAAAGAAGAGATAATCAAGAAAGTCTTAACAGAAATCACCGACAAGGATACAGAAGGCTTAGCTTGCGAATTGAATAGGAATTATACTAGAAGACATAACCTAGAGCCAGAAGAAAGAGACGTGACTCCTGAAGAACGTGTATCCAGATTCAGAGAGGAGGATGACGAGAGGAATATGGAACCTGAGTGGAACTACCGAGATAGTGGGAAAAACTATCCGGATTCATATCCGAGGAACGTGACGGTCATCAGGAATTTCGAAGACAAACCACAAAAATTCAGTAACACTGATAGTTTGACACCTATAGAGTATGTTAGGAATCTCAAAGATTATTTCATCGAAGCTCACATTCCCAGAGAGAGAAAGATGAAGATAGTAGAGAGATATCTGATTGGAGGACCCCTTGAATGGTTTCGCGCATTTAGATACACATTCAGTAACTTTGACGAGTTTGCAGAGGCTTTAATCAAACGATTTTGGTCCATAGAAGCGCAGAATTCGTTAAGAGCGGAGGTGTATTCAAGAAAATACTCAGGTACTCTTCCAACGAGGTACGCTGATTTCTTTACGAGTCAGTTGTCCCGCTTGAGATTTTTGCAACCCCCATTGTCCACAGAGCAACTAATAGATGCGATTTCTCGTATGCTGCCAGTTGAGGCGAGGAGACTTATAATTTCGTCCAACATCAGGGATTTATCCAGCATGGATGAATTACTGAGAAGGTTAGACTACACAAGTCCAATGCCTAACGTAGTCCAGAAAGGTCAAAGGCAGGAGTTTAAAGAAATCAATACGGTATACATGGACCAAGTCCAACAAACTGACAAGCCAGAGCAGGAGAAAACTGACAATGTAGGTCCTCACAGGAATAATCAGTTTAGAAATTACAGATCACAAGGTTACCGACCGTATCAACAGAGAAGAGGTTGGAACTACAACCGAGGAAACTACAATGGAAGAGGCAGATATTACAACAATAATGGGTATAACCGTAACTATAATAGGAATAACCAAAACCAAAATAGAAACCAGAATACTCAAGGTCAGGTTATGACACCTGATCAGTATCAGCAAAGAGAAAAGGAAAGCCAGCAATACTTAAAAGAATTAAGGGATAAAGAAGCTGACAATCAAAAGAAAAGGCAGGATGTTGTAATCGATCCTGGGCCTTCTACGAGCCAGCAGAATTTTGAGGTCGGTAACACAAAAAAAAACGCCGATTTCTCAACGTCAGTGAGAACCTGTAAATACATTGCCACACCACACCTGATTACGATTAATGAGATATACGAAGTTACCGATGAAGATTTACTAGAAGAGAGGGGTATTGTTAAAGAGGAAAGACCATGTGCCTTACCTATTATTGCGGTACGGATAGATGGACAGCAGTACAAAGCCCTGATGGATACTGGTGCTATTATTTCCATCATTTCAGAGGAATGTTATCAAAGTCTGCTAAGAGGAGAGAACATGACAGTTCTACCTGTTTCTACCGTCAAAGTGAGAGGGATATTCCAAGATAAGGCAGTGAAATGCAAGATTCAAGTGTTATTGAACTTTGAGATCAATGGAAGGAATTATGAACAGATCTTCATTGTGGTGAGCAAGATCAATTTTGATATGGTGCTTGGAATCGATTTTATATCGAAGGTCGGAGCTATTATTGACATGAAGAACAGAAGTATTAGCTATAATGATGGGTACATAATCACAGAAGAGATAGAAGAACAGGACGTGAAAAACAGTCTGGAAATAGACCTTAGGGAAGAAATTTTGAATACAATAATTAATGAAGTGGAAAACTTAGAAGAAATACCCAGTAGAAAAACTGAAGGATTTGAAGAAATTCAGGGGGAATTTGAGGATCTGATAAAGGAATTCCAAGATATTTTCGATGAAAAGCCTGGATTGATTAAGGATTATAAGTACAAGATAAGACTGACAGATGAAACCCCTTACCAGAAGAGAATATACCCCATTCCTGAGAAATACTATCAAGAAGTACGAGGGTTAATCAGAAAAATGGAGGTAGACGGGATTATTAGAAAACAGGCGTCGTCTTATATAAACCCCATCACAGTAGTGAAGAAAAGTAATGGTCAGATACGTCTTTGTCTCGATGCCAGGACCATCAACTTGAAGATTCTTCCAGAAAATGACAGACCACCCAAGATTAGAGATCTGCTTCGGAAATTCAAAGGGAGAGCTTGTTTCAGCGTTCTTGACTTGACGTCTTCATTTTATCAAGTTCAATTAGAAGAGGATAGTATGCAGTACACTGGATTCCTATTTGACCAGACGTCATGGGTCTTTGCCAGAATGCCTTTTGGAATGGTTAACAGTGGACCAGCACTTATTCGAGCACTTGATAGTAAGCTCACTGACGAAGTGAAAGAAAATGTAATCTGCTACATTGACGATTTAATCGTATCTTCACCCAGCGCCGCAGAACATTTAGTGCACTTGAGAAAGTTGTTCGAGAATTTAAGGGAGGCCAACATCAAGGTGAATTTTGGAAAATGTCAATTCTTGAAGAAGGAGATAAATTACTTGGGGCATACTATTGATAAAGATGGATATCATCCAAACATGAAAAAAGTAGATGCGATCACGAGATTTCCAAAGCCAACTAAGGTAAAACAAGTCAGAGAATTTGTAGGTGCATGCCAATTTATTAGCAGCCACTGTCCAAGATACTCGGAAATTATGGCTCCTCTGTATGACTTACTCAAGAAGAACAACAGATGGAAATGGAGTACCGCTGCAGACGAGGCTTTTGAGAAAGCAAAAGAGATGCTCAAAAATAATGTGAAACTGGAGTACCCAGACTTTGAGAAGGTGTTCTATATTGAGTCTGATGCATCGAGAATAGGCATTAGTGCAGTCTTATACCAGAAAGACGAGGCAGGCAACAAGCACTACATTGCGTTTACTAGTCGGAAGTTGAAAAAGCACGAGGAAAACTACTTCACGACAGAGCTTGAAGCGTTAGCTTTTGTGACAGCTTTACAAGCCTGGAAGAAAATCCTGTTGGGACATAAGGTCATCATTATTACTGACCATAAAGCACTACAGTTTATGTTGCAAACTGACATGTCAAGTGATAGATTGACACGTTGGGCTTTGTTCACCCAACAGTTTAACGCTACTATCGTCCACCAGCCTGGGAAAGATAACTTACTGGCTGATGCTCTATCACGTAACCCTATTAAAAATGTGCAGATACACCATGTACAATTGGAGCAAGAAGATGAAGAAACCGTTAGGAGGTTAGCCCGAATCGGTGTGTCACAGAAGAGACACGCTCCAATAAGGAAAATGTACAGGTTCCTCAAGGGTTACATGGACAATACGGATGTTGACTATGAGGCTACACGGAGAAATTCACGACACTTTGTCTTGAGTGGAGACATTGTATGCAAGTATGCTGACTCTGCGCATACAAAACTTCGAATAGTCGTGCCACCTAAACTTGTTGTCAATTTAGTGTGGGTAGCTCATCATGCAACTGGACATGCCGGTTTAGATAAAACTCTTAATACACTTAAAGAGAGATTTATCTGGACTAACATGCGTTCCAGTATTGCCAAGGTCATTAGATCCTGTGACAAATGTCAAAGAGCAAAGTATGCTTCTGCTTTATTAAAGGGAAAACCGAAGGCGATGATTCCTTCTAAGCCAAACGAACTTATGGCGACGGATATATTTGGCCCCTGTCCGAAGGGATACCAGGGTAACCAGTACTTGTTGGTGACCGTGGATGTTTTCTCAAAATTTGTTACAATGGGTCCCATGCAGAAAGCTAACACGAGGAACGTAGTAAGCAGACTGGAAAATGCTGTATTTCCTTAAGCTGGTATACAGGAATATCTACTGTCAGATCATGGAACGCAGTTTACGTCCGTGGAATTTGCAGCGGATATGGAAAGGCTTGGCATTAAGCACTTATTTTCAAGCGTGCGTTACCCTGAATCGAATTCCTCAGAAAGATATATGGCTGAATTTTCAAAATTCTGTCGAATTTTCTGTCCAAATGATCATTCTGGTTGGGTGAGATTTGTACCCCTTATTGAGGAATGTCTGAACTCTACAGTGCAGGAGAGCACAGGAGAAGTGCCAATGCGACTTCATCTAGGAAGAAACCCAGAAAGGCCGTGGGATAATCTTTTCAACCACATACCGAGAGATCCCGACATAGGAAGACAGCAGAGGATTGACAAGGCAAAGGAACAACTCCAGAAGGCGGCAGAGAAACGATTGAAAAGAGTAGCTGGAAAACGTTTTGGTACACCCTTTCAAGTTGGAAATCTTGTATTATTACGCAGACCTGTGAAGGCTGATATGACCAAGAAAATATACCCCAAATTTGGATTAGTGTTCCTGGGGCCATTTAGGATTACGAACGCTTATGGAAACAACTGTTACGAACTCTACGATGATGAGAATAATGTCGTTTACGGCAAGTTCAATGCTGGAAATTTAAAAAGATACTATCCTAGAGTAAGCCAGTAATAATTCAATTTCGTGTTCAAGAGAGTTGAGATACTTGTAACACTGAGTTTAAAAACAATTTGCAACTGTTTTTAAAACGTGGTGAGAGGAGAATGCCCCCGTAATTGAATTTTGTAGAGACCACGGTGGCTATGTTTGAAATTATTAGGAAAGTTATGGTTGTCATAGTTATGACGTGGGTAGTCATGACGTAAGCACGGATGACGTAAATGTTATGCCAGCAGGCTACTTGAGCTGAGATTCTCAGTGACGTCAGCATTTAGTCGAGAATGTTCCAAGATTTACGACGCAGTCGCAGGAAACGAGGAATTCTGCTGAGGAAGAAACTATGCTATTGGAGGAGAGGCATGAACCAATCAACGATAGTTTCAAGGAAGACGGAGATTGCTGAAACTATGGTATTTTTATTACTTTTGGAATGCAGAATTGTGGAAATCCATTTGCAGTAGAAGCATTGATTTGGAATTTTGGTGAAATTTATTTTCAGTTTTTGAATTTTGAAAATCCGTCATGTATTAACGAAGTTGGAACTTCTAGCGATGACGCAGTACCACGCTTTGGAAGGGATGGAAACGCCCCTCGTGAAGTTAATAAAAGGGCTTGCGCAGAAGAGAGGAGTCTCTTTCGTTCTCCGATTATTCTGAGATCTCATTCTCAGATCATCGAAGTCTATTGTGAAAGTTCTTTTCTTATACATTCATTATAGTGAGACGTCGAAGTGAACAGCAGTGAAAAGAATCGTCTTTATAACGCGTGGCGAGGCCACTATATTAACGAGATCCAGGTCAAACTAGGTGAAGTTGAAACGGACCTTAGAAAGCTTCTACAAGTTTAGCTTCGAACAGTTAGCGGTCACCGATAAGCTAATTGTATTGTGCAGTGCTATATGCAGTAATAGAGAAAAGCTGAACAATTTCGACCGATTAGTTTAAAAGATATTAGCAGTTTTATACAACTGACAAAAGTGATTATCTCACCACAAGAGAAGCACTTTTGTATAGCCAGAATCAACGCAAGGCTGACGCTGCGAGTGGAATAGAAGGACTTCAGATTGCTTGGTTACAGAACGATACAGTATAATGGAGCATTTGAATACGGCAGTTTGTTCTTCTAATACTACAACCGAAGAGCAGATGGAAGGCTAAGAGGGCTTATTGCAATTGGGACATACTTCAACGGAGTAAGATAGCGACATGGAACTTCGCTAATTGCTATTCCACACAAGCGAACATGCGGTGAATACCATCTACACCCATGTTTCGTAATTAAAGGCTGAATTCCATCGAACAGCCATAGAAACAATTTCATACTCTGAATATGAATAATTTCTTCGGAAATTTCTACAAAACTTCATGGCGATTGTCTACTGGAACTTCAGGGAATTTTTCAAGAGAGGTCAGGGATGTCCCGACTCACAAAGAAGATTATTGCCGGAAGGATGTCTATTCGTCTTCGAGGAGAAGAGCGATTCACGGAGAAGGAAGCAGTTCGATTCTCCGAGGGTGCTATTTCCTATTTCGAGGATGGAGCTCAACTTTAACGTGGTGAAATGGATCCATCAGCAGTCTTCTTTGGGGAATTTTCCTCTGGAACGTCAATCGGCAGATAAGGTAGTCGTGAACGTTTATTGTATTTGAGTTTACTAATAATGTTTGAGCAACCATTTTCCCATATTTTTATCCTCATGTTTTTTGCCCTATTTTCTTGTTGAGATTCTTATTCTCAGTACACCTTGATGAGTAATGCCTTTTTCGACGATTTATTAAGATATTGTTATGTCATGGGCATAGTTAACGATTTTGAATCAGTTGAGACTGATATTTGGATTTTTCAGTAATTAATATTTTTGTAGTCACGATTTGACTGTAAGTTAATGATTTTTATGGCAGATTTAAATTCAGACAGCGTGTCACTTTATTAAAGTAATTCTACCCCAGTTTAATTACTTTGACCAATTTTCTGTCATCATCAAGAAGGAAGAACATTTAAATGATTTTAGAGCGTTAAAATCTCTTACGTTGTCGACGATCTTGGAAATACTAGTCGTTATTTGAATTGATTGCAACACAGACATTTATTGTCAGTTATGAATGAACATTGCATCATAGACACTTTTGTGAAAGATTAACTTTAATAATGAATTATTGAATGCATTAAAGTCAAGTACTTTTGTTAGGAGTTTTTCTCAATTAGAGAATTATAGAACGATGTTTGCATTCCCCAGTCTAATTGGATTCTATTCGACGACTTTGCATTTTAGTCGCACTTTATTTGAAGATAGTATTTTCATACTACAATTCTTTTAAGATGTTAATCTTAAATTTTGATAGACCAGACAGGCGTATATAAGCGTATTCACTATTAAATTTGTTTGTGATTGGCAAGTTTTGACTTCATTTCGGTTCATGAATGAAATCCACGAAGGTTATAGAAAAACAGTTTTGAAACAAGTAATGATTATTAAAAATTTTTAAGTGGAACTATGAATGTATAATCGCTAGTGCAGCGCGTGTTGAAAGTCGCTGAGATATAATGCCCTTGAATATGAAGGAAGTTCCCACAGGAATAAATGTTAAAGAATTATTTGTGGAAGTTTTGTAAGTTATGTGGAAGTTTTTATTGCCATATAGATTAATATATGATGATTTTGGGCATATTTTTAATGCAGATTGTGCATTAACTTGTTAGCGAAGGATTTTCCGCTGGAGTAAGATTGTCATAGTTCGTTGAAAATTAATCAAGTGAGTTACTGTTATAATTAACACGAGTTTTGAAAGAATTTGAGATAAGATTTTGAATGAAGGTTGCCGTCACAAATCATTATTAAAACCTTTATTAAACCAGATTGTGACATTAACATGTATAACTAACCTTCATTGGTCGATTATATTAATCACGATTATGAAAATTACCAAACGAATGAACATGTGGTTAATGTATTTATTAAATTAATAATTTAAACAATTTAAATGTTAATATTGTAAATAATTGCTGTAAATATTCTTGAAAATAATGTAGAACGAGAGTGATGTTAAAGGCGTGCTTATAATATTTTTATTGTCTTTGACAAATATTATAAACAATTTCTAATTGTTATAAATAATTTATGTGATTTTGTTATAAACATTTAAGAGCTAATTAAACATTTGGTTTGAAGTTAACAAGTTTAAGAAATTAACATAATGATCCAATAGGATGTGAGCAAAGTACTTGAAAGATTTGCGTATATATAATGTGAGTTGTCTTATAGACATTTAAAAGTTTGAGAGAACAAGCTGTATTCTTACGTAACATAGCGTGTGAGAAGGGAGTGCATTTGACCAGTATGCAACAGGCTGGAAGGTAGCCCGCAGCTGTGCCAACATATGGTTCTCAGGGAGTGAGGTCGTACACACTCTGGCCTTGCGACTATAAATACCATTCTCATGTTTATTAAAAGGAAACCAAATGCTCTATATATGTCACACCCTGACGTCCTTTTCCAATCCAATAGTGTTATGAATATTACGTTATTTGGAGCTCTTGGGAGCTAAAATGTTTAATATCATGTTGTATATTATTTTTGCAAGTCCTACTGGAGGACGTAGTCAGATTGACTTGGGCTACTGATAGCCACGTTGTTTTTGTTGTGTTAGTAAAATCATACCCTTTATTTGAAATAAAGCTTTTGTACAGTTCAAAGTTCTCGTCTTCGTTCTGGTTCATTTTTAAATGTCATGGTGGAGGTTATTGTGTGAACAGACTTTAGTGATCCTGTTGTCAACTCAAACCCCGAGATAATTAAGAGGTAAGTAACGGTAAGTATGAACCCCCGTCTATTTTGGTGTGTTCCACAATGATTTCCTGTGAACTTCTGTGCTCTTATCTCGATAGTATCTGTCAGTGCCATTTTCATTGATGTAACTGTGCCGGTGCGATTGATATTTGGCAATCCGATTGAGGGGGCGGATATCTGACAGCCTACTGTCCAGGTAAACGGGGACAGTACTATTACATGAATATTATTGTGTAGGTGTAGTATTCAAACTTCAATCGCATGATTACTGTAGGACACAAGAAATGAGAACCGGATTTAAAAATTTCCACAGCTGCCATCTTGTGGTTATGGAAACAATTGAAATTAATTAGATGCCAGTGGATTCAAATTTGTATGAGCATTTAACGTACCAAGCTTTACTGGGCTCGGATGGTTCAATCGAGAGAAACATCCATTTAAATATTTATATCTCGCGTCACCGCCGTGTTGGATTTGTGCTCACCAGGTTATTGAAAGTCACATTGGGGAACATACGTTCATAACCTCTATCAACATACAAAATTTCAGTTTGATTGCTATCATAGATTAATAGATATTTAGTACCGTCTACATATTTCGGATAGTCGCCATGTTGGATATTTATATATGTAGGCCAAATAGTAATGTACCATTAGATGACGATTTTTGCGTAGGTTCACTATTCAAACGTTCACTTGGATCGCATGCTTAATACACAAGAAATAAAAAATTAAATTCAAAATTTCGCACCACCGCCATCTAGAGGTTATATGAACAATTGAACTAAATTAGATGCCAGTGCAATGCAATGTGCATAAACATTTACTGTGCCATATTTCACTGCGCTCAGACGGTTAAATCGCGAGAAAAGTCTATTAAAACTTTCACTTGGCCGCCATGTTCGTTTTGTTTGTTACAGGTTTTCGGAAATATCATAGCTGAACTTCTAGTTAGTAGTACCCTTTATCACCACACAACATTTCAGGATGATATCTATAATAGTTTCGGAGATCTAGAATGCCAGAGAAATAATTCGCACAGCCGCCATCTTCAGGTTATGACAACAATTGAACTAAATTAGATGCCAGTGCATTACAATGTGTATGAACGTTTCATGTACCAAGTTTCATTGCGTTTAAATGGTTAAGTCGCGAGAAAAGTCTATTCATTAGTTTCAAACTTGCTTGGCCGCCATGTTGGTTTTGTAGTTAACAAGTTTTTGAAAGTATCATAGGTGAACTTTTAGTAGTGCCCTTTATCAGCGAACAAAATTTAGGAGCTGATGGAAGATGAGTTATGACTTCGGTGGATGTAAGAATACCCTGGGGCTCTATCTAGAGACTGATGAATTTTATAACTGATACCAATTATATGCATTTTTCAAAATTTAGTATGCCTACGGCATTTAAGCTAACAAATGATTTTACATTAGAATGGAAGAAGATATTTCCCTTTAACCCTAGAACTGCGGACCGTCTTCCAGGAAGACGGTGTGTTGTTTAATCAAGTGCGACCGTCTCTCTGAAAGACGGTCTTGGAATTCAAATATAGTACTACTGTTAGCCTTCAGATGGCACTAATTTCAAGTTATGCTGGTTCCCGATGCTTTTATCTTTTGTAGTGTAAGTCTTTGGCAATCAAATGACAGTATGCCAGCTATTATTTGGCTGCAGAAGTGGAAGTACTTCCATGTTGATATTGAAGTTGCATTGAGCAAAATGGCCGCCAACTATGTAGACGATTCAGAAATTTAGCACTTGATTTTCGACGATTCGTGTGATAGTATGGACGATGACGGTGATTTTTGTGTTGATTCGTATGAAAATGAAGATGGTGAAAGTAGTGGCAGTGATACCGGCGAACAGGATGTCACGCAAGTTATGGAAATCCCCATCAATGCAAGCGATGTTTATCATGTTCCGACAGACCCTGTACACATGCCTAATGTTAGCCGTGAAGTGGTAAGTGTGAACTAAACTGATATTCAACCCGAAGAAAGTGACTTTCCAGGTAAAAATGTACCGTTTATCGTTCATCATCCTGGGCCTGTGAACTTGCCTCCACGTAATCGCGCGCCGATTATGTACTTCAAAATCGAGAAATGTCATATTTTTGTAAAAATAATTTTCTTTTTAGTAAATAACAGGAATTAATTGAAACTGGTTCTTGAATTAGTAACAAAAAACTATGAACTTTTCCTTTATGATGTTTCTGATGAACATTTAACTCGGAAATATGGTTTTCTAGAGCAGAAAGGTCAATAATTTTTTATTTTTTTATTTTTTATAAAATACTTTTTATGATTAATTCAAAGTGATGAGTCTGAATGATTCACCTATATCAATATAATATAGAACAGTCTTTCAGCTTTATATTGGTGTATGATAAGTCATATTCATGAACACAGTATGCTTAAAGATGCCAAATTCCTTTAGTGTGTACTTTATGGGAATTTACTGCAGCATTTGACAGATAAACCTGCAGCAGTTCTAGGGTTAAATGAGGGGAATAAATTAACGTTTCGAATTATAATATTAGAGCGTTTACTCTTGCGCACGAGTTGATAAGTAGGCAATCAATATTCAGATAACTTCATGAATGTGTACTAACTTTGTTATAAAACAAGATATTGAAATTTTCAATCAAGAGCAAGATGAATTAATTTTAAAGACAAGTTGGCAAACATTCGTGAAGTCAGCACTTGAAGCTGCTGAAAGTTAATATGGGAATATACAGTTGTCACCAAATTGTTGGAGCGCTATCTGGCTGGTGGCTGTCGGTGTGTGTTCTGAATTGTGTCTGTCCTTTAATGCGTTGTCTTTCGGACCTATTGCATGCGTGAAAATAGTGGGTTGAGGTAGTGTCCTTTGTGTGTAATGTGTAGGATTTACAAATTTGTGTGGTTGAGTCCTGTGTGATTAATCAACATAGATACAGTGGTGCACTGATGTGACCATGATGATTTCTTCTGAGAGAACGTCCGGATAGTCCTACGTACTAACATAGCTTGAAGTTGTCTATGGGTGGGGTTGACTTTCTTGGTTGTATGCAGATTGCTAACTTAGTTTTAGTTGTGAAAGGTATTTTGCGGCCTACTTTCTCGAATGAATTGTGCTAGTTCAAGTATGAATGTTACAATGAGAAACGTTGCTTAACTGTGACCTACACTCATGGTAACTGACAAGCAAGCCAGTGGCTGTCTCCCCTGAGGTCCGGATTCTATTCCGGGCTCTGGTTGAACACGTGAGAATTCATCTTACTTACTAAAGGTGTGATACTTTGAGAAACGTAACCCCAGAATTAATAGTGACAACCACTGACTCTGGTCTGTGCTTATGTTGTGTCAGACATCCCTTGGGAAGCCAACGGCCTGGCCATGTTGAAACACTGGAACCCATGAGAACTCCGCAGTTAAGTAGCATTGGGCGTGGTTAGACCTTGGATGGAAAGGCCCTGGCCACCCTACCGCACCTAAAGTCTGGTGGCATGGACCTGCCTTTGGGCAGAATACCACTAATAATAACAATAATAATCCTTAGGGGGAGGGCAAGTCTTAAGTTACAATTATCTTCTCAACGTGGAGCTATGTTGGGTAATTTGGAAGAAGGTCATTACAAATGTTCGCGCAATGTGAAGCAAATAATAAGAAATAGGCTAAGAAAATAAGTTCAGATATCACTGCATCATCATGGCGCCGTAGCTCGAAAACCCACACCAAAAATAATATTTGCATATTTGCGAACGCCTATACTGATTAAAAGAAATAATATTAGGTGAATTATTGTTGGATTTAAGGGGTATATCTACAGATGACCAATTGCAATAAAGATATAGGGTTGTTTGTAAAACTTTGAATAGATTCAGTAGAAGTCCGATA
Organism: Meconema thalassinum; assembly: GCA_946902985.2. Lineage (NCBI taxonomy): Eukaryota > Metazoa > Arthropoda > Insecta > Orthoptera > Tettigoniidae > Meconema > Meconema thalassinum. The sequence continues at coordinate 1,519,956,185 of OX336389.2, read as the reverse complement.
ATCCGGCACGTTCGGGACCGGCTCGGTGCCGGACTACCGAAAATTCCGGTCTATCGGGTGGTGCCCCTTCTTTTTAGTGTAGGCTTCGCCGTAAAAAAAATGTACTTTGTTTTTTTTACTACATACATACATAAATCGTAATTATAAGAGCAATTAGGTTAATACATAATTAAACTACAAATACAGTATGCAAATACAGTACAACAAAGTTTATTTTACATTTCATATAATGTATGTACACGTACTGTAAAACATATTTCACTTAGATTTTAAAAAGTCACGAATGTCTTTTTGTTTTCTTGACTTTTGGCTTTTAGTATAAAATTTATTTCTAATGATATGGAAATCAATAATTTCTGAAGCACTGTAGGTAGTACTAGCCTCAGCAAAGAGATAAACTTATTTAGTGATTCTGCAGCTTCTGCCCAGCTGATTTTTTGCTTTTCTTCCGTTTCGTCATCTGAGTCACTTTCTTCAAGATTTTGAGAAGGCTGAGGGTTTACTACACTGTTGATAATGTCCTCATCGGTTAGTTCTTGTTCAACAGGCTCATTCTTGTCGATTAGAAGCCACTCCTGTACCTCATCTTCAGGCAGGGTTTTCAAGGGATAGTCAGCACTTCTAACGACACCCAAGACTTTGTTCAGGGTGTCTTGATGGTTTTCTTCCTCATCTGTCTGTAGAGATAGGCCAGATGCAGGGTTTGCAGCTGGCCAAAGTTTTCTCCAGCATTTTTGGAGTGTTGTATTTTTTACCAGGTTCCAAGACAGTGCAATAGCATAGACGGCATCTTTTACTGTAAACTTTTTTTGAAAATCAGTCACGTCACAGTCGGCATTTAACAGGCGTTGAATAAAAGACCTTCTATAAAAGCATTTAAAATGTTGAATAACCCCTTGGTCCATGGGTTGAATCTAAGATGTTACGTTAGGTGTGAGCCGAGTAGCAACAATATTGCATAAACTAACTCATCAACTGGCGGGTGGGCTTTGCAATTGTCCAAAAGATGGATGGCTTTAGTATCTTCTGGTAGACCAAGGATTTTGAAGGATTCCTTGACCTGAGGCACAAAGTGGTGACAAAAACAGTCTTTGAAGAGGGCGGCAGTCATCCACGCATTTGATTAAGCATCGTATTGGACAGGCAAGTGTGTAACATTCATAAAAGTCCTGTTCTTTTTTTAGATTTACATATCACAAAAGGGGTCACTCGGTAATTTCCGGACGCATTAGCACATAGCAAAACGATTAATCTGTCTGTGTTTTTTTTCAACCCTTGGCTGCTTTTTCTCCTCCCCCAGCTAGTGTAGATGTTGGTAAACATCGCCACAATAGCCCTGTTTCATCAGCATTGTAAATCTGTTCAGGTGTTAAATCATTATCAGCCACGATTTTCTCAAACTCATCTTTGTATTTTTCTGCAGAGTTTTGGTTTGCTGAAAGTGTTTCTCCAGTTATATCAAGTCTTTGAATTCCATGCCGAAACTTAAAGTTTCTGAGCCAACCATCAGAATAATTACATTCCCTTTCAGCAACTCCTAAATCTTGGCCGAATTTCTTTGCCTTTTCAACAATCATTGGCCCTGTTACCGGCTTTCCTTCAGAACGTACACCATTTGAACAATACACTTTACATTTTACAGTTATGTTAGGAGAAGAAAGGGAAATTCAAATAATTTGTCGATGATAATGTCCGGTGACGGTAAATTAATTACTGAGAAACAGGCCATTGCTAATGAATTAAATTTCTTTTACGGTAGTGTGTTCAATAAATCCAATAGCTGTGTGTTGGACCTTAACGATGAATCAGGGGCTCCCCTGTTCCAAATAAACCAGTCAGCAATTGTAAAGCTAATACAAAAACTACGTTACAATGTATCAAAGGGTCCTGATAATATTGTTAGTGAAGTACTTAAACTAGGAGGTAGGGCCGTGGCACGATACTTGGAGGTGATGTTTAATGTGTCCATAAACAATGCGCAAATCCCAGATGACTGGAAAAGAGCTACGGTAGTCCCAATATTTAAGGGAGGGAGCAGACTTGAATTGGGCAACTACAGGCCGGTTAGACTTACGTCCGTCGTTTGTAAACAGATGGAGCATCTCATTTGCGAATACTTGAGGGAACAGAGCGAAACATTATCATGGTTTAATGATAGGCAACATGGATTTCGGAAAGGTTACTCATACGAGAGTCAGATGCTATCACTTTTTCAAGACATTAGCGAATCGTTACACCATGGAGTTTCAGTCGACGCCGTGGTTATAGATTTTGCGAAGGCATTTGATGTCGTTCCGCATGACAAGCTACTCCATAAATTAGCTTCGACGAAGATTGATAGAAGAGTAATTTTATGGATCCAAGAATTTTTGACGGGTCATTCTCAGAAAGTGAAAGTCGAAGGCATATTCTCGGATGAAAAAACCGTAACGTCGGGTATCCCTCAGGGCAGCGTATTCGGAACTTTGTTATTTTTGGCGTTTATAAATGACTTACCAAATGGGATTCGCAGTGACTGTCAATTGTTTGCGGATGATTGTGTAATATATCGAAAGATACATGACTCACAAGACAATGCAGTGCTTCAAGAGGACCTGAACCTGGTCTATAAGTGGGCGATTGTAAATAAAATGAAAATAAACACAAGAAAATGTAGTCTCTTAAAAATAGGGAAAGTGCGAAGGCAGGATTTTCAATATAACATTGGCTCGGAAATACTTGTAGAAGAAGATTCTTGCAAATATTTGGGCGTTCACGTAAGGAATGATATGAAATGGAGCAGTCATGTAGGATGTGTAGTTTCAAAAGCTTACAAATCCCTGCACTTTGTAATGAGGGTATTAAAAGGAAGTAGTACCTCTGCTAAAGAATTAGGCTATTTGTCCCTTGTAAGGCCTATTCTGGAATATGCCTCGGCGGTTTGGGATCCATATCAAGTAGGGCTCATCAATGAGTTGGAAATGGTACAAAGAAAGGCCGCTAGATTTGGGCTCAGTGACTTTAATCCCAGGAGCAGTGTGAGCCGTATGTTAAAGAAACTTGGGTGGGAATCACTGGAGGCTAGGAGGATGTAATCTAGACTCTGCGCTATGTACAACACGTATACAAATCAACCAGCATGGGGTGAGCTTAGCAAAAGATTGGGAAAGCCCACTTACATGGGTAGGAGCGATCATCCTTTCAAAGTTAAGGGCCGACCACAGCGAACAAATTATGGTAAATATTCTTTTGTAAACCGTGCCATTGATAACTGGAACTCTCTACCTGCCGCAGTCTTAGAGCCTTTTCCCAAACATATAGGTGTGTTTAAGAAAAGACTGACTATTTGTGTAAATACTCCAGTTTAATTGTTGTATAATTGTTATTGAATTGTTATGTATAATTATTTATTTGTTATGTATATACAATTTGCCACCGGGGGACACCCCCCCCCCCCATTTCAAATAAATGAATGAATATGAATACACTATCTAGCTGTTCCAGTTTTGGTTTTATTCAATGTTTGTCTAGAAGCCAATTTTTCTGTTGTTACCGATTGAGAAGCAAACTTCATTAGTTCATCTTTTTGTTTTTTAATGTCAAAAATAGTTGATGAGCCAATATTAAACTCATTCATTAAAACATTTCTATTCTCATCTTTTTCTAGCCGTTTGATGATTTCTAGTTTCTGATTGAGTGTCAGTGTTACGTGTTTCCGTTTCTCTCCTCTTGAACTCGAAGGCTTAGGTTTTGAAAACATGGTCACTGTACAGTTAGAACGAAACTCACTTTGTTTATATACAGTTTCAAAAGTTACGTACGTCACTACAGATGTACTGTATTACAGTAGAGAGTACTGAGCCATTTTACTGCGATGTGAATGGACACAAAATAACAACGCACAAAAAAATGGCGAAGACGCTTCGTGATTGATTAACTGTGCTGCACTGCACCTGTATTTGTTGTGACAGCTGAGACTAGCCGGCCGCTAATTGTTTCCGAACAATACCGAGCGCTTCCGGATGATCCCGAACTACCCCGAAAACTTCCGAATAGCTCTCGAGCGTTTTTATTTGCTTTAAAGACACACTTTTAGAGAAAACCAAATTTTTACAATTTTCCGGAGCGATGCTGGACTATCGGGCATTCCGTACTGTTGGATGCCGGACTAATGGACTTCTTCTGTAGTGAGAAGGTGTGCAGTGATGGGGTACTGAACCCGAATCCACTCATGTCTTTAATATTTCTCTGAGAGCATGCTTACTCTTTATGCCCGCATGTGTAGAGCACACTCTGAAGCTTCCTCATGATTATAACGCTATTTTGACTTCACCGAGAACAGCCTACATTCTTCCTGAATGTATTTTACAAACAATGTTGCTACTGCATTATCTCAGGAACTTATAATATGTAATTCTGCTTTATTTACCACTTTATTGTGCCTTTGAAAAAGGCAAATCATAATTAAGAAACAGGTATTTACACCGCGGATATGCGGAGTTCATGTAAGTGAACACTCAACGACTTACAATTCCTTTGGAACCCGGGAAGTAGTTCCTGATCAAGACACACCGTTTTGAGAGCCCACTTGGGCTGGACATGTTTGCATCGAAGTCCGTCACCGTGAAGTTATCTACAGCCATCGTGCCGATAGGACGATTATTAGTCTACGATTTGTACATCTTTAAGCCGTGTCAGGCTGGTGAAATTATATATTTCACGTGAAACAGTTATTCAAGTGAAATCACCATTTTTCCACGTTTAGGACTTATAATATTTGACCACGCTGTCAAAGCATGTCAATGTGCTCGTGTGTCGAACATAAAAATATTCAGGCTACATTGAACTATTGTAGTCCATCGAACACAAATAATAGTCCAGTCATATTAGACATTAACCCGGACATTTGGAATAACAAGCTAAAAATTGGTGAAAATGTCTAGAATGATGTCCTAATGAAAATCCCAAAAGTCCCAAAAAGTCCGAGTTGGGGAAAATCCGCCATCTTGAAAAAACAGCCTCCATCTTGGATTTTTCCAGTTTTCCGTATAGCGACCGAACGGACAGTCCGATTGCGTTCGTTATTGCGTCAAATTAATTAACTTTCGGTACTTTATCGTCTAGACTACTAAAACTATTGAATATGGATCCATTTTTCTGATAAACAACAATTTAGTTTCAAAAAGTAAAAAAAAGTTCAAAAACATGCGTTTTGACCTAAAATTATTGCCATTACCTAATTTAAATCTATTTTATCAATAAAATTACTAAGAGTACAAACCATTAAAGACAGTGAAGGCGGACACAATATACATTATTTACAAAAACAAAACAAAAACGCAACAAGCAATACAATATTTTAGGTAAAACGACGCGGTGTTCACTTGTTTGCTGAAACATTTGACGGAATGCATGACCTGAAAGAGATTATAAACTGCATTAGCATTGCTTTGATTTAAAAAAAAGTTAAAATAAAAAAGAGAAAGGGCTTCATTTTATTTTTGTTGTATTTTACCGCATCTATGGCAACTTGTCAGCTAAAGGTGTGACGTCGTCATCAATGGCTGAGTCCGCCAAGTCCATGTGATTTGCGCATCCACGTCCAGCGCAGTAGCAGCACATACTTGTGCAACCAGGCCACTTCTTTTGTATTGGCATTTCTTTTCGCAGCTAGATTTGCAGTTGCAGGATATAATTTGAAGTACACGCTCCGGTGATGGTTCTCCTTCAGTCAGGCTTGGGTTTCAGCTGACCTTAAAGCACCATCCATCCCCATTCTTTCTCCGGCAGGCGATTACCCATCCACACTTTTACCTAGAGTTCATAAAAGAAGCTAGTTAAAACCTCAGTTTTAAAATCAAGAATAAATTAACGATCTCTGTCCTTACCTGGTGGTAAACCCGGTACGAATATAGTTTAGCCGCTGTGGATTTAGGTGGAGGTGCAGCCAAGTCAAATGTTGTTTTTATGGACTGCTTAGTAACTGTCCTCAGTTAGATCCGATGCCTGGCGTTGTTTAGGTTGTCTTGAATATCATAGCCGTACAATGCGAGAAGGAAATATTCTCCTGCTGCTACGATTTCATCGTGTGTAGCATTCGGTTGGTTGAAGACCGACATCTTTTCCCTTAAAGAAGAATCTTCTTGGAGCTTATTGAAGGATCCATTTTTACCTTTTCTGAACGGAGCAGAAGTGGTATCGCATACAGTTGCTACGTGGAGAAACAGAAGGTAGTCACGGAGATCTCCAAGAGCGGCGATCAGCTCCTCACTGCTGAAGATCTGAAGTTCTGCATTTTTTCATCCAGGTATTAACATTCGGACGTTACTTCCAGGGTTGGACGTAGAAGCCATTAAGACGAGAAGGTCGGTGTCCTCGCCTACGATAACTGATGCCGCACCATTGTTTGCAGCTTGTAGAGCCGTCTTCACTATGAGTGTATCCGCGTATTCGGGGGCTTGAACGACCTTGATACCTGCTCCTGTGAGGTGTTTTGTTAAAAGAACGATGAAGCGCACTTTATTTTTGACGTTTACCAAAAACGCTCCTTGCGTTGTTGAATGTGTAGCATCATCAATTACAGCATCCCTTGACGTCTCTTTTGAAATGTTCTTCATCCTTAGTGCTTGGAGAGCTGTATCAGTAGGGGAGTAAGGCCGATTCTAACCAGTGTCATGGCCGCCGCGTGAGTTCAAGCCAATATCTCGCGAACCCATGGTCGAATGTTGACAAATGAGGTGTCGTTGGACTCTGGCTGACGTCCTCTTTCTTATGGACCACGTATTATATTTTTCCATTTTTTTGAAGATGTTTGTTTTCGAAAGTAGCTAATAGTTTGAAAACCAAACATGATAGAATGTTGTGCCATGGCTCAAACGAACGGTCTCTATGCCCTTTATTTTCTGTAATAAAAATTTTTATTTTTTATGTTTTTGAAAAAACTCGAATTTTGAAAATCCTATATTTTGGAAACTGGGAATTCTACAAAAGAATGTTTGACATAAATGAAAGGTCCCTACGCCCTCTAGCCCCAAAATAAATTTCAAGTCTCTAGGATAAAAACCTGACAGTAGTGCTAAGTCAGGGGTTCTGCTACACTTAGGAAGTTGTGAGCCCCTGCGACCTTGGAATGGAAGGAGTCATGCTAGGAGGGTGTGCTTGGATTCGTTTTTTTCGTCTCTTTGCGCTCTTTACGGGAATGTAGGTGTCGAAAAGGTGAAAATCTGGAAACACTGTTATTTTTGGGGTAAGAACATGATTTTAGACGTTTTGCTATATCTCGCGAACCAATGATGCTAGAGGCGTGTACGACGGGTCCAAGGACTCGGGGTGACGTCTTCTTTGCTATGGACCACTCGTTATATTTTTAAAAAATTTGGAAACTCGATTTTGGGGTAAACAAATGTTTTTGGGATTTTTGCTGATATTTCACGAACCAATAAGCCTGGAGACGTGTACGAGGTCTCATTTTTTCCTCGCGTTGTCCTCTTGTCGAGGATGGTTCGTGTTGAGCAGGAATGAATAACCATTTTGAGGTAAAACCGTGATTTTAGACTTTTTGCTCAATCTCGCAAACCAATAACGCTAGAGACATGTACGAGGTGTCCTAAGCCTCGGGCTAATGCCCCCTGTTTGAGACTATGTTTGAAATTTTGACAAAGGGCCTAACGACACTTTTCTTGAAAAACAAATTTCTTTACCTGTTTAAAATGTTCATGAAGCGTGGTGGTTGAGAGAGATGATACTACTGGGTGTGTGTGTTTCAACGAACCTGTCGCTGACCAAAGTAGCTGTGCTCAATAGAACAATCGATATTTCGGCGTGTCGGTTTATGACAGAGCGAGGGTGCATTTTTTCTGATATTTTACCCCCGAATGGGATCTTTAAGGTGTAAACAATGATGAAAAATTGGTTCTATGTTGGTCGAAGTGAGTACAGAAAACAAACCTGCAGAGGAGCAGATTAGCAGGAGGTGAATATCCTTTGAGCTTATTGGAATGCGCTGATCTGACTTGACAACAGGTGCAATGGAAAATGACAAAGACGCAGAGGACACTTGAAGGTGAAATAATCTGGCAACCGTGGTGGCAGGGAAGAGCGAAATGCATGTGAACACGTGTGAGATGACATGTACGCTAAACAAGTTACATCCTGTTTGCTTTGTACGTGACAAAATGCAAGTTCATGTGAAATTTGACCTGGCACAGGTGTTCACCTTGGGCGTTAGCTGTCCACGTGCACGATAACAGAATGTTCAAATCGTGGGGAAAAATGATTATACTTGCAAAGTAACATATATAAAGGCATGTCGTTATCATTTCCACTCTCACTTAGGTGACTACCTTTGAACACACTGCGTTGCGAGAAACACATGGTCTTGTTTAACAGTTTTAGTGTTGGTGGAAAGTACTAAACCTTGTTACGGGGTAGGTATTTATTTATATATTTATTCATTTATACATTTATTGATTTATATATATATTTAAATGCAATTATTAATTGATTAGTTAATTAATGATTTTATTTATTTATTTGTTTGCAGATAACCGGTATACCTTACATGTCTGAGAGAGAAGAAACCATTGCACTTTTGAGCCCACTAGAAGGAAACACAACAAGCCACTGCAAGTGAAGGTGAGATTATTTTTTAAACTACCTTGTTTCATTTTTTGTTTCATATTTTATTTTATGAAATGCATGTATTAACCTAAAGGTATTTATAGCGTTTTATTTTATTTATTTTTAGAAACTTGTAAAGAAAAGCCTTACCGCTGTAGCAGTTGTTGAAAACCCGAGACGCAGTAGAGCGAAACCATTGTTTCCAGGCAGTGAATTATTGAAAACTCAGGTAAGCCTAACCTAAAATTCTATTGCATTTTACCACTACTGAAAAAAACTCTTACACAAAAAAATCATTAACTGTACATGACTGGGACAATGATTGCTTACTTGATTAATGGCTATGTTGTTGTTGACTGGGAAAAGTACAAGGCCATGTTGGATTTTCTAAAAACAAAAATTTATTTTAATTTATGGGTGGTTCCTTATGGACTCAACGACTATCCACTGGTTTGAACATGATAATGTGAACAAAATGACATGACATTCATTTTTGTTTATATATTGGTTAAAGGGGGGATGTAAATGACTGTAGCTTTATAAAAAGAAAATAAATACATGGGTTACTGTTAGTGCCAAACATTCAGTTTATTTTTAATGGGGTTTTGTTATATTAATGCCAATTAACGTTAACATTTTATTTACAAGTATTGATTGATTGATTGAGTGAAGGGTTATTTTGTCTGCTTTTAGGTGTCGTCATGTGCCATTAAAATTGTGAACAGACAGTGAAAAAGGCATACATTATGCTTGAAAGTACTGTGTGCTCTTTTGCAACGTTAATAACTTACAATAAGGAAAAGGTTTATTTTAACACATGGCGTTAGTACCAAATACAACAAGTGAGCAAGATGGTTTACCATGTGGGTTAAATTTAAAATCAGAACATGATCGTTGGTTAACATTTGAATCCTGGCCTGTAGGCTTTTTGTCAACACATAAAGTTGCAAAGCCGTTTTATTTTTACTTGAACCGAGAAGATGTGTTGCGCTGTGTGTTTTGTCGTATTGAACTTTCACACTGGGAAGAAGGGGATGATCCCTTTAGAGACCATTTGCGATGGTCTCCTCATTGTCCTTACATGCTTGTAAAACAAGTGGGTAACCTACCAGTGTATTCATTTTACCAAACCACAAGCCCATTGGCAGCTACTTACGTTGCTGAATCACAAATGAATAATAATAATAATGATGTATTACCAGCCAACGGTAGTTTCGATATATGTGGTCCATCTGCCATAGACAGTATTGAATGGGCGTGTGCTTTTGAAAAATTGGGAGTTTGCGAGACTAAAGCACTAGCACACCCAGAGTACAGCTCTGTTGAAAAACGTTTAGAATCTTATAAAAATGTTTGGCCATTAATATTTAAACACCTTACCAAACAGCTCAGTGAAGCTGGATTTTTTTATACTGAAGAAGGATATAAAGAGATATGTTTTTATTGTGGATTTGCTTAAAGGATTGGCAAATGACTGATGACCCTTTTGTGCAACACGCTCGTTGGTTACCAAACTGTAAATACATGGTGTTGCTTAAAGGTCAGGAATTCGTGAACACTATTCGTAAAGAAATCGTGATTGCAGCATAAGACATAAAAGTTCCTTTAGAGTTAGACCACGCGGAGCAAATACATGAGGCTGAAAGAAAAGACTTGTCTCACAAACAGATACAGAAGTGTGACCAACAATTATGTAAAATTTGTTATCATGATGAACTAGGTGTTGTATTTTTGCCTTGTGGACACATGATAGCATGTGTCAAGTGTGCATTACAAATTAACACTTGTGCTATATGCAGAAAAGTAGTATCTGCTACAGTTAAGGCATTTCTTGCATAACTAGTATAATTTATTCGCCATGCATAGTGCAAAATCCGTAATTGCACAATATTATTAAAGCTGTTTTAGAATGTAATAGATATGCTTTTGTTTTGTTTATAGACTACTACTATGAATGTTTTGAATGCTGTGGGACAATCATGTGGCTTAGAGACAAAGTAGCTCAGCGAATTGCCAACGCATATTCCATTCCGCATTATCAAGATTCAGCACACTGAATACAAGTCTTTCTCTCTCTACAATAGTCTGTTATAGTTTTAAACACAAGGATTGTTGTTGATTTTTTATAGCAATGTCCATTCACTGTCGTTTTCGAAAACTGGGGAAGCCGCAATGGTTGTATAGGCATAAAACCTTATTGTTATTACTATTTAGTCATTTTGATCCTCTTGCATATCAAGAGCAGATGACCAAGTTGTTCCACTATTTAAAACGACAACAACAACACTACCTCTTGCATAGTTTGTGATGTTGATGGCTCTTGCGACGTGGAAGATGGATTAATCATAACTTTTAGAACAGGGATTAAACGTTGCTCATTAAACAATCCACTATTTTGAGTAGCAATATGGTTTTCTTGATTTTTGCCGACGGCAACTGTGTTTCATGCAGTATACTACATTGATGATCACTGACACTTAAAACCTCACTATTTTTACTTTTTAGGTTACCACGACAATGTTTGGAACGTTGCTTTGAACAACGCCAAATAACAGTTCCATTTTTATTGGTTCGTTTCACAATATATGAATATCCTTTATAGTATGCGTGAGGCTTACCATACCTAGTCACTGATACTTCCATGTCAACTGTCAAGCGCAGACTAAGCTCTAGTAAAGTCTACTTGGTAATAAGAATAATAGTGTTTTAGATCCCTTAGTTGGGGGGTAGTTAGGGCTAAAACATGTTATTGTACTAATTTGGAAGGTGATTCCTAGGAGAGGGTAGCTTCCCGTAGCTGGGTGAGCTTACCAGTGTAGTGTGTTGTTTAGCACTTAAACTCTAAGGGGTGTTCCTGCAAAGACGCAAGTGTCGCTTAGGGGATGGACCTATAAATGTAGGCTAATACACCGGCCTGCCAGCTGGACGGAATGAGTGATACAATAGGCGTGCTTACGTCAGCGGCTCGACGTTATGTAGTCGAGTCGCCTGCGAGAAGCACAATGAAACCTGAGCAAGCAATTACTGGCTACTATGGTCACGGTCAATCGTGACGAGAGTCAGGAAGTGTATGAGGATGTAAAGAGGCGTGTAATTATCAAGACAAGTGTAGTTTACTGACCATGTGTTTATTGGTCAGTGAGTGTGAAATTGTAAGTCCCTTTTAGGGGAACGTAAGTAATGATACAAGTTAAGTGTACAAGATTGTGGATGGGTGTTTACAAAGTAAAGGGTATCTGAACACTTGCTGAGTCTCACCTGATGATGGTAGCTGGAACAGGGCCTTCGGCGACACACACTGTATGACAGATAATGCTCCAAGAAGGCCTCTCTTCTTATAGTTCCTGCCGTTGCTTAGTCAGCATTCCGTTGACGTAGCTGCCCCAGTTAGTTGTAGTGTTAATGTGTATGAATGTGTTGCAAGTGGTTGGCTAACCTCCCGAGCTGGGTGGTCGCCTGTTGCCGTGTAAAGGTGATGTTCTGGTCTTATGATGTTGCCAGTTGGGGTGGGTTTTAGTAAAAGATGGGGGTGGCTCTCAGGGGGTACAGCCCCCCGGGCCTGTACAAGTCTTCTTCTTCGATTAGTTCGCGAACGGGAACGGAACGTGGAGTGGGGGTGTTGATGTGATGGATCGTTTTTGATTCCTCCTTGTACTTCTTTTTCTTTTCCTCTGTGTTGATGTCGTGTAGGTGTAGCGGTGTCGTGTTGATGTGCTCAGAGGGGTAGGTTTTGGGATATACATATGATAATTTATAACAGTTCATTTAAAACGTTGACATTTGAAATATTAAAAAGTACAATAACAAAAAATACGTGATTTTGACATTATATATGTGTTGGTATTGTGCAGGGAGGAAAAAACCCAGGGCTGGACAGGTGGTTGTGCCGTCCGGTGCTGTATTGGGGAAAAAATGCTCCCTGCAATATTTTAGTGTGAAAGATGGAAGAAAAATAGAAAAAATAGGTGTCCCAGGGTATAAGTTAAAGGAATACGTAAAATATAGTTTATTGTGTTGGGGTAAAACGGGACCTTCACAAATTTTAAGTTAGAAGGGTAGAAATGAAAATCAGTGTGTACATTATGGCGTGTAAAATGGTGTGACAATTTGTGAATTTATGTGTTTAGGTACACAGTTGAGCATCACTATGTTTGTGTATGCTTTGGCTTTACATTTTCTGCTTGCACAATGATGATATAACATGGCATAATGTAACATAAAATAACATAAAATAATGACCTTATTGCTATACCGTTTCGCTCATGAGCCTGGTACCTCGTTTCATTCCCTAGGCCTTCTGTAGCGCTCTTGTCGACTTATTCTCCCTTCATTTATTACCCGCTGGCTGTAGGTGCCTCTCACGTATGGCTGTGGGTTAGTGGTCATGCCGTTACTTTTCCTTTCGTAAATTTTCCCCGTGGGTGGAAAAATTTACCTTGGCGGCGAGGGTAGGTGCTCACAACCTCTGCACCGCCCCTGGCTACCGAATATTGCTTTTTATTGAAGCATATCGAACGTGTGTTTGCGTCAGCGTCGCTCGGTGCCCCACGTCACTTTACGTCGCTGATCGCGGCGCCGTCACCTTATTGGCGCGACTGGAGAGCGATGAGGAACAGTGTGTTTTTGTGATAGAGATAAGGGTGTGTGTAATTTGATGTGGAAAACATATTTACAATAGACATGCTCGTGGTCCTTGTCATCTGTGAAATAAAAAATTGATTATTGGCCATCTATTTGGAAGACATGTATGTTCGTTTGTTTCCTCGCTTTCCTGTGTGGGTAAAAGTGGGATAGTGAGTAATAATGCATTTACAATACATGGCAATACATCACATGTATATATATAACACTTCGTCGGTGGCGCTTAATGTATCAGACTAAGTGTGGCGCCACTGAGGTGTACCTTACTTCTAGGTTAGTCTAGGTATTATCTAGCTTATTCTATGCGTTGTCGGGCTTACCCTGGTAACAGTTTTTGGTAACCAGATGCCGAGCTCGTTATCTTAATTTTACTTAACTTAACGTATTGTCGGGCTTACACTGATGACGGGTTTGTTTGTCATCAGGCGACGAAATATTTATCTTAATTTTACTTAGCTTAACGTATTGTCGGGCTTACCCTGATGACGGGTTTGTTTGTCACCAGGTGCCGAAATATTTTGCCTTAATCTTACTTATCTTAATTTATTATCGGGCTTACTCTGGCAATGGTTTTTAGTCGCCAGGTGCCGAACGTGTTTAGTCTAAATTATGATAAGTAAAAGAAAAAATAATAATTGGTATTTCTAAGCCGAATGGTTTAACTTAGTCTAATGCCGAAATGTGCTGTGTTATTATTTAGCAACAGCGCTTATAAAATTTGCTTAAGTAGCGTACCAAAATGCAACTGTCTTACATGCTAAAATTTCGACCAGAGCGATCGCCTGAGGCAATTTACTTCCTCAGATCACTACCCGCACGTATTCTAGAAACACCGGTTGTCCCTAGAACCGCCGGATTCCGCTCCCTTAATATTAGTTGTCGACATCTATATTAATGATTAATACTAGTAATTAATAAAGTCCCGGGCGACTGCGGTGCCAAAGTGCAAACGCCTCGCCCGGCCATCCTGTTCATTGCCGTTGTATTTGCATATGTTGTCATTATTCTTCCTGTGTCGTAGCTTTCTATCCGCTCCTTGGGATGGTGAAGTGTGGTGACGCTGTGACGTCACGGCCTAATTTGGCATCTCATTTGTAATGTAAGTGTAGCAAGTGATTTGTAATATAACTGGTCATGTCCTGATCGCCTATGTTGGTTTTTAAGATTTAAATAAAAAACGAAAAGGGGATTAGTTATTGGGGAGGTTTGTTCCCTCGGGGAATCTGTCTGTATTCGCTCCTGATTAGTGAGCGCGTGTGGGAAGGACGTGGTCGTAATTGTGATTAGCGCAGCTGCGTGTGTGTGGCTATGTTCCGCTACAGCACGCGGGCGGGTGGGCTGTTATCGGCTAAGTCCTATCGTGTGTCGCGTGGCTGAGTGTCAGGTGGCGCGTGTGGCTTGTCAACATCTTTGTAAACATGCTCCTATGGCCCTAAGATAATATGGCCCACAGTATCTGCATATTGCTAAATGCCAGGCCTATTGTACCATTGGGGAATTATGTGCCAATGTCCATGTGTACTGTATGTTAGTCTTGGTATATTTTTTGTTTTTGTATGATAGTGTCATCACAGTCGCGTGTCATTGTCACTTCCGTTATAACAAGAGTGTATGTGGACGGCAGTGTTACAATGCGGTGGAATCTGCAACTCAGTGTTTTGCTGTGTTTATGTTTTCATATTCCTGTTTACAGGAAGCTTCTAACGCTATGTGAAGGTTAACGCAACGTGACTTTAGCCATAGTCCGTGTGTTGCCATATGTTTGACATTCCGGGAGGGCCAATGTGTCAATCTGTCCTGTTTTTGCTAGCAACGTTGTGTGGTTACTTATTCCGTAAGACCTTTGTCTTGTGTAAATGCTATACTTGTGTTTGGGAAGTCTATTTCCTATGTTTGAGGTAATCGAAATTTTGCATGGTGTTTGGCCGGAGAAAATGTGGTGTTACCTGTTTATGTACTTGTATGGGGCCAACTTCCGTCTGAATGGGATTCTGGATTTTTGTTTTCCACGGCGTCCAATTTTTAATGGGCATTCGGATCCGCGATCAACTGTAATTCTCCGTGTTTCATGTATGTGTTGTCTGTTGGGATTTTTGCCTTCCTAGTGTGGTTTCTGATTGTGTTTTTCGCGCCAAACATACCGTTGATTAGTTTGTTTTTGGCACGACTGTGTTGTGTGGTCGTGAGTTCGCACCCGCCTTGGTTTAAGGTCCTGGTGTTACAATTTTTTGTACTGTATGTCCCACGGCACGTGTATCGTGTGTTTGAGACACGCAGATGAAAATATGCTTTGGCGTGAAAAATTTGGATCTTTTGTAATGCCCCTCGTATTCTAATTTTGAGAATTATAGGGTTTTGAAACTGCCGTGAATGAATGTGTATGTTCCAGCCAGGTCTGGAGTACTCTTAGGTTGTCCGTGTTAGTGAAGGTCGCCTACTCACGAGTGTGTTATCGCTGACTGCGGTAGTATTGAATTACACCCGGCAGGAAATCCTTTGCTTGCTTGCTCGTCATATGTGCCGAGGCGGTGTGTGTAGGTTTATTGACACGTCTGGCTATTGTCTGCATATACGTCGTGTCTCGGGTCCCTCGCAACGTAAAAGAACCTTCCTTTAACTACATGTTGTGTTCCCAAATTTTGTGTTGTTGTAAGCGTGGGGCGAATATATTCTTGTTATTGGTAGTTAGCTGTGTTTATATACGCGTGTCTCCGGGCCGCTAGTCGCGTGTTTGGTGACTAGGTGTCGGAGGTGATTTTATTGTTTTGTGCGTATGAATACCTGAAGGTGTAACTGTCCTTTAATATTTTATCCTCCCATTGGATAGTTATCCGACCTTGCACTCCTGGTATCCAGAAGGTTGCGGGTTCGAGACCGTCTTTGTCCAGGGTGATTATTCCTGGTGCCTTTTAGGCTCGTGTCTCCGGGACAGTTCTGCCAAGTGTATTAACTGTTATGTGGCACTGTGAGTTGACTGTGTGCCTTCCAGGAATATGTGGGTTTTCCCAAAGTCTGGGATTTTCACCCTATGGTGTTTATGTTTAGTTTGCGCGCTGTTATGGGGGACGAGAAAACTTCATGTTATAGGCAGTGTAACAGGTAGGGTACACCTATAGATCAAATATATACAGTTCACTTGGATAATTCGCATTTCACGTGATTAGTGAAAGAGGAGAGAAAAAAAATTGAGTTATCCAACAGTCCAAATTAAGAGAGTTCTCTGAAAAGAGTAGAGAAAATATACTGTATCCCGTCTACGTAATGCTTTATGCTTATCAAAGCAGGTTGCCAGACGGCGGTAATCTGTAAAGATTGTATCGTAAATAATATCAAAAGTTTCAAAATGAAAGGTAGGACCTGAGTGTACTATTCACCTATTTGGCGACGTTAGTAAGACAGTATCCTAGTTACGTCTCAGGGAAATCTACCATTTTTGAAAAGTAGTTTGAGATTCTGAACTGTTTCTTACGATTAAGTCTCTCAGTCATCCCAAAAGAATCTATCAAACTGTAGGAACGAAAAATATAACGAGATAGTCATGTCTACTTGGAAAGACCCGCCCAAGCCCTGTGCTGTGGCTTGTTGCTTAGGCTGCGTTCGGAATAGTTCTCTGAGGACCTAAGCCGCGTGGCCCACTGATTGGCCTCCGATTGTCTTTGCACCTTAAAAACTTTACTTTATCCAAGCTATAATCTGAACTAACTATGATTATAAACCCTTGATGGCCTAAAAAAAATGCTAGGGGCCAAGAAAAAAATTAGGAGAGATTTTAAATTATATAATTTTGAGTTGGTCACGTTCTGCTGTATATACGTGTGAAATCTACCGTTTACAGGGGTGGAATCTGCACTTTGTGTATCCATTATCGTGTTTCTCACGTGTAAAAGAACCTGCCCGTATATATATTTGTGATTCAGGTGACAGTGTGTGTTATATTCATGGTGAAAGTCGTTATTCACGTCCGAGCGTCCTTGCTCGGAAAGGTGAATACTTTCGCCCTGTCACTGAGGTGTAGGCCCCTGAAACCCACTGAGGTGATTCTTTGCTAATTTCTGGAGGAGTTTGTAGCAAAGTAAGCCTGGGCCTACTTTCACCGTAGTGCCTGGATGTTGGCCTGAATGTGTTTGTGTCTGAGGGGCTGATTGCGCTCCGCGCTGCCCTAGCAGTGTTTATAGGGGTGTGTGTATTCCTGACTGCCCGGTCTCGTGGGCTAGGTAATAAGACCTTTCTTATACCCCGTGTACTGTGTGTTTGTGGCTGGTCAGTGTGCGCAGGTGTGTGTTGTGCACCCTGAGGGCCTGAAGGCAACACCCTCTTATGCATTTGCACCTGGGATACACATGCTGATGCCCGCTTCCATTCTGGCAAACTTGCCCTTTGAACTAGCGGTAAAGGCCGTGTAATTGCCTGCGATTGCCCTGGCGATGTATCGGAGTGTAGTCTAACCGATTTCTGGCCTATGGCCACGGTAGACTCCTGTCCTTGTGTTTGCCTATGTGTGTAGGTCTGTGTGGGCTTAATGTGCTGTGGGGCGGGCTCTACGTCCTCAGCCCATGGCATATTTACCTCCCGTTTTTTCCCTGTGTAATTATGCGTGCCCGAGAGTCCTGGCGTCAACTCCCTCTCGTTCGTCCGTTCCGAGGGGGTTGGCGTAAGTTCTGCTCCTCGGTTTGGCAAAATTGCCTTCCGAACCGGTGCTGAGGGGCGTGTATTGATGTGACTTCGGCCCTGTAGTGTGTCGGAGTCTAACCTGGTCGTCTTCTGGACTGTGGCCACAGTGAACTCCTTCCCTTGCGTGGCAGTACGTGTCGAGAGGGACATCCTCGCAAATTGCCGAGTTAGCGTATCTACGCTTATGTCCTCTCTCGGCTGGGCTGGCGGCCCTGCCATGAACTCAAAAATGGCTTTGTTAGCCTGGAGTTCCTTGTATTCCTCCCAAATTTGGGCGTACTGCCTATTGAGGCATATGGCCTGTTCGCAAATTGCTGTATTAATGTGTTTGTGTCCTATACAGTTCTGTAGCCGCCAACTGGAGAAACGCCTGTTCGCGAATGAGCTCCCAGTATTGGGCGTATAAAATTGTGTACTGCACCCTCATCCTATCTAGGGTTGTGTTATCTGTTACCGGGCCATGTGTAGAGATTAATTGGTCGTATATTCTGTTCCTTTGGACGTGGATCCTATTGAGGTGTCCATGTATGTGCCTTAAGTGCTTGTGTGCGCATCTCAATCGCGATGTTCTACCCTCTGACGGGGTGTATGGCTGTTTGCCCTGTATTGCCCCGCCCATTGTTTGGAGTGCCCGTATTTGTGCCTGTCGCCTTTGTATATGCCTCTGGCACCTTAGTAGTAACGTAAATAGTGTTGTTGTACCCCTATTGGCTCTATGGCTTAAGATTTCTGCTGGTTCTGCATGTGGTGCCATTCTGAGTTAAGGGTGGGTATAAAAAGGAATGTGTGTGAAATTTCTGATTCGCTTTTTCGCTTGGCTGCGTGCAGTAGGGGTCGTTTCTACTACGAGGGCTCGTTGTATGAGTCCTACCCTTACTGTGCGTGGTTGCAGTGCCTCCACCAATATGTTTTAGATCCCTTAGTTGGGGGGTAGTTAGGGCTAAAACACTTATGTTATTGTACTAATTTGGAAGGTGATTCCTAGGAGAGGGTAACTTCCCGTAGCTGGGTGAGCTTACCAGTGTAGTGTGTTGTTTAGCACTTAAACTCTAAGGGGTGTTCCTGCAAAGACGCAAGTGTCGCTTAGGGGATGGACCTATAAATGTAGGCTAATACACCGGCCTGCCAGCTGGACGGAATGAGTGATACAATAGGCGTGCTTACGTCAGCGGCTCGACGTTATGTAGTCGAGTCGCCTGCGGGAAGCACAATGAAACCTGAGCAAGCAATTACTGGCTACTATGGTCACGGTCAATCGTGACGAGAGTCAGGAAGGGTATGAGGATGTAAAGAGGCGTGTAATTATCAAGACAAGTGTAGTTTACTGACCATGTGTTTATTGGTCAGTGAGTGTGAAATTGTAAGTCCCTTTTAGGGGAACGTAAGTAATGATACAAGTTAAGTGTACAAGATTGTGGATGGGTGTTTACAAAGTAAAGGATATCTGAACACTTGCTGAGTCTCACCTGATGATGGTAGCTGGAACAGGGCCTTCGGCGACACACACTGTATGACAGATAATGCTCCAAGAAGGCCTCTCTTCTTATAGTTCCTTCCGTTGCTTAGTCAGCATTCCGTTGACGTAGCTGCCCCAGTTAGTTGTAGTGTTAATGTTTATGAATGTGTTGCAAGTGGTTGGCTAACCTCCCGAGCTGGGTGGTCGCCTGTTGCCGTGTAAAGGTAATTTTCTGGTCTTATGATGTTGCCCGTTGGGGTGGGTTTTAGTAAAAGATGGGGGTTGGCTCTCAGGGGGTACAGCCTCCCGGGCCTGTACAATAGTTTAATGTGAGAGCAAATATGGATCCAAAGTGTTCAGGTAAAAGTAGAAGCAAATAAGCAAATATAAGAACCAAGAGTGGGGGGTAAAAGTGGTTGCAAAGTGGTGGACCCATTACACATTAATTTCAGCACGTCGAAGCTCTTGTTCAATTTCTTTGATTTCCCAATCTTGATTGGTATGCCCAGCTTGTTGTAAAGCATGCAAGTGTCGAAGCCGTTGAATTAGCTTACTGGGTTTGTTCCAGTATACAAATTTAACAAATGAATTTTTAGGTGTAAACAAAGCATTGCCATATCCATTAATGGATTTAAAGGGAACAGTTTGTTGTTGGTTTCCTCAAATTGTTGTTGTTGTTTTCTGCCAACAGGTGCTTACTGCGTATGACAAGGCTGTACACTAGTGGGTTAGTCTTTCTTGCTAAGGGTCTCCTATATACCCTAAACATGGCTATACATGTTTGTTCTGAAAATTTAGTGGTTAATTGTATATTGAGTGTAAATAGAGAACTTATACAAGCACGTCTTGCATGCGGTTAAACATCACAAGTGTCACATGCAACACTCAAAGTATGTTTCGGCTACCTAGCGGTAAATATGAGCACTACCTGAACTACTAGCATCCTACCTAGCGGAGAATATGAACACTAACTAGTAATATCCGAGGTGAGCTGAGGTTAGGCTAGGTTAAGTGAAGTTAGGTTAGCCATCAAAATAAGTTACCAAAATAAGCCATCAATAAATAATTGGTTTTTACCCCTGAGGTCTTGGGTTCCAACTCGACTATGCACAGAATTTAATTAACATCTGAGAGTTGAAAGGTCAGGTTCGGTTAGGTGAAGTTAGGTTAGGTTAGGTGAAGTTAGGTTAGGTTAGGTTAGGTTAGTGAGCTGAGGTTAAGTCTTAAATATTCCCTCTCTTTCAACTACTTTCCAACACCAAGAAAAATTCACTAAATACATTGGCACAAATAACTTGTCAAATAAGCCAATACAAAAGTCAATAATAAAGCCAACACAAGAAGCCAACACGAAAAGCCAACATGAAAAGCCAACACAAAAGCCAACATAAAAAGCCAACACGGAAAGCCAACACAAAATGCCTACACAAAAAGCCTACACAAAAAGCCAAAATGAAAAGCCAACACAAAAGCCAACACAAAAAGCCAACGCATAAGCCAATATATAAGCTTATGGTAGGTCACTCCATCAGCAAAACAGTTGTAACCTTTGTAGTGTGAACATCGTACTGACAGGTCAGTTAGTACTATGGAACTTACTACAACCAACAAAGGCAGGCCACGTGGACTCTATCAAGGCTACTCTTATAACTATAATCGTCAGAATGTGAATGGAATAATATTCTGGCAATACTCAAAAGAGAGGTCCACAAAATGTCGAGGCAATCTGAAAAGTAAAAAAGGGAAAGGTTTAAAGTGTGAGTGTTCATCAATGTAGTGCTCTAAACGAACCACGGTTGCTGTTTACAAACAAGTTTCAAAATGCTATAAAGCAAGTTCAAGGAAACGATATTGCTGCAAAAGATAATGCAGTGTTTGATCAAAAGGACTTAGCATGTCCTCAAAAAGTCATGTTAGGACAGTTGTCAACGTACAAGAACCTTCCACACTATCAAAGTCGACACAGACTATAATTAAAGTGGTATTGCAAGAGGATCAAAAAGGACTATATAGTAATAGGGATAATGGTCATGATGATAATGATAATTATGATCATGATGATGATAATGATGATAATGATGATCATGATAATGGTAATGCTTTGTTTACACCTAAAAATTCATTTGTTAAATTTGTATACTGGAACAAACCCAGTGCGTTAATTCAACGGCTTCGACATTTGCATGCTTTAAAACAAGCTGGGCATACCAGTCACGATTGAAAAATCAAAGAAATTGAACAAGAGCTTTCACGTGCTGAAATTATTGTGTAATGTGTCCACCACTTTGCAACCACTTTTACCCCCCACTCTTGGTACTTATATTTGCTTATTTGCTTCTACTTTTACCTGAACACTTTGGATCCATATTTGCTCTCACATTAAACTATTATTCTTATTACCAAGTAGACTTAACTAGAGCTTAGTCTGTGGTTGACAGTTGACATGGAAGTATCAGTGACTAGGTATGGTAAGCCTTACGCATACTATAAAGGATATTCATATATTGTGAAACGAACCAATTAAAATGGAGCTGTTATTTGGTGTTGTTCAAAGCAACGTTCCAAACATTGTCGTGGTGACCTAAAAAGTAAAAATAGTGAGGTTTTAAGTGTCAGTGATCATCAGTGTAGTGTACTGCATGAAACACAGTTGCCGTCGACAAAAAAATCAAGAAAACCATATTGCTACTCAAATTAGTGGATTGTTTAATGAGCAACGTTTAACCCCTGTTCTAAACGTTATGTTTAATCCATCTTCCACGTCGCAAGAGCCATCAACATCACAAACTATGCAAGAGGTAGTGTTGTTGTTGTCGTTTTAAATAGTGGAACAACTAGGTCATCTGCTCTTGATATGCAAGAGGATCAAAATGACTAAATAGTAATAACAATAAGATTTTTATGCCTATACAACCAATGCGGCTTCCCCAGTTTTCGAAAACAACAGTGAATGGACATTGCTATAAAAAATCTACAACAAGCCTTGTGTTTAAAACTATAACAGTCTATTGTAGAGAGAGAAAGACTTGTATTCAGTGTGCATCTATTGTCATAATCATGTATACTCTGCAATGTTAAATATTCTAACTTTGTATAGAATAAAACAGTATTGTAACATCATTTTGCCTTTATTTACAAACTTTATATACATTTCTTGTGTTTTGGTTTCATCATAATATTTTTAAAGACAACACTTAACACTAAAACATTACAATTCTATACACATATTTTCTTTCTTTTTTAGTCCATTGTCATTACTTATAATTTCCATTGTTATTTCACATTTGTTTTTTTTATTTAATTAAAACGAACCATGCACCTATTGTTTTTAAAACCTTCATAAATTAATTGTACAGGTTGCACAACATTATTGCCTTCATCAAAAACACTCTCCGACATATCATTAAACCGTATAGGCAGAAATGTCTCAAAATTTTCACGTACACAAAGTACAATTTTCAATTTCCGAAACTTGATAATGCGGAATGGAATAGGCGTTGGCAATTCGCTGACCTTCTTTGTCTCTAAGCCACATGATTGTCCCACAGCATTCAAAACAATCATTGTAGTAGACCCTGGGTGTGCTAGTGCTTTAGTCTTGCAAACTCCCAATTTTCCAAAAGCACACGCCTATTCGACACTGTCTATGGCATATGGACCACATATATCGATACAACCGTTGGCTGGTAATACATTATTATTATTATTATTATTATTATTATTATTATTATTATTATTATTATTATTATTTATTTGTGATTCAGCAACGTAAGTAGCGGCCAATGGCCTTGTGGTTTGGTATAATTAATACACTGGTAGGTTACCCACTTGTTTTCCAAGCATGTAAGGACAATGAGGAGACCATCGCAAATGGTCTCTAAACGGATCATCGCCTTCTTCTCAGTGTGAAAGTTCAATACGACAAAACAAACAGCGCACCACATCTTCTCGGTTCAAGTAAAAAAAAACGGCTTTTGCAAGTTTATGTGTTGACAAAAAGCCTACAGGCCAGGATTCAAATGTTAACCAACGATCATGTTCTGATTTTAAATTTAACCCACATGGTAAACCAACATGCTCACTTGTTGTATTTGATACTAACGCCATGTGTTATAATAAAACTTTTTCTTATTGTAAGTTATTAACGTTGCACAAGAGCACACAGTACTTTCAAGCATAATGTATGCCTTTTTAACTGTCTGTTCACAACGTTAATGGCACATGACGACACCTAAAAGCAGACAAAATAACCCTTCACTCAATCAATCAATCAATACTTGTAAATAAAATGTTAACGTTAATTGGCATTAATATAACAAAACACCATTAAAAATAAACTGTATGTTGGCCCTAACAGTAACCCATGTATTTATTTTCTTTTTATAAAGTTACAGTCATTTACATCCCCCCTTTAACCAATATATAAACAAAAATGAATGTCATGTCATTTTGTTCACATTATCATGTTCAAACCAGTGGATAGTCGTTGAGTCCATAAGGAACCACCCATAAATTAAAATAAATTTTTGTTTTTAGAAAATCCAACATGGCCTTGTACTTTTCCCAGTCAACAACAACATATCCATTAATCAAGAAAGCAATCATTGTCCCATTCATGTACAGGTAATGATTTTTTTGTGTAAGAGTTTTTTTCAGTAGTGGTAAAATGCAATAGCATTTTAAGTTAGGCTTACCTGAGTTTTCAATAGTTCACTGCCTGGAAACAATAGTTTCACTCTACTCCGTCTCGGGTTTTCAACAACTGCTACAGCGGTAAGGCTTTTCTTTCCAAGTTTCTAAAAATAAATAAAATGAAACGCTATAAATACCTAAATTTAGGTTAATACATGCATTTCATAAAACAAAATATGAAACAAAAAAATGAAACAAGTTAGTTAAAAAAAAATTCACCTTCACTTGCAGTGGCTTGTTTTGTTTCCTTCTAGTGGGCTCAAAAGTGCAATGTTTTCTTCTCTCTCAGACATGTAAGGTATACCGGTTATCTGCAAACAAATAAATAAATAAAATCATTAATTACCTAATGAATAAATAATTGCATGTAAATATATATATAAATCAATAAATGTATAAATGAATAAATATATAAATAAATACCTACCCCATAACAAGGTTAAGTATTTTCCACCAACAACAAAACTGTTAAACAAGACCATGTGTTTCACGCAACGCAGTGTGTTCAAAGGTAGTCACCTAAGTGAGAGTGGAAATGATAACGACTTGTCTTTATATATGTTTCGTTGCATGTATAATCATTTCTTTCCCACGCTTTGAACATTCTGTTATCGTGCACGTGGAAAGCTAACGCCCACCTGTGCCAGGTCAAATTTCACATGAACTTGCATTTTGTCACGTACGAAGCAAACAGGATGTAACTTGTTTAGCGTACATGTCTTCTCACACGTGTTCACATGCATTTCGCTCTTCCCTGCCACCGCGGTTGTCAGATTATTTCACCTTCAAGTGTACTCAGCGTCTTTTTCATTTTCCATTGCACCTGTTGTCAAGTCAGATCAGCGCATTCCAATAAGCTCAAATGACATTCACCATTGCTCCTCTGCAAGTTTTTTTCTGTACTCGCTTCGACCAACATAGAACCAAGTTCTCATCATCGTTTATACGTTAATGATCCCCTTCGGGGGTAAAATATCAGAAAAAACCCACCCTCGCTCTGTCATAAACCGACACGCCGAAATATCGACTGTTCTATTGACCACAGCCACTGTGGTCAGCGACAGGTTCGTAGAAACACACACACCCAGCAGTATCATCTCTCTCAACCACCACGCTTCATGAACATTTTAAACAGGTAAAGAAATTGGTTTTTCAACAAAAGTGTCGTTAGGCCCTTTGTTAAAATTTCAAACATTGTTTCAAACAAGGGGCGTTAGCCCGAGTCCTAGGACACTTCGTACATGTCTCTAGCGTTATTGGTTTGCGAGATAGAGCAAAAAGTCTAAAATCACGGTTTTACCTCAACATGGTTATTCATTCCTGCTCAACACGAAACATCCTCGACAAGAGGAAAAAGCGAGGGAAAAAATTACACCTCGTACACGTCTCTAGGCTTATTTGTTCGTGAAATATCAGCAAAAATCACAAAACACACTTGTTTACCCCAAAATCGAGTTTCCAATTTTTAAAAAAAATTATAACGAGTAGTCCATGGCAAAGAGGACGTCACCCCGAGTCCTTGTACCCGTCGTACACGCCTCTAGTATCATTGGTTCGCGAAATATAGCAAAAAGTCTAAAATCATGTTTTTACCCCCAAAAAAACCGTGTTTCCAGATTTTCACCTTTCGACATCTACATTCCCGTAAAGAGCGCAACGAGACAAAAAATACGAATCCACGCACACCCTCCTAGCATGACTCCTTCCATTCCAAGGTCGCAGGGCTCACAACTTCCTAAGTGTAGCAGAACCCCTGACCTAGCACTACTGTCAGGTTATTATCCTAGAGACTTGAAATTTATTTTGGGGGTAGAGGGCGTAGGGACCTTTCATTTATGTCAAACATTTTTTTTAGAATTCCTAGTTTCCAAAATATAGGATTTTCAAAATTCGAGTGTTTTCAAAAAACATACAAAATTAAAAAATGATTACAGAAAATAAAGGGCATAGAGACCGTTCGTTTGAGCCATGGCACAACATTCTATAATGTTTGGTTTTTAAACTATTACCTACTTTCAAAAACAAACATTTTCCAAAAAAAATTGAAAAATATAATACGTGCCCCATAAGAAAGAGGATGTCAGCCAGATTCCAACGACACCTCATTTGTCAACATTCGACCATGGGTTCACGAGATATTGGCTTGAACTCACGCGGCGGCCATTACACTGGTTAGAATCAGCCTTACTCCCGTACTTGTATCCATCGAAGACCACAGTGACATCCCGACCGAAGTGATTAATCACGTGACATACTGGAGGCAGATTTGGCTGAAATTTGCAGGAGGTGACCACACAACCCGATTCAGCAGGACCCACCGTCAACTGTGAACACCGCATTGTCTGGTATGCTATTCTTGGGTGGAGCCATCTCTTCAGGAACGGCGATCAATGCGGACTTCTTTCCTTTTCGCATGAATGTTCCGTCAAAGAGAGAAGGAGGCCTCGCTGCAAGTTCGTACGTCATGTACCCTGTACGGTCATCGTCGTTACGTACGACGCACTGGAGTCGATGAAAAAGTTAGTAAGTGTTGATTTCAACGACACTGTCTTTGATCATGGTTGTTTTAGACATACTGGCAAGTGTCGTAACTTTCTTTTTTTTTGTTTCAAGTGAACATCACTGCAACGTTGACCCTAAATGGACTTCATTACATGCAGACCTCGGGGAAGAGCCTCGTCACAGTTAACAGTATCGTCGGCAACTACACCCGTAGATAAGGACACAAGAAGGCCCGTTGGATTGTCGAAAGGATGGTTAGACTGGAGCCAGTTCCGCATCTTCCCAAGGTCTGCTTTATATCTCACTTGCCGAGACTCTCTTAGTTCCACATGTTGGTCGGTTGTTTCGGAGAAGATTGCGCAAAAACTTTCAATGGCATCAATTATTCATGCAGACGCAGGCATTGCACAAACCCATTGAGCAATAACGTTATCCGTCAATCCATGTGATAGCCCACCCGCTGTCTTTATGTTTCTCATCAACACCTGCTCAATGGTCATGTCAGTCCATATGGCTGACCAGGATTTGTCAGATCTTCTAATAGTGAAGTTGCCTTGGTTGAGAAATTGGTGGTATTCCGAGGGTGTTAGAACGTCCTCCAGCTTCAGCATTTGCTGAAGATAAATGTGAGCGTATTTCGCATAATTGAGGTGTCCCGCAGAGTGGAAATACGGCGTCATTCTTTGGACACATAACGTTCAGCTCTAACAAACAGTCGAATGATGCCTACCATTTAAAAATACTGCACCCACAGTTTCGCTGTCCGTCGTTCAGATGAGAGTAAGTGTTTTAGCTCTGCGTCGAACAAACTTGCTGCTTCACTGATGCACTCTGACGAAAGAATGTCGTCCACAGAAATCTTTCCCAAAAGTAAATCTGTTTGTGTTTTTTTTTTCAAACGATCCCTGAGAAGGTGGCCCTCTGTCATTCCTGAAGGATACTGAAGGATCAAGATCGCCAATGAGAGTGGTGTTAAGAATTGCGCATGGCCGGCCATCATGTGGGTCACCGTATTCCTTGCGTAGACTGTCTCCCAGAGTTCTTCCAAACCGCTCCCACCCATGATGGTTCCCACTGCTCCCATGAACGACATGAGCAAATGAAAAGTGAAAACCAGCGAGACGCAAAACGACACGTAACAACGGGCTACCTTCTTCAGCTGCATGAACGATGTCCAGCGCCTTCGCGTAGAGGGGTCGGTCGAAGTTTAATATACAAGACTGGTGTCCATCTCTGCACATCTCCACAGCGGAATGAAGACAGGTATTAATGGTGGGAGAGAACTACGTGATGGAAGTTCACCGCCCGCGGCGGTCGAGTAGTCTTCAGGCGGTAAATTTGAATTGTGTACAAATGCGTTTTTTGTCGTGAGAGTGCATTAGGATGGTATCGGTATTTATGAATAAGGCTCGGATTTTAAGGTAAATAAAGATTTTTTTATGTAAATATATATTTTAAGCATTTCTTCCATATACACATAAATTCCTACTTTTCACTTATTACCACATAAAAAGACATAATATTCACATTTTTTTATCAGTATGCTAGATTTTTCAGTATATTGCATTTTTGTTATGTGTTACTTCAACGGGGAAGAACCTGCGAGCTATCTAATCTTCATGCAGAGCGTATGTCAGCTTGCACTGTGTTATTCTTAACTTGTCGTCCCGTGCCACTCAGTGTGGAAGCCGGGGATTTCTTCCTTGTCCATAGCCATATTGCATCACGTGCTAGACCCCCCCCAGCTACCTGGGAACAGTGTGACTCACATGCAGTTCATTTCTGACACTGAAGTGTTAGACAGTTCTACGATGCTTAAAGTAAAATCAACTACAAGTTATCGTTTGCAGCAGTATGTTAAAGAATTTAAGCATAATTTTACTTCTAATGAGGGCGTTCTGTTCTGCCAACCATCTGAGAAAGCAATCATGGCTGAACAGCGATCTCAACTTACACAACACCTCAAGGGCAAGAAATATATTGCCGCAGTTCCGTGCCTTCAGAAGAAGTGTTTCGCGATAGTCGTCGGTCATTTGTGATGGACAACCTGAAGATGTATCTCGTTGTGAATTGTAATGCCTCAGCAGTCAGCGAGTGCTGCATGTTGTTTATATTCAAATTAATAAACTATATTATAATTAAATATTTTTACTTTTTGTCACATATTTCAGGTATTTTAAATACATAAAAAATAATATTTTCTCGATTTTTAGCACCTAAAAATTCTAGCCCTATTTATGAATGTCAATAAATCTTTTAAAATGTCCGTACTTCTGTTCATTTTTATAGCGTATCATGCAATTTTCGGCCCTTTTTATTCTAAAGATACGTTTTAATCCAATATAGCCCCATATTATTGCTGATTTTAATCATGTATTGTTTTAACGATAATATACTGCAAAATAAACAATTTGACACAAGAACAAAGGAAATTGGAACGTTCGTTCGGTCGCTATACTCAAAACTCGAAAAATCCAAGATGGCGGATTTTCCCCAACCCGGATTTTTTGGGACTTTTGGGATTTTGATTAGGACATCATCCTCGAAATTTCCACCAATTTTTAGCTTGTTTTTCCAAATGTCCGGGTCAAGGCTACTTTTTGTCTAATTTGACTGGACTATAAGAAAACGATCACCGGCAAGTTTACACACCTTATATATTTCTACGTGATGGCTGTGATCTTAAATTATTTTTAGTGTTTGAAACAGTTGTAAATTCAGTGAGAGAGATATCAACTGAATATCGTAGCGTCTGCGGCAGGAAAAATTAAGGCCATTTCTGTTATTACCTGCACACGTTTACAGTCAGTGCTTCACTTTTGTACAGTTTAACATTCATTAACTTGTGTGAATATCATCGATTTATTGTCACCATGTCGTTTGAAACCAGCCACGTGTTAATCATTCTTCACCTTATACACGTAATGTTCATCATGGGCCTGGCTGCGTGGCTCAGGGGTAACGTTCTCGCTTACTGGGCCCAAGGTTGCAGGTTCGTATCATGGCGCAGTCAGGTGGCATTTGAGGGTGCGCAAATGCGAGTGAGCCGTGTCAGTAGATTTACTGGCTCGTTAAAGATCACCTTCGGGGCAAAATTCCGGCACCCCGGCGTCTCTAAAAGCCAGGGTAGTTAAAAGGGACGTAAAACCAATAACATTATTTATTATTGCTCATCATGGAGTAGATCCCCACTATGAGGGAGACGCCTACGGAATAACTACCTGAAGAGGAAAGTCCAACAGAGCTGCCTTGGATATACCATGTAACGAGGAGGACGAGGAGGACAGGCCAGGGCGTAGGACCTTGGTTTTGGAGATTAATAATTCCTCCACAGGAATGGAGACGAAATATCCCTCTCATCTTGGAAATAGGGAGGTGAACAACGAAGTTACGTTTCCGTGAGACCTGTATCCTCAATTTTGTATAAGGTTTGTCCAGGTAGAAGTAAATTTGAGTGACTAATTGAGCCGAAACTGATAGCGACCACACAGGCAGGGCTATTGTATGATTATGTCTTTCTTTCAGGTGCTGGGACAATCTTTAGTTAGTCACCCTATACCGTATCTCATACGGGGGTGCACATGTACAGCTTGTGATTTTCAGTGTTTAAAACCTCAGCCATGTGAGAGATGAACTTTTCGTGTCAAATAACGGATATCTTTACCATGAAGATGAGATCATCAAACTTTAGGGAACACCCTGTTTTAGGACCCTTCAATTTACTTTGATTTAATATTTTCGTATCGATTGGATAGTCGACAGCTACTACCATATTTTTTGTATGGTTTGTTTAGAATTTTTTGGCTACATTTTACCACAATAATTCCGCGTGGGAACGGACACATGTCTAGTAAAACTGCCTTGACCTGGACATGAAACCAGGAGTGTAAGATCGTATCATTTCAACCAACACAGAGGGATTAGGTGTTGTTTATAATTTTTGATGAGTGCTAAGCTATGACCACGTAACATGAAGTTTGAAACGAGTAGGTAGCCACTGAAACATATCTCATTTCAAAGCAGCTGGACTGCGTGTTTATAGTCTTCGTTTTAGTGTATTTGCAATTGTTACAACGTTATATTATTAGACAGGGCAGGTTTTTGTGAAAGACACTCTTCAGGAATAAAGAACAATGTTTAACAGATGTACGGAACACTGTAGGACTGCATAAAGTGTTTTCCGTGAGATTGAAAGTGCACAGTTTTGATAAATGTAGTGTGAACGAGCCACTCCACAATGAATGAGTTAGGAAGTGGTGTGCTGCGCCTAGCAGAGGGCAGGCCAGCGAACTGGTTATTTTCTCCCGGCATTCAATGCGAGACTCACTTAATTGATTATTTTTTCGACTTTTGACGTCAAAGAACATTTGCCGAATGCGGAGGTCATGTTATAGGAGTATTATGTAAGCTTCCGGGACAGCAGCTGATCGCTGTGGGCACCTGTATTTTACCGCAATGTCATGCGAGGATAGCCCATGTATTGGAGCTTCATATTTAACGCTATTGACTTGGTTCATTTAGCAAGTTGTAATTAAGGTTTATTCTTTACTGTAAATTAATCCAGTAATTGTTTAAGGCTAGTTAACTTGTGTATTTATTGTGTCATAAAACACTGATTTTTGTGAGGGTAGATGGAATGAATATCCTCTTGTTGTGTATTGTATTCCGGCGATACTGAGCCTGAGAGTCATATCGACCGATTATCGTTATGCGTCCAAACTGTATAAGCCGCGCCACACACATGTGTTATTGTACTTGAGCCATTCTTAGCTCAGAGCGTTATGCTGACTAATAGAGTCACATCTTCGAGTTAATCTCTGAGGAGATTCATGCAGCCTACGGCTGGTGTCTAAACTAAACCATCTTAGGGACGTGATAAATAACTTATAATTTGAGCATCTTAATTTTGAATCCATTGCGTTATTGTTTTACTCCGACATCATGCGCTACGGTATTTCCTTATGGAAGTGAAAGTTCAACTAAGCTGACACTACTTGTAATCGACGACTAGAATCGCTGGAACCAGTAGTTCGTACATCATGGGCCTCGTGATTCTATGCGATGTAAGCCGTAATGCTGAATACGCTATTGCCAACATAACTCACATTCTTGAGGTAACGATTGGGGGCAAAGAGCTTTCCTAATCTGCGTAAGTAGGCTTGTGTCTTCGTGTTTATTGACTTTATTCTGAGTGCATTATCTGAATTATACCCCCGTTAGTTGTAAGAATGTACATTTCTGTACTGTGGTTTTATAGTCTATGGTCTGCTATCATTAGCTTTGCTCTAATTCTTTGATTACGACGCGTCTCGGCGTAATATTTTCATACATGTCAGAATTTGGATAGATATTAAATGTAACTGTAAATGTGAACGTGGTACCATCATAACTAAGGGATTGGTTCGCTTAGATGTTAAATGTAAATTTTTCTGAATCATTTGATTGTAAACTTGCTTTCGCGTTAGATTTTGTAATGTGCTACGCGACTAGATTAGTTGTTGCTTTTGCTTTTCTGTATAATAAGGACTTTCGCGAGGGTTTGTTAACGTCATTTAGGTTCTTTTTATTGACTCAACAATGTAACTAGATTTGCGGATTAGCCGATTTTTAACCCTCCGAAGTAGGATAGGGGTTTCTTTATTGAATAAAACATTCACGAAATCTTACTTAAGACTGGATATTTTTAGTTATAGCTTTGTGTTTTTGAGGGTGTTTTTATTTGGGCGTCTTTGACAATATTCGTGCAAATGGACCAGATCTCTGGGACCAAGACTCTCGTGCTACACAAGCCCTTAAATAAATTCATCATATCCTCTCAGGTTGTGGGTTCGAAGGACGGGGTCATTCAAAGTACCATTTATTTCGGTGGACGGTACCCGGATAACCTCCTCTAACGGGCTCAGTACAGAGTGAGGAAGGATTGGTACAAACAAGGGAAGGATCGCAGTACCCTGTTGGTACTGAGCAATATAGCATCACTAGCAACAATAATGTTAACAAAGTTGGGGAGGGGAGCGAATGGGAACACAAGTTTTCTACAAGGACTGCTCAGAAAAATATCTAATTTTCTGGAATCTACAAACCAATAGGGTGGTTTAAGGAATCTGTGAACCAACAAGTAAAGCATGTTAAGGAATATAGAAACCAATAAGAAGAGTCTGTTAAGGAATCCGTGAACCAAAAAGTAGGGTGTGATAATGAACAAGTATAGTCTGTTAAGGAATCTTTTAACCAACAAGTTGAGTCCGTTAAGAGTCAGTCAAAGAGTAACATAAGTAAAAGGTAGCTCCTCCAATGCTAATATACAGTAGATAATCTGTGTAAGAAAATTCAGGATCACAAAACAATCATTAACAATAGGCTATAGAGTTTAGACAAAGTACTGAGTGAGAAAATTAAGACAGAGGAAGAAGATTTGAGAGTTGAAGAGTGAACCAGGATAGCCTGTAAAATAACTTACATGGGGTAGAAGGCCAACAGGATAGTCAGAGGCAAAATGCTGCGATTTTAGGGACAGATGACATCGTAGTTCCACCCCCTAAAACAACAATAACTAACTAAAAGTGCGAATAGGTGATAGTAATTAGCATAAACAGTTACAACAGTGGGTCAGGGGAATGTGTGAGGAGATCTGGAAACTCTTGGATTGAGTAGGGATCGTGGAGGATAAGTTGCGAGAGATTGAGAGCCCCAGGGAAAGGGGGCAGGTGACCTTGAGAGAGATAAACGAGATGCATCAGGAAGTGCTAACGAAATAAGAAATTAGAGACCCGCCAAAGAGGAACGATGACACAAGGTCTTCTCTATAGGGATCCTAGTCTTCCACAATTTCATTGCCGGCATTTTAATATTATGTTTTTTTAATCAGTAGAGAAGTATTTCAGCAAATATATACAGGATGAGATGATTGACAGGGAGCCAGTGATGAAAATCATGTATCATTCATTCCAGGTAGATGTTACGTCGTGGTACGAGATTTACAGACTGAACATGAGAAACCCACAGAACAGTAGGGAAATTTTAGGGTCAAATTTTGGAGTGAGGGCAACTAGTGATTTGAAAAAGAAAACTCAGATTCGGAAAATAGAAGGAAAGAGGAGGTGTTTCCCTCACGGAATATTTCTTAGCACATGTCCTCATTTGGAAGAACTTAGATTGGGTTTCCACCGTTAGTAACTTAGTAAGAATGGTGCTGAGGCATTTTCTGAGTAGAATAGAGCAAGGTAGTTGTATAAGAGGAACTCCAGGAAATATTCACTAGTTTCGACAATTTAGGAGGTTAGCCGGGAGACAGGTCAGCCAGTAGGCAGGAAAACAGGCAACCGGTACAAAACCACAATTATTGCAGAAAGGAAGAATCAGGGGAGTGTGGTGAGATTTTTCAGGTGAGAGACCTGTAACTTCTAACTCCCATCGGGCTGTGCAGAGACATCAGGTAGACAGTCCAATGTGTTATTGTGGAGAAGGAGAAGAGTTTCATGCCTATCGTACGAGAAGATTTCTTAGCTGACCAACCCGAGTTTTCGGTGAGAGGTAGAAGTAATTTATTTACCTCTGTTATTTAGTTGGGCATATTAGGAAAGGATGTTCAGGTGCTAGTGGACACCGGAAGTGAGAAAACGTGTGTGAATAGAAAATTCTATGAGGAGAATTTAGAGATTGGTTATAGGGTAGAGGAAATTCCTGTGAAATCCATGTATGTAGTGGCGACAGTAGGTAATAAATACATCACAGAACTCAGGAAAGCAGGTGTCATTGCCCATTATGTTGTACGGTGAGGGGGATCATCTGTGTTGCTTGGTGATACCAAATTTAATCTACAGTGTGATGCTAGGCAATTATTGGCTCAACAATCTTAGTGTTATAATTGATTTCAACCAGGGAATCATTCATTTATTGCGAGGTGAGAAGAATCAGGAAATTAGATTCAGGTGTAAATATGTAAGTGATGTGAATAAGAGGTATGTTGGGGAGGTAAATAAGGAGAGGTCAGAGGGTAAGTCTGACGGTAAGGAGAATTGAGTGGATTTATGCCACATTACTGTGGAGAGTGGTAAGGATAATGAACTCCAAAGCGTTGTGGACAGGAGTAAGTTGTATTGTGAGGAGAAATCGCGAGCTAGAAAGGAATCATGAAGTGTTCAGTGACAAGCCAGGCCTGATTCATGCTTATAAACGCCAATTTGAGGTAGTGGATCATTCTCCGTTTTCTGGACAAAATACCCCATAACTTACCCCACAAAGTATTCTGACATTATAGAGAAATTAGACCAAGGCATTACCAAACCGTTCATCATTCAGTATTTGTACCCGTTAGTTTTAGTAAGTAAGAGCGACGAGTATGTTAGGTATTTTATTGACGCCCACCAATGAAATTCTATGATATCTAGGGACTAACAGATGCCAGAATGTATAGAGAAATTAGTGCAGAAATTCAATGGTGGGATGTAATTTTCAACCATATATCTTAGTGCCAGTTTATGGAAGGCTCCGTTGAGGTCAGAAGGCAGAAAGTTCACAGCGTTAAGCGTCGAGAGTGGTCTATTTCAGTATGCTGGTGTGCCTTTTGGTACAAAACTAGTAGCTCAGCGTTGATTAGGCATAAAAGAGTACCTTGTCCCCTAAAGGGGTCAAATTTGGGATTTTTAATTTATTGTTTAGTTTAATTAAGCACACGTTTCTGAACAAATCTTAGTCTGTTTCATGAAGATCGGACTATTAGTTTTTGAAATATAAATTATTTTGTGCCGTAGTGCACAATGGATGCCACGCCCCTTTTATACATGCCGAAACTAAAAGACATAGATCTCTGTAAAGCAGTGTCACGGATGCATATTTCTCATAAAGGTAATATTTTAATACGTGTATTGGCAGTACTGCATGTGCAGTAGTCTTGTTTATTCCCTGGATAAAGAGTTTGGGCGGGAATACTTGTCAGTTCTCAGCTGGTTTGTCATGTGTGTGCATGTGTTGAATTGTGTTAAAATACAGATCTTACAATGCCTAGGATAAAGAAGTTTTCCCGAAAGCTAAATTTAGAGGTAAACAGTACTTCTCTAACATAAGTCAGTGTAGTGAATCAAAAGGAACTATTACTGAAATAAGAAACAGTAAGTGCAAAACCGAATTGAACGAAATTTGGTATTGAACCCTTATTGATCTTCGATAAATAAGTATTCATATTTATTATTATTATTACTACGGCCTAGGCAGCACATAAGGAAGTCGACTTGGATATTAGGGAGGCCAGCATTTCGTAATGATTGCAACAGAAGCTGAGTTGGTAGCTATTCCTGGGGGACGGCCAGAATTAGTCGAGTTCAAGGCCAAATTGTGCAACTACTGTACCAAAATTGGAGACATAAAGGAAGAATCACGAGGTCCTCTCAACGAACATACGATTGAATCAGCCAATCGCAAGAGACCAAGCTGTGACCACGAGGTGGACGGCGTCAGTAGTAAAAAGCGCGCGGAAGTGTGTATCTAAGGAACCGCCGAACGGATTAATCTCCGCTCGAGTAATTTGAGACGTTGGATTTATTTGGAGAAGAATGGCACTAGCCCCATCTTTGTGAGACAAAAACTCTGGAAGTTTTTATCCGACTCCGCCCCACTCCGCCGCCCTTGTCAGTTTCTCATAAATAGTTTGGCCTGACGCCAAGCTGAGTAATTAACGTGTGGAGCCTTCAGAGGCATACTCCACGCCAGTTTGAAGTGTGATTTTTGACGCTCGAATTTATCTAAGTCTATTCTTGTGGAGCCTTCAGAGGCATATTCCACGCCAGTTTGAAGTGTGATTTTTGACGCTCGAATTTATCGGAGTACTTACTGTGTGGAGCCTTCAGAGGTATACTCCACGCCAGTTTGAAATGTGATTTTTACGCTCTAAAATCAGTGAAGCTAATTTATTTTCTGAGCTCTGGGGAGCTAAAGTCGCAGCGTTTGCAATATCGAATTTTAAAAAGCTATAATACATTTTGTTCTAAAATCAACTAAATTGTGTGATCTAAATATTTCACGCCAGCGCGTGATAAACTGTAACATTCTTTTAAAGGCGACGAGTTCAACTTTAAGGGGGAAGTATCGTATCACCCTAATTAGCGCTTACCAGAACCGAAGTCCAAGACGGGACGGAAATACCGGACGAGATAGCGACTGCTGGTGCAGCCAGGATTTTGAACTTGTTAACGAGCCAGTGGCGCGGACTCGAGATGTATATTTTATGTATAAATTGTGTGTATTGTATGTGTGTTTTTATAGTGCGTAGGTGCGATATAATTAGGGCCAGTCTTCGCTATTAATCGCAGTAGGACAATTGTGGGTGAACTGAGTAGCCTGCAAGCGATTATAGATAGGCAAATATTTAACATTGAACTTTTCTGCCAAGGAGTCGAGACCAAGATGATCAGCACGTGGTTTGAAGTTGGGATGAGCTTCAAGAAATCAACGCAGACGACTACTATGGATTGCTAAATTGTCCATAGGGCAATGGGTTGAGGAGGATGTCCTTAGTCCGACATGCAGAATCGGTGATGTACTAAAATTGGATTATTTCAATTATGTAGTTAGATTTGGCCGGGGAACTTTGTAAATAGTCATGTTTTTCTTTCTTGTTTTATAGCTGTTTTTCTTGTACCGACACTATATGTTTAAATGTCCGTTGGCGCGTGGCCAATGTGTTTGTTGATATTTTGATTTTTTTTTCTTGAGTCATGTGTAATGTACGCGGCGTGCGTGCGTGATTTTTATCCTTGCAATTGCGGAACCCGTTACATTCGATAAATGGTGCTTTATTAACGTTAATATTTGAAATAGGAATGGGAGGAATTGATTGTAAAACATTTTGCTGAACAGGTTATTATTCATGTTAGGGTAGCCGAGTGCACCAACTTAAAAGTAATTGTAGAACACCTTCGTTCTAATTTGATAGATTTTTCTTGAGTCCTTTTCAGGTGACTAGTCACGGCATAGAACGATGGCACCAGCATGTGGATATTATTTGTGTCTTTTATTTCAGGGTCTGTCACAACCCATACGTGTGATTAAGTGTGTGTTGATGTGTCTTGTGTGTGTTGATTCTACGTGAGGAGGGGGTAGTTGTCCTACCGCTCTTATATATTTTTGCTGCTGTTGTATTTTAGATGGAAAGACAGAGTGCTCTTGGGAGACTGCTGATTCTTGTCCATATGTTTTTCTGACACACACGTATTATTGTGCTTTGGGGCACATTTCTTCGAGGTTCGACCCCATGTTCTGGGAGGTCGAGGTTATTGACACGTGGGTTGACAGACATGCAGAGTTCCACAAACCGCCCGTTTTGCCTGTGACTTATTTTGATAGGCAGTCCTTTTTGTCCGACTGAACCCTGTAAGCTTTCATGCAGCAAACCTGTTCATTGTGATGGCTAATTTTAAGCCATAATTAATTGGGGAGTTCGCCATGTGTGTAACGGATTGTTGTACCTTGTATGGATAAGAATATTGTGATTAACGTAAATGTTGGCTGTTTGCCTATTGCTTTGTTGATGACTCGATTTCATGTAATTTTGTTTGTCACACCCGTGCGGTGTAGTGGTAGAGTATTTGTAAATTTTGACAGCGGTCATTTGAGTATTTTTCTATTGGTCACGTGTTAATGTACTTGTGTTGATTTGTGTGAGAAGTCCTAAGTTTTAGGCAGTAAATGTTGCTACGGCAATTTAAGTCCAATTTCACGCGGAAATTTTGTGTTTGTTTATAGTAGATTTAGGAAGTGTCGGTTTAATTTATGTATTGTAGTTGTGTTCCCTCGTGTCGGTCTAGCTCTAGGAAATGCGGATTCGTTGTCTGAAGGGTCATTCTGGATGATAACGAATCACGCATTCAAAGTACACATCGTGGTGCATGTAGAACGGCGTACGCACTTATATGGTCACTTTTGTATCGTTTTATTTAAGGACACTTGGTCCAGGTAATTAATATCTCCAGAGATATCGCCTAGTTTTTGGCATTTTTATTAAGCGGGAGTCAGTTGGGAGTTTTTGTTGTTAATTGTTTATGTGTAAATATGGTGATTTGTTATTAAATTCAGTTGTTTTTAACCCTGGCTTCACTCTTTCCTGCATGTTATTTTGTTATATGTTACCCTGCAAGTTAATGAAGCGCCCTGACAGCAACTTACGAATATGACCTGTTACGCCCCGAATCTGAGTCTCATATGCTTCTTTGCAAGGGTTCAGTATAGAGGTAGCACTAGCAAAGGGCACCTGAATGTCATGTTTTATATCACCGCTCTCTTGACGGAAACGTAATGGCGGCAACCGAAATGTTCAAAACTTAAATCGAATTACGACTAACCTAATCGTCTGATATCTACCGAAGTTTGCAACAACATACCTTTATGTAGGAAGTATATTTTGACCAAACTATAAGGTTATCAGCCCAATAATTTGCATATGGCGGCCATGTATGTGTGCAAATCGATTCTCCCGATTAATTCAAACACGGTGAAACCGAATTAAACGAAATTTGGCACAAACTGTTAGGTATTGAACCGGGTGTCAACACACAATCAGCCGTCAATGATATAGGCCTCCAGCGAGTGATCGATGCTGAAAAACTAACCAACGTTACTTGGCAAGATGCCAGAAAGCATCAGAGGAACACTAAAATATTAATAATGATGAGGATAATTTAAGGGGCCTAACGTCTAGGTTATCAGCCCCAGAACACTGAAAGGAAGATGGAAGAAGCCAATGATGCAAGGTCCCCTTAGATAATGCACCTCGTAGTTGTAGTATATGTGATGTTTAATTAAGATACTGGAAGTGGAGATTGATCTCCAAAATGTGCTTGTTTGATTGCCAATTCGGTTTGTATTGTACAGGCTACTTATCCGGTTAATTCTTGCACGGTCCTGGAGAGAGCAGTTAACTTGGTCACTATCTGCTCTGCGCGCCTGCCCCTCACCCGGAGGCCGCGGGTTCGATTCTTGGCTCCGTCAGGGATTTTTAAAACTGACGTGAGGGTTGGAACGGGATGCACTCAACCTCGTGAGGAACATTGAGTAGCTCTCTGACAGTCATGCATCGCCTCGGCCACGCCTCACCCAAATATCTGCAGGCCAAATGGCTGGGCAGCGGTCGCTTCGTGGGCCTAGGCCCTTCATGGGCTGAAGTGCCATGGGTTATTATTATTAGAGTGTGAGAAGAATGGATACATGCTACAATGAGCACAGAAATGCGATAACATATTGGACACACTCGGCCGTATGAGAACACATGTGCGACGTGGGACACAGTTTCACTAACATTGAAGCAGACTTAAAAATAATTCAACACGAACTGAAAGATAGAGCTCTCGACACAAAGGGAGCATTCGAGAAACACTTAGCTAAAATTAACAACGCCTATAATTTAAACGAACACTCCTTCATGGAGAGATCGACCCTCATTACTCTACTAGAAAACACTCCCCGTAGGAAACAAGACACAACATTACGAATTAGCCAAGCTAGATAAGGGATTAAGAAGGGAACAGGTCACACACAGGCCCGCAAAGTGTCCAAAGGAAGGAATAATACTCGGCGGGGGGGATCTGGTTCGAGAGAACTGGCTCCGGAGTGCAATTGGGAACAGTGGATAAAAATCCCAAGGCCAAAATTTAAAAGAAATGAACCTTCATCATTTATTATCAACAGCACATCATAACAATAACTCAGACCCAAGACCTCAAGATCCATGTGTCATCGTATACCAACACAACTAACCTCTTAACCTTTACATCATATGAGGTACGCTTGAGAAATAGTAAACACCGGCAATGTTTTTGAAGCCAAAACTAATCACTTCATAAATAAATTATAAGCATTAGTAAATGTTGTAGTATGAAGTAGTAAAAACAGAAATTGTTGTTAAACCATGAATTGATCGCTTTCTAAATAAATATGAACATTACGAAATGTTGAAGCATGAAGTACTAAACATTAAAACACTTAAAAAGAGGGGGGGGGGCATTATTAAAATTATGAATACAAGAGAACACTTATCTTCTGCGCCGCTGTTGAAGTGGCACTAAGCAATATTACCAACTTAAAGCGTAGAGAGGACTACAGCGTTTGTTATGCAGCGGGTCGGCCGCTTCTAGAAGATGCGGTGAGAATATCCTGCATCCAGGAATGATGATGCTTCGTAGAAAAGGTTTCTTTGTTTGGAAAGCGGATGTTTTTTTGTTGACATGTCACTTAGAAGTAGAACAGAGAGCGGAGCGAGCACCCATTTTGTTGACACCAACTGAACTTGTCGTGACCTTATTTGAAGATTCCCAGCAGTGTGACATGCAAAAAGCGATGCGGTATAGATGAGACAGTCAGTAGTGTGTGAAGGAGGAAGCTTCCCTTTTAGTAATGCCAGCAATCTTCTAGGAAGCTCCAAACGCAGGAAGGCGTGTGGTTGGTTGAAGCAGATGATGTGACGTCATAACGTCAGCTGAACAACGAGGAAGGAACTTCGCACGCCATCAGTATATTCTGGAAGCTTGACAAGTGCTAATCCTATAACAGCCCCAAGGTAAATGTCTTTAGAAATTTAGTAGTGAAGGTTATACATTACTCATAATTAACGATATAATACTAACACTAATGCAGTTAAATAAATATTATTCGTTCGGTGGTCTCGGAATACTTAAAGCATTTGACCAGCAAAATAGCCAACTAATAAGAAAGAAAAATGAACACGTTACAACATCAAAAAATTGATCATTAATTGTCCAAAGAAGACTGGTTCACTGTACTTCAACTACATGGCCCAGTTTAGTATAGTGCTCCTTGCTTTAGTGGACGATAATTAAAATTTCACTTGCATAGATGTGGGGAGCTACGGCAGTCGTTCTGATGGTGGAATTTTTCGTAAATCTACATTAAAGGTTGCCAATGAAGTAAATAAATTAGATATGCCTGAAAACAGTGTCATAGTTGGAGATGACGCCTTTCCTTTGAAGCAGTACATGATGAAGCCTTACCCTAGACGTGTGAATCAATGTCTCAAGGAAAGGGTGTATAACTACAGACATTCACGAGCTCAACTTACAGTTGAAAATGCTTTCAGAATCTTGGCCAATAGGTTTCGCATATTGCATAGAGTGTTAGATGTGCATCCACAGAAAGTTGTGAAGATTGTTAGAGCCACTTGTGCCATGCAAAACTGGATTAGGAATACAGCTCATTTCAACCATGATCATCATCATCGGATTTAACTTGAATCCTAGTATAACTCTTCTTCCTTCAGTCCAGTTTGTGGATGTGTTTACGGTGACTAAAGAGTACAATCCTGGCATGGAACAGGCGTCCACACAAGTCACATAGTATTGCTGGAGGAGGACGTGGTTGGGCTGCTCGAAGTTTCCTAGCTTGACGCTTGGCCTCTTCATGTGAGCGTCGATCCCTTTCAAACGTTTTTACAGTATCCGAGATGGTACGGCGCCAAGTTGAGCGGTCTTCAGCCAGCATGTCCCAGGTTTGTGAATCAAGACCTGTCAATTTCAGGGTCTGCTTAAATTGGTCCTTAGGACCACCATGAGGTCTGGTGCCATAGCATTACTCACCATATAGCATTTGACGAGGTAATCTCACATCATCCATCCGATGGACAAGACCAATCCATCTAAATTGGTGACCAATAGGTCTATGTTGTTGATTTGAGCCTTTTCCAGAACAGCAATATTGGTAATGCGGTCTTCCCATTTAATCCCCAGGATTGGTCGAAGTTTTTGTAGGTGGAAACGCTCAAGCTTCCTAAGATCACGTCGGTAAAGGGTCCACGTGTCACAGCCAGACAACAATGTAGAAATTACTACTGCATTGTACACCTTAAGCTTTTTACTCATGGACATATCTTTATTCATGAAGACCCGGTGCGGTAATCGTCCATATGCTGCATGAGCTGCGCCAATTCTCATATCCACATCCTGCTCACAGGTACAGCTCACAGAAATGGTACTGGCCAGACACGAGAAGTGGTCTACCTGTTCTAATTGCAAATTTGAGATGGAGACATTGAACTGAGGAAGAGGTGTGCCTGTTGAAGGTTTTGCCAAGACTTTAGTCTTATTGCCATTTATGGTAAGACCAAAGCGATCACATTCACCTTTGTAACAATTAACTGACTCTTGCAGCTCTTCTGGTGTGAGAGTTGGCGACGCAGCATCATCTGCATACAACATGTTAGTAACCTTAGTAACCTGAGTTTTCCTCAAGGAGCGGAGACGAGTTAGGTTGAAAAGCCCTCCATCAAAACGATACTTGACCTCCACACCTGGGATGTTTGTGGGTGAATCATAAAGCATTGCAGCCAAGTACAGCGTGAAAAGCGTTGGAGCCAGTACACATCCTTGTTTCAATCCATGGGTAATAGGAAATTCATCGGACATCTTATTCTGATGGCAAACCTGACCTGTCATGCCATCATGGAGAGCCTTGATTAGATCTGCAAAACGCTGAGGGCAACAAAACCGCTTCAGCACCGCCCACATGGCTGGTCTTGGAACCGAATCAAATGCCTTTTCCAAGTCATAAAAGACTAAGAAGAGTGGATTCTGTTGTTCTCTACATTTTTCTTGTAGCTGTCTCACACAGAAAATCAAGTCAATTGTGCTTCTGGAAGCTCTAAATCCGCATTGTGACTCTGGGAGGATCCTCTCAGAGATAACCTTGAGGCGGTTAAGTAGAATTCTTGCAAGAATCTTCCCCACAATTGATAGCAGTGATATACCACGGTAGTTGCCACAAACACTGTGATCACCCTTTTTAAATATAGTGACGATAGTGGCATTCTTTAGGTCTCCAGGTACCTTTCTTGATTCCCATATTCTGAGGATAAGGGTGAAAATCCTTGTTTTGAGGGAATGACCTCCGGCTTGAATTAGTTCCGAAGGGATGTTATCTGGGCCAGGTGCTTTTTCTGGGTTTCAATTGGGTGAGATCTGCACTGAATTCATGATAAGTAGGAGGTACTGCCAACCACAGTTGTTCAGGTTGTTGCGGCACATCACAAAGGAAGTCTTCAGCAGCTGCTGATGGACGATTTAGGAGATTGGAGAAGTGCTCCTTCCAGCGTTCCAAGATTTCTTGACTATCAGTAAAGGTAGTAGAATTATCAGCGCTTTTCCGTGTACCTGATGATGAGCGAGATGGTCCATATATTTCCTTGAGTACTGCATAGAAGTTCCTCAAGTCTCGAGCATCCGCGAGTCTCTGCAGTTCCTGAGCCTTCTGTTGCCACCAAGTATTTTTAATCTGCCTTATCTGCGTCTGGCATTTACCCTTGAGTTCCTGTAGTTTATCACTCTTTGTGTTGGAAGTTGAGTCTTGAAGATGGGCAAGGTAGGCATTCCTTTTGGCGTTGATGAGAGACAGAATTTCCTCATTGTTGTCATCAATCCAGTCTTGTCTTTTCCGCACTAAAAAACCAATTGTTTCCTCAGCTGACTGTGTGATAATCTTCTGTAATGTGACCCATTCTTGCTTAATGTTATGTGTTACTGGGTTTTCTGATAACTGGGTGACGATCCTGTTTCCAAAATGTTTATACATGGATTCATCCTGATGTTTCGATGTATTAAACGTCTTTCTTGGCAAATTTTTGATGTTCCTAGGTGGTTTAGGTCTGATGGATATCCTGAGCTTACATATAAGAAGTTTATGATCTGTCCAACAATTGTCTATATTCCTTGCTGTTCTGGTAATAAGAGAGTCCTTCTTATCACATTGCCGGGTAATGGTATAATCAATAATGTGCCAATGTTTGGAACGAGGATGCATCCACGTGGTTTTGAAGCGGTTAGGTAGCCGGAACTGCGTGTTGGTAATGAAAAGTTCGTGTTCTGCACAAAGACCAAGAAGCAACAGTCCATTGGTATTATATTTTCCAAGTACCTGTTTGCCCATCACATTATTCCATAGCCTGTGATCTTTCGCAACTCTGGCATTGAAGTCACCGAGGAGCAAGAGTTTATCTGCAGATGGTACCTTGGAGATGATTTCACTTAGCTGATTATAGAACTGAGCCTTTACTTCATCATCAGAATCTAAGGTAGGGGCATTGGCAAAGATGAGTGTCATAAAGGAACCTCCTGAGAGTGGTATGCGGTGATTCATGAGCCTTTCGCTGATTGCGATGGGCGTAAGTTGGTGATAATTTACCAGTTTGGTCTTCACAGCGAAGCCCACACCATGAATACGATATTCACCCTCCTCCTTTCCTTTCCAGAAGATGGTATATCCTGTTCCATACTCAGTAATCTTGCCTTCAGAAGACAGCCTAGTTTCACTGAGAGCAGCAATGTCAACGTTGAGCCTTGATAACTCATGGCTTACGAGAGCTGACCTTCTCTCAGGTCTAAAGTTATTGTCCAAATCAAGCAAAGTTCTGA
This sequence comes from Meconema thalassinum, assembly GCA_946902985.2. NCBI lineage: Eukaryota > Metazoa > Arthropoda > Insecta > Orthoptera > Tettigoniidae > Meconema > Meconema thalassinum. Next base: position 1,519,911,221 of record OX336389.2, on the reverse strand, counting down.
TGTTCCATGATCCAATAATCAGTTTGTGATTCTTTATTGTTTTTGAGTTTTGACCGCATGAGGGGTGACCTGCTGAGTGCGGTTGCCCATCCGGAACAAGATTGTGACTTCCGATGTTTAGCCCACCTTTTCTAGGGCCTTCCCCATGTGGGGTGGGCAGCGGTGATCCTAAATAGACCTGCCCAAACACAGATGCAGGACTGAATTCCTGAGTAGTCACAGAGTCTCCGGAAGACGACCATCACACATCTGCTGCCAACGTGCAACCTTCCAGTTACACCCATAACCTGCCCCCACCGTCCATATCCCATCGCCGTTGGACTTTGAAAGTAAGTGACGTTCGGCTTGCCACACACTTATCCTGCGGCTCACAAAGAATGAGACTGCAATGAACTGCCGCATACTCAAGTACTACTGAGGTGCGCCTTTACAGCCAGTCCATGATATTACAGTAGATTATGAAGATCTCGATAATGGTAGAGTTATTTCCGGAGCATGGAGATCTGGTCCTCCCTCACGGGGAATGCTCGATTTATCATCGACGAGGGAGAAAATTTTCACAGCGGATGTCCGCATTTGCCGACTACTTCATGTCCGAAGGTGGTGCGGAATGGCAGTGAACTTACAGAATAGTGCTGTAGAAGGAGATGTTGCCGAAGTTGATGAGGAGGATGTGGAGTAAATAACTGTGTATGTATCATTTGCCTTTTTCGAATAAATATGTGGTTTTGCATTGACAAGATGTTATTTTACCGTTACTATAGGCTACTGCTAGAATGAAGTATTCATACTGCAACAGTATTTAACTATCAAATAAAAACAAAATCCGCAATGTAACATAAACCAATAGCAAATAGTCGGCTGGGAGGGGAAGGCGAGGTGGAGGGGGAGGGGGAGGGGGAGTGTAGCAGGTTACATAGGGTTGCCATATTCCGATAAGCCCAGACGGGGACACCTATTTCCGAACAAATCGTAACATAGATCATGTGTAATACTAATATATATTACCTATGTATACTATTTGGGCTGAGAAATATTGCTAGTTGACATTTTCTTCACCCTAGATACATAAGGAAACTATAATACCAACAAGTCATACTTAAATCTTTATACCTACGATATTTAAATCACCAAATGCCGGGCAGTTGGCAGGTTCGATCCTACCTCAGTCCAGTGCTAGGCTATATGACAGTAATCACATGCCTCTATCTATTAGTGGCCCAACAATATTTCGGGGCGGCACACAATGTTAGAAGCCTCAAACTATTTGGTCCACTTCTGACTTCACACGTCGTGCTTTCTACATAACCTAAAGATCTGGACATTTCGCCAAAATATAAGAACAAAGCCCGAACATGTGGCAACCCTAAAGGTACGAAAGAAGGCAGGTAAATGAAATTTCGGTATGCTGGGTTTTGTAGGCTCTATCGTCAATAGACAACATATTTAATGAACTCTCCAGATTTGTACCTGAAACAGGCTCGTCCTCGTAGTTCTTACGTAGAAAAGTATTGGCATAATGAAACCTGTGCAGCTTTGGTTGAAATATTTCATTTGCGCCGGACCCTGTTCTTGTTTATGTTTTAATTTTGCGATACTCATTGTTATATGTTCCGCGAATCGACCTAATTTTTGCTCTCAGGGTTTTCATGTTTATGAGGCCACCTACTCTTAATAACGCTGATTCAGCATCGTCTCTCTTTTGACTATTTTTGAACTCTGGGACAGATTTGTCCCACAAGCAGGGATTTTGCTAATAGTGATCCAGAAACTGAATAATATCAGACGTATACATACTGTATTTACACACAATACACGCGGTCGAGTGATGTAATGTCACGACACGACTGGTACAAACCTGTTCGCATCACGACATTCCGTGTGGAAGTTCACATTAGTGTCACGACAGCGCTGATGCCGTGGTGTCGCATATCAAAAGTTTTGAATACGCCACACCACTGCCACGGCACTGTGACGGTGGAATCAAAAACTGTTCCGACAATGACACTGCTGCGACATGTCGTGACATCAGTGCCATCGTGAGAACGAGCCTTTATTACATTTAAGTTTTTAACGCTATATGGGGACCTTGTAGGTAACGATTGTCCCATTTAATTCAATGTTAAAAGTGGACATATTTAGGTACACCTGTAGACAAAATAACCATTACATTATCTCATGTTAAACAAAGCCATGCACATTTGGAATAATGGGGGCTGAGAAATAAAATAAATAAATAGGCGATGCATTTATTTTCAAAAAATCAAATTTTCAATGCTCTTCACACAAGTATTTACACTTCTACACATCATATTGACCTAAATTTGCATCACTTTCATTATTTGGGTATAAAAAGTAAGTTTAGTAAGTTGCATGGTTATAGCTCTCTTACTTTTCCAGAAATATGTACCTAAACCTGAAAAAAAAAACACTTTTCTGGTAATTTCAATTTCAAAGTTTTACACGTGAAAATAGTGTATTGCCTTCATAATTAGCACAATCCTGCCCGATAATCTGCATCATCTGCATCATTGGCTTCTTCCATTTCATTTTAGTGTTCCTCTGATAGATATATTTTTATTAATTCCATTTGATCAAATACATGTATTCAATACATTTTTGATATAGGACACGTCAGAATTTACATCTAATATTATAACAAATTATGACTTATTATAATAACAGATCTTAATAGATACAATCTTATTGCACATCTATTTACGCCTTACTCTATTATCATAATATGAAAACTTAATCCTATAAATACAGCAACATACAGCTAGGTATTAAAATTAAAATAGAAAAGTAAAATATAATTATACATTTCATCGCTCCTATACGCTAAGATATTCAACTACAGAGTAAAAACAATGGCACTGCAGATAAGCTTTCAACATTCTATCAAAGGTTTTTATTTTTGGGGCCAGTTTTATATACTGGGGTAGTTTATTGTATAATTTAACTCCAGTGTGAAAAGTTCCTTTTTGATATATGTATGCTTGTGTGTGTGTGTGAAATATGAATGTTTTGATTTTGTCTTGTGTTATGCTTATGAACATCATTGTTTGTTTTAAGGAAACATCTTTATTCATTAAATTGTTTTAAGAAAACATAATACTTTCAAAGATATATATGCAGGGCAGTGGGAGAATGTTTAAATCTTTAAACAGAGGTCTACATGATTCTCTAGTGTTTACATTTGCCATACTTCTAATCGCCCTCGTTTGTATCCTAAAAGTGCTTAGTACATCTGGCGACATAACCCAAAATATGACCCCATATCTTAAGTATGAATGGAAATAAGCAAAATAAGTATTTCTTAATGTGTGCATGCTAGTGCAGGTTTTCAAAATACGTAACGCAAAGCACATCGAGTTCAGTTTAGTATTCAGATATTGTATATGTTTATTCCATTTCAAGTCTTGTTGTATCCATAGTCCTAAAAACTTTGAATCTGATTTATATTCTATTTGATGACCATTTAATGTTATATTGGGCTTCGCAGGATTCCTAATCTGTATAGTGTGGAAATTTAGACGTACTGTTTTTTATAGATTATTATGAGGTGATTATCTTGTGACCATTTGGTTAACTCTCCTGTAACGGAGTCAACAGACTGCTGTATGACCTGTTTATTTTCACCTTTTATTACGAGCGTTGTATCGTCCGCAAACAAAATATCCTTATGTGAATGAACGTTCTGTGTTATATCATTGATATATAGAAGAAAGAATAGTGGGCCCAAAACCGATCCCTGGGGTACTCCAAATTTAATAATTCCCTAATTGGACAATGTTTCACTAAGTAATTTGGTTTCATCATCCTTGTGTCTCAAGCTTACTATTTGTTTACGCCTTGTTAAGTAAGACTTAATCCATTTATTAGCTAGACCTCTAATACCATATTGATTTAGAATTGTAAGGAGGATTTTATGGTCAACAACATCAAATGCTTTCGATAAATCCAAGAATAGGCCAGAGTCATGTTCCTTATTGTCAATTAATTTCAGTATACTATTACTACATTCGTAAATTGCTGTCTGTGGGGAATTTTCCGTTCTGAATCCATGCTGTGAGTTTGATAATATTTAAATTTTTTCTTTAAAACTTATCAGTCTCTTATACATGATTTTTTCCACAATTTTTGCAATACCAGTTGGGAAGGTAATGGGACGGTAGTTATCTAATTCATCTTTTGAACCCTTTTTGGGCACTGGAATTACTTTTGATAACTTCAATATATCCGTGTAAGTTCCTGAGAGAATTGAACTGATTATTAAGTGCGTAAGTGGATTTATTATATTTTCTGCACATTTCTTTAAAATTGCATCAGGGATGCCATCAATGCCAGCACAGAATTTATGTTTAGCTCTTTTATAACTATTCTTACCTCTTCACTTGTGACATGATTTATAAATAAAGAATCACTGCATATACTTATTTTATTATTAGAATTTAGTGTATTTACCTGTGATTTATTTAATAATTTTTGTGTAATTTCCAGAAAATAGTCATTGCAAGTGTTTGCTATTTCCTCTGGATTATTAATCACTTTATTATTTCTGGTCAGTGTAATGTTCCTTTATATTTTAGCAGATTTTCCAGTTTCTTTCTTTATCACGGACCACATAGCCCTGTTTTATTAGATGATTGGGAAATAAAATTATCATTATGCATTTTCTTTGCTAGTCTTATTACCATATTTAATATGCTAGTGTATTATTTGTAGTATAAATTGAATTCAGGTGTTGTGTGGTATTGTTTATATAATTTGTGTAGACATTTCTTTCTTTGACATGAATTTATAATCCCTGTTGTTATCCAATTGCTAGTTTTGTTATTTTGAACAGTTCTTTGTTTAAAGGGGAATGCTATTTCAAAATAGTGTCTTAGGGTACTGTTAAATGCATTAAATTTATCATTTACATTTTCTAGTTTTTACATTTCTGACCATGTTTCCTTATTTAATAAGTCATTGAAATATGTAACATTTGTTTCAGTGAATGACCTGCACTTTGATTTTACTCCATTATCATTATTATTGAATTTTTCGGGTACTTCAAAACTCAGTATTTGTCGATGGTGGTCACTAAAACCAGGGCAATAGACTTCTATTGAATGGTGATATTTATCTGCATTTATAAAAATTAGATCAGGAGTGGTTTTACTAAAGTTTGTTATTCTTGTTGGGGTATTTACTGTAGTTTTCAGTCCATAGGAAATTAGTAACTGTTTAGATCGTAGGCTTTCGCGGCCGGTGTCAAGTTTATCATCTTGGCTAACAGGATCGAGCCGCGTCGCATATCGGTTATTATTTCCCGACGTTTCGGCTGACATTGCAGCAGCCTTAATCATGGGTAGGTAAGAGTTGGTGTCCCTAATCAAACTAACGGTTGTTGCCAGTCAGATGTGCTTGCTTGACCTGCATTGACGTCACGCTGCTCGCTGATTGGTCCCCGCCCCTGGCAGTCGCGCACTAGTAGAGCTTTCCAGATGTTGCTGAGTTTGAACCCATCTTCGCGATTGAAATTATTGGGATGCTTCACGACCTCTATTGCCTCTCTAATTAACCTGTTTTGGTATACGGGAATTTTAGCAACAGTTTCGGCCTTATCAAATTCGATGGCGTGTCTCGTGACGTCAGCATGTTCAGCTATTGCAGATCTGTAGTTTATCTATTTCGTGTCCCGAATGTGCTCTGAAATCCTAATGGAAACGCGTCTTTTTGTTCGCCCTATGTAAACCTCTCCACAGGAGCAAGGCACTTTGTAAACTCCTGCGTCCTGGTTTGGCAGCTTTATCTCGTTTGATTTACGCACCACTTGCGTCAGCTTGTTTATAGGATGCATCACAGCTGTAGCATCGCGTTTCTTGAGCAGCCTGGCGATTCTGTCAACCCCTGTACGTACGGCAGAAAGGCTTTATGGTGGGGCCTATCTTTGTTCTTTTTGCCAGGTCTTCGGCTTTGTTCTACCTTCCGTGTGGCCCTATTTATTTGTCCTTTGCTGTAGCCATTAACTAGGAGCGTGTTCCAAACATGTTTCTTTTCTTCATTCACGCTATCCTTATCGCAAATGTGGTTGGCTCTGGTGAGGAGTGTTCTAGCTACCATTTCTTTCTGCGATGGAGGATGACTTGAGTTAGCATGTAGGTACCGATCTGTGTGAGTATCTTTCCTATGGACCCTGTGTCCGAGTGTGTTATCTGTTCATTTATAGAGCAGAACATCTAAGAAGGCCAGCTGATTATCCTCTCCTACTTCCATTGTGAAGTTGATGCTCGGATGTCTGGAGCACATGAAGTCTAGAAAGTCCTGAAGTGTGGTGCATCCATGTTCCCGTATCAAAAAGACGTCGTCAACGTACCTGAACCAACACTTAGGCTTCAATGGGCTCTCCTTGATCGCTTCTTCTTCGAAGTTAGCCATAAACACGTTAGCCAGTAGTGGAGAGATTGGGGAACTCATGGCTGCTCCTTCCGTTTGCTGAAACATCTGCCCATTGAATACGAAGACTGTGGAGTTAACGCAGTGTTCAGCTAACTCCACTAAGTCCGTTGGACCTCCTGTGGCTGTACGTTTTTCCCTGATTATCTGTATGGCGTCAGGTACAGGCACCCTGGTAAGTAGGGACTCCACATCGAAGCTTGCCAGTAGATCAGTAGAAGAGAATAATCAGCTGGCCTTCTTAGACGTCCGGCTCTGTGGCTAAATGTTTAGTGCGCTAGTCTTTGGCCCAAAGTGCCCTGGGTTCGATTCCCGGCCGAGCCAGCAGGGATTTTAATCTCCTGAGGTTAATTCCCGTGGCTCGGGGACTGGGTGTATGTGACGTCTTCATCATCATTTCATCCTCATTACGACGCGCAGGTCGCCCACGGGCGTCAACTAGAAAGACTTGCACTAGGCCTCTCCGGAGGCCACACGATCATTATCATTTAACGAACAGATAACACACTCGGACACAGGGTCTATAGGAAAGATACTCACACAGATCGGTACCTACCTGCTAACTCAAGTCATCCTCCATCGCAGAAAGAAATGGTAGCTAGAACACTCCTCACCAGAGCCAACCACATTTGCGATAAGGATAGCGTGAATGAAGAAAAGAAACATGTTTGGAACACGCTCCTAGCTAATGGCTACAGCAAAGGACAAATAAATAGGGCCACACGGAAGGTAGAACAAAGCCGAAGAACTGGCAAGAAGAACAAAGATAGGCCCCACCATAAAGCCTTTCTGCCGTACGTACAGGAGTTGACAGATAGAATCATCAGGCTGCTCAAGAAACACGATGTTACTACTGTGATGCATCCTATAAACAAGCTGACGCAAGTGGTGCGTAAATCAAACGAGATAAAGCTGCCAAACCAGGACGCAGGAGTTTACAAAGTGCCTTGCTCCTGTGGACAGGTTTACATAGGGCAAACAAAAAGACGCGTTTCCATTAGGATTTCAGAGCACATTCGGGACACGAAACAGATAAACTACAGATCTGCAATAGCTGAACATGCTGACGTCACGAGACACGCCATCGAATTTGATAAGGCCGAAACTGTTGCTAAAATTCCCGTATACCAAAACAGGTTAATTAGAGAGGCAATAGAGGTCGTGAAGCATTCCAATAATTTCAATCGCGAAGATGGCTTCAAACTCAGCAACATTTGGAAAGCTCTACTAGTGCGCGACTGCCAGGGGCGGGGACCAATCAGCGAGCAGCGTGACGTCAACGCAGGGCAAGCAAGCACATCTGACTGGCAACAACCGTTAGTTTGAGTAGGGACACCAACTATTACCTACCCATTCACAATTTCTATCACATTTTAAGAAATCCACATTTACATCCCCACAAATTATTATATCGAAATTTAAATTTCTCATGTTATTGAGGCACAATTCTAATTTATCTATAAATAAAGGAAACTTTCCTGGCGTAGAACGGTATACGCATACAATTATTAACTTAAACAGCTGTATTTTACGGCAGATAATTCAAAATTCTGTTCCATAATTAGATAATCATAAGCTGTTATCTGTTCATGATCTAAATTATTTCTTAAGAAGATACAAGTACCACCATGGCTAATATTAGATGTAGAGTATTTACTAGCTAGTATAAACCCTGGGAATTGAATTAATTCGAGTTGTTCCTCTTTCAGCCAATGTTCTGAAATACATAGTGCTGAGATATCTTGAAGTTCATTTTAAAGCATTAGATTTATGTAATCAATTTTATTATAAATAGACTGAACATTCTGGTGGTAAATTTTATATTTGTTACTTTTGAAAGCTTGTGTTGGTGCTTTATTTACATTATTATTATCATAATTTTGATTATTATTGTTGCTAGACAAATCCGAAATACCATTGTTGCACTCCGTTAAATTTGACTTCAAAAGATCTGAATGCCAAACCTCACGTTTGGCTTCTTTAACCAGTTTCCCTGCTTCCACTCTAAAGATATTACTGTTGAACTATTCTTACCATTTGAATTTACAATTTTGCAGATTTCATCACTAAGATACTCTTTTCCTAGCCTATTTAAGTGTAGGCCATGCCGAGTGTGGAACTTCCTGTCTAATTTACTTACATCTACAATTTGGACAATTGGAAAACTCTTACAAATTTTACGAATTTTTCTATTTGTAGCCTCTATTTCAACATTTACACATGATTTGGGAATTAAGTCGTATCTCTGAGGAATTTTTACAATAATGGCATTTGTGTTATGCATGGATGGCAATGTACCCTTTAAATCTTTGATTACCTTTTTACTCTCGTTTCTATAGACGTCGTTTTTTCCAACGATGATTACTGCATAGTCCTTTGAGGTAAGGGACGCACTCTCTCCTACAATCCCGTTCGTGACCGCTGCAATTTGAGCTCCTGGCTTTACTGTCGAAGTGACCTCCATTTCTCCGCTTCTCTCCAATACGCTTGCTGCTACATCTCGCCCGTGATTATCCGCAAATATCCGCATCTTCCTGGATTTTCTCTTTATCACTTTCATCTTTTCTTCTTGAGGAAATTCATCATTTTCTTCGACGAGCGCTCCAAATGAATTTGAGACGGGAATTTCGATTACATGTACTCCATTAATAGGCCTAGGCTTATTCAATCTTACCTTACCAGCAACCTCTGTCGACCAAGTTTCCTTGCTTTCCTCTCTGTTTCCTTTCAATTTATTAACTCTTCCATTAACTTAGCAATTTCATCCTTTAGTAGCTTTATAATTTCATCTTTTGAGGACAGTTCGTTTCTCAGGTTATGACATTCGCATGACGGTACCAGTAGGCCTACATTGCGACAATCGGTTTCACTTTTTTCCTCACTCAATTTTACCTGAGATCTTGTGATGATTTTATTTGCATTTTTTATTTTTGTTTTGCACGACGAGCATAAATCCGTAACGGTTACACTACCTGACTGTTTATTGTCGTCATATTGAGATCTAAGTTAGCCTAGATGTTTACACCAAATTACACTAAATTTATTTTAATTATTACTACCTAAATGAATTAATCTAATTACCTACCAATAAAGAAGAATGTGAAATACGTATACCTTCCCATCGGGTGAAATCTCGTAAAAGCACCACTGCTCTACTTGGTTCAAACAGTGATTGAAGAAGTCACCGAATCTTTGGATACACGATCCCACAACTTAGTTTAAGTTTATTTAATTATCAATAAGAATTTCTAAATACTATCAATATTCCGTATTTCACTTGACCTAAGGAAAGTAACTTTATAGATTTTAAACCTCTGTTATAATATTTTACCACTTTTATCAAATATTTACACTAGCTGCTATTTCTCTACACTTTCACTGTGACGCCACCTTGCCGCGTGCTTTCTGGCATCTTTCTAAGTAACGTTGGTTGGTTTTTCATCCTCGATCACTCGCTGGTGGTCTATATCATTGAGGGCTGATTGTGTGTTGATACCCAGTTCAATACCTAACAATTTTAACACTTTCTTCTTGCCAGATACTCCTTCATTGAAGCACAAAACTGCCTCATACACACCAAATGTCATTGTTTCCAATCCCACATACACAGTTTTCGGTAAACCTGTCCATATTACAGTATTGAAACATTCATTTGGATACTGTGTGGCACGATGCAAGCATTTGTTTAGGAGATCCAGCTTGCCTATTTCCCTGTAAATAGGCTTTATGGCCTCCATTATTCGACCAGGTAAGGAATGTTTGTGTTTAAACTGACACGTATTCCCGCCCAAACTCTTTATCCAGAGAAAAAACAAGTGAACTGCACATGCAGTACTGCCAATACACGTATTAAAATATTACCTTTATGAGAAATATGCATCTGTGACACTACTTTACCGAGATCTATGTCTTTTAGTTTCGGCATTCAAAAAAGGGGCATAGCATCCATGGTGTACTACGGCACAAAATAATTAATATTTCAAAAACTAACAGTCTGATCTTCATGAAACATACTAAGATTTGTTCAGAAAAGTGTGCTTAATTAAACTAAACAATCGAATAAAAATCCCAAATGTGACCCCTATAGGCGACAAGGCCCCCTAACTAATACTGCAACAAAATAAGAATACATATTGTTAATACTTTCACCCTATTTTTAGACATAGATTTATAGCCTAACTGTAAAGGATCTATTGATGATCGCTTGACGATCGAAACTTGTCATCCAAGTGTATTTATTAATATCATGTACATTTTTCCAGGATTAGGAATAACCCATCACAATGGTGTTGACCGACTGAAAAACATTTAACTTCGTTTACTGAGCAAGACTGAAAATGGTTGTGTATCCACCCCCGGGTTCTTCCACACTTGCTCCAGGCAAATGGCCCGTTGTGCGTGATACAGGCATGTTCAAGATGTCCTAAGCCCCTCAAATGAATTAACATCAACAAAGAAGCCTAAGCGAACACCGCTGCTGAACTGTTCGTGGTGGGCGCAGTCATGTCTGTGAGCTGTCCGTGCAGTCGCAGACATTGACAAAACTGTCCCCAGTGTGCGAGAGCTCTGACGCTGGATTATAAGCGGCTAGGTTAATTAAGGTTTAACGACACCAAAATTCATAATGTATTTTCTAACGCTTACCTGGAAGCCCCAATTAGCAAGCATGGGCAGATGGTGACAGATAAGTGCCTAGGTAAACTGTGGTTTAACGCCACTGAAATTCATAATGTATTATCTAACGCTTACCTGGAAACCTCACCTAGCAAGCCATGGGCAGATGGTGACCAGTACGAGGGTAGGTAAAAGGCAGTTCAAGCGGGAACTGACGGAAGATTCCTGACGCTGAATGGCAGCTGTGTTGTCTCCTGCAACAATGCAACAATTCAACAATGCAACAAGTGAAACAATGAGGTCTTATCACACTTGTCATGCTCGCATTATACTTCCTGTACCAGACAGCTACTTTAAGGGCAATGTCACGTTGGTTCTCGCGGCTTGGCTTGCAATGCAGGTAGCCTATGTGCTCAAATAATGTCTCCTTATGCCGTAAATCCTTGTAGTCAAAGAGAATATTCCGCTCTTCAAGTAGTAAAATATCCTGGAGTTTGTCGTCGTTGCTTAGCGGGTATGATGACCCATCTTATTATTACTTGTATTATATTATGGTTGTTATTATTTTTATTAGCCTACTTTTCACATTTTGGAAATATGAGGAAAAAGTAGACTTATGAGATCGGGCAAATTTGTGTCTGTCTTTCTGTATGTCCTTCTGTCTGTCTGTCCTTCTGTCTGCCTGTCCGGCTGTGTGTGTGTGTCCCCCCCCCCTATCAACTCCTAAACGGCTGCAGCAATCGAAACAAAATTTGGTAGGAGTAAAGATCTATACCTGAATATCTCACGGCCATATTTGAAAATGATGTCAGTGCTACCAACTGCTGAAAAATAACAATTGAAATTTTAGCTTCATGTTGGATATCATGGAAGGTATGAATGGGTGCTATTTCAAAATTGGCACACGTATAGATAATAATAGTGCAGTTTAATTTCCAGGAGGCCATACATCGCAGTGTTGCCAATATGATTATAAGCCTGCTGATACGTCCAAATTTTAAATGCATATAACTTCTACACTATCAATTGGATTTCAACCAAATTTCGTATGAGCTATGTGTACATAAACAGATATGACTGAACGTATTCTTACGATCCACCAGGGCTGCCAACTGTTAATAAATGCTCTCAATTTATTTTATCCAAATACCAATATATCAGAAAGTATGCAAGCCGACAGCTATAAACTATGCACACGTATAGTACCTGACTTTCTATATTAATTTGGAGTAACTTATATACGTCAGTGCTACCAACATGATTCTAAGCCTGCTGAGAAGTCCAACTTTAAATACATGTAACTTCTATACTATCATTTGGATTTCAACCAAATTTCGTGTGTACTATGTGTACTATAACAGATATGTCTATGTCGATTCTTAAGAGTAACCAGGGCTGCCAACTGTTAATAAATACTGTCTCTATTTTTGTTACCCTAATATCAATATATCAGAAAGTATGCAAGCCAATAGATCTAAACTCTGCACACTTATAGTACCTGGCATTATAGATTAATTTGGAGTAACTAATATATGTCAGTGCTGCCAACATGATTCTAAGCCTGCAGATAGGTCCAATTTTAAAATGCATGTAACTTCTATACTAACTAATGGATTTCATTCAAAATTGACACAACAATAGATAATTTTATTTCAGATTATTTCTGACGAATACATGTATGTCATTGTTGCCAACATGATTTTACGCGCGCTGCTATATCCAATGTTTAACTGAATGTAACGTCCATGCTATCCATTGGACTTCAACCAAATTTTGTATTCTGTACCTTAAGAGATGGAACTAAGAATATATTCAGTCACCAGGGCTGCCAACTGTAGTTCTCTATTAGGCTACATTATGCCAGGCATACAGTATTTCGAACTAATTAGAAATTTCGATATTACCAACTTAGTTTCGTCATTATTCTAGAGAGATCCACATAGTTTAATCATTGGCATGAATCTTAAATTTTAAGAAAAGTAGGCTCTTTAGTTCGTCACGGAACTTCTTGTTATAATAATAATTATTATTTTACTTGTTGAAGAAAATAAATTGTAACCAGGGATGGTAAGGTGAACGAAATTGTATAGTTCACTCCGGAGCAGCAGTGGAATTAAATTCAGCCAGCCAATTCAATACCGGTACTATACCGGCGTAGAATTAAACCTGGAGTGAAACATATAATTTCACTCCGAGAAGGAATAAAGTTGGGAATGAAATATTGAATTCTATTCCTCTCAGAATAAATCTCGGAATGAAATTCAACTCAATTCCACTGGGAGTGAAATTAAATCCTAAGCGTTGCATTTTATTCCTCTCGGAGTGAAATGTTAAATGAAACACTCTCTTTTGTTCCAAAGGGAATAAAATTAAATCCAAATAATTTAATTTAATTCGCCTTGGAAAGAGACTTTGAAGGAAAGATTGCATTCCACTCCGGAGACAATGAAATTTAGACCATATGCTTTAATCCTATTCCTCTCGGAATTCAATTGTGAATAAAACATTTAATCGTTATATTCCCACAGGAATGAAATTAAATGCATGGAATATATTCAATTCCTCTCGATATAAAACTCTGAACATATTAATTCGGCCTATTCTGGCCGGAGGGAAACGTAATCCAAACAATTTAATTCTATTCCTCTCCGAATGAAACTTTGAATGGATATTTGATCCTATTTCGACGACATTTAAATCCACAGGATTTAATGATATGTAAATATAAAGCGAAATTTAATCCGTAGAATTACAGTTATCGCCTCCGTAGCGGAGGGGAGAGCATGGTTATCTGCCGCCCCGGAGGTCCTGGGTTCGATTCCCGGCTCTGTTGCGAAATTTGAAAAGTGGTATGAGGACTAAACGGGGTTTACTCAGCCTCGGATGGCCCAAATGAGTAGAGGGGGTTCGATTCCCACCTCAGCCATCCTCGAAGTGGTTTTCCGTGGTTTCCCCACTTCATCTTCGGGCCAATGCCGGGATGGTACTGTACCCGTTCAAACATGTGAAGACACTCATCGTATCCGAAGATCAGCTGGATTGTAGGATCTTGAAGGTCCCCGGCTAGAAAAAAAAGGAAAATCCTACCGACAAGAGCTTCATGTGGGTACACCAGTCCTACGATTGTGTTATGGAAAATTAAATACTGGGCAAACCACTAAATTAATTGTAGAATACGAGAAACTAACGGTTCTCTGGGCAAATGGGGCATAGCAAAGGGTTATTCTAAACCTTAATCCATTCCACAACACAATCTCCTTCCATAATTAAAATCAAGCACTTAAACGTGTTTATAAAAACGAACGATAATATTTATCCAGAATAAACCATAAAAATGTAATAGAAAGAAGACTCCAATCCTAAATTAAGTTAAATAAAATAATAATAAACACGCTTGTCAAACAAGAAAGTAAAATATTTAAAAATGTCCATCTGACATTTGTAAACCACTGCTATTCCAAAATTAAACATGGATCAGCTGTTTCTGAAGGTAACCCCTGATCATCTGCTTCAGAGTTTGAAAATAAAGTTTCAATTTATAATATTCGAAAATATTATGTAGCTATACATTAACCTCCGAATGTATAATTCAACTGCGACCTAGAGCTGATATTGACATCACTTGTCAACCGAACAGCTGTTTCTGATATCTCAACCAACCTCTTATACACCACTCTCTTCAAAATAAAATATCACTGGTTTTAATATAAAAAATTACGTCAACATTCTTTCATTTTTCCGTTCGTATTAATCTCCATAAAAAATTTACTTTAATTTATACATAACTGTCAAAGAATTGGCCTGTCATACGACATCCTACGTCAACATTGTCAAACATCGATAATGAAAACAATTACCATGTCTTAATGTCTCCTGTCTCCAAACTATCAACATTAAAATACGTAAATCCTCACTTCAAAATATTTATTATTGTTTATATATGTCAATAATAATCCCTTAAATTATTATTATTAATAGTTATTTAATAATTACAGTATTTAATAATCCAAATATTTATCCATATTAATATTAATTAATATTTATACAATCAAATTAATTGTTTATCTTTGAATAGTACGGTAATATTAATTATAATAAATATTTT
This sequence comes from Meconema thalassinum, assembly GCA_946902985.2. Lineage (NCBI taxonomy): Eukaryota > Metazoa > Arthropoda > Insecta > Orthoptera > Tettigoniidae > Meconema > Meconema thalassinum. The sequence continues at coordinate 1,519,896,058 of OX336389.2, read as the reverse complement.
ATTCATTCATGCTACTTGCATTATTATTAATGTGTATTTATTTACATTTAATCAGCTGTTTATTTGTTTAATAGCTTTATTCACTTTATTAGTTTTATTACTGTTCATTAGTGTTCATTACTCTCAATACTATTAAAGGGGTTTCATTACCGTCGATAATAATCATTACTTTCATTACTTTCATTACCATCATTAAGTTTCATTACTTTCTTCACCATCGTTACAATTTAATAAGGGTTTATGTCACTTCCAGTCTAATAGGGCCAAACAATTAAGCTAAGCTCATATTTATAGTTTCTAAATCATGATAATAATCTTAATAAAGTTAACCAACCAATAGTTTATAATCATTTCACAGCACATTTTCCGCCAACTTCCTCTCTGTCATAACGACTGAAGATCAAATATAAATGTATGTTCTTCGACACTCTTTCCTACATCAACACTGCTTTATACTGCAATTTTTTCTCGATAATACGATTGCAATATATATTAGAGCTTCCACAGAACAACTTTGCCCTAAAAAGCATTACCTCTTCATTCAATAAATATTTCCTTTCTCTATAATACGCCTAGAATACGTATTAGAGCTTATCTCTCCACCAAAGCAATACAAAACCGTATACGTACTTGTCATTACCACTTGACCTTAGAACTGTCACACTAGATCTCCATCACAATAATATTTCAATACGATGTTCACAGTATATTAATACTCTCGTTACCTAAATCTTTTCATTAATCTTGACCCTAATTACAGTACATGAACTTCCTTGGTTTACTTCATTGCCACTCTGATTGAAAAACAATAGTCGTTAATAATTAATGAATATACAATTCTGTTACACCTCACTTGTCGTTACTGATTGCCATAATGCAATACTAAATGTCATCAACAATCATATTAATAGTGCATTATTTATTCTGCAAAAGGTTTTAAAAGAATTCTCAATTGTCGACATGTTACGATTTAGTAGAAGAAAGTCTTCGCTATCTGATATATTTAAAATGTCGATAAATAATAATGAAAATTATTATCAATGCTCAAATAGTCTAATTAAAGAACACAATCTTTAAAAGACGTTCAATAGTCCGAAAAAATACAGAGTCCACCAGAAAAATGTATACACTCTTTACGGAACATAAACTATTTATTGTGTGTTTATTTTACATTTAAATTTTGATTAGACATGTAGTGTAAATATCAATACTGTCTTTAATTAAACATATGGTAACATGAGATTTTCAAAATGTTCACCGTTGGCTGCCAGACACATAGCAGAACGACGAGCGGTCGCTGCAACTACGTCCGTCAACGTTTGAATGGGGACCGCTGCACATGCCGCTGTAACCTCCTGGCAAATGGCTTCCAGCGTGCGCGGCTTACGTCGATAGCCTTGGTTGTTCACAGTTCCCCACAGTTAAAAGTCCATAGGGGTAAGATCTGGCGACCGTGGGGTGAACTCAATGGGCCCTCTTCGTCCAATCCAATGTCCCTGCAGATTGTCATCCAGGAATGCTCGTACTGCTACATGGTAGTGTGGTGGCACTCCATCCTGTTGGTAGAAGACTTCATATCGGCTCCATAAAGCGAAAGTACAGCTGGTAAAATTAATGTGCGTAACATTCCAAAGTACACTGCTCCAGTGACAGTACCATCAAAGAAAAAGGGTCCCAGTAAGCTCCTCGACGACAGTTCACACCACACATTAATCCCTGGTAGACTGACCGCCTGGTCCACATGAACTTGCGGATTTTCCGGAGCCCAGTTGACACAGTAATGTCGATTCACTGTTCCAGTTCAAGTTCAAACTGGGCTTCATCAGACCACACTAACTTCATCAGAAATTGTTCATCTTGGGTTACCATTTGCTGATACCATTCGTAAAATTTCATTCGACGATCCGAATCGTCCTCATTAAGCGTATGCAGTCTTCGCGGGATGTAAACTTTCCACTTAGCTGTTTTCAAAATTCGTCGTACACTTGTACTGCTAGGCCTAATCCCCACATCACGCGCACATTGCGTAGAAGTCTTCTGTGGAGAATTAGCAAACCTTTCAACACGTGAGCCGACGAAGCACGACAAGTAGCTGTACGCGTTCTTCCCGATCTTCCTTTGTGATTATCACAAATCGTTCCATGCGTCTCAAACTCCCCAGTAATGCGTTTAATCGTAGGGCGTGTTGGGGGTTCTGTTTCAAACTCTCTTCTCCACTGACGTTGCACTTCAACGGCATTATCAAACCTGATAAACCACTTCAGAATATACTTTCGCTGCTCGAACGTCAAGCGTGCCATTTCGTTTTCCCACTTTCGTGGTGCAAGTACCGACATCTGTTGAGAGAATGACCATACTACAACATTTAAAAACAATGATAACAGTTGAGAATGTCCATATCCCGATATCGTCTGACAAAGAGTGTATATATTCAAGTCCTATTCATGTTATATCACGTATGTTTCACTAGATCGTCGAAAATCTTATAAAACATGCAAATAATGTTTAATAGTCGATGAATCTTCTTCCTAAATAATATTCTTCTTTCATTAAAATTCCCAATGATAATATCGTAATCGAAAAATATTAATGCAATTTAAGAAACCAGTCTTAAATTCATTAAAACAGAAAATCGAAATTCAAAGTTGAAATACAATTCACAAAGTAGATCAAATCCAAAAAATATTGAAACTGACGAATGAATCCAACTCGTGGACAACCCTAAACTTCTACATTAAATCCACTGAAGTATAAGTTTATTAAAATAACGGTGAAATGGTTTATGCTCCAAAATATGCTAACTACAGCAAGTCTACTCAACAAACTACATAAGTGATCTTCTTTCTACCTTTGATGAATCTCGGTGAAATAGAATGGCAGAAAATACCGTAACAAACGGTATTCCCCTCTCTGGATTATTGCCTTCCATCATCTTCTTCTTCCAAGTTTACGCCTCGTCGAACCTCGAACTCCGTCCCCTGGTGTCGAACTGTACCGTCTGGCATCGAACTCCACCTCATCGGACTCTCATCAGAGCACGAACCAAGATTCAGGCATTGAACTGGGATCTCCCTGGTTCTCTTGTCCTCTACTGAACGATGATCTTAGATGAATCCTTCCTTCCATTATGTAGTTATAATAGTCTATGTAGAATTGTGCTGGCATATCTACATTATTGGAAATTGTTTAATGATGTTTGCTCATAACACTCCAGCTCCTCAGCACGTATCACATTCCTAGCGCATGGTTAACTTACGCCGACATCACACTCTTCATATCAATTCATAGTCTCGTTCCTCTCAACTTTCCAATATTCAACATCGTGGAAATTTATCGAAAAATCGATAATACCAATGTTCACTCACAGTCAAAGTTTTCTAGTACGCCTTTATTATCATGAATGTACTGCACTCTCTTTGTACCCGCTAGTTTGCTTGCCTGCGTAACGTGAAGTTTGGACTCACGCAAACTTGCTATTTGTCTTCGAAGATTTTCACTATGGTAAAAACAGTCTCCTTCCTCTCAAATATCGCTATACACATTCGTAATATCATTAAAATATCAACGGAGCACATGTATAGTATTTTATACCGAAGTTATAATGTACTTCCGCACAGCTATTTAGCACAAAAGCTGAGTTTAAACATGAAGGCACTTTACTGTTCAATTCACTCAAACACGGCTTTGTTCCACTGGCCCAAACGATTGGCTTCCAGGCCGTCAAGCATCTACACGCACGCACTCACGAATAACTTAGCAATCAGGACCGCGTTTATAATATGTCTTATGTCTCCGAGCGTTACCACGATAAATATCACGCTTCACTACGCGACATCCCCCACCTAGGGCTATAATATGGCGCCTCATTAGCAAATTCGCGGCAACTAACCAATACTCCATACAATTGCATAAATCTTTGTAGATTGACATAAAACTTCATTCCAAAATTGTCAACAGTATTCCTTATCGGATCCTACGTGTTTCCATTGTTCCAAAAGTCGATCAGCTCCATTCTACATAATAATATATGCGAAAATCTCATATGAAGAGCTTATACTTTTGCCACCAATTTCCCTTTCTTCTTTGCAATTCCTCAAACTGGATTAACCAATCGCATTAATTCCTTCCTGTTTCTAGGCTGTTTCCCGCTATTATGCGACACGAGGCAAAGTCAAACCTTGGCGTGGGTTGCCATTGTTCTCACTTTGATACAATCAGAATCCTTCATTACAATGTCGAAAATATATGATATTGTTTAATCCCGAAAATTCCTTCATTCGAGACTAAAATTTGTCAAGAGAATAAAAATAGCATTTTCATGATCATAGCCATCTTGAAATTCGGGTTCATTTTCCTCTCAACTTTCGAATATAAGCACTGCAAATGCTTTTATTCCAACAACACATAAACAATCCTTGAAACTGAGTTTAAAGTTGAAATTTTAGTCTATTTTCTCATAAAAATCTTCAGATTCTTGGCATTGAATCTTCCAACTGAAAGAAGCTTGTAGATTTACGTGACTGTGAATCTTGTGATCATGAGCCAACTGACAAATGCTATCAATATCAACAATGTCATATCAGTTGTTTCCATAGGCAGTGCCTACACTGAATGGACCAAAATATAGGATAAAGAATTTCGTATAATTTTCATAGAAACGTCAGCTTTAACGGGCTTTCGAATTAACACCAAACCTCCCTCATTCAATGGTGCACCGAATCTTTTTCCTTGAATTATTTTCAGGCGTTTGTTGGTTTCTTTCTTCAAATTTTCCTAAGCCCTCTCAATTCTCTTCCTCAAATAGCAAATCATCATCTGTTACCTGATATATCTCATTCATCGTCACATTGTAAGACGGTAACTTTTCTTCACTTAATTGCGTTTGGTAATTGGCGTTTTTCTTTTGTACAGGGGTCGCCTCATAATTTTCCCTTGCTGACTGGTACTAGGTTTTGGATCCGAGTTATTATTACCATTTATAATGTCACGAGGTATATTTCCTTGTCTCATGGTTTTCGGATACTCTTGACTCGCGCGATGTCTCTCATTATAATGTTCCGTGATGAACACGCAATCGTTATAATTTGTATATCGGTTATAACCTCTGGAATTTCTATTGTCTGTATTATTCTGCTGATTATAATTATTGTTTCCGGTAGTTATTATTGTTATCGTAATAACCTATTCTTCAATTTGGCTCACCATTCCTATAATTCTGTAGCTGGTAGGGTCGACTTTCCCTAAATCTACGGTATCTCACCTCACACCTGCGATCTCTGAAATAGTTATTTCTATCCGGGCCTGTTTTACTTTGGTCTTGTCCTGGGACTTCCTCTGTTTGTGTCATCTGATCTATGACAATAGTATCTACTTCTCTAATCTCTTCTCTGCTGTTCCTTGATGTTATATTTGGCAAAGACCTTGTTTAGTCAAGTTTACGTAATAATTCGTCCATCATAGCCAAATCACCTACTCCTAACGTAATTATGTAGCGTCTGACATCAATTGGGAGTTGTCTGGAAATTGCCTCTATCAACTCTTCTTGAGACAAAAGTGGTTGAAGAAAACGTAACTTTGCGAGCTGAATATTGAAGTACTCTGCGTATTTCGTTGGAAGAGTACTCGAGTACTTCTTTGAGCAAACCTCCGCACGAAGATCCTGTTGCCTCTCTTAACTCCAATATCTCTTAATTAGAGCTTCGGCAAACACTTCAAAGACACCGATCGTATATCTAAATGCACTAAAAACCATTCAAGTGGGGCATTCTCAAGATATCGTTCTACCAATCGCATCTCTCTATCTTATGATATCTGGTTCTCGATAAAATTACCCCGTAAATGTCTGATGAATTCTATAGGTGTGAGACCATCATTAAAATTTCGAGGCTTGTCATCGAAATTTGTTATTACTGTGACGTTATGCATTCAGTTTATGGGTAAGGTCGGTCTTGAAACTCCTAACTCACGATCCTTTTCAGAAATATCTAAGTCTTGTTGAATTGACTGTCCTATCGGAGTTGACTTCATTCTGATATCTCGAATCTCTTCTTCCATTCTTGTCATTCTAGCTTGATCCAACTCCTTTCCTTCCTTATCCGTTACATTTTAATTCCCTATTATTTCTCGAATGTCTTTCCTTAATTCATCCTTGAGAGTGTTCTTAATGGTATCGACATTTCCAACATCTCCTAGACTCATATTATGTAAATTCTTTCTAATCTCTTCAAGTTCAGATGATTTCTTCTCCCTATCTGTTACCAAATGTACATTAATTCGGTCTAACTTCGTCCCTAACATCTTAGTTTCTTTACCGACATCGGCTCTAATTTCTGATATGTCGTCAACCTGAGTTTTCTGTACAATATCTACCCTTTTGCACAAATCCTCCCTTTCATTAGACGCATCTTTATAGATTTTACCTCAGTCAAAGCTAGTTCCTCTTCAAGCTCACTCTCGATATTTGAAATATGATCAGAGTTAAACTTTTTTCCATTCATCTTTTAATACATCTAAATTAGCAGTTATATTTTTTTCCATGTCCCTCTCAATGTCTTCCTTCAATAACTTATTATGATCCAGGACCTGAGTTCTTAAAAGATCTACATTTCTTTTAAGTTCAGCCAGATTTCTGTGTGTTTGTGTTGTATCATTTTCTATTTTCAAGTTATTAAGTTCTAATTCTTTTCTAATCTCAGCTTGAAAATTCTCATTACTGGTACTAATTTCCAATTCTTATAGTTTTTCTTGGGTACCTGATGTGTTAGACTCTACCTTTACCAACCTATCCTGAAGGTCTGAAGTATTGTTTTGTATTTTAATTACTCTTTCTTTAAGTAGGGAAGCTTCATTTTAAATTTTACCCATGTCTCCCTGCATCTTTGTTACATCACACTGCGTTTTACCAACATCACCTTGTATCTAATCAACATCACCTTGTATTTTTTCTACTCTACCTTTCACTTGGGTAAAACTGACTTGTAATCTAGTGACATTTTCACATACTGATGTAGCACAAGTCTGTAATTTGTTTAAAGAATCTTGTACTTTATAATCTCCTTCTTTACACTCTCCATGACACTCTCTTTATCTGATTCTACAATACTATCAATGACACTTTCCTAAACATTTAATTTAACGCTTTAAACCGCCTCTTTCATACATTGAAAGCTTTTCTCAGAATTTTCCTTAACGCTCTTAAAAGTTTTCTCAGGATGAGTACGGATTCCCTCGAGGTCTTTGGTCAGGGACTCCATGTTCCCCTGAACCTCAGCGAACATCTTATGCACATCTTCAACTATCATCGACATGATAACAACAAATATATAAAAAGCTACAGGAATATGATATACACTGCCAAGCTAGAATATTTGGAGCAACTAATTTCAACCTTATTGGGAATTTTAATGTCTAACTACTACTTAAATTAACTTAATAACAATCCTTACGTGATGTATCTAAGTTAATCCAACATTATATCATGTCATAATTTAATTTAATTCATTACGTTACATTACTGTGACTACACAGGTCATCAACCGGTTTATCAAACAAATTGACTTAGATGATAAGTTATATTTCTGTTTCATAACTTATCTCTCCTTTCTCAGGTTTTTATTCATATCTTATCTTTCCTAAAAATGACAAAATATACTACTCAATCGAGCTAGCTATTTCGATCGCATTTCCATATGCTTTTTCGAATGCACCACGAACTTGGGCAAGCCATTTACTTTGTGTACCCGTTTAAACATATGAAGACACTCATCGTATCCGAAGATCAGCTGTATTGGTGAAACTTGAAGGTCCCCGGCTAGAAAAACATGAAAATTCTACCGACAAGAGCTACATGTGAGTACACCAGTCCTACGATTGTGCTATGGAAAATTGAAAACTGGGCAAACCACTCAATTAATTGGAGAATACGAGAAACTTACGGTTCTCGGGGCAAATGGGGCATAGCAAATGGTTATTCTAAACCTTAATCCATTCCACAACACAATCTCCTTCCATAATTGAAATAAATCACTTAATTCGGGTTCAGTACCTACTGTAAGGCCACCGCGGCCTCCTTCCCGCCTCCTTGCCTGTCTGTCCCAATCTTCCCCTCCCTTCCCATCCCTCATGAGGCCTCTGTTCGCTTTGCAGGTGATCACACCTCCTCAGTTGTATCCACTCCGACCAGATGTTCCCATCTCTAGGACATTGTCCGTAGATGCGGTAGTGGTGAGTTCCCTCGCTGAGTCCGTGGGAAACATGAACCAGGAGGGTAAAATCGATTTAAAAAAAGGAATTACGGTTTATCCTCACGGAATGGCACTCTTAATGAAGAGTTCATCTTATTCAAATTAATGATAATGGTCGTATGGCCTCCTGAGAGTCCGAGTGCAGGAATTTCTAGTTGACGCCCGTGGGCGACCTGCACGCCGTAATGAGGATGAAGTGATGATGAAGACATCACATAAACCAAGTCCCTGAGCCATGGGAATTAACCCCAGGCGAATAAATTCCTTGATGGGCCGGCCGGGAATTGAAACCAAGACACATGTGGTCAAAGCCTAGCTCGCTAACCATTTAGCCACGGAGCCATTCTCTCCAGTGAAATTCTGGGATATAATGTTAATACGTGATGCATTTTCTCAATTTTATTTCACCGATTATTATTTTGAGCCTACTTTCATCTCATGAAATATTGACTTGTGAGATTACTTGTGTATGTGTGTACGTGTGTGTTTCCTCATAAAATTTAAATGGCTAGAGTGATTACAATGAAACCTGGTAAGGTCGTAGTGCTATCTCGACCAACCACGTCTGTGTCTTTGACATTTTAATACGTTTTACCAATTCAACATGACGACCGTCGAATAATTACATCAGCATTCAATATCTCTGACAGGATTTGTTATTAGGAATTACTTGTGAACCAAATAGACCAACAGCGGTAGCTACGCTCGCTAATGTGCAGCGCTAGGCCATGGGGCCAAGCTCCTTGCGCTCGGAAGACGAGAAATGCTTTTCCGCGGTCTCCCTTTTCTACTCCAGGCGAATGGCACGATGATTCCTAAATTAAGGCCATGGCCGCCTCCTTCTCAATCCTCAACTGAATTACAACTACACACAGCCACACACCCAAGTACACGGGGAAACATGACCATGATGTCACGAAGCCCATAAATAAATCAACAACTGGTTCTAACCGACTGTAGTAATGAGGTAGTCCATGTGTCTATATCTACAGTAACTATCTATTAATATCAACAACATTATGCGAGTATTTTGATGGATAGCAGGAAATAACGTACGTTACAATATCACGCATTATCCATTTATTTATTTCGTTACTGATATTTCAATCCATTTTGAACAGACTGCCTCTAGTCAAATATAGTTGAAGTAATTAGGAAAAGCACATCTGTCCCACTCCCCCTTCTCTTAAATCCGTCTGCACGTTAAATGTTTCACGTGGCCTACATCAGACAAACTGTCCTTGTTGATGAGTTCAAAATCTGGAATACTTCCCACCTTGGGATTGTTGTTGTTATTTCAATTGAGGGGCTTGAACATTGAGATCATTTAGCCCCATGCACTAGGGTGGGTGGAACCTTTGTTATTGTGATGGGTGTATTGGGGTATGTATTTGTAAATTACGTGAGGATTGGAATGGTGGTGCCTCTGGCCTTAAGTTACGAACCATCCCGGCATGTGCTTGGAGTAGAAGTGGAAAACTATGAGAAACCACTTCAAGGATGGCTGGGATGGGAGTTGAACCCCCCACTCATCAGTTGTGCCACAGAAGGCTGTGTGTACCCCGTTCCAGCCTTCAGCCCACAATTTAATTTCTTGAGCGAGGCGGGGATCGAAATTGGACCTCTGGAGCGACCACCAAGAATGCTAGCCACTACAGCAGGAGGTGGACACTTAAAAAGAACGGCAGCCTGCAAGTAGTGTGGTAGTGAGAGAGCTGTCCACTAACTTATTGAACCCTCCTCGTATATGCCCCGAACCTGATATCTTGCTAACCAATCATGGGATTTGAACATACAGGGTGTCCTAGCACTCGTAGTGATGCCCCCTACTTTCCTATTGGCCCTTTATTTAATTAAAAGACCAAAACTAAAAGGTCATTAACGAGTAGTGGGGTAGTGTTGGTTTTCTCAAGTCGCGCTCGTGCTTGAATATGTATGCCTATGTTGGAAAGGGTTAGGTGGTGGGGGAGGAGTAGGGTCGAGTGAGGGGTCGTTTAGATGGTATTTTTTCCGCTCTCTGTGATGGTGAGGTTATTTTTTAAAATGGGTGGAATTTGGAAACGCCATTTGGGGTAAACGTGTGTTTTTTGACATTATGGCGATGAATGTTTTTTTTTGTACGCCTGCGCACTTGAGAGGTTTTGTAAGAGAGCGGGCTTTTTAAATGATTATTTATAAATGAGTTATTTTTAAATATTTATTAAGAACCATAAAAACTAATAGGTCATCGGGTTTTTAGTATCTCGCTAACCAATAGTGCGATTTAAACATAGGGGATGTCGTAGGACTCGTGGTGAACTCCCCTTTTCTAAGGACGGGGTATATTCTCCCCAAAATAAAAACTACCCTTACACGGGGGATGAAAAAGTAATTTATTTTTGTATGCCTACGAACTTGGCGGTTTTTGTAAGAAAGCGGGCTTTTTAAATGATTATTTATAGATGAGTGTTTTTTTAATATTTATTGAAATAAACCATAAAAACTAATAGGTCATCGGGTTTTTACTATCTCGCTAACCAATAATCGGATATAAACATATGAGGTGTCGTAGGACTCGTGGTGAACTCCCCTTTCCTATGGACGAGGTATGTCCACCCCAAAATAAAAACTACCCTTACCCGGGGGGTAAATAATATTTTTTGTATGTGCGCACACGGCCGGCTTTTGTCAAAAGGATCTAACTACACGTTTGTTAATATTTTCTGAACTCCTGAAGGGATTTTGCCATAGGCAGTATCCTAGCCATTGGAGTAACGCCCCGTTTGTGAATGTATGATTCGTTTTTTTTTTCAAAAGGGCCTAACTACACTTTTGTTCATATTTCGCAAACCAATCACGCTAGGGACTTGTATGAGGGGTCCTAGCACTTGGGGCGACGTCCCCCTTTGGGGGATGAAACTACCCCCCAAAATTGAAAAATCCATATCCTGGAAACTAAGAAGCCTAAAATTAGGTGTGATAGCTTAAAAATAGGGGATGATATGGGCTTTTACCTCGATTGATCATTTCACCCCTAAAACAGTAAATAGTCATTTTACGAGAAAAAAACCTGTTAAACACTTAAAAATGATAAATGAACCTACGATCTTTTGTTTTTGATGAAAAATAGCAGGGGGTGGAAACTACCGCCAAATTGAAAAATCAATATCTTGGAAACGAAGAATCCTAAAATTAGGTGTGATAGCTTCGAAAATAGGTGAAGATATAGGGTCTAACTTCGATTGATCATTTCACCCCTAAAACGCCAAATAGTCATGTTATGGGGAAAAACGTGTTAAACACCTGAAAATGATAAAAATGAACTTTTTTTTGATTTTGATGAAAAATAACAGGGGGGTGAAAACTACCCCCCTCCAAAAAAAATTGAAAAAATAAATATCTTGGAAACGAAGAACCCTAAAATTAGGCGTGATAGCTTCAAAAATTGGTGATGATATAGGCTTTTACCTGGATAGCTCATTTCACCCCTAAAACAGTAAATAGTGATTTTACAGGGGTAAAAAGTAGTTAAACGGGTAAAAATGATAATTGAACCTAAGATCTTTTGTTTTTGATGAAAAATAAAAGGGGGTTGAAAACTTCCCCCAAATTGAAAAATCAATATCTTGGAATCGAAGAACCCTAAAATTAGGTGTGATAGCTTAAAAAATAGGTCATGACATATGCATTTACATGGATAGGTCATTTCACCCCTAAAACAGTAAATAGTGATTTTACAGGGGGTAAAAAGCTGTTAAACGGGAAAAATTATAATTGAACCCTAGAACTTTTGTTTTTGATGAAATATCGTAGGGGAGTGAAAACTACCCCCCAAATAGAAAAGTCAATATCTTGGAAACGAAGAACCCTAAAAATTAGGTGTGATAGCTTTCAAAATAGGTCATGACATATGCTCTTACATAGATAGGTCATTTCACCCCTAAAACAGTGAATAGTGATTTTACAGGGGGCAAAAATGTGTTAAACGGGAAAAAAAGATAATTGAACCTAAGATCTTTTGTTTTTGATGAAATATCGTAGGGGAGTGTAAACAACCTCCAAATTGAAAACAATAGATATCTTGCAAACTTAAGAACCCTAAAAATTAGGTGTGATCGTTTCAAAATAGGTGATGACATACGCTTTCACCTCGATAGATTATTTCACTCTTAAAACAGGGAATAGTAATGTTACAGGTGGAAAAGGTATCAAACACCTAAAAGCATAAGCGTTTAGTGAAACCATGCTTTAATGGACATGTGTATGGAGGATGATTGTTATTATTATTATTAGGTAATTATGGATTATTGTGTGTATAGATAACTAACAAGTGGGGAGTGTGATGGCGCAGGTGCTTAGCTGCTCGTCTTTACACGGATGGCTGGAGTTCAAATCCCGGTGACAGCGGGGTGGAATTTTCACCTGAAAAATCACGTGGCGTCAGGAAGGGCATTCGGCCTTAAATCCCCGGCCAAAACTAAAATGAGCCTGGATGGCTCCGCCGACTTAAAATAATTGGGAAAACCCGAAGAAAGAAAAAGAAGAAAAAATGGTAACTAACCAGTAATAGTAAACATTTGTGTGAGGTGTTGAAGAATTCAGGATGACCAACCCTTTGCCATGGTTCACGAATGGACCCCAAAAAGTTTTACCGGTCAAGACTCAGTGTACCCTGTTGCAGCCATGAGAAAAAAATCGAACCGGGGCCTCTGTGGCGACAATGGACTTATATTCATGATGATTTTTAAACAAACCTACGCTTGCATACTACCGCTGGGTTGAATCTGCACAGAGACACTGGCTTTGGTTGGTGTAGTGTGCCTTGGTGATAACAGCATGGCGATCTTGTCAGCATGTTTCATATTACTCGTCTGCTTGATAGTGGACGTGCTCTGCACCGTGTTATCATACAGGACATGACTAGATAGTGGTTAGGTAAAGGTTTGACACAGGCTTAGTGAACCTTATTGCAACCTTGAAATGAATGTCTCGGTATAGTCGGGGTTGGAAGCCAAGACCTTAGTGTGGACAACCAAGTAGGTTAACCACTACACGGTGAGATGGTCAATTAATAATGTAACAGAACATATAGAAACGTTTTCTATAGTTTAACGAATTAACTAAGAGCCATACCATGAGAGGTGTAGGTAAAGGAAATTGAATCCTTAGCTGATGACTATACTACTTGTAATCTATAGCAATGCCCACGTATAAGCTATCATGTTAGAAAAATACTTGTATGGCTTGTCTTAAACGGAGAATAATTGTGTTTACTGTGGAACAAAAATTTGAATTTAAAATTAGTTTATGTCCTACATGATGTTTGAACTCTTTTTTTTATTTATACTTTAGACAAACGCTAACATAGTTGTAATTCAGAAGTCACGGCCGCCTCTTTTCCAATCCTACACCGTACGCTGAAGTTAAAATGAATAATGATCACGTTACAGACAGCCAGTTTGAAAGCCATGAGAAATAAGTGAACAAAGAATAAAATTCATGAGCCAGTGAGGAATTCAACATGCTGTCCTTTGAACAAAAAGAGAAGCGTTCTATAAACATAACCACTAAGGTGTCCTATCGACCCCCAATGGTTTGGGTCATCGTAAAGATGAAAATTAAATCTAAGCTATAACTAAAACTAACTACACACTTATATACTAGAAGAAGAAATGGAAAACAAAAAGGACAAAAGGACAAATAAAGGACAAAAGGAATAAAAAATGGCCGCCAACCCTCAAGAATGTGGATTGAGGGAGTTGGAAGGAAGGAGAGCCATGAAAGGCAGATAGAAAAGTAAAATAGGAGAGGCACTGCCCCAGAGGTAATGGATGAAGAGGAGGAAAACTGGACTCTGCTCAGAAATGCCTTGGGGTCGCCAAATTCCAAACTGATAAGCCGTAAACCCCTTGAGGGTGTAGCCATATGCAGAGTGCACCGCAAGTGGTGGGGCTATATACACCCTACCTTCTTGAGGGGGCTTGAGCATATGACAGGAAATAACATGAAAATAAAAACAAGGCTGCCTCCTCACACTAGTAGGATATCAGAAAAAATAAATATCAAGGGCCAATTAAGTTGCAAAAGGAAGAGACTCCCTAGGCCTCAGATAACCTAATCTTGTTGGGGTCGGTAGAGAACAAGAGTTGAGCAAGTGTGGTCGACAGGAAAGAAGACAGAGAGGAGCCTAGCACAAGTTAGAGGAAACAATGACGGACTCAGCTGGGACTCCATGATCGTCAACCAACATACACTAGATATGACGCCCAGGGGTGGAATTAAAGACCTCTTTTGTTTTATATCACTGGCTTTTAAGGATGGTAACACATGGCATGCCTTATAATGCAATACTGGTCCTAGGGTATACAAAATTGTATTAGATACTCAGCTAATAAAGTGTGCATGACTATGATTATTTTACCAAGTACAGTACTCGGGACTGACGACCATAATTTCCAAGCCCTATGTAAGACAAAAACAAATGATTTTCATTTTACAATGAGTTGGGGTGAGGTGAGGTGAGTTTTCTATACACCAAACTGATGTGGTTTCCCACTTCTACTCCAGGCAAATGCACATTTGATGTTAAGAATAGTGAAATGGTTTTTAACTGCCCAATGCTAGGACCTGATTAGTGGCTTTTAAAAATGGAATGGAATGGAGTACACTTCCCCCAAAACCATCAACAGGAGTGTTCGATCCCCCACAACAACCATTCATAAAATCAATATAAATGACTATGCACTTCAGCTCATGACGGTCTCCTCTCTCCAATCCTACCCCTTGGTGGTGAAAGGCACACACTAATACATCCATCATAGTGACAAGTTATCTATAAAATATCTAACAATCCCCAGATTTACCTTGAATTTTCCTAAAATCCACTAAATTTTCCGCAAATTGACAAAATGACAAAACATTCCAGCAAAATTCAACAAATGACTACCATATTTATTGAAATTCCATTGATTTACCTAAGCATGGTTTAAACTACCTCAAATTCATATAAAATTAGACGAATATAAAGGAAAATTCACTAAAATTTACTGAATTTAGCCAAGTGGTGTACAAACCATGACATTTAACCAATTTCTACTAAAATTGACTACATATACTCGAAAATTCCATAATATTCCCTTCACATGTATGCTTTTTGTTGTTGTTGCTGGTTCGGTCACCACACTCCCTGTAGACTAAGTCATGAAGTTTATACTTTGTTCACATAGTTCTCATGGCTTTCAAACTGGCTGTCTGTAACGTGATCATTATTAATTTCAACTTCAGTGTACGGTGTAGGAATGTAAAAGAGGCTGCCATGACTTCTGAAGTACAACAATGTTAGCGTTTGTCTAAAGTATAAATAACAAACAGATTTCAAACATCATGTAGGACATAAACTAATTTTAAATACAGATTTGTGTTTCACAGTAAACCCAATTATTCTCCGTTTAAAACAAGCCATACAATTATTTTTCTAACATGATAGCTTATACGTGGGCATTGCTATAGATTACAAGTAGTATAGTCATCAGCTAAGGATTTAATTTCCATTACCTTCACCTGTCATGGTATGGCTCTTAGCCAATTCGTTAAACTATAGAAAACGTTTCTATATGTTCTGTTACATTATTATTTTACCATCTCACCGTTAAGTGGTTAACCTACTTGGTTGTCAACCCTACGGTCTTGGCTTCCAACCCCGACTATACCGAGACATTCATTTCAAGGTTGCAATAAGGTTCACTAAGGCTTTGTCAAACCTTTACCTAACCACTATCTAGTCATGTCCTGTATGATAACACGGTGCAGAGCACGTCCACTATCAAGCAGACGAGTAATATGAAACTTGCTGACTAGATCGCCGTGCTCTTATCACCAAGGCACACTACACAAACCAAAGCCAGTGCCTCTGTGCAGATTCAACCCAGCGGTAGTATGCAAGCGTATGTTTGTTTAAAAAGCATCATTAATATAAGTCAACTGTCACCACAGATGCCCCGGATCGATTTTTTTTTCTCAAGGCTGCAACAGGGTACACTGAGTCTTGACAGGTAAAACGTTTTGGGGTCCATTCGTGAACAAAGGCAAAGGGTTGGTCATCCTGACTTCTTCAACACCTGAAACAAAAGTTTACTATTACTGGTTAGTTACCATTTTTTTCTTCTTTTTCTTTCTTCGGCTTTTCCCAATTATTTTGAGTCGCAGGAGCCAACCAGGCTCATTTTAGTTTTGGCCGGGGATTTAAGGCCGAATGCCCTACCTGACGCCACGTGATTTTTCAGGTGAAAATTCCACCCCGCTGTCACCAGGATTTGAACCCCAGCCGTCCGTGTAAAGACGAGCAGCTAAGCACCTGCGCCATCACACTCACCACTTGTTAGTTATCTGTACACACAATAATCCATAATTACATAATAATAATAATAATAACTATCATCCTCCATACGCATGTCCATTAAAGCATGGTTGCACAAAACGCTTATGCTTTTAGGTGTTTGATACCTTTTTCCCCAGTAACATTACTATTCCCGGTTTTAAGAGTGAAATAATCCATCGAGGTATAAGCGTATGTCATCACCTATTTTTAAAAGATCACACCTAATTTTTAAGGTTCTTAAGTTTGCAAGATATCGATTTTTTCAATTTGGGGGTTGTTTACACTCCCCCACCGATATTTCATCAAAAACAAAAGATCTTGGGTTCAATTATCATTTTTTCCCGTTTAACACCTTTTTACCCCCTGTAAAATCACTATTTACTGTTTTAGGGGTGAAATGACCTATCTATGTAAAAGCATATGTCATGACCTATTTTTTAAGCTATCACACCTAATTTTTAGGATTCTTCGTTTCCAAGATACTGATTTTTCAATTTGGGGGGTTGTTTACACTCCCCTACGATATTTCATCAAAAACAAAAGATCTTAGGTTCAATTATCATTTTTCCCGTTTAACATATTTTTACCCCCTGTAAAATCACTATTTACCGTTTTAGGGGTGAAATGACCTATCCATGTAAAAGCATATGTCATGACCTATTTTTAAGCTATTACACCTAATTTTAGGGTTCTTCGTTTCCAAGATATTGATTTTTCAATTTGGGGATAGTTTTCACCCCCCCCCCTCCCTTTTATTTTACATCAAAAACAAAAGATCTTAGGTTCATTTATAATTTTTTGGTGTTTACCCCTTTTTTCCCCATAACATGACTATTTGGCTTTTTGGGGTGAAATGATCAATCGAGGTAAATGCCTATATAGTCACCTATATTTGAAGCTATCACACCTAATTTTAGGATACTTCGTTTCCATGATATTGATTTTTCAATTTGGGGGGTAGTTTCCACCCCCTGCTATTTTTCATTAAAAACAAAAGATCGTAGGTTCATTTATCATGTTTACGTGTTTAACAGGTTTTTTCTCTGGTAAAGTGACTATTTACTCCTTTTGGGGTGAAATGATCAATCGAGGTAAAAGCCCATATCATCTATTTTTACGCTATCACACCTAATTTTAGGCTTCTTAGTTTCCAAGATATGTTTTTTCAATTTTGGGGGGTAGTTTCACCCCTCAATTTGGGACGTCGCCCCAAGTGCTAGCACCCCTCATACAAGTCCCTAGCATGGTTGGTTTGCGAGATATGAACAATAGTGTAGTCAGGCCCTATTGACAAAAAACGAATCATACATTCAAAAACGGGGCGTCACCCCAAGGGCTAGGATACTGCCTATGGCAAAATCCCATTAGGGGTTCAGAAAATATTAACAAACGTGTAGTTAGATCCTTTTGACAAAAGCCGTCCGTGTGCGCACATACAAAAAATATTATTTACCCCCCGGGTAAGGGTAGTTTTTATTTTGGGGTGGACATACTGTGCCCAATCAGTCACGGCAGTCTGGCATCGAACTCAGGTCTCATCAGAGAAGACCCAGGCACATGGTTATGCCTAGAGTCAAACCATTGATCTCTGAGGGGGAGCAATTACAGGGAACCCAAAGAGCAATGAGAGGTATACTGACATATAATAATGTAGCATGATTTCACGACCTATATGTGAATATCATAGCAATTTAAGGTGAAGAATTGTAGCGAAATGCAAGGAAATATACGTTTTCTTAGCATACGAGAATGAGAGGAGGCCAGTTCGACGTTTTACAAATTACACTTAGCAAGTGGGCGGAGACCTTAGGCGCCGAGCGCACTATTTACGTCTGAACCGAGGAGACAGCCCAAAATTAATGGCTCGGGTATTCACCGCTTGACAACGATGGAATCGGGAGTAGGGATGATTGCCCACGGAAATTAATTAATTACAGCCAAGTGGAGCATTGAAATGGAGTGAAATATACACCCAGGTGAATATATTCACGGAGAGGTAATTTAGGAGTGGTTTTACACCTAAATTAATGCCTATATCTCCAAATGAACGCGTTACAACCTAGCCTACGCTCGAGAGCAGTGATTTTGTGACCAGCCAAAGGGGAACCACCACGATGGCGTCCTGACGCGCTGAACTAAGGCAATTAATTGTAATTAATTGGCCGAAGCGATCGCGTGCACGCGAACGGTCATGAAACCTCCACACCTAAATGAACAAGATGTATATATCAGTTCGGCTGAAAATGTATTATTTCAAGAAAGGAGTCGCTCTCATGTGTCCAGTGGACTATTTTGTACGAGAAACCTTTATATGGGGGGGAGCAGCTCACACCAGCCAGTTGTTCTCCAGTTGTTCTCCAGTTGTCTTGTTGTCTTCAGTCTGTATACACGTAACTAATACGCCGCCAGTAGCGCGCCAAATGTTAATGAATCAGCGCTCCGTCGTTGAAGAACAATAGAAGCAAGTCATACAGCTTCATAAGTAATCATGAAGTGCGTCGAAAGTAATTTAATACAGATATTTTTCTATTATCTGACGCAAATATAAATTCGCCACAGCGAAAGAGGAACTTATAATGTTTTTGAACATTTCATATACCGGGAGGTATTGTCAGAATTGTATATGACATTATCATCAGGATCACTACAATGATGGGAGCTTGGGAAGCATTGCCACCTAATCTGGACAGTGAGCTGAACGATATTGCAGGTGACGAGGATCGAACGTCCGTAAAACGCTGTTAGATTTTCACGTAGACCAGCGGTTGGCGTAATTGCATCGCATCTCTGAGATCAGGCGTAGGAGAAGTCCGATTTAAGGATCAACTTGTGAAGTAGTGAATAAGTGTACATAAATTGTGTAATAGTGATTTAAAAGAGTTAATGTGTATAGTGATTAATATGCATTGTGAAGAAGTGAAAGAGGCCACTGATAAAATTATGTTTATCGGGTGGAAAATGTGTGAATTTAAGTGTTGTGTAAAATATAACATGATGGCTTAAATCAAGCGTCATGGTGGGCCTGAAGCTGAAATCCAGCGAAAAGGAAAAAGTGAGTACCAATTTACAATGTTATTATAACTAAATAGTTCACCATGTAACGATTTATCACTTTGAGAATAAGATGTAACAGTCACTTACTGAACGAGTTTTCACCACTCGTCTTGAATAAAATATGGCTTGGAAGGTGATTTGTTTAGGGCCATTCAGGTCGAAAATAGTGATGGATGTAACGGTAACGTTAAATGAATAATAATAATAATCATCTGGGGTCGGCAACAGTAAAGTAATAGGCAATTTTGGCCTAAATAACGTTCAAAGTGTCATGTCTAATATAAAGATACAGTATTTTGGTAAACAGTAAGAAAGTGACGTGGAATATAGCGAAATACGAGAGCTTTTTCAGTGTCAGTGAAGTGTGGAATGAATATTTGATATGGTCAATCCTTAGGATTATATTTGAGGACCATTAAAGTAAAGTAAGCCAGTAAATTTATACATTGTTGTTAGGAGCTATTTAAAGCTTTGGCTTAAGTGGTATGACAGAGAGAACGCGGGTGCCTTAATAATTGAGTCATCTATGTGAATTATTGTTTGAAGCTGCGTATTGTGTGCAGAAATAACGTAGAATCCAGTTTTTTTTTTTTTTTTAGCGTATGGCTTTTAGTGCCGGGAGTGTCCGAGGACATGTTCGGCTCGCCAGTTTTGTAGCTGCTTCGAGACGGACACCCAATGGGTGAGCTACAAGTACCGTTGGGGAGGGAACGAGGGAAGTTGGAATGTAAGGGCGAGGAGTTGGAAGGTAGCGGCTGTGGCCTATAGTTAGGGACCAACCCCGGCATTTGCCTGGAAGGAAGATGGGAAACCACAGAAGACCATCTTCAAGGTTGCCGGCGGGGGGATTCGAACCTCCTCGCCTCCCGGATGTGAGCGACTGCCATCAGTCATGCCGTAACCACCACGGCTAACTCACCCGGTATGTAGAATCCAGTGATTTACGTAAATAAATAATTGCGAGGACCAACTAGTATAGCTTGCGCGTTAGGTGAGAAGTTGGCTAAATCTACGAGTTAGTATCGCCGTTTGAGCATACTGTATTATTCGCAGCGAATTGGACAGAGCCTGTCTGTATCCAACGCTTGCATGAATTATGGCCACGAATGACGTCCGTCGAGACGCAGTGAGCATGTGTATAAATGATCTACCCTGAGAGGTAAGGATCATAATCGTCGTTTAGGAAACGCAGATTTCCTTATATTTTATTGACAGCTGCTGGTGAAAATCGTGGATTTTCACTATGATGCGCGTCCAAAGCCACTAGTATTCACCATAGAACTGCAAGGCTATCACAGGAATTCCATCCCCAGCCATGAATGTTAATAAGGAGCCGAGTTGAGCCCAATACACTATAAAGATAGGTGTTAAATAATTAAATGACTCAATTAATTAGGAGCCACACCTAGCGGAACTCCGGTACTGCAGTTGTAAACAAACCTGACCTTTTACAGCAGATGAGAGGAGGTGGGGTAGTAGACCACTTCTGCGGCAGCCATCTTGACTTGCCAGCTGGAACGAATTTTATTGCCCGCTGAGGGGGAGAAGGTCGGTCGACCAGTCCCTTGTAAATTAGAGTCATAGTAGGACACTGAAGAATCTCGATATTTCAATATGCAATTAAGATATGATTATTATGATGATGCCAATTGAATTGAATGGTGTGTTGCAGCACACATACGTTGTTGGATCAAAGAAATCAGGTAATATTTGGCTCAGTTATTCTCTGAGGAGGAAAACTGAACCAAAATAATGTAGGCATCTTCTTTTAGAATGCATTTTGCCAGTTCGCGCTAATTTATGCAGACGGGTATGTGATTTCCCAGAACATGACACGTTTGTAACGATATAAGCCCGACAAGACCCAGAGAAAATCGTTGTATGGTGAAACTATAAATAATTCTATCCATGTTTATTTTGGAAGGGATAAGTACCATTTTTCTTAAAGCGTTCATATTGATGGAAAGAAGGAAGATGATTCACACGACACAACAAATATTGTTAATTAATGCAGAAAATAATGAATTTATGCTAATCAAGGTAATAGCCATAAGAAACGGAGTAATGTTTTATTAATGTCATTTTGATGTGATATGTGATTTTTGTGTTATGATACTCCAGTTAAGTAATTGTGTCACATGATGAACACTATGGAAACCCATGGAAGTCTGAAAGTATCATTGACAGGATGCTAGAATTAGATTTGAGTGCAGTGTAGCACTATTTTAAGAAGGAAACTCACAGAATAACCCTATTTTTATTTGTGGGAATTAAATATAATTTGTCCTTTATTTGTATTTGTTGTATAGCCATGATTTTATACCAGTAAATATTTTATTTTAGGAATATGTTGTGTATTTCATGTAGAGTAGTTACCTGGTAGACTCAAATCCTGAGCATGTGGTCGTATGGTGGGCAGGAACGTCCCATACCTCGAAAGACCGTGAGTTAGCTGGGATACGAACACATGGTCCACATGATGACAGTTGGGTACATGGAGGATATGTCTCTGTACTAGGATTGAGTCACAGGTACTGCTAAAAGTCGGCCAAGATATTAATGGTAGAAGCAAATACAGCATAGAAATTAGGATATAATAAGAAAAGGCCGCGTCCCATTTGTTAATAAGCCATCACGTAAAATAAATGTTGATAATCCTCCATAAGACATGCTTAAATGTAAATGTAACTTACACATCACCCTCTTAATTAGCATGTCGCCCAGTTGTGTGTGGCAAAGCATGGATACCCATATATTTATCATGGCGAGACCCAAGTGGGGCATTCGACAGTACAACCGAGACCATGGATGGTTGCTGCGATGTCATAACGAAGACCACCTCCCATGATCCATATATTTATCATGGCGCCCAGTACGTGGATGGCTTATGGGATTCAGTAAACCCCATAATAATAGCATGGTTTTCATGGGGAAAACCATAAAAATAATATTTTTCCTCAAACTTTGTTTGAGCGATTGTGAGTCTTTCTAGATTATATTCAGACGTCAGACACTGTTGTCAGACGTGTACGAGGGTCTATACCCATTCCATAGGTGGTTTTGACATTTTGTAATATGTTGTTGTTGTTGTCGCGGGATCGGAATCCTTTTCTTTCCAATAGAACGCGCCAGCATATTCAACGGCGGCCTACCTGAATCTCAAATTAAGAAATACAGGATGGCTGGAACTGAACACGTACTCAGGTGTATTGCTGAGTTAAGGGAACATTTTGATGATGTTAATGCTAAGAGAAAGGAAGAAATTAGAGAATTTAAAGATGAAATAGCAGATAGATTGGCTACAGTCAATACTCAATTGGATGCCAATCAAACCGAAATAAACACTAGATTAGAGGCTAATCAAGCTAGTGTAAACACGCAGTTAGAGTCAAACCTAATAGAGGTTAATAAAAAAATGGAAGACGTTAAAGAGTCTGTCCAGCGTGAGGTAACTAAGAATATTGTTAGCGTGGTCTCAGAAATGCTAGCTGATAACGATAAACGCTTTGAGTCTATAGAATTAAAACTAGAAAATAATCTGCAAGCGTGCAGAGAGTCACAGCGTGAGATTAACGATAGTTTAAGCAGTATGTCCATCGAGCTTAAAGACATTCAAAGTCAGAATGAAGCTAATACTAAACGTCAACTAGAGCAATTTAATACGTTCACTCAGACCGTGGATCAAAGGCTCGAGGATAGCGACGTAAAATGGAATACGCGAATGGCAGGTAACGCCAAGGCGGTAGACGAAGCCTTAAGGAAACAGGATCAGAATATCCTTGACCAATGCAAGGAAATCCAGGAAATAAAAACTTCTGATCAAGAGAATAAGGAGAAAATGTCAAATATGAAGAGGCAGGTCGGGAAGGTGCAGAAAGGGTTGGAACAAACTAGGAGCGACCTAGCAGTTTTCTATAAAAGACAGGATGAGGACCAGGGAGAAATCACGAAAATAAGGTCTGAAATCTCTCATATACAAGGTCACATTCAAAAGGAAGTTACAGGCTTACGAGAAGAATTAGAACTTCGAGAAGGCTTAAAGACTGAAGCCAGCGATAAGACTCTTGCCGAAGTAAGAGAAAGTCTAGCGGGGGAAATTATCCACCTGAAGGAAAACCTTAAGGATGATAAGGAAAAGGTATTTTCTATGGCAGAAAGAAACCGAGATCGCCTAGAGAAAATAGAACGAGAGGTATTAGCTCGTTTGGAAAGGGCAGAAAATAGGCACAGCCAAATCGAGACTAGAATGATCGCGCAGGAGGAATCCATGTTGCGGAATCCTAGGTCTAGCGAAGGAAGTATAGACGAGAATAGGAGAAACAAATGGGCAGAGATAGAAATACAGCCTACTCCAAGAAATGCAGCCATGCCAAGTGACAGCCCGTATACCACACCTGGTATGCCAATTGCCATGTCAACACCGCATGAAAATGCTGTTCAGAATCAAATAGTCACTGTTGTAAGGGCTAATGATGAGAAACCAAAGAAATACTCTGGGAGTAATTCTAACATGACACCCAATATTGGCTTAAAGAAGTTTCCGAGTACTTGAATGACGCGAAAGTACCGCCAGAGCGCAGGTTGAGAGTGATTGAAAAACTAACTGAAGGTGAGTGTGCCTTATGGTTT
Source organism: Meconema thalassinum (assembly GCA_946902985.2). Taxonomy (NCBI): domain Eukaryota; kingdom Metazoa; phylum Arthropoda; class Insecta; order Orthoptera; family Tettigoniidae; genus Meconema; species Meconema thalassinum. The sequence continues at coordinate 1,519,871,776 of OX336389.2, read as the reverse complement.
AGGAGTTTTCGGTACACGTTCGACACCGTTGACGAATTTCGCCAAGCATTCTTAAGCAGATACTGGAACGCGAGCATACAACAGAACCTCAGATTGGACTTGTATTCCAGGCGTTACAGTACTAGTAATCCGACGAAGTACGGAGAGTTCTTTGTGAGTCAATTGTGCCGTTTTCGCGAGCTTGATGAAGGACTGAGAGAGTCAGATTTGTGCATAGCGATAGCCAAGCAGCTACCGTATGAAGTACAACGTCTACTAATCTCAGCAAACGCCAAAACTGCGATCGATATGGAGGAGGTGCTGAGACAACTCGATCTAACCACAGTGCAGCACACAAGGCAAAGTCGAAACGTGGAACAAGTCAACATGACGACTACACCGACTGAACCGACTAAGGTGCAGACAAAAAGCAAGTCTACAAGCACCGAAACAGAAAAATCCGACTGGCAACGTGAAGGACGTGAAAACCAAAATTGGAGGCCAGCATATCGAGGAGGATCGAACCGTGGAAACCGAGGAAGGAAAAACTGGAATCAGCGTGGTACGAGAGACCAACAGCCTGATAACAGAAGGAATTACGGCCGAAATGGGAACAACCAAGCATGGAGATCCCAAGAGCAGAGTCGCGGGTTCGATGAAGAAGCGGAAGAACCCTATCACGCATCTTTAAGATACATGGAAGAGCGAGGAGATGACCCGAGACAATCGCGAATTCATTGGGATGAAGCGATTAGGAATAGAAGGTCACCCGACATATATAAAAATGATGACGGTGCCAAGAGTCTGGAACTTCAACGGCATGAAGACAGGCAGAAGAACTCCACAAAGAATGGAGCAATTGAAAAAAAAAACACCAAAATTAAATGACCAAAGAGAGATAAGTTCAGGATGGAATACAGTGAATGTTGTTAACTGGATTGCCAAACCTGAGGAACTTATCGAAGACCTAGATGAAGGGACGGTCATTGTGAGAAGGGAACTACCCATTATTATTGTAAACATTGCGGGCATGAAGATAAAAAATCTAATTGATACAGGGTCAACAGTGTGCGTAAAAATAAAAGGTGTGATACCAGATAAAGTTATGATATGCAAATACCAAGTATTTTTAGATTTGCAGATAGGGAACTCTACATTCTCACAGAGCTTCCTACTTGTGAATAAACTGCCTTATAACATTATTGTCGGCATGGATTTCATAAGAGAATATAAAGTTATTATAGATCTCTCGCAAGACATTGTTATGTTTCGCGCAAGTGAGGGAATGGAAGAGTTAGAACTCTCATTAAAGCACAATGAAACGAGACCAGAACAGTACGTATGGCATACATACGGAGATATGATTGGGATTGCAGTCTTGACAACAGAAGACATCGAGGAAGAGTTGGCAACACTGGCCGCAGACATTGAAATGACCTCGAACCAAAATTTGAAGAATGCCTGGAAGAGAAGATTGAGGAAGCTAAATTTGGTCCAGAATATAAGCAAATGCTGAGGGAACTGTTATTTGAGTATAAAGGAGTCTTCGATTCGAGACCTGGCCGGATCAAGAATTTCCAATATGCGTTCCAAGTCAGCGATTGGACACCATTCAAACAGAAGCCGTATCCTGTAGCCGAGAAACATTATTTAAAGGTCAAAGAAGCAATACAGGAAATGCTAGAGGCAGGCGTCATTGTGAAGACAGCCACATCTTATGTCAGCCCACTGGTAGTTGTACCTAAACAGGACGGAAGTGTGAGGATATGCCTGGACCTACGAAATTTGAATTCCAAGGGCATACCGGAATTTGACAAAGTGCCGCCCATTAAGGAGGTTCTCAGAAGGTTCAAAGGAAAGACTGTTTTCTCAAATCTTGACCTGACGGCAAGTTTTCACCATCTTGCTCTGGAGGAGAAAACAAGCTTATTGACTGGATTTTTATTTGACCAGCACACGTATTCATACGTGCGTCTTCCATTTGGATTGAAAACAGCAGGTTCAGCGTTGATACGAGCGCTAGATCGGAATCTGTCTGAAGAAGTAAAAGCTACAACCATATGTTACGTAGATGATATACTACTGACATCTGAAACGGTCGAAGAACACGTCAGAGATCTACGCAAGTTGTTATATGACCTAAGTCAGGCTAACTTTAAGGTCAATATAAAGAAGTCTAACTTTGGTCAGAGAGAAGTTAAATTTCTAGGCCACGTGATAGATGCACAAGGAGTCAGACCTAATCCGGGAAAATTGGAAGTCATTAAACATTTCCCGAGACCAACGAAGGTAAAGAACGTCAGGCAATATCTAGGCGTTATTGGATTCTTTTCAAACCATTGCCCGAAGTATACCGAGACCGTAGCACCACTCCAAGACTTACTCAAGAAAGGAGGAAGATGGCGCTGGACGGAACAATGCGAGGAAGCCTTCGTGAAGTCTAAACAGATGCTGTTAGATTATGTAAAATTGGGATATCCTGACTACACTCAGAAATTTATTATCCAGACTGACGCATCATTCATAGGTATTGGAGCAATTTTATATCAGGAAAATGTGGACAGGCCAGAGGAGAAAACTTACATTGCATTCATAAGTAGAAGGTTTAAACCTAATGAGAAGAATTATACGGTCACGGAGATCGAATTACTCGCGATACTGTATGCCCTACAGTATTGGCGAAAGCTAGTCTACGGCTTTAGAATTATATTGAGAACAGACCATAAAGCCCTAACGTTCCTGCTGAAAACTGACTTGTCGAGTCAAAGACTGACGAGATGGTCCCTGTACATACAGCAATTTCAAGTGGAAATAGAGTATTGCCCGGGGAAGGACAATATAATACCTGACTTGCTAAGCAGATATCCTACAGCTGATGAAGAAGAAGTTCTAGCTATCGAGATAGAAGATAGAGATCAGAAGACCTTAGATGATCTGAGGAACATCACCGTTTTTCAACGTGAAGATCCCTGGATACGGTTGATGATAAATTACTTCGAGGGAAAGCTGATCAGAGGAACCCCGATGTATGTGGAAGCCGAAGCACTATCAGCGGAGTAACTATGGTTTAACCAGATGTTACATAAATGGAGCGACTCAGACCACACTCGACCCAGGATCGTTGTACCACCATCATTGCAGAGGAGGCTAGTATGGTTAGCACACCGAGCTTTTGGTCATCCCGGTGTAGATAAGTCTGTTGCCCTGCTTAAAGAAGCATTTATTTGGCCAAAACTTCGAGATACGGTCAGGAATACTATCAGGACATGTGATATGTGCCAACGAGTAAAGCCTAACTCGTACTTAATGAGGCAGAAACCTATACCACTCTTACCAGAGAAGCCATGTCAGCTTCTGGCACTGGACAACTTTGGGCCGCTTCCTAGAGCTAGAAGAGGAAATAGACACATCCTAGTTGCACTAGACGTGTTCTCTAAAATGGTAGTCCTGTGTCCAATTCAGAAAACCAGTACAAAACAGGTACTTAAGAGGCTGAAGGAAAGAATTATTCCTATATTAGGGCAGCCAGAGAACATCTTATCTGATCATGGGAGCTGTTTTACCTGCGTAGAATTTCGCAGGGAGTTGGAAAATCTGGGCATAAGCAGATTTTATCCACAGTTCGACACCCGGAGTCGAATTCTGCTGAGAGAGTTATGAGGGAACTGCAAAGGTACATGAAGATATACTGCTCTACTGAGAACTGGAAATGGATTGACGTACTTGAGATTATTGAATATTGTATCAACAATACCGTGCACGAAGCGACAGGAGAGGTGCCAGTGAGCCTACATCTCGATAGAAGACCAGAGAGGCCATGGAATAATGTCATTCGGACACCCATCGATGCACAACCTGGACGTGAGTTGAGGATCCAAAGAACGTTCGAGTATCTCAAGAAACAAGCAGACAGACGGCAGCGGAGAAACAGGAGGAAACGCTATCATAGACCATTACTCGTGGGGGAATACGTCTTATTGAAGAAACTGCTAGTTCAGATCCAGAGAGCAGGAAATATAAAAAATTTCAGCATGCCTATCACGGACCCTAGCTGATTATAAGGGATCTGCAAAATAATGCATATCGGATCAAAGACGAAGCAACAGGTAGAGAAGTTGTTGTAAATGCAGCTAATATGAAGTTATATAGTCCACCAGAGGATTATGATACAAGGGAAGAGCAAGCAATGCACACCCAAGTGGACGGGGATTCATTACGTATGCACGGAAAGAATCTTGAGAAAAGCTTGCAGCCCCAAGAAGGAACGGAGCGAAGCGACCAGCTCGCAGACCCAAGGGATCCGAGGGGAGAATGCAGCTGTCAACTGAAGGAAGTTTATGACCAGTTGAGGGAGGCCGCTACGGAGGTAGAGGAAATGAATGAACAATTGAGAAGGCAGAACGAAAGTCTACGAGACGGCAGACAGAGTGGAATGGGGGAACGAGAGATCCCATTGCCGAGAATACTGACCGCTTAAAGTAAATACTGCATGGAGTCGATGCCATCTGAAGGGCCCGAAAAATTCACTTGTAAAATGAATTTTCCGAGCTTAGCAGGGGAAAAATGTGCCCAATCAGTCATGGCAGTCTGGCATCGAACTCAGGTCTCATCAGAGAAGACCAGGCACGTGGTTATGCCTAGAGTCGAACCATTGATCTCTGAGGGGGAGCAATTACAGGGAACCCAAAGAGCAATGAGAGGTATACTGACATATAATAATGTAGCATGATTTCACGACCTATATGTGAATATCATAGCAATTTAAGGTGAAGAATTGTAGCCAAGTGCAAGGAAATATACGTTTTCTTAGCATACGAGAATGAGAGGAGGCCAGTTCGACGTTTTACAAATTACACTTAGCAAGTGGGCGGAGACCTTAGGCGCCGAGCGCACTATTTACGTCTGGACCGAGGAGACAGCCCAAAATTAATGGCTCGGGTATTCACCGCTTGACAACGATGGAATCGGGAGTAGGGATGATTGCCCACGGAAATTAATTAATTACAGCCAAGTGGAGCATTGAAATGGAGTGAAATATACACCCAGGTGAATATATTCACGGAGAGGTAATTTAGGAGTGGTTTTACACCTAAATTAATGCCTATATCTCCAAATGAACGCGTTACAACCTAGCCTACGCTCGAGAGCAGTGATTTTGTGACCAGCCAAAGGGGAACCACCACGATGGCGTCCTGACGCGCTGAACTAAGGCAATTAATTGTAATTAATTGGCCGAAGCGATCGCGTGCACGCGAACGGTTATGAAACCTCCACACCTAAATGAACAAGATGTATATGTCAGTTGGCTGAAAATGTTTTATTTCAAGAAAGGAGTCGCTCTCATGTGTCCAGTGGACTATTTTGTACGAGAAACCTTTATATGCGGGGGAGCAGCTCACACCAGCCAGTTGTTCTCCAGTTGTTCTCCAGTTGTCTTGTTGTCTTCAGTCTGAATACACGTAACTAATACGCCGCCAGTAGCGCGCCAAATGTTAAAGTATCAACGCTCCGTCGTTGAAGAACAATAGAAGCAAGTCATACAGCTTCATAAGTAATCATGAAGTGCGTCGAAAGTAATTTAATACAGATATTTTTCTATTATCTGACGCAAATATAAATTCGCCACATCGAAAGAGGAACTTATAATGTTTTTGAACATTTCATATACCGGGAGGTATTGTCAGAATTGTATATGACATTATCATCAGGATCACTACAATGATGGGAGCTTGGGAAGCATTGCCACCTAATCTGGACAGTGAGCTGAACGATATTGCAGGTGACGAGGATCGAACGTCCGTAAAACGCTGTTAGATTTTCACGTAGACCAGCGGTTGGCGTAATTGCATCGCATCTCTGAGATCAGGCGTAGGAGAAGTCCGATTTAAGGATCAACTTGTGAAGTAGTGAATAAGTGTACATAAATTGTGTAATAGTGATTTAAAAGAGTTCATGTGTATAGTGATTAATATGCATTGTGAAGAAGTGAAAGAGGCCACTGATAAAAGTATGTTTATCGGGTGGAAAATGTGTGAATTTAAGTGTTGTGTAAAATATAAAATGATGGCTTAAATCAAGCGTCATGGTGGGCCTGAAGCTGAAATCCAGCGAAAAGGAAAAAGTGAGTACCAATTTACAATGTTATTATAACTAAATAGTTCACCATGTAACGATTTATCACTTTGAGAATAAGATGTAACAGTCACTTACTGAACGAGTTTTCACCACTCGTCTTGAATAAAATATGGCTTGGAAGGTGATTTGTTTAGGGCCATTCAGGTCGAAAATAGTGATGGATGTAACGGTAACGTTAAATAAATAATAATAATAATAATAATCTGGGGTCGGCAACAGTAAAGTAATAGGCAATTTTGGCCTAAATAACGTTCAAAGTGTCATGTCTAATATAAAGATACAGTATTTTGGTAAACAGTAAGAAAGTGACGTGGAATATAGCGAAATACGAGAGCTTTTTCAGTGTCAGTGAAGTGTGGAATGAATATTTGATATGGTCAATCCTTAGGATTATATTTGAGGACCATTAAAGTAAAGTAAGCCAGTAAATTTATACATTGTTGTTAGGAGCTATTTAAAGCTTTGGCTTAAGTGGTATGACAGAGAGAACGCGGGTGCCTTAATAATTGAGTCATCTATGTGAATTATTGTTTGAAGCCGCATATTGCGTGCAGAAATAACGTAGAATCCAGTTTTTTTTTTAGCGTATGGCTTTTAGTGCCGGGAGTGTCCGAGGACATGTTCGGCTCGCCAGTTTTGTAGCTGCTTCGAGACGGACACCCAATGGGTGAGCTACAAGTACCGTTGGGGAGGGAAGGAGGGAAGTTGGAATGTAAGGGCGAGGAGTTGGAAGGTAGCGGCTGTGGCCTATAGTTAGGGACCAACCCCGGCATTTGCCTGGAAGGAAGATGGGAAACCACAGAAGACCATCTTCAAGGTTGCCGGCGGGGGGATTCGAACCTCCTCGCCTCCCGGATGTGACCGACTGCCATCAGTCATGCCGTAACCACCACGGCTAACTCACCCGGTATGTAGAATCCAGTGATTTACGTAAATAAATAATTGCGAGGACCAACTAGTATAGCTTGCGCGTTAGGTGAGAAGTTGGCTAAATCTACGAGTTAGTATCGCCGTTTGAGCATACTGTATTATTCGCAGCGAATTGGACAGAGCCTGTCTGTATCCAACGCTTGCATGAATTATGGCCACGAATGACGTCCGTCGAGACGCAGTGAGCATGTGTATAAATGATCTACCCTGAGAGGTAAGGATCATATTCGTCGTTTAGGAAACGCAGATTTCCTTATATTTTATTGACAGCTGCTGGTGAAAATCGTGGATTTTCACTATGATGCGCGTCCAAAGCCACTAGTATTCACCATAGAACGGCAAGGCTATCACAGGAATTCCATCCCCAGCCATGAATGTTAATAAGGAGCCGAGTTGAGCCCAATACACTATAAAGATAGGTGTTAAATAATTAAATGACTCAATTAATTAGGAGCCACACCTAGCGGAACTCCAGTACTGCAGTTGTAAACAAACCTGACCTTTTACAGCAGATGAGAGGAGGTGGGGTAGTAGACCACTTCTGCGGCAGCCATCTTGACTTGCCAGCTGGAACGAATTTTATTGCCCGCTGAGGGGGAGAAGGTCGGTCGACCAGTCCCTTGTAAATTAGAGTCATAGTAGGACACTGAAGAATCTCGATATTTCAATATGCAATTAAGATATGATTATTATGATGATGCCAATTGAATTGAATGGTGTGTTGCAGCACACATACGTTGTTGGATCAAAGAAATCAGGTAATATTTGGCTCAGTTATTCTCTGAGGAGGAAAACTGAACCAAAATAATGTAGGCATCTTCTTTTAGAATGCATTTTGCCAGTTCGCGCTAATTTATGCAGACGGGTATGTGATTTCCCAGAACATGACACGTTTGTAACGATATAAGCCCGACAAGACCCAGAGAAAATCGTTGTATGGTGAAACTATAAATAATTCTATCCATGTTTATTTTGGAAGGGATAAGTACCATTTTTCTTAAAGCGTTCATATTGATGGAAAGAAGGAAGATGATTCACACGACACAACAAATATTGTTAATTAATGCAGAAAATAATGAATTTATGCTAATCAAGGTAATAGCCATAAGAAACGGAGTAATGTTTTATTAATGTCATTTTGATGTGATATGTGATTTTTGTGTTATGATACTCCAGTTAAGTAATTGTGTCACATGATGAACACTATGGAAACCCATGGAAGTCTGAAAGTATCATTGACAGGATGCTAGAATTAGATTTGAGTGCAGTGTAGCACTATTTTAAGAAGGAAACTCACAGAATAACCCTATTTTTATTTGTGGGAATTAAATATAATTTGTCCTTTATTTGTATTTGTTGTATAGCCATGATTTTATACCAGTAAATATTTTATTTTAGGAATATGTTGTGTATTTCATGTAGAGTAGTTACCTGGTAGACTCAAATCCTGAGCATGTGGTCGTATGGTGGGCAGGAACGTCCCATACCTCGAAAGACCGTGAGTTAGCTGGGATACGAACACATGGTCCACATGATGACAGTTGGGTACATGGAGGATATGTCTCTGTACTAGGATTGAGTCACAGGTACTGCTAAAAGTCGGCCAAGATATTAATGGTAGAAGCAAATACAGCATAGAAATTAGGATATAATAAGAAAAGGCCGCGTCCCATTTGTTAATAAGCCATCACGTAAAATAAATGTTGATAATCCTCCATAAGACATGCTTAAATGTAAATGTAACTTACACATCACCCTCTTAATTAGCATGTCGCCCAGTTGTGTGTGGCAAAGCATGGATACCCATATATTTATCATGGCGAGACCCAAGTGGGGCATTCGACAGTACAACCGAGACCATGGATGGTTGCTGCGATGTCATAACGAAGACCACCTCCCATGATCCATATATTTATCATGGCGCCCAGTACGTGGATGGCTTATGGGATTCAGTAAACCCCATAATAATAGCATGGTTTTCATGGGGAAAACCATAAAAATAATATTTTCCCTCAAACTTTGTTTGAGCGATTGTGAGTCTTTCTAGATGATATTCAGACGTCAGACACTGTTGTCAGACGTGTACGAGGGTCTATACCCATTCCATAGGTGGTTTTGACATTTTGTAATATGTTGTTGTTGTCGCGGGATCGGAATCCTTTTCTTTCCAATAGAACGCGCCAGCATATTCAACGGCGGCCTACCTGAATCTCAAATTAAGAAATACAGGATGGCTGGAACTGAACACGTACTCAGGTGTATTGCTGAGTTAAGGGAACATTTTGATGATGTTAATGCTAAGAGAAAGGAAGAAATTAGAGAATTTAAAGATGAAATAGCAGATAGATTGGCTACAGTCAATACTCAATTGGATGCCAATCAAACCGAAATAAACACTAGATTAGAGGCTAATCAAGCTAGTGTAAACACGCAGTTAGAGTCAAACCTAATAGAGGTTAATAAAAAATGGATGACGTTAAAGAGTCTGTCCAGCGTGAGGTAACTAAGAATATTGTTAGCGTGGTCTCAGAAATGCTAGCTGATAACGATAAACGCTTTGAGTCTATAGAATTAAAACTAGAAAATAATCTGCAAGCGTGCAGAGAGTCACAGCGTGAGATTAACGATAGTTTAAGCAGTATGTCCATCGAGCTTAAAGACATTCAAAGTCAGAATGAAGCTAATACTAAACGTCAACTAGAGCAATTTAATACGTTCACTCAGACCGTGGATCAAAGGCTCGAGGATAGCGACGTAAAATGGAATACGCGAATGGCAGGTAACGCCAAGGCGGTAGACGAAGCCTTAAGGAAACAGGATCAGAATATCCTTGACCAATGCAAGGAAATCCAGGAAATAAAAACTTCTGATCAAGAGAATAAGGAGAAAATGTCAAATATGAAGAGGCAGGTCGGGAAGGTGCAGAAAGGGTTGGAACAAACTTAGAGCGACCTAGCAGTTTTCCATAAAAGACAGGATGAGGACCAGGGAGAAATCACGAAAATAAGGACTGAAATCTATCATATACATATTTGAGTATAAAGGAGTCTTCGATTCGAGACCTGGCCGGATCAAGTATTTCCAATATGCGTTCCAAGTCAGCGATTGGACACCATTCAAACAGAAGCCGTATCCTGTAGCCGAGAAACATTATTTAAAGGTCAAAGAAGCAATACAGGAAATGCTAGAGGCAGGCGTCATTGTGAAGACAGCCACATCTTATGTCAGCCCACTGGTAGTTGTACCTAAACAGGACGGAAGTGTGAGGATATGCCTGGACCTACGAAATTTGAATTCCAAGGGCATACCGGAATTTGACAAAGTGCCGCCCATTAAGGAGGTTCTCAGAAGGTTCAAAGGAAAGACTGTTTTCTCAAATCTTGACCTGACGGCAAGTTTTCACCATCTTGCTCTGGAGGAGAAAACAAGCTTATTGACTGGATTTTTATTTGACCAGCACACGTATTCATACGTGCGTCTTCCATTTGGATTGAAAACAGCAGGTTCAGCGTTGATACGAGCGCTAGATCGGAATCTGTCTGAAGAAGTAAAAGCTACAACCATATGTTACGTAGATGATATACTACTGACATCTGAAACGGTCGAAGAACACGTCAGAGATCTACGCAAGTTGTTATATGACCTAAGTCAGGCTAACTTTAAGGTCAATATAAAGAAGTCTAACTTTGGTCAGAGAGAAGTTAAATTTCTAGGCCACGTGATAGATGCACAAGGAGTCAGACCTAATCCGGGAAAATTGGAAGTCATTAAACATTTCCCGAGACCAACGAAGGTAAAGAACGTCAGGCAATATCTAGGCGTTATTGGATTCTTTTCAAACCATTGCCCGAAGTATACCGAGACCGTAGCACCACTCCAAGACTTACTCAAGAAAGGAGGAAGATGGCGCTGGACGGAACAATGCGAGGAAGCCTTCGTGAAGTCTAAACAGATGCTGTTAGATTATGTAAAATTGGATATCCTGACTACACTCAGAAATTTATTATCCAGACTGACGCATCATTCATAGGTATTGGAGCAATTTTATATCAGGAAAATGTGGACAGGCCAGAGGAGAAAACTTACATTGCATTCATAAGTAGAAGGTTTAAACCTAATGAGAAGAATTATACGGTCACGGAGATCGAATTACTCGCGATACTGTATGCCCTACAGTATTGGCGAAAGCTAGTCTACGGCTTTAGAATTATATTGAGAACAGACCATAAAGCCCTAACGTTCCTGCTGAAAACTGACTTGTCGAGTCAAAGACTGACGAGATGGTCCCTGTACATACAGCAATTTCAAGTGGAAATAGAGTATTGCCCGGGGAAGGACAATATAATACCTGACTTGCTAAGCAGATATCCTACAGCTGATGAAGAAGAAGTTCTAGCTATCGAGATAGAAGATAGAGATCAGAAGACCTTAGATGATCTGAGGAACATCACCGTTTTTCAACGTGAAGATCCCTGGATACGGTTGATGATAAATTACTTCGAGGGAAAGCTGATCAGAGGAACCCCGATGTATGTGGAAGCCGAAGCACTATCAGCGGAGTAACTATGGTTTAACCAGATGTTACATAAATGGAGCGACTCAGACCACACTCGACCCAGGATCGTTGTACCACCATCATTGCAGAGGAGGCTAGTATGGTTAGCACACCGAGCTTTTGGTCATCCCGGTGTAGATAAGTCTGTTGCCCTGCTTAAAGAAGCATTTATTTGGCCAAAACTTCGAGATACGGTCAGGAATACTATCAGGACATGTGATATGTGCCAACGAGTAAAGCCTAACTCGTACTTAATGAGGCAGAAACCTATACCACTCTTACCAGAGAAGCCATGTCAGCTTCTGGCACTGGACAACTTTGGGCCGCTTCCTAGAGCTAGAAGAGGAAATAGACACATCCTAGTTGCACTAGACGTGTTCTCTAAAATGGTAGTCCTGTGTCCAATTCAGAAAACCAGTACAAAACAGGTACTTAAGAGGCTGAAGGAAAGAATTATTCCTATATTAGGGCAGCCAGAGAACATCTTATCTGATCATGGGAGCTGTTTTACCTGCGTAGAATTTCGCAGAGAGTTGGAAAATCTGGGCATAAGCAGATTTTATCCACAGTTCGACACCCGGAGTCGAATTCTGCTGAGAGAGTTATGAGGGAACTGCAAAGGTACATGAAGATATACTGCTCTACTGAGAACTGGAAATGGATTGACGTACTTGAGATTATTGAATATTGTATCAACAATACCGTGCACGAAGCGACAGGAGAGGTGCCAGTGAGCCTACATCTCGATAGAAGACCAGAGAGGCCATGGAATAATGTCATTCGGACACCCATCGATGCACAACCTGGACGTGAGTTGAGGATCCAAAGAACGTTCGAGTATCTCAAGAAACAAGCAGACAGACGGCAGCGGAGAAACAGGAGGAAACGCTATCATAGACCATTACTCGTGGGGAAATACGTCTTATTGAAGAAACTGCTAGTTCAGATCCAGAGAGCAGGAAATATAAAAAATTTCAGCATGCCTATCACGGACCCTAGCTGATTATAAGGGATCTGCAAAATAATGCATATCGGATCAAAGACGAAGCAACAGGTAGAGAAGTTGTTTTAAATGCAGCTAATTTGAAGTTATATAGTCCACCAGAGGATTATGATACAAGGGAAGAGCAAGCAATGCACACCCAAGTGGACGGGGATTCATTACGTATGCACGGAAAGAATCTTGAGAAAAGCTTGCAGCCCCAAGAAGGAACGGAGCGAAGCGACCAGCTCGCAGACCCAAGGGATCCGAGGGGAGAATGCAGCTGTCAACTGAAGGAAGTTTATGACCAGTTGAGGGAGGCCGCTACGGAGGTAGAGGAAATGAATGAACAATTGAGAAGGCAGAACGAAAGTCTACGAGACGGCAGACAGAGTGGAATGGGGGAACGAGAGATCCCATTGCCGAGAGCACTGACCGCTTAAAGTAAATACTGCATGGAGTCGATGCCATCTGAAGGGCCCGAAAAATTCACTTGTAAAATGAATTTTCCGAGCTTAGCAGGGGAAAAATGTGCCCAATCAGTCATGGCAGTCTGGCATCGAACTCAGGTCTCATCAGAGAAGACCCAGGCACATGGTTATGCCTAGAGTCAAACCATTGATCTCTGAGGGGGAGCAATTACAGGGAACCCAAAGAGCAATGAGAGGTATACTGACATATAATAATGTAGCATGATTTCACGACCTATATGTGAATATCATAGCAATTTAAGGTGAAGAATTGTAGCGAAATGCAAGGAAATATATGTTTTCTTAGCATACGAGAATGAGAGGAGGCCAGTTCGACGTTTTACAAATTACACTTAGCAAGTGGGCGGAGACCTTAGGCGCCGAGCGCACTATTTACGTCTGGACCGAGGAGACAGCCCAAAATTAATGGCTCGGGTATTCACCGCTTGACAACGATGGAATCGGGAGTAGGGATGATTGCCCACGGAAATTAATTAATTACAGCCAAGTGGAGCATTGAAATGGAGTGAAATATACACCCAGGTGAATATATTCACGGAGAGGTAATTTAGGAGTGGTTTTACACCTAAATTAATGCCTATATCTCCAAATGAACGCGTTACAACCTAGCCTACGCTCGAGAGCAGTGATTTTGTGACCAGCCAAAGGGGAACCACCACGATGGCGTCCTGACGCGCTGAACTAAGGCAATTAATTGTAATTAATTGGCCGAAGCGATCGCGTGCACGCGAACGGTTATGAAACCTCCACACCTAAATGAACAAGATGTATATGTCAGTTGGCTGAAAATGTTTTATTTCAAGAAAGGAGTCGCTCTCATGTGTCCAGTGGACTATTTTGTACGAGAAACCTTTATATGCGGGGGAGCAGCTCACACCAGCCAGTTGTTCTCCAGTTGTTCTCCAGTTGTCTTGTTGTCTTCAGTCTGAATACACGTAACTAATACGCCGCCAGTAGCGCGCCAAATGTTAAAGTATCAACGCTCCGTCGTTGAAGAACAATAGAAGCAAGTCATACAGCTTCATAAGTAATCATGAAGTGCGTCGAAAGTAATTTAATACAGATATTTTTCTATTATCTGACGCAAATATAAATTCGCCACAGCGATAGAGGAACATATAATGTTTTTGAACATTTCATATACCGGGAGGTATTGTCAGAATTGTATATGACATTATCATCAGGATCACTACAATGATGGGAGCTTGGGAAGCATTGCCACCTAATCTGGACAGTGAGCTGAACGATATTGCAGGTGACGAGGATCGAACGTCCGTAAAACGCTGTTAGATTTTCACGTAGACCAGCGGTTGGCGTAATTGCATCGCATCTCTGAGATCAGGCGTAGGAGAAGTCCGATTTAAGGATCAACCTGTGAAGTAGTGAATAAGTGTACATAAATTGTGTAATAGTGATTTAAAAGTGTTCATGTGTATAGTGATTAATATGCATTGTGTAGAAGTGAAAGAGGCCACTGACAACTGTATCAGGTGGAAAATGTGTGAATTTAAGTGTTGTGTAAAATATAACATGATGGCTTAAATCAAGCGTCATGGTGGGCCTGAAGCTGAAATGCTGGCACTATCCAGCGAAAAGGAAAAAGTGAGTACCAATTTACAATGTTATTATAACTAAATAGTTCACCATGTAACGATTTATCACTTTGAGAATAAGATGTAACAGTCACTTACTGAACGAGTTTTCACCACTCGTCTTGAATAAAATATGGCTTGGAAGGTGATTTGTTTAGGGCCATTCAGGTCGAAAATAGTGATGGATGTAACGGTAACGTTAAATGAATAATAATAATAATCTGGGTTCGGTAACAGTAAAGTAATAGGCAATTTTGGCCTAAATAACGTTCAAAGTGTCATGTCTAATATAAAGATACTGTATTTTGGTAAACAGTAAAAAAATGACGTGGAATATAGCGAAATACGAGAGCTTTTTCAGTGTCAGTGAAGTGTGGAATGAATATTTGATATGGCCAATCCTTAGGATTATATTTGAGGACCATTAAAGTAAAGTAAGCCAGTAAATTTATACATTGTTGTTAGGAGCTATTTAAAGCTTTGGCTTAAGTGGTATGACAGAGAGAACGCGGGTGCCTTAATAATTGAGTCATCTATGTGAAGTATTGTTTGAAGCCGCATATTGCGTGCAGAAATAACGTAGAATCCAGTGATTTACGTAAATAAATAATTGCGGGGACCAACTAGTATAGCTTGCGCGTTAGGTGAGAAGTTGGCTAAATCTACGAGTTAGTATCGCCGTTTGAGCATACTGTATTATTCGCAGCGAATTGGACAGAGCCTGTCTCTATCCAACGCTTGCATGAATTATGGCCACGAATGACGTCCGTCGAGATGCAGTGAGCATGTGTATAAATGATCTACCCTGAGAGGTAAGGATCATATTCGTCGTTTAGGAAACGCAGATTTCCTTATATTTTATTGTCAGCTGCTGGTGAAAATCGTGGATTTTCACTATGATGCGCGTCCAAAGCCACTAGTATTCACCATAGAACGGCAAGGCTATCACAGGAATTCCATCCCCAGCCATGAATGTTAATAAGGAGCCGAGTTGAGCCCAATACACTATAAAGATAGGTGTTAAATAATTTAATGACTCAATTAATTAGGAGCCACACCTAGCGGAATTCCAGTACTGCAGTTGTAAACAAACCTGACCTTGACAGCAGATGAGAGGAGGTGGGGTAGTAGACCACTTCTGCGGCAGCCATCTTGACTTGCCAGCTGGAACGAATTTTATTGCCTGCTGAGGGGGAGAAGGTCGGTCGACCAGTCCCTTGTAAATTAGAGTCATAGTAGGACACTGAAGAATCTCGATATTTCAATATGCAATTAAGATATGATTATTATGATGATGCCAATTGAATTGAATGGTGTGTTGCAGCACACATACGTTGTTGGATCAAAGAAATCAGGTAATATTTGGCTCAGTTATTCTCTGAGGAGGAAAACTGAACCAAAATAATGTAGGCATCTTCTTTTAGAATGCATTTTGCCAGTTCGCGCTAATTTATGCAGACGGGTAT
The DNA here is from genome assembly GCA_946902985.2 of Meconema thalassinum. Lineage (NCBI taxonomy): Eukaryota > Metazoa > Arthropoda > Insecta > Orthoptera > Tettigoniidae > Meconema > Meconema thalassinum. The sequence continues at coordinate 1,519,855,646 of OX336389.2, read as the reverse complement.
GTGATTTCCCAGAACATGACACGTTTGTAACGATATAAGCCCGACAAGACCCAGAGAAAATCGTTGTATGGTGAAACTATAAATAATTCTATCCATGTTTATTTTGGAAGGGATAAGTACCATTTTTCTTAAAGCGTTCATATTGATGGAAAGAAGGAAGATGATTCACACGACACAACAAATATTGTTAATTAATGCAGAAAATAATGAATTTATGCTAATCAAGGTAATTGCCATAAGAAACGGAGTAATGTTTTATTAATGTCATTTTGATGTGATATGTGATTTTTGTGTTATGATACTCCAGTTAAGTAATTGTGTCACATGATGAACACTATGGAAACCCATGGAAGTCTGAAAGTATCATTGACAGGATGCTAGAATTAGATTTGAGTGCAGTGTAGCACTATTTTAAGAAGGAAACTCACAGAATAACCCTATTTTTATTTGTGGGAATTAAATATAATTTGTCCTTTATTTGTATTTGTTGTATAGCCATGATTTTATACCAGTAAATATTTTATTTTAGGAATATGTTGTGTATTTCATGTAGAGTAGTTACCTGGTAGATTCAAATCCTGAGCATGTGGTCGTATGGTGGGCAGGAACGTCCCATACCTAGAAAGACCGTGAGTTAGCTGGGATACGAACACATGGTCCACATGATGACAGTTGGGTACAATACCTCGTCCATAGGAAAGGGGAGTTCACCACGAGTCCTACGACACTTCATATGTTTATATCCCATTATTGGTTAGCGAGATAGTAAAAACCCGATGACCTATTAGTTTTTATGGTTATTTCAATACATATTAAGAAAACACTCATCTATTAATAATCATTTAAAAAGCCCGCTCTCTTACAAAAACCGCCAAGTTCCTAGGCATACAAAAATAAATTACTATTTCCTCCCCCGGGTAAAGGTAGTATTTATTTTGGGGTGAATATACCCCGTCCTTAGAAAAGGAGAGTTCACCACGAGTCCTACGACACCCCCTATGTTTAAATCGCACTATTGGTTAGCGAGATACTAAAAAGACGATGACCTATTAGTTTTTATGGTTCTTAATAAATATTTAAAAATAACTCATTTATAAATAATCATTTAAAAGCCCGCTCTCTTACAAAACCTCTCAAGTGCGCAGGCGTACAAAAAAAACATTCATCGCCATAATGTCAAAAAACACACGTTTACCCCAAATGGCGTTTCCAAATTCCACCCATTTAAAAAAATAACCTCACCATCACAGAGAGCGGAAAAAATACCATCTAAACAACCCCTCACTCGACCCTACTCCTCCCCCACCACCTAACCCTTTCCCAACATAAGCATACATATTTAAGCACGAGCGCGACTTGAGAAAACCAACACTAACCCACTACTCGCGAATGACCTTTTAGTTTTGGTCTTTTAATTAAATAAAGACCCAATAGGAAAGTAGGGGTCATCACTACGAGTGCTAGGACACCCTGTATGTTCAAATCCCATGATTGGTTAGCAAGATATCAGGTTCGGGGCAAATACGAGGAGGGTTCAATGAGTTAGTGGACAGCTCTCTCACTACCACACTACTCGTGCACTTTTATGCGACCGTAAATCTCGTGATTATAAGCTACGGGACCACCATCCGAAACTCACGACGTGGCATTTCACTTCAAAAATCTCATTTGCATTGACCGGGAATCGAACCCGGCCCAGGCAAGCAGCTTGGCCTTTCACCACCACGCCCCACTCCTCATTCGCATTTTACGGAACGAGCTATGAAACGTGCACAGAAATCTCATTAAGATTAACCAAACAATATAATTTTTATTGGCTCATTTATTGGCCACTTATTTCATGAGAATATCTCAATTAGTAAGGTAGGCGTGGCGTTTAAATGTCCCAAATCTCTCGGCATTCGCGGGATTTTGTAATAATTATCTGGATTTAAACTGACCGCTTCTCTTTGCTTGACAGTAGTTGGTATTTTGGGCAGTAGATAGAACCATGATTGACTCCGTGGTGGTAAAGCTTGCTTAGCTGCCACCCCGGTGGTCCAAGGTTCGATTCCCGGCTCTGCCATGAAATTTGAAAAGTGGTATGAGGAATGGAACGGGGTCTACTCAGCCTCGGGTGGTCAAATTGAATAGAGGGGATTCGATTCCCACCTCAGCCATCTTCGAAGTGGTTTTCCGTTGTTTCCCACTTCGTCTCCAGACAAATTCCGGGATGGTACTGGAACCGTATTTTGCATTTAGTTGGAAATAGGTTAAGTTGGCAATAACACTGATGGCATTCCTGCGGCATTCTTTAAAATGCGAGTGCGCATTGAGACTGTGGCAGGGTTAGGAGCGGCCAGCAACCCGCCTTACAAGGGGATGAACATGTGGGAGATCTCTGTAATACATATATTGACTACAAAATGGAGGCAGCAATACAGTCCCTCAGATGTACACTGTTGTATGGTAATACACACTTCGCAGTATGAAACAAAGATTGGCAAATGCATTGTATTGACAAAGAAAGATACTTGAGAACATTTATATGAGTATAAATGCACGCAATGACATATCATGTGATTATCGAACTAGGCAGTGTCTATATCGATTGTCAACATCGTTCAGAGAACGAGATGCATTGTGGATCAACTTGAGACTGTCTGGAATAAGAGACTGGGTGAACGATGCATAGAGAATACAATCTACAGCTGTGGAGAGGTAGATCTCTCCAGTTTGAGCAAAGCGCGTGCGTTTCCGTGAAAACGTGTACTTAAGCTACGTGGTGTCGAACCTACGCAGGGTAGATGCAGTACGAACGCGAAACAATTTTTCGTCCGAAGTTTTTACAGTTCTAGATAGTGTTAATCTTCAGTTTGAGCACGGTGAACTTGCTTCCTCTTAGTATAGCCACTTCACAAGCCAGTGGTATACAATTCTATTCTACATTGCAGTACAAACTAGACAGTATAAACCATGACTATGGGTAATGAATTGAGAGACGAGAGATATTGCTACATTATGAGAGTGTCGATTATGGTCTGAATATAGACAATGAAAGTGACACAATAGCAGCATTGACCACGCAGAGTGATTGCTAGAACCAAATATGAACCTATACAGCAGAAAACTTTATAGAAGGGGATTGAAGATACTCTGAAAGTTGGAACGACAATTCGTACTGTTACATAATGGAATTACTATGGCATGTTACATCAAGGCTATCGTGTTCTTTAGAAAGTGATAGAACAATAAACATTGTCAAACGAACAGCTGTTAGCTTCATCTCGCTCGCGATCGGTACTCGGGTCTTCATGATTTCCAGTCGTTTCGTGATCGGTGCAGCTAAGCAGATAAGGGTTCAATCCTTGGCAGGAGCATGTTTATTAACATTCCCACTACATTCATCTGGAACGTCAACAAGGTAGCTGGCAGCCATTTCTTTTAGTAGACAGTATGAATTTGTCATGCTTTTGAGTGCTCCTTTTCACCAATTTTGATTAAAGTAGTTAGGAAATAAATACGAGGGCTAGGGTGATTCCTTAATCATTTCTGTCCGAGTATGTATTTCACTTTGTAGTTCAATTTAGTAGTAACTGTAATGTTATTTTTGAACATTGCTTTGCTTTTATTAAAATATTTTGGGAATAAATAGAAAAACATAGTTTGTTTCGAAGACAACATAAGAAGATTTAGGCTTAAGACTACGGTAAAATTATATAAGAATAATTTAATTCAAGCAGACGTCCCATAACCCTCCGAATACTTAAAATCTATTTAAATAAATTCTCAGGACTTTTTGAATGTGATAGCGACTATTTTGAAAGCTCATGCAAGTTTATTCGATAGACGTGTAGGTCTATTTTTCATCGAGTTGAGCATAGAAATGGAACATAGTGATTTCTAGTATGTTTATTTACGATTTTATGGATTAATTTTTCGTAATCCAGATTTTTGAAATTTCTTTTTGATTTTGACATTTTTGAGTTCGTTTAGTTTTTAAATATTTCATGATTCGTTTGGGAAACTCCAACTTGGTCAAGCGTTCAAGTCTAATGGTTAACTTTTACCTTCATAAAATAGGCTCTTCCCCATGGTGTAGATTTTGACGTGTTTCCTTAGAGGAGGTTCTCCAGTTGAATTTTTATTAAGGCGAAAACTGAATCGTTCTTTTCACAGTGGTCAGTCGAGAAATATTGAGAGAAATACTTTGTTTGTGAAAGTATAATAGATAATGATATGGAAGGAGAAGAAATAAATGTTAAAATATGTAAGTCGTAATCGAGATGACGATTTTGGAAATCCACACACACAGTTGTTTGAACATGTGAATACACTATATATTTTTCGCTGTTCTGATAAAGATTGTTCAAGACACTTTAACTTTTGCCTAATTTGAAGCAGAATATTTATCGGTGATTTTGTAAAAGCTTTTAAAAATCTTAGAAATGTTTTGAGGTTATTTAGAGCTGTTGAGAGCTAATAGGTTAATAATGTAATTATTGTCTGCGTATTTGAATCGCAATGAAGGAGATATTAGACATCAGTGGATGGTCGATATCAAGATTTTCCAGTAATGATTTAGCTATTGAGCAATTACTGAGTGCACTTCGGTGTATAATTTTTGAACGTGAAGTTGAGTCACGATTCTAGCTAGTGGAAAGCTAATGTACAATTTTGAATCCAACATTTAAGAAACCAAGCATTGAAACAACATCGTAGATGAATTGTAAAAAATTTAGTAACAATCGTTTTAGAGTAAGGTTCTAATTGGAAAGACTGTAATAATAATATTTGTATAAACCTGTGACAATCATAACTGAAGTATTGACAGATAGTAACTCAGATATTTGTGAAGAAGTTAAATGAATTATAAACAGTAAAATGAAAAACAATACGCTCGATTAGCTTAATTGTTTGTCGGATAGGACGGAACAGACAAGTAATTAAAATTCACTTCCATGAAAATGAATGCAGTTGAATAACAGAGATGAATAATACAAGGCGTAATTCAATCTCAGAAGTGAAATGTAATTATGTAAAATTATGTATATATCGTGTTACATTTTAATAGGGTATTTAACTTTTTCAAATAGGCATTTAATCATGTTAGAATTTTTGTGAAAATTATCTGAACGTCATTAATAATACTGCAACTTTAAGCAGTATGTACAGTCTAGTTTAAGGCGAATGTCACTTAGACATTATCATGCTTCAGCACAGGCATATATATATATATCTTTGTTTAGCGGAGAAATATTCCACAATATGGCAGTTTCAGTCAATGAAAGGTAGGTGAATTTTAAACTTCTACGGATGACTTGGTGATTTATATTAGGACCAGGATGTGCTACGAGGACCAGTGGTTCATTAGCTAGGATGCTTAGTCATGCGCCCGAGATTAATTTAATTATTTTTAAGAGTCTTGCTAGTTCATTTTGAGCTATTTTTCGTTTTTATTTCTTCGACCACTGGCATCTTCTTATCACATTCTTTAATAATGAGGTATCCCTATACCTGGTTGATCCTAGTTGGTAATGTTTTGGGGGTTATTTCAGCCGGGGTTTTCAGACTCTACGATCCAGCATTTCCTTCGGATTTCAACAGAAAGACCACGTGGATACGGGTGCAGTACTGTACCCGTAAAAATCAAGGAGGTACTCGCCGGACATCCAAAGTACGGCTGGATTTTAGAATAATGATAGTCCCAGCTAAAGATCTTATCACACTCCCGCCAGCGGGCTCTTTAAAATTATACACAGTAGTCTTACGACATGTTATGGATGAAACAAACTATCTTTTATGCGGTAGTATACAAACTTACCTGCTTTTCTCGGAGCTATGGTGGGATAGAAAGGACATCCTATCTATTTTAGGCTGTTCCATAACACGTCTCCATTAATAGTATAATAAAGTAATAGCGAACAGGACGTATAAAATATAAATTTAATAATTAAAACTAGTTAACAATCTCGCACAAAATAACACCCTAAAATAAATATACATTTACCCCCACTGACGCTCATTAAAACTTCCTGCATTCATACTATCATAATCAGATGAAATAAAAATTATTCTGCCGTCCATAACATTTTAAAATCAAAACTAAACATAATACTAGTGCTCCATTGAGACTGGCGATCCATTTAAAATTCCCGACACACTCTGTCGCGTGCCGGTCTAAACAGTTTAACAGGTTATATATTATTAATGGCGTGGTCGTCAGCTCTCCACACAGGTGTGATAACCGTGACCACAATTGTTTCTGCTCGGCCTTGCCGTGAAACGGGACTTCCGCGTCTGCCACCTGGCCTGGACTCGGCTTTGAGCACACACAATGCCAGAAATGAACCTCGCAGAAGTAACTCGTCTTTCAAATGAAAACAATTTACAAAAACGGCTCTATTTAAACTAATTCTCTTTTAAATGCATTCATACTCACAGTCATACTAACATTCGCTACCGTTGTTCTAGACGAACGAAGCTTTCATTCACACTAAATTAACAATAACTCAAACACTCATATAAAAATCATTCGCTCTCTCAAACTATAATCTAATCCAAAATCATTTAGAATTATTGTCAATTGCAAAAATTCTAAACCCTCAATATAAACAAAGAAAAATCTTTATACAATATTTACAATCGTCTATCGCTTTAATGACTCACTCATGAGCGATAAGACCACGTTGATATAATTATTAACGCTCCTTCCTTCCATATAGTTTTCATCTACTATATCCTTCATATTTACAGATGCTAAAAAAACACTTACATGTCATATCAGGTTAATAGTCTTTATCGGTATACATATGACCGATCATTTAAGATAAGTTCATTGTTGTTACATATCCAGTTTAATAAAATTAATAATGGTTAAGAGAACAGGGATATTATATATTTTCCCATCGTTGTTCTGCCTATAAACGACTCTCGTGTCGTAGATTTGATCACAAAACGGAGTCTTCTCTGACTCTACTAAATTACAACAATGCTTCTATTATTTAAAATCACAGTACTTCATAACAACGAATAGGATATCCCCCGTCGTATTCCAAGCAACTATATACGATAAAAACCACCGTATATTTGTACTACTGGCATAACTTCTTCCAACCATTGATCTTATTGTTGTTACAATTCACAGCTTATAAATGAACAGCTATATCTGATCTACATTTCATTGGTCGTTCTCAAACGAATATATTGATAGATCTTTAAAGGATTACTATACGAAGTTACTAGGACATAAAACACAATGTCTCTAGACATTTAATAAAAAAAATAGACATGTTCCTTCATACTGGTCATTCCTAAAATATGCACGGTTGCAATACTACATTGACAAATAACGTGGTGTTACATTTATGCATTAATATCATCTCGGGCTATTTCCTTGTTGCTAGGCACTTTCCAATGATCGAGAATATTCTGGGGCATCTCTGATCACGTAATGGTTTTCTCCCATGGCCTGCGTTCGCTAAAAAGCTCGCCTTGAGCCTACATCCAAGATTTATATTGCAATGTTAAACTGTAGCATGGGCTAGAAAATTAACGTATTTTCTTCATGAACCATCCAAATTTCGGGCGCATTCTCCTCTCAGCTAAGGTTAAAAACAGTGCACATAATGTTTTAATCACCTAATTTCATGACGTTCGATATATCACTGAGCTGAAATTTTGGATGCTAATTTAGCCTACTTTCTTGAGATATTTCCTCAGATTGTTGGCGTTGTACTTTCCCAAAATAACAATGTTTTCTTCGTCGAGGAGTTCATAACAATTGTTACGGAAGGCATTCTCTATGCGATAAGGGCCGAAAAAGACTGGACTGAACTTAGGGTATATCTTCCTAGCTACATCAGCATTGATAGGTCTCCTTAATAAAACTAAGTCTCCAATTTCCAGTGGTGTACTGAATCATTTTCCTTCGACTCTCTTCCATCGCTTTTCTGCTGTCTTCTGAAGTTTCTCTTTGGCTATGTCTATCCTAGCTTGTCTTGCAATATCAGGATATTTAGGAATGAAGTTGAACACTTTATTCCACGGTCTTTCTGGATTCTGTTCTAGGTGTAGCACCAATGGAACCTCCGCCGTGCTTTCTTGCACCGTTGAGTTTAAGCAGTCCTCTACCACAGGCACATACTTAACCCTACTAGGATGATCGTCTGGGCAGTAAATTAAACTGAATTTACTAAATTATGCCATATATCGTTCACTAGAGTTAGACTCGGGATATCTCACTCTTGAGAATAGGTGTTGAATCCCTAACCTGTCCATGTCATCTTCAAATTCCGCTGAGGTAAACTGAGTACCATGGTCGGACATTAGATACTCTGCTTTCCCCGCTTAAGGAAACACAGCATTCTCTAACCTCCTGACAACGTTTCTCGTGTTCACTTTCTGCATGTGGTTCAAAGTTACAAATTTAGTGAACACGTCCACAGTCACTAACAAGAACTGATTACCCTGATATCCCTTTGGGCAAGGGCCAAAGATGTCCAAAGCCATCAATTCCCTTGGTTTGGAAGGTATAATAGCTCTGGGTCTTCCCTTCAATAATTTAGATGCGAATTTCCCTCGCAGGCATCGATCACATTTTCTTATAATACCCGCTATAGATGACCTCATGTTAGTCCAGACAAACCTCTCTTTGAGAACATTAAGAGTCTTATCTAGACCTCCATGTCCAATTGAACGATGCGCCAGCCACACTAATTTTGAAACATTATTAGGGGGCACAACAATGCTAATCTTCGTGTGCTCGGGGTCTGCGTATTTGCACACCAGATCTCCGCTAAATAGTGATGCGAGCATCTCTGAGTACTTGCATAATCCTCATCTGCAACATCCATATTCCCCTTCAAAAACCTGTACATCCTTCGTAAGTGCGCGTGTCTTTTCTGCGAAGCTCCAATTCTCTCCAACCTCCTTACGGTGTCAAGACCTTCTTGTTCCAGCTGTAAGTGATTAATCTGGACATTCCTGACGGGGTTTCTAGATAAAGCATCTGCCAACAGATTATCTTTACCTCTTTGGTGGACTAGGGTAGCATTGAATTTCTGCGTAAATAGGGCCCATCTAGTCAACCTATTGCTCGACAAGTCTGTCTGCAGCATGAATTGCAATGCTTTGTGGTCTGTGACTATTATTACCTTGTGATGAATTAGGATTTTCTTCTATGCTTGTAGGGCCGTTACAAAAGCTAACGCCTCTAATTCGGTTGTGAAGTAATTTTCCTCGTGCCTTTTCAATTTCCTTCCTGTAAATGCAATGTAGTGCATATTTCCATCTTCGTTTTTCTGATATAAGACGGTGCTTATGCCTACCCGTGAAGCATCGGACTCAATGAAAAATGTACGGTCGAAATCCGGGTATTCCAATTTTACGTTGTTCTTTAACATTTCTTTGGCTTTCTCGAATGCGGCTTCGGTTACGTCTGCCCATTTCCAACGATTGTTCTTCTTCAACAGATCTAAAGAGGAGCCATAATTTCAGAGTATTTAGGGCAGTGACTACTTATGAATTGGCATGCACTCACGAACTCGCGAACTTGTCGGACCTTAGTAGGCTTTGGAAATCTCATAATTGCCTCCACTTTTTCTATGTTCGGGTGATAACCGTGCTGGTCTATAGTATGTCCTAAGGAATGGATTTTCTCTCGTAGGAAGTGACATATGTCGAAATTTATCTTAATATTTGCCTCCTTTAAATTCACAAACAGTTTGCGTAAGTGTACCAGTTGTTCTTGTACATTCTCAGCCGAGATAATCAGGTCATCAATGTAACCAAGTACGTTCTCTTTAACCTGCTCTGTAAGCTTGCTCTCAGAGGCTCGGATTAGGGCTGGTCCACTATTTATTAGGCCGAAGGGCACTCGCTGAAAAACCCAGGAAGACTGGTCAAATGAGAACCCTGTATACTGCTCACTTTCCTCCTCAATCTCAATCTGATAAAAGGACGCATTGAGATCAAGGACAGAAAAGCAAGCCTTACACTTCAACATCCTAAGCAAATCACGTATCTTCGATGGTCGGTCTGTTTCAGGTAACATTAATAGGTTAATTTTCCGTGCATCTAAGCATAGACGTATCTGACCATTATTCTTTTTCACCACAGTGATCGAATTGAGGTAAGATGACGCCTGTTTCTTAATAATTCCATCGGCTTCCATCTTCTTGATAATCCCTCGTAATTCCTCATAGTACTTCTCTGAAATGGGATAAATCCTCTTCTGATATGGGGTTTCATCGGTTAATCGGGTCCTGTACTTATAATCCTTAATTAGCCCAGGCTTATCGTCGAAAATATCTTTACATTCAATTATTAACCCTTCCAACTCATCTCTAATTTCTTCAAATCCCTCTGCTTTACAAATCCATGATCCCCCGTCATTCTCAACTTCCTCAATGATATTATTAATGATGACTTCCCTAAGATCCATATCTGGGTTGTTATCAAAATCCTTCTCTTGTAACTCTTCTGTGTTGATAGAACCTTCGCTAAATTTAATAATGCGGTTTTTCATGTCAATCACTGCTCCGACTTCGGTAGTGAAACTATACCGAGCACGACGTCAAAATTTATCTTGCATACTACAATGAGGATGTGCTCATAAGTGCGACCATTAATTTCGAAATTCAACAGCACCTGGACTTTACATTTTACTGACTTGTCTTGGAATATACAACGCACTTTGACTGATGATGCAGGTAAAACAGTCATTCTGTCACCTTTTAACAGTCTCTGGTAACTCTTCTCTGACAGTATGGATATAACTGCACCAGTATCCATTAGCGACTTATATATTTGTCCATCGACATTTATACTCATGATAGGCAGTTCACATGGCCTCTCCTCTTTAAGTACTTCTTTCTCAAACAGAAAATCTTCATCCGTTACTTCATATACCTCGTTAATAGTAATCTGGTTTAGTGGTATAGCATCTCCTAAAACTCCTACTTCTGTTTTAGAATGTTTTTTTTGTTGCACTGAATGTTATATCCCTGCTGGCTTGTACCTGGCTGGGGTTCGACACTCGGGTTTTTCTCCACTCCTTTTCCGTTCTGTTCATCCTGTCTTAAATTCCTTATGTATTCCTTCCCTTCTCTGTGTATTTCGTCATACTGTTCCTTTGTGCACGAATTCTCTCTGTAGTTCCTATTTCGATTGTAGCCCTGGTTATATCGGTTGTTTCGGTTATAACTGCTGTTGTTGTTATTGTTATACCGGTAGTTGTAGTTATTTTGGTAGTATCCAGTTCTACGGGTATTCTCGTTGTTTCTGCCCTGTTGTTGTTGGTAGGGTCTTCCTCCACGGAATCTACGGTATCTTGGTTCGAGTCTCCTATCTCTGAAATAATTATTCCTTTCCGGGCCTATACTGTTTTTGTCTCGCTCTTTCGGACTCTCTGTATGTTGTGTTTGGTCGATGTAGATGGTATTTTTGTCCCTCTGGTCTTGTCTGCTATTCCTGGACATTACGTTAGGCATTGGGCTAATGTAGTCTAGTTTTCGCAAAAGTTCGTCTAAGCTAGCCAAATCCATTATCTGAGACGAGATAATCAGTCTCCTTACTTCAACTGGAAGCTGTCTCGATATTGCTTCTAACAATTCTCCCATTGACAATGGGGGCTGAAGAAATCTTAGTTGTGCTAATTGCCTGGGGAAGAAGTCTGCGTAGCGGGTCGGCAAAGTACTCGAGTACTTCCTCGAGTATACTTCGGCCCTTAAGCTGTTCTGTGCTTCAATAGACCAAAATCCCTTGATTAAGGCCCCTGCAAACTATTCAAAATCGACGAATGTGTATCTGAACACGCTGAACCACTCTAACGGGGCTAAAGCTAAGTAGCGTTCCACTATCTTCATCTTCCTATCCCTCGGAACCTGAGCTTCGACAAAGTAATCACTCAGATTTCGAATGAATTCAATAGGGGTGAATCCGTCTTGGTTATTGAACTGACGAGGTTTATCTTCGAAGTTGCGTATAACCGTTATGTTTCTAGGTTGAGTATTCTGACTATTCACTCTGGGGTCTCTCGTATCTCTTCCAGTCTCCTGAATTCTGAATTCGGGCCTTTCTATCGATCTCAGTACCCTTGCTTCTGATCTGACTTATCTTTCTTCGTGATCTACGCTGTTTCTCCTGTTATGGTTTTCCCATTCACCTATCTCCTGTTTTTCTTTCTCTTCTAATTCGTCAATATTGTCTTTCAACTGCTTTCCTACTTCTTTCTTGAGATCTTCTTTATACGTCTCCAAAACTGCGGTATCTCCTAGGTTTAAGCTCTGAAGTTTCGTAGTGATGTAGTCCTCCAGTTTGGTAGACTTTTCCTCCAGAATCTTATTAATCTTATTCACGTCAGTGACAACCTTACTCATTTGCTCTTTAAATGCCTTATTTTCCTGCGCTAACTGTTCCTGAAGGGCTTTCTTTTCCTGAGCTAACTGGTCTTTAATAGCCTTCGCTTCCTGACATTACTGATCCTTATTGTCGACCTGCGTTTGCTGGAGCTGATCCAACCGTTTGCTTAAATCAGTCCGCACACTTGTTACCTCTTTGCTTAATTCTAGTTGATTACTAGCGAATTTCTTTTCAATATACTCCTGAATGTCTTTAATATGCTCCTTACTAGTTTTGTTCCACTCTTCCTTCCGTACTACGACATGAGCTTTTAACATCACACTTATGTCTAATTCAATGTCATCCTTTAGTATTTTATTTTGATCTATTACTTGAGATCGCAAAGAAACTACATTTTATTCAGATCACCTAATTGTGACGGAACTGCACCTATGTTTTCCTTACACTGTGTCTTGGACACCTCTAATTCTTTCCTAATGTCATTTTGACACTTGACATTACTAAACTCGATATGGTTAAGTTTTGGTGTATGCCATTAACATTTGTATTTACTTTATCGATATCTATAAACACGCTCTGTCTGTATTTTGTTAACATCAGCTTGCACGCCATTTACATCGGTTTGCACATTATTTATATCAGTTTGAATATAGTCAACTCTATATCTTGAACAGTGTCTATATTAGCTCTTACTTCGCTAACATCGCCCTGAACAGTGTCTACTTTCGTTCTAACATCGTTAACATCGCCTGGGACAGTGTCAACTTTAGTTTGAACCTCACTTACATTGCCCTGAACAGTGTCAACTTTGGTTTGTACAGTGTCTACTTTGGTCTGGATCTCCTTGGAACTGTCCTGTAATCGCGACATGTTATCATTGGATTCAATGGCACTAGTCTGCAATCCTTCCAAAGATGATTGTACAGCCTGTATTTCCATTTTGACACTCTCCTTCACACTCTCAATAACACGACCTCTAATATTTTCAACAATATTCCCTACTACTTTCACAACAACCATATCAATATCATCTTTCCTATCTTTCTTGACCTGCTCCAGATCCTGCCTCGTTTCCTGAAATTTGCGGTTCAAACTCTGAAAATTTACCTTTAAATTCTCAGTCATCTCCAGCTTCAAGTTTCCCTGCAAATTAACTTGTACAGATTTTAATTGCTCTTGCAGATTCTCCTGCATACTCTTCTGCATCTCATTTAGCATCCTCTGCACTTCCTCTTTATCCATCGTTGCCATTGAAAAGATTACGAATATATAAATCGCTGTATGGACATGTTAAAACAAAGTATGATAACAACATTTGGAACAACTATTTCTACCATGTAATTGGGCATTCTTAATGTCTATCTAAAGTCTTAAGTTTAACATAGTATATACACTCTTAATAATAAACTCATAGTTTCATTCCACCTGATCGTGTCCTAAATTATCTATACTATCATACTATCATTTAAATTTACCAACGTTAAAAAAAAGTTAACTTTACACTGAAAATGGCTATCAAAGTCCATGAGCCGGTCTGAAATGAAATGAATTTAGATCGTAGGTCATTTTCATAGAATTCTAACCTATTTACACCTATCTCAGGTTTTCTCAAAGATTAGATCTGTATTCGAGGGCAACATTTCTAAAAACAACTTAAAACCACCTATGTTATCATCACCTCAATTGGGCTGGCTCTATTTCTTCATGGAAATATGCTCTTACGAATTTCTACAAGCCTAATTCGTAGCCACTTAAGTTGGGCGACCATTTTATCTGCTGTACCCGAAAAATCAATGAGGTATACGCAGGACATCCAAAGCAAGGCTGGGTTTTAGAATAATGATAGTCCCGGCTAAAGATCTTATCACACTCCAGCCACCGGGCTCTCCAAGATAATACACAGTAGTCTTACGACATGTTATGGAAGAAACAAACTAACTTTTTGCGGTAGTGTACAAACTTACCTGCTTTTCTCGGGGCTATGTTGGGACAGAAAGGACATCCTATCTACGAGGCACGTCCAGAAAGTAAGCTCCGTTTGGTAATAAAAATAAATTGTGTACAGATACAGAAAAATTATTTATTGCACAACATTCTACACCTCTTAAACTATTTTTCCACATAACTGCCAAACTTTGCAGGTATTTGTCATAGCGTGGCACAAGTTTTTGGATACCTTCTTCATAGAAGTTTGCCGCCGACCCGTAAACGAGAGTGAAGACTCCCCTGTAAGATATCCTACCGTTCGGCTACTACTGTTAGGCAAATTGCGTGCTTACCAGGAGAACTGCGTATGTTTAGGAGTTCTCCTGACCACATACGCAATTTGCCTAACAGTGGTGGACGAATGGTAGGATATCCTACAGGGGCGTCTTCACTCTCGTTTACGGGTCGGCGGCAAACTTCTATGAAGAAGGTATCCAAAAACTTGTGCCACGCTATGACAAATACCTGCAAAGTTTGGCAGTTATGTGGAAAAATAGTTTAAGAGGTGTAGAATGTTGTGCAATAAATAATTTTTCTGTATCTGTACACAATTTAATTTTATTACCAAACGGAGCTTACTTTCTGGACGTGCCTCGTATTTTAGGCTGTTCCATAACACGTCTCCAATAATAGTAAAATAAAGGAATAGCGAACAGGACGTATAAAAATATAAATTTAATAATTAAAACTAGTTAACAATCTCACACAAAATAACACCCTAAAATAAATATACATTTACCCCCACTGACGCTCATTAAAACTTCCTGCATTCATACTATCATAATCAGATGAAATAAAAATTATTCTGCCGTCCATAACATTTTAAAATCAAAACTAAACATAATACTAGTGCTCCATTGAGACTGGCGATCCATTTAAAATTCCCGACACAGTCTGTCGCGTGCCGGTCTAAACAGTTTAACAGGTTATATATTATTAATGGCGTGGTCGTCAGCTCTCCACACAGGTGTGATAACCGTGACACAATTGTTTCTGCTCGGCCTTGCCGTGAAACGGGACTTCCGCGTCTGCCACCTGGCCTGGACTCGGCTTTGAGCACACACAATGCCAGAAATGAACCTCGCAGAAGTAACTCGTCTTTCAAATGAAAACAATTTACAAAAACGGCTCTATTTAAACTAATTCTCTTTTAAATGCATTCATACTCACAGTCATACTAACATTCGCTACCGTTGTTCTAGACGAACGAAGCTTTCATTCACACAAAATTAACAATAACTCAAACACTCATATAAAAATCATTCGCTCTCTCAAACTATAATCTAATCCAAAATCATTTAGAATTATTGTCAATTGCAAAAATTCTAAACCCTCAATATAAACAAAGAAAAATCTTTATACAATATTTACAATCGTCTATCGCTTTAATGACTCACTCATGAGCGATAAGACCACGTTGATATAATTATTAACGCTCCTTCCTTCCATATAGTTTTCATCTACTATATCCTTCATATTTACAGATGCTAAAAAAACACTTACATGTCATATCAGGTTAATAGTCTTTATCGGTATACACATGACCGATCATTTAAGATAAGTTCATTGTTGTTACATATCCAGTTTAATAAAATTAATAATGGTTAAGAGAACAGGGATATTATATATTTTCCCATCGTTGTTCTGCCTATAAACGACTCTCGTGTCGTAGATTTGATCACAAAACGGAGTCTTCTCTGACTCTACTAAATTACAACAATGCTTCTATTATTTAAAATCACAGTACTTCATAACAACGAATAGGATATCCCCCGTCGTATTCCAAGCAACTATATACGATAAAAACCACCGTATATTTGTACTACTGGCATAACTTCTTCCAACCATTGATCTTATTGTTGTTACAATTCACAGCTTATAAATGAACAGCTATATCTGATCTACATTTCATTGGTCGTTCTCAAACGAATATATTGATAGATCTTTAAAGGATTACTATACGAAGTTACTAGGACATAAAACACAATGTCTCTAGACATTTAATAAAAAAATAGACATGTTCCTTCATACTGGTCATTCCTAAAATATGCACGGTTGCAATACTACATTGACAAATAACGTGGTGTTACATTTATGCATTAATATCATCTCGGGCTATTTCCTTGTTGCTAGGCACTTTCCAATGATCGAGAATATTCTGGGGCATCTCTGATCCCGTAATGGTTTTCTCCCATGGCCTGCGTTCGCTAAAAAGCTCGCCTTGAGCCTACATCCAAGATTTATATTGCAATGTTAAACTGTAGCATGGGCTAGAAAATTAACGTATTTTCTTCATGAACCATCCAAATTTCGGGCGCATTATCCTCTCAGCTAAGGTTAAAAACAGTGCACAAAATGTTTTTAATCACCTAATTTCATGACGTTCGATATATCACTGAGCTGAAATTTTGGATGCTAATTTAGCCTACTTTCTTGAGATATTTCCTCAGATTGTTGGCGTTGTACTTTCCCAAAATAACAATGTTTTCTTCGTCGAGGAGTTCATAACAATTGTTACGGAAGGCATTCTCTATGCGATAAGGGCCGAAAAAGACTGGACTGAACTTAGGGTATATCTTCCTAGCTACATCAGCTTTGATAGGTCTCCTTAATAAAACTAAGTCTCCAATTTCCAGTGGTGTACTGAATCATTTTCCTTCGACTCTCTTCCATCGCTTTTCTGCTGTCTTCTGAAGTTTCTCTTTGGCTATGTCTATCCTAGCTTGTCTTGCAATATCAGGATATTTAGGAATGAAGTTGAACACTTTATTCCACGGTCTTTCTGGATTCTGTTCTAGGTGTAGCACCAATGGAACCTCCGCCGTGCTTTCTTGCACCGTTGAGTTTAAGCAGTCCTCTACCACAGGCACATACTTAACCCAACTAGGATGATCGTCTGGGCAGTAAATTAAACTGAATTTACTAAATTATGCCATATATCGTTCACTAGAGTTAGACTCGGGATATCTCACTCTTGAGAATAGGTGTTGAATCCCTAACCTGTCCATGTCATCTTCAAATTCCGCTGAGGTAAACTGAGTACCATGGTCGGACATTAGATACTCTGCTTTCCCCGCTTAAGGAAACACAGCATTCTCTAACCTCCTGACAACGTTTCTCGTGTTCGCTTTCTGCATGGGGTTCAAAGTTACAAATTTAGTGAGCACGTCCACAGTCACTAACAAGAACTGATTACCCTGATATCCCTTTGGGCAAGGGCCAAAGGTGTCCAAAGCCATCAATTCCCTTGGTTTGGAAGGTATAATAGCTCTGGGTCTTCCCTTCAATAATTTTGATGCGAATTTCCCTCGCAGGCATCGATCATATTTTCTTATAATACCCGCTATAGATGACCTCATGTTAGTCCAGACAAACCTCTCTTTGAGAACATTAAGAGTCTTATCTAGACCTCCATGTCCAATTGAACGATGCGCCAGCCACACTAATTTTGAAACATTATTAGGGGGCACAACAATGCTAATCTTCGTGTGCTCGGGGTCTGCGTATTTGCACACCAGATCTCCGCTAAATAGTGATGCGAGCATCTCTGAGTACTTGCATAATCCTCATCTGCAACATCCATATTCCCCTTCAAAAACCTGTACATCCTTCGTAAGTGCGCGTGTCTTTTCTGCGAAGCTCCAATTCGCTCCAACCTCCTTACGGTGTCAAGACCTTCTTGTTCCAGCTGTAAGTGATTAATCTGGACATTCCTGACGGGGTTTCTAGATAAAGCATCTGCCAACAGATTATCTTTACCTCTTTGGTGGACTAGGGTAGCATTGAATTGCTGCGTAAATAGGGCCCATCTAGTCAACCTATTGCTCGACAAGTCTGTCTGCAGCATGAATTGCAATGCTTTGTGGTCTGTGACTATTATTACCTTGTGATGAATTAGGATTTTCTTCTATGCTTGTAGGGCCGTTACAAAAGCTAACGCCTCTAATTCGGTTGTGAAGTAATTTTCCTCGTGCCTTTTCAATTTCCTTCCTGTAAATGCAATGTAGTGCATATTTCCATCTTCGTCTTTCTGATATAAGACGGTGCTTATGCCTACCCGTGAAGCATCGGACTCAATGAAAAATGTACGGTCGAAATCCGGGTATTCCAATTTTACGTTGTTCTTTAACATTTCTTTGGCTTTCTCGAATGCGGCTTCGGTTACGTCTGCCCATTTCCAACGATTGTTCTTCTTCAACAGATCTAAAGAGGAGCCATAATTTCAGAGTATTTAGGGCAGTGACTACTTATGAATTGGCATGCACTCACGAACTCGCGAACTTGTCGGACCTTAGTAGGCTTTGGAAATCTCATAATTGCCTCCACTTTTTCTATGTTCGGGTGATAACCGTGCTGGTCTATAGTATGTCCTAAGGAATGGATTTTCTCTTGTAGGAAGTGACATATGTCGAAATTTATCTTAATATTTGCCTCCTTTAAATTCACAAACAGTTTGAGTAAGTGTACCAGTTGTTCTTGTACATTCTCAGCCGAGATAATCAGGTCATCAATGTAACCAAGTACGTTCTCTTTAACCTGCTCTGTAAGCTTGCTCTCAGAGGCTCGGATTAGGGCTGGTCCACTATTTATTAGGCCGAAGGGCACTCGCTGAAAAACCCAGGAAGACTGGTCAAATGAGAACCCTGTATACTGCTCACTTTCCTCCTCAATCTCAATCTGATAAAAGGACGCATTGAGATCAAGGACAGAAAAGCAAGCCTTACACTTCAACATCCTAAGCAAATCACGTATCTTCGATGGTCGGTCTGTTTCAGGTAACATTAATAGGTTAATTTTCCGTGCATCTAAGCATAGACGTATCTGACCATTATTCTTTTTCACCACAGTGATCGAATTGAGGTAAGATGACGCCTGTTTCTTAATAATTCCATCGGCTTCCATCTTCTTGATAATCCGTCGTAATTCCTCATAGTACTTCTCTGAAATGGGATAAATCCTCTTCTGATATGGGGTTTCATCGGTTAATCGGGTCCTGTACTTATAATCCTTAATTAGCCCAGGCTTATCGTCGAAAATATCTTTACATTCAATTATTAACCCTTCAAACTCATCTCTAATTTCTTCAAATCCCTCTGCTTTACAAATCCATGATCCCCTGTCATTCTCAACTTCCTCAATGATATTATTAATGATGACTTCCCTAAGATCCATATCTGGGTTGTTATCAAAATCCTTCTCTTGTAACTCTTCTGTGTTGATAGAACCTTCGCTAAATTTAATAATGCGGTTTTTCTTGTCAATCACTGCTCCGACTTCGGTAGTGAAACGATACCGAGCACGACGTCAAAATTTATCTTGCATACTACAATGAGGATGTGCTCATAAGTGCGACCATTAATTTCGAAATTCAACAGCACCTGGACTTTACATTTTACTGACTTGTCTTGGAATATACAACGCAATTTGACTGATGATGCAGGTAAAACAGTCATTCTGTCACCTTTTAACAGTCTCTGGTAACTCTTCTCTGACAGTATGGATATAACTGCACCAGTATCCATTAGCGACTTATATATTTGTCCATCGACATTTATACTCATGATAGGCAGTTCACATGGCCTCTCCTCTTTAAGTACTTCTTTCTCAAACAGAAAATCTTCATCCGTTACTTCATATACCTCGTTAATAGTAATCTGGTTTAGTGGTATAGCATCTCCTAAAACTCCTACTTCTGTTTTAGAAGTTTTTTTTTGTTGCACTGAATGTTATATCCCTGCTGGCTTGTACCTGGCTGGGGTTCGACACTCGGGTTTTTCTCCACTCCTTTTCCGTTCTGTTCATCCTGTCTTAAATTCCTTATGTATTCCTTCCCTTCTCTGTGTATTTCGTCATACTGTTCCTTTGTGCACGAATTCTCTCTGTAGTTCCTATTTCGATTGTAGCCCTGGTTATATCGGTTGTTTCGGTTATAACTGCTGTTGTTGTTATTGTTATACCGGTAGTTGTAGTTATTTTGGTAGTATCCAGTTCTACGGGTATTCTCGTTGTTTCTGCCCTGTTGTTGTTGGTAGGGTCTTCCTCCACGGAATCTACGGTATCTTGGTTCGAGTCTCCTATCTCTGAAATAATTATTCCTTTCCGGGCCTATACTGTTTTTGTCTCGCTCTTTCGGACTCTCTGTATGTTGTGTTTGGTCGATGTAGATGGTATTTTTGTCCCTCTGGTCTTGTCTGCTATTCCTGGACATTACGTTAGGCATTGGGCTAATGTAGTCTAGTTTTCGCAAAAGTTCGTCTAAGCTAGCCAAATCCATTATCTGAGACGAGATAATCAGTCTCCTTACTTCAACTGGAAGCTGTCTCGATATTGCTTCTAACAATTCTCCCATTGACAATGGGGGCTGAAGAAATCTTAGTTGTGCTAATTGCCTGGGGAAGAAGTCTGCGTAGCGGGTCGGCAAAGTACTCGAGTACTTCCTCGAGTATACTTCGGCCCTTAAGCTGTTCTGTGCTTCAATAGACCAAAATCCCTTGATTAAGGCCCCTGCAAACTATTCAAAATCGACGAATGTGTATCTGAACACGCTGAACCACTCTAACGGGGCTAAAGCTAAGTAGCGTTCCACTATCTTCATCTTCCTATCCCTCGGAACCTGAGCTTCGACAAAGTAATCACTCAGATTTCGAATGAATTCAATAGGGGTGAATCCGTCTTGGTTATTGAACTGACGAGGTTTATCTTCGAAGTTGCGTATAACCGTTATGTTTCTAGGTTGAGTATTCTGACTATTCACTCTGGGGTCTCTCGTATCTCTTCCAGTCTCCTGAATTCTGAATTCGGGCCTTTCTATCGATCTCAGTACCCTTGCTTCTGATCTGACTTATCTTTCTTCGTGATCTACGCTGTTTCTCCTGTTATGGTTTTCCCATTCACCTATCTCCTGTTTTTCTTTCTCTTCTAATTCGTCAATATTGTCTTTCAACTGCTTTCCTACTTCTTTCTTGAGATCTTCTTTATACGTCTCCAAAACTGCGGTATCTCCTAGGTTTAAGCTCTGAAGTTTCGTAGTGATGTAGTCCTCCAGTTTGGTAGACTTTTCCTCCAGAATCTTATTAATCTTATTCACGTCAGTGACAACCTTACTCATTTGCTCTTTAAATGCCTTATTTTCCTGCGCTAACTGTTCCTGAAGGGCTTTCTTTTCCTGAGCTAACTGGTCTTTAATAGCCTTCGCTTCCTGACATTACTGATCCTTATTGTCGACCTGCGTTTGCTGGAGCTGATCCAACCGTTTGCTTAAATCAGTCCGCACACTTGTTACCTCTTTGCTTAATTCTAGTTGATTACTAGCGAATTTCTTTTCAATATTCTCCTGAATGTCTTTAATATGCTCCTTACTAGATTTGTTCCACTCTTCCTTCCGTACTACGACATGAGCTTTTAACATCACACTTATGTCTAATTCAATGTCATCCTTTAGTATTTTATTGTGATCTATTACTTGAGATCGCAAAGAAACTACATTTTATTCAGATCACCTAATTGTGACGGAACTGCACCTATGTTTTCCTTACACTGTGTCTTGGACACCTCTAATTCTTTCCTAATGTCATTTTGACACTCGACATTACTAAACTCGATATGGTTAAGTTTTGGTGTATGCCATTAACATTTGTATTTACTTTATCGATATCTATAAACACGCTCTGTCTGTATTTTGTTAACATCAGCTTGCACGCCATTTACATCGGTTTGCACATTATTTATATCAGTTTGAATATAGTCAACTCTATATCTTGAACAGTGTCTATATTAGCTCTTACTTCGCTAACATCGCCCTGAACAGTGTCTACTTTCGTTCTAACATCGTTAACATCGCCTGGGACAGTGTCAACTTTAGTTTGAACCTCACTTACATTGCCCTGAACAGTGTCAACTTTGGTTTGTACAGTGTCTACTTTGGTCTGGATCTCCTTGGAACTGTCCTGTAATCGCGACATGTTATCATTGGATTCAATGGCACTAGTCTGCAATCCTTCCAAAGATGATTGTACAGCCTGTATTTCCATTTTGACACTCTCCTTCACACTCTCAATAACACGACCTCTAATATTTTCAACAATATTCTCTACTACTTTCACAACAACCATATCAATATCATCTTTCCTATCTTTCTTGACCTGCTCCAGATCCTGCCTCGTTTCCTGAAATTTGCGGTTCAAACTCTGAAAATTTACCTTTAAATTCTCAGTCATCTCCAGCTTCAAGTTTTCCTGCAAATTAACTTGTACAGATTTTAATTGCTCTTGCAGATTCTCCTGCATACTCTTCTGCATCTCATTTAGCATCCTCTGCACTTCCTCTTTATACATCGTTGCCATTGCAAAGATTACAAATATATAAATCGCTGTATGGACATGTTAAAACAAAGTATGATAACAATATTTGGAACAACTATTTCTACCATGTAATTGGGCATTCTTAATGTCTATCTAAAGTCTTAAGTTTAACATAGTATATACACTCTTAATAATAAACTCATAGTTTCATTCCACCTGATCGTGTCCTAAATTATCTATACTATCATACTAACATTTATATTTACCAACGTTAAAAAAAAGTTACCTTTACACTGAAAATGGCTATCAAAGTCCATGAGCCGGTCTGAAATGAAATGAATTTAGATCGTAGGTCATTTTCATAGAATTCTAACCTATTTACAACTATCTCAGGTTTTCTCAAAGATTAGATCTGTATTCGAGGGCAACATTTCTAAAAACAACTTAAAACCACCTATGTTATCATCACCTCAATTGGGCTGGCTCTATTTCTTCATGGAAATATGCTCTTACGAATTTCTACAAGCCTAATTCGTAGCCACTTAAGTTGGGCGACCATTTTATCTGCTGTACCCGAAAAATCAATGAGGTATACGCAGGACATCCAAAGCAAGGCTGGGTTTTAGAATAATGATAGTCCCGGCTAAAGATCTTATCACACTCCAGCCACCGGGCTCTCCAAGATAATACACAGTAGTCTTACGACATGTTATGGAAGAAACAAACTAACTTTTTGCGGTAGTGTACAAACTTACCTGCTTTTCTCGGGGCTATGTTGGGACAGAAAGGACATCCTATCTACGAGGCACGTCCAGAAAGTAAGCTCCGTTTGGTAACAAAATTAAATTGTGTACAGATACAGAAAAATTATTTATTGCACAACATTCTACACCTCTTAAACTATTTTTCCACATAACTGCCAAACTTTGCAGGTATTTGTCATAGCGTGGCACAAGTTTTTGGATACCTTCTTCATAGAAGTTTGCCGCCGACCCGTAAACGAGAGTGAAGACTCCCCTGTAAGATATCCTACCGTTCGGCTACTACTGTTAGGCAAATTGCGTGCTTACCAGGAGAACTGCGTATGTTTAGGAGTTCTCCTGACCACATACGCAATTTGCCTAACAGTGGTGGACGAATGGTAGGATATCCTACAGGGGCGTCTTCACTCTCGTTTACGGGTCGGCGGCAAACTTCTATGAAGAAGGTATCCAAAAACTTGTGCCACGCTATGACAAATACCTGCAAAGTTTGGCAGTTATGTGGAAAAATAGTTTAAGAGGTGTAGAATGTTGTGCAATAAATAATTTTTCTGTATCTGTACACAATTTAATTTTATTACCAAACGGAGCTTACTTTCTGGACGTGCCTCGTATTTTAGGCTGTTCCATAACACGTCTCCAATAATAGTAAAATAAAGGAATAGCGAACAGGACGTATAAAAATATAAATTTAATAATTAAAACTAGTTAACAATCTCACACAAAATAACACCCTAAAATAAATATACATTTACCCCCACTGACGCTCATTAAAACTTCCTGCATTCATACTATCATAATCAGATGAAATAAAAATTATTCTGCCGTCCATAACATTTTAAAATCAAAACTAAACATAATACTAGTGCTCCATTGAGACTCGCGATCCATTTAAAATTCCCGACACACACTGTCGCGTGCCGGTCTAAACAGTTTAACAGGTTATATATTATTAATGGCGTGGTCGTCAGCTCTCCACACAGGTGTGATAACCGTGACACAATTGTTTCTGCTCGGCCTTGCCGTGAAACGGGACTTCCGCGTCTGCCACCTGGCCTGGACTCGGCTTTGAGCACACACAATGCCAGAAATGAACCTCGCAGAAGTAACTCGTCTTTCAAATGAAAACAATTTACAAAAACGGCTCTATTTAAACTAATTCTCTTTTAAATGCATTCATACTCACAGTCATACTAACATTCGCTACCGTTGTTCTAGACGAACGAAGCTTTCATTCACACAAAATTAACAATAACTCAAACACTCATATAAAAATCATTCGCTCTCTCAAACTATAATCTAATCCAAAATCATTTAGAATTATTGTCAATTGCAAAAATTCTAAACCCTCAATATAAACAAAGAAAAATCTTTATACAATATTTACAATCGTCTATCGCTTTAATGACTCACTCATGAGCGATAAGACCACGTTGATATAATTATTAACGCTCCTTCCTTCCATATAGTTTTCATCTACTATATCCTTCATATTTACAGATGCTAAAAAAACACTTACATGTCATATCAGGTTAATAGTCTTTATCGGTATACACATGACCGATCATTTAAGATAAGTTCATTGTTGTTACATATCCAGTTTAATAAAATTAATAATGGTTAAGAGAACAGGGATATTATATATTTTCCCATCGTTGTTCTGCCTATAAACGACTCTCGTGTCGTAGATTTGATCACAAAACGGAGTCTTCTCTGACTCTACTAAATTACAACAATGCTTCTATTATTTAAAATCACAGTACTTCATAACAACGAATAGGATATCCCCCGTCGTATTCCAAGCAACTATATACGATAAAAACCACCGTATATTTGTACTACTGGCATAACTTCTTCCAACCATTGATCTTATTGTTACAATTCACAGCTTATAAATGAACAGCTATATCTGATCTACATTTCATTGGTCGTTCTCAAACGAATATATTGATAGATCTTTAAAGGATTACTATACGAAGTTACTAGGACATAAAACACAATGTCTCTAGACATTTAATAAAAAAATAGACATGTTCCTTCATACTGGTCATTCCTAAAATATGCACGGTTGCAATACTACATTGACAAATAACGTGGTGTTACATTTATGCATTAATATCATCTCGGGCTATTTCCTTGTTGCTAGGCACTTTCCAATGATCGAGAATATTCTGGGGCATCTCTGATCCCGTAATGGTTTTCTCCCATGGCCTGCGTTCGCTAAAAAGCTCGCCTTGAGCCTACATCCAAGATTTATATTGCAATGTTAAACTGTAGCATGGGCTAGAAAATTAACGTATTTTCTTCATGAACCATCCAAATTTCGGGCGCATTATCCTCTCAGCTAAGGTTAAAAACAGTGCACAAAATGTTTTTAATCACCTAATTTCATGACGTTCGATATATCACTGAGCTGAAATTTTGGATGCTAATTTAGCCTACTTTCTTGAGATATTTCCTCAGATTGTTGGCGTTGTACTTTCCCAAAATAACAATGTTTTCTTCGTCGAGGAGTTCATAACAATTGTTACGGAAGGCATTCTCTATGCGATAAGGGCCGAAAAAGACTGGACTGAACTTAGGGTATATCTTCCTAGCTACATCAGCTTTGATAGGTCTCCTTAATAAAACTAAGTCTCCAATTTCCAGTGGTGTACTGAATCATTTTCCTTCGACTCTCTTCCATCGCTTTTCTGCTGTCTTCTGAAGTTTCTCTTTGGCTATGTCTATCCTAGCTTGTCTTGCAATATCAGGATATTTAGGAATGAAGTTGAACACTTTATTCCACGGTCTTTCTGGATTCTGTTCTAGGTGTAGCACCAATGGAACCTCCGCCGTGCTTTCTTGCACCGTTGAGTTTAAGCAGTCCTCTACCACAGGCACATACTTAACCCAACTAGGATGATCGTCTGGGCAGTAAATTAAACTGAATTTACTAAATTATGCCATATATCGTTCACTAGAGTTAGACTCGGGATATCTCACTCTTGAGAATAGGTGTTGAATCCCTAACCTGTCCATGTCATCTTCAAATTCCGCTGAGGTAAACTGAGTACCATGGTCGGACATTAGATACTCTGCTTTCCCCGCTTAAGGAAACACAGCATTCTCTAACCTCCTGACAACGTTTCTCGTGTTCGCTTTCTGCATGGGGTTCAAAGTTACAAATTTAGTGAGCACGTCCACAGTCACTAACAAGAACTGATTACCCTGATATCCCTTTGGGCAAGGGCCAAAGGTGTCCAAAGCCATCAATTCCCTTGGTTAGGAAGGTATAATAGCTCTGGGTCTTCCCTTCAATAATTTTGATGCGAATTTCCCTCGCAGGCATCGATCATATTTTCTTATAATACCCGCTATAGATGACCTCATGTTAGTCCAGACAAACCTCTCTTTGAGAACATTAAGAGTCTTATCTAGACCTCCATGTCCAATTGAACGATGCGCCAGCCACACTAATTTTGAAACATTATTAGGGGGCACAACAATGCTAATCTTCGTGTGCTCGTGGTCTGCGTATTTGCACACCAGATCTCCGCTAAATAGTGATGCGAGCATCTCTGAGTAATTGCATAATCCTCATCTGCAACATCCATATTCCCCTTCAAAAACCTGTACATCCTTCGTAAGTGCGCGTGTCTTTTCTGCGAAGCTCCAATTCGCTCCAACCTCCTTACGGTGTCAAGACCTTCTTGTTCCAGCTGTAAGTGATTAATCTGGACATTCCTGACGGGGTTTCTAGATAAAACATCTGCCAACAGATTATCTTTACCTCTTTGGTGGACTAGGGTAGCATTGAATTGTTGCGTAAATAGGGCCCATCTAGTCAACCTATTGCTCGACAAGTCTGTCTGCAGCATGAATTGCAATGCTTTGTGGTCTGTGACTATTATTACCTTGTGATGAATTAGGATTTTCTTCTATGCTTGTAGGGCCGTTACAAAAGCTAACGCCTCTAATTCGGTTGTGAAGTAATTTTCCTCGTGCCTTTTCAATTTCCTTCCTGTAAATGCAATGTAGTGCATATTTCCATCTTCGTCTTTCTGATATAAGACGGTGCTTATGCCTACCCGTGAAGCATCGGACTCAATGAAAAATGTACGGTCGAAATCCGGGTATTCCAATTTTACGTTGTTCTTTAACATTTCTTTGGCTTTCTCGAATGCGGCTTCGGTTACGTCTGCCCATTTCCAACGATTGTTCTTCTTCAACAGATCTAAAGAGGAGCCATAATTTCAGAGTATTTAGGGCAGTGACTACTTATGAATTGGCATGCACTCATGAACTCGCGAACTTGTCGGACCTTAGTAGGCTTTGGAAATCTCATAATTGCCTCCACTTTTTCTATGTTCGGGTGATAACCGTGCTGGTCTATAGTATGTCCTAAGGAATGGATTTTCTCTTGTAGGAAGTGACATATGTCGAAATTTATCTTAATATTTGCCTCCTTTAAATTCACAAACAGTTTGAGTAAGTGTACCAGTTGTTCTTGTACATTCTCAGCCGAGATAATCAGGTCATCAATGTAACCAAGTACGTTCTCTTTAACCTGCTCTGTAAGCTTGCTCTCAGAGGCTCGGATTAGGGCTGGTCCACTATTTATTAGGCCGAAGGGCACTCGCTGAAAAACCCAGGAAGACTGGTCAAATGAGAACCCTGTATACTGCTCACTTTCCTCCTCAATCTCAATCTGATAAAAGGACGCATTGAGATCAAGGACAGAAAAGCAAGCCTTACACTTCAACATCCTAAGCAAATCACGTATCTTCGATGGTCGGTCTGTTTCAGGTAACATTAATAGGTTAATTTTCCGTGCATCTAAGCATAGACGTATCTGACCATTATTCTTTTTCACCACAGTGATCGAATTGAGGTAAGATGACGCCTGTTTCTTAATAATTCCATCGGCTTCCATCTTCTTGATAATCCCTCGTAATTCCTCATAGTACTTCTCTGAAATGGGATAAATCCTCTTCTGATATGGGGTTTCATCGGTTAATCGGGTCCTGTACTTATAATCCTTAATTAGCCCAGGCTTATCGTCGAAAATATCTTTACATTCAATTATTAACCCTTCAAACTCATCTCTAATTTCTTCAAATCCCTCTGCTTTACAAATCCATGATCCCCTGTCATTCTCAACTTCCTCAATGATATTATTAATGATGACTTCCCTAAGATCCATATCTGGGTTGTTATCAAAATCCTTCTCTTGTAACTCTTCTGTGTTGATAGAACCTTCGCTAAATTTAATAATGCGGTTTTTCATGTCAATCACTGCTCCGACTTCGGTAGTGAAATCTATACCGAGCACGACGTCAAAATTTATCTTGCATACTACAATGAGGATGTGCTCATAAGTGCGACCATTAATTTCGAAATTCAACAGCACCTGGACTTTACATTTTACTGACTTGTCTTGGAATATACAACGCAATTTGACTGATGATGCAGGTAAAACAGTCATTCTGTCACCTTTTAACAGTCTCTGGTAACTCTTCTCTGACAGTATGGATATAACTGCACCAGTATCCATTAGCGACTTATATATTTGTCCATCGACATTTATACTCATGATAGGCAGTTCACATGGCCTCTCCTCTTTAAGTACTTCTTTCTCAAACAGAAAATCTTCATCCGTTACTTCATATACCTCGTTAATAGTAATCTGGTTTAGTGGTATAGCATCTCCTAAAACTCCTACTTCTGTTTTAGAATGTTTTTTTTGTTGCACTGAATGTTATATCCCTGCTGGCTTGTACCTGGCTGGGGTTCGACACTCGGGTTTTTCTCCACTCCTTTTCCGTTCTGTTCATCCTGTCTTAAATTCCTTATGTATTCCTTCCCTTCTCTGTGTATTTCGTCATACTGTTCCTTTGTGCACGAATTCTCTCTGTAGTTCCTATTTCGATTGTAGCCCTGGTTATATCGGTTGTTTCGGTTATAACTGCTGTTGTTGTTATTGTTATACCGGTAGTTGTAGTTATTTTGGTAGTATCCAGTTCTACGGGTATTCTCGTTGTTTCTGCCCTGTTGTTGTTGGTAGGGTCTTCCTCCACGGAATCTACGGTATCTTGGTTCGAGTCTCCTATCTCTGAAATAATTATTCCTTTCCGGGCCTATACTGTTTTTGTCTCGCTCTTTCGGACTCTCTGTATGTTGTGTTTGGTCGATGTAGATGGTATTTTTGTCCCTCTGGTCTTGTCTGCTATTCCTGGACATTACGTTAGGCATTGGGCTAATGTAGTCTAGTTTTCGCAAAAGTTCGTCTAAGCTAGCCAAATCCATTATCTGAGACGAGATAATCAGTCGCCTTACTTCAACTGGAAGCTGTCTCGATATTGCTTCTAACAATTCTCCCATTGACAATGGGGGCTGGAGAAAACTTAGTTGTGCTAATTGCCTGGGGAAGAAGTCTGCGCAGCGGGTCGGCAAAGTACTCGAGTACTTCCTCGAGTATACTTCGGCCCTTAAGCTGTTCTGTGCTTCAATAGACCAAAATCCCTTGATTAAGGCCCCTGCAAACTATTCAAAATCAACGAATGTGTATCTGAACACGCTGAACCACTCTAACGGGGCTAAAGCTAAGTAGCGTTCCACTATCTTCATCTTCCTATCCCTCGGAACCTGAGCTTCGACAAAGTAATCACTCAGATTTTGAATGAATTCAATAGGGGTGAATCCGTCTTGGTTATTGAACTGACGAGGTTTATCTTCGAAGTTGCGTATAACCGTTATGTTTCTAGGTTGAGTATTCTGACTATTCACTCTGGGGTCTCTCGTATCTCTTCCAGTCTCCTGAATTCTGAATTCGGGCCTTTCTATCGATCTCAGTACCCTTGCTTCTGATCTGACTTATCTTTCTTCGTGATCTACGCTGTTTCTCCTGTTATGGTTTTCCCATTCACCTATCTCCTGTTTTTCTTTCTCTTCTAATTCGTCAATATTGTCTTTCAACTGCTTTCCTACTTCTTTCTTGAGATCTTCTTTATACGTCTCCAAAACTGCGGTATCTCCTAGGTTTAAGCTCTGAAGTTTCGTAGTGATGTAGTCCTCCAGTTTGGTAGACTTTTCCTCCAGAATCTTATTAATCTTATTCACGTCAGTGACAACCTTACTCATTTGCTCTTTAAATGCCTTATTTTCCTGCGCTAACTGTTCCTGAAGGGCTTTCTTTTCCTGAGCTAACTGGTCTTTAATAGCCTTCGCTTCCTGACATTACTGATCCTTATTGTCGACCTGCGTTTGCTGGAGCTGATCCAACCGTTTGCTTAAATCAGTCCGCACACTTGTTACCTCTTTGCTTAATTCTAGTTGATTACTAGCGAATTTCTTTTCAATATTCTCCTGAATGTCTTTAATATGCTCCTTACTAGATTTGTTCCACTCTTCCTTCCGTACTACGACATGAGCTTTTAACATCACACTTATGTCTAATTCAATGTCATCCTTTAGTATTTTATTGTGATCTATTACTTGAGATCGCAAAGAAACTACATTTTATTCAGAGCACCTAATTGTGACGGAACTGCACCTATGTTTTCCTTACACTGTGTCTTGGACACCTCTAATTCTTTCCTAATGTCATTTTGACACTCGACATTACTAAACTCGATATGGTTAAGTTTTGGTGTATGCCATTAACATTTGTATTTACTTTATCGATATCTATAAACACGCTCTGTCTGTATTTTGTTAACATCAGCTTGCACGCCATTTACATCGGTTTGCACATTATTTATATCAGTTTGAATATAGTCAACTCTATATCTTGAACAGTGTCTATATTAGCTCTTACTTCGCTAACATCGCCCTGAACAGTGTCTACTTTCGTTCTAACATCGTTAACATCGCCTGGGACAGTGTCAACTTTAGTTTGAACCTCACTTACATTGCCCTGAACAGTGTCAACTTTGGTTTGTACAGTGTCTACTTTGGTCTGGATCTCCTTGGAACTGTCCTGTAATCGCGACATGTTATCATTGGATTCAATGGCACTAGTCTGCAATCCTTCCAAAGATGATTGTACAGCCTGTATTTCCATTTTGACACTCTCCTTCACACTCTCAATAACACGACCTCTAATATTTTCAACAATATTCTCTACTACTTTCACAACAACCATATCAATATCATCTTTCCTATCTTTCTTGACCTGCTCCAGATCCTGCCTCGTTTCCTGAAATTTGCGGTTCAAACTCTGAAAATTTACCTTTAAATTCTCAGTCATCTCCAGCTTCAAGTTTTCCTGCAAATTAACTTGTACAGATTTTAATTGCTCTTGCAGATTCTCCTGCATACTCTTCTGCATCTCATTTAGCATCCTCTGCACTTCCTCTTTATCCATCGTTGCCATTGCAAAGATTACAAATATATAAATCGCTGTATGGACATGTTAAAACAAAGTATGATAACAATATTTGGAACAACTATTTCTACCATGTAATTGGGCATTCTTAATGTCTATCTAAAGTCTTAAGTTTAACATAGTATATACACTCTTAATAATAAACTCATAGTTTCATTCCACCTGATCGTGTCCTAAATTATCTATACTATCATACTAACATTTAAATTTACCAACGTTAAAAAAAAGTTACCTTTACACTGAAAATGGCTATCAAAGTCCATGAGCCGGTCTGAAATGAAATGAATTTAGATCGTAGGTCATTTTCATAGAATTCTAACCTATTTACAACTATCTCAGGTTTTCTCAAAGATTAGATCTGTATTCGAGGGCAACATTTCTAAAAACAACTTAAAACCACCTATGTTATCATCACCTCAATTGGGCTGGCTCTATTTCTTCATGGAAATATGCTCTTACGAATTTCTACAAGCCTAATTCGTAGCCACTTAAGTTGGGCGACCATTTTATCTGCTGTACCCGAAAAATCAATGAGGTATACGCAGGACATCCAAAGCAAGGCTGGGTTTTAGAATAATGATAGTCCCGGCTAAAGATCTTATCACACTCCAGCCACCGGGCTCTCCAAGATAATACACAGTAGTCTTACGACATGTTATGGAAGAAACAAACTAACTTTTTGCGGTAGTGTACAAACTTACCTGCTTTTCTCGGGGCTATGTTGGGACAGAAAGGACATCCTATCTACGAGGCACGTCCAGAAAGTAAGCTCCGTTTGGTAACAAAATTAAATTGTGTACAGATACAGAAAAATTATTTATTGCA
This sequence comes from Meconema thalassinum, assembly GCA_946902985.2. NCBI lineage: Eukaryota > Metazoa > Arthropoda > Insecta > Orthoptera > Tettigoniidae > Meconema > Meconema thalassinum. Next base: position 1,519,823,064 of record OX336389.2, on the reverse strand, counting down.
CAACATTCTACACCTCTTAAACTATTTTTCCACATAACTGCCAAACTTTGCAGGTATTTGTCATAGCGTGGCACAAGTTTTTGGATACCTTCTTCATAGAAGTTTGCCGCCGACCCGTAAACGAGAGTGAAGACTCCCCTGTAAGATATCCTACCGTTCGGCTACTACTGTTAGGCAAATTGCGTGCTTACCAGGAGAACTGCGTATGTTTAGGAGTTCTCCTGACCACATACGCAATTTGCCTAACAGTGGTGGACGAATGGTAGGATATCCTACAGGGGCGTCTTCACTCTCGTTTACGGGTCGGCGGCAAACTTCTATGAAGAAGGTATCCAAAAACTTGTGCCACGCTATGACAAATACCTGCAAAGTTTGGCAGTTATGTGGAAAAATAGTTTAAGAGGTGTAGAATGTTGTGCAATAAATAATTTTTCTGTATCTGTACACAATTTAATTTTATTACCAAACGGAGCTTACTTTCTGGACGTGCCTCGTATTTTAGGCTGTTCCATAACACGTCTCCAATAATAGTAAAATAAAGGAATAGCGAACAGGACGTATAAAAATATAAATTTAATAATTAAAACTAGTTAACAATCTCACACAAAATAACACCCTAAAATAAATATACATTTACCCCCACTGACGCTCATTAAAACTTCCTGCATTCATACTATCATAATCAGATAAAATAAAAATTATTCTGCCGTCCATAACATTTTAAAAACAAAACTAAACATAATACTAGTGCTCCATTGAGACTGGCGATCCATTTAAAATTCCCGACACACTCTGTCGCGTGCTGGTCTAAACAGTTTAACAGGTTATATATTATTAATGGCGTGGTCGTCAGCTCTCCACACAGGTGTGATAACCGTGACACAATTGTTTCTGCTCGGCCTTGCCGTGAAACGGGACTTCCGCGTCTGCCACCTGGCCTGGACTCGGCTTTGAGCACACACAATGCCAGAAATGAACCTCGCAGAAGTAACTCGTCTTTCAAATGAAAACAATTTACAAAAACGGCTCTATTTAAACTAATTCTCTTTTAAATGCATTCATACTCACAGTCATACTAACATTCGCTACCGTTGTTCTAGACGAACGAAGCTTTCATTCACACAAAATTAACAATAACTCAAACACTCATATAAAAATCATTCGCTCTCTCAAACTATAATCTAATCCAAAATCATTTAGAATTATTGTCAATTGCAAAAATTCTAAACCCTCAATATAAACAAAGAAAAATCTTTATACAATATTTACAATCGTCTATCGCTTTAATGACTCACTCATGAGCGATAAGACCACGTTGATATAATTATTAACGCTCCTTCCTTCCATATAGTTTTCATCTACTATATCCTTCATATTTACAGATGCTAAAAAACACTTACATGTCATATCAGGTTAATAGTCTTTATCGGTATACACATGACCGATCATTTAAGATAAGTTCATTGTTGTTACATATCCAGTTTAATAAAATTAATAATGGTTAAGAGAACAGGGATATTATATATTTTCCCATCGTTGTTCTGCCTATAAACGACTCTCGTGTCGTAGATTTGATCACAAAACGGAGTCTTCTCTGAGTCGACTAAATTACAACAATGCTTCTATTATTTAAAATCACAGTACTTCATAACAACGAATAGGATATCCCCCCTCGTATTCCAAGCAACTATATACGATAAAAACCACCGTATATTTGTACTACTGGCATAACTTCTTCCAACCATTGATCTTATTGTTGTTACAATTCACAGCTTATAAATGAACAGATATATCTGATCTACATTTCATTGGTCGTTCTCAAACGAATATATTGATAGATCTTTAAAGGATTACTATACGAAGTTACTAGGACTTAAAACACAATGTCTCTAGACATTTAATAAAAAAAATAGACATGTTCCTTCATACTGGTCATTCCTAAAATATGCACGGTTGCAATACTACATTGACAAATAACGTGGTGTTACATTTATGCATTAATATCATCTCGGGCTATTTCCTTGTTGCTAGGCACTTTCCAATGATCGAGAATATTCTGGGGCATCTCTGATCACGTAATGGTTTTCTCCCATGGCCTGCGTTCGCAAAAAAGCTCGCCTTGAGCCTACATCCAAGATTTATATTGCAATGTTAAACTGTAGCATGGGCTAGAAAATTAACGTATTTTCTTCATGAACCATCCAAATTTCGGGCGCATTCTCCTCTCAGCTAAGGTTAAAAACAGTGCACAAAATGTATTTAATCACCTAATTTCATGACGTTAGATATATCACTGAGCTGAAATTTTGGATGCTAATTTAGCCTACTTTCTTGAGATATTTCCTCAGATTGTTGGCGTTGTACTTTCCCAAAATAACAATGTTTTCTTCGTCGAGGAGTTCATAACAATTGTTACGGAAGGCATTCTCTATGCGATAAGGGCCGAAAAAGACTGGACTGAACTTAGGGTATATCTTCCTAGCTACATCAGCTTTAATAGGTCTCCTTAATAAAACTAAGTCTCCAATTTCCAGTGGTGTACTGAATCATTTTCCTTCGACTCTCTTCCATCGCTTTTCTGCTGTCTTCTGAAGTTTCTCTTTGGCTATGTCTATCCTAGCTTGTCTTGCAATATCAGGATCTTTAGGAATGAAGTTGAACACTTTATTCCACGGTCTTTCTGGATTCTGTTCTAGGTGTAGCACCAATGGAACCTCCGCCGTGCTTTCTTGCACCGTTGAGTTTAAGCAGTCCTCTACCACAGGCACATACTTAACCCAACTAGGATGATCGTCTGGACAGTAAATTAAACAGAATTTACTAAATTATGCCATATATCGTTCACTAGAGTTAGACTCGGGATATCTCACTCTTGAGAATAGGTGTTGAATCCCTAACCTGTCCATGTCATCTTCAAATTCCGCTGAGGTAAACTGAGTACCATGGTCGGACATTAGATACTCTGCTTTCCCCGCTTAAGGAAACACAGCATTCTCTAACCTCCTGACAACGTTTCTCGTGTTCGCTTTCTGCATGGGGTTCAAAGTTACAAATTTAGTGAGCACGTCCACAGTCACTAACAAGAACTGATTACCCTGATATCCCTTTGGGCAAGGGCCAAAGGTGTCCAAAGCCATCAATTCCCTTGGTTTGGAAGGTATAATAGCTCTGGGTCTTCCCTTCAATAATTTTGATGCGAATTTCCCTCGCAGGCATCGATCATATTTTCTTATAATACCCGCTATAGATGACCTCATGTTAGTCCAGACAAACCTCTCTTTGAGAACATTAAGAGTCTTATCTAGACCTCCATGTCCAATTGAACGATGCGCCAGCCACACTAATTTTGAAACATTATTAGGGGGCACAACAATGCTAATCTTCGTGTGCTCGGGGTCTGCGTATTTGCACACCAGATCTCCGCTAAATAGTGATGCGAGCATCTCTGAGTACTTGCATAATCCTCATCTGCAACATCCATATTCCCCTTCAAAAACCTGTACATCCTTCGTAAGTGCGCGTGTCTTTTCTGCGAAGCTCCAATTCGCTCCAACCTCCTTACGGTGTCAAGATCTTCTTGTTCCAGCTGTAAGTGATTAATCTGGACATTCCTGACGGGGTTTCTAGATAAAGCATCTGCCAACAGATTATCTTTACCTCTTTGGTGGACTAGGGTAGCATTGAATTGCTGCGTAAATAGGGCCCATCTAGTCAACCTATTGCGCGACAAGTCTGTCTGCAGCATGAATTGCAATGCTTTGTGGTCTGTGACTATTATTACCTTGTGATGAATTAGGATTTTCTTCTATGCTTGTAGGGCCGTTACAAAAGCTAACGCCTCTAATTCGGTTGTGAAGTAATTTTCCTCGTGCCTTTTCAATTTCCTTCCTGTAAATGCAATGTAGTGCATATTTCCATCTTCGTCTTTCTGATATAAGACGGTGCTTATGCCTACCCGTGAAGCATCGGACTCAATGAAAAATGTACGGTCGAAATCCGGGTATTCCAATTTTACGTTGTTCTTTAACATTTCTTTGGCTTTCTCGAATGCGGCTTCGGTTACGTCTGCCCATTTCCAACGATTGTTCTTCTTCAACAGATCTAAAGAGGAGCCATAATTTCAGAGTATTTAGGGCAGTGACTACTTATGAATTGGCATGCACTCACGAACTCGCGAACTTGTCGGACCTTAGTAGGCTTTGGAAATCTCATAATTGCCTCCACTTTTTCTATGTTCGGGTGATAACCATGCTGGTCTATAGTATGTCCTAAGGAAAGGATTTTCTCTTGTAGGAAGTGACATATGTCGAAATTTATCTTAATATTTGCCTCCTTTAAATTCACAAACAGTTTGCGTAAGTGTACCAGTTGTTCTTGTACATTCTCAGCCGAGATAATCAGGTCATCAATGTAACCAAGTACGTTCTCTTTAACTTGCTCTGTAAGCTTGCTCTCAGAGGCTCGGATTAGGGCTGGTCCACTATTTATTAGGCCGAAGGGCACTCGCTGAAAAACCCAGGAAGACTGGTCAAATGAGAACCCTGTATACTGCTCACTTTCCTCCTCAATCTCAATCTGATAAAAGGACGCATTGAGATCAAGGACAGAAAAGCAAGCCTTACACTTCAACATCCTAAGCAAATCACGTATCTTCGATGGTCGGTCTGTTTCAGGTAAAATTAATAGGTTAATTTTCCGTGCATCTAAGCATAGACGTATCTGACCATTATTCTTTTTCACCACAGTGATCGAATTGAGGTAAGATGACGCCTGTTTCTTAATAATTCCATCGGCTTCCATCTTCTTGATAATCCCTCGTAATTCCTCATAGTACTTCTCTGAAATGGGATAAATCCTCTTCTGATATGGGGTTTCATCGGTTAATCGGGTCCTGTACTTATAATCCTTAATTAGCCCAGGCTTATCGTCGAAAATATCTTTACATTCAATTATTAACCCTTCAAACTCATCTCTAATTTCTTCAAATCCCTCTGCTTTACAAATCCATGATCCCCTGTCATTCTCAACTTCCTCAATGATATTATTAATGATGACTTCCCTAAGATCCATATCTGGGTTGTTATCAAAATCCTTCTCTTGTAACTCTTCTGTGTTGATAGAACGTTCGCTAAATTTAATAATGCGGTTTTTCATGTCAATCACTGCTCCGACTTCGGTAGTGAAACTATACCGAGCACGACGTCAAAATTTATCTTGCATACTACAATGAGGATGTGCTCATAAGTGCGACCATTAATTTCGAAATTCAACAGCACCTGGACTTTACATTTTACTGACTTGTCTTGGAATATACAACGCACTTTGACTGATGATGCAGGTAAAACAGTCATTCTGTCACCTTTTAACAGTCTCTGGTAACTCTTCTCTGACAGTATGGATATAACTGCACCAGTATCCATTAGCGAATTATATATTTGTCCATCGACATTTATACTCATGATAGGCAGTTCACATGGCCTCTCCTCTTTAAGTACTTCTTTCTCAAACAGAAAATCTTCATCCGTTACTTCATATACCTCGTTAATAGTAATCTGGTTTAGTGGTATAGCATCTCCTAAAACTCCTACTTCTGTTTTAGATTTTTTTTTTTTTGTTGCCCTGAATGTTATATCCCTGCTGGCTTGTACCTGGCTGGGGTTCGACACTCGGGTTTTTCTCCACTCCTTTTCCGTTCTGTTCATCCTGTCTTAAATTCCTTATGTATTCCTTCCCTTCTCTGTGTATTTCGTCATACTGTTCCTTTGTGCACGAATTCTCTCTGTAGTTCCTATTTCGATTGTAGCCCTGGTTATATCGGTTGTTTCGGTTATAACTGCTGTTGTTGTTATTGTTATACCGGTAGTTGTAGTTATTTTGGTAGTATCCAGTTCTACGGGTATTCTCGTTGTGTCTGCCCTGTTGTTGTTGGTAGGGTCTTCCTCCACGGAATCTACGGTATCTTGGTTCGAGTCTCCTATCTCTGAAATAATTATTCCTTTCCGGGCCTATACTGTTTTTGTCTCGCTCTTTCGGACTCTCTGTATGTTGTGTTTGGTCGATGTAGATGGTATTTTTGTCCCTCTGGTCTTGTCTGCTATTCCTGGACATTACGTTAGGCATTGGGCTAATGTAGTCTAGTTTTCGCAAAAGTTCGTCTAAGCTAGCCAAATCCATTATCTGAGACGAGATAATCAGTCTCCTTACTTCAACTGGAAGCTGTCTCGATATTGCTTCTAACAATTCTCCCATTGACAATGGGGGCTGAAGAAATCTTAGTTGTGCTAATTGCCTGGGGAAGAAGTCTGCGTAGCGGGTCGGCAAAGTACTCGAGTACTTCCTCGAGTATACTTCGGCCCTTAAGCTGTTCTGTGCTTCAATAGACCAAAATCCCTTGATTAAGGCCCCTGCAAACTATTCAAAATCGACGAATGTGTATCTGAACACGCTGAACCACTCTAACGGGGCTAAAGCTAAGTAGCGTTCCACTATCTTCATCTTCCTATCCCTCGGAACCTGAGCTTCGACAAAGTAATCACTCAGATTTCGAATGAATTCAATAGGGGTGAATCCGTCTTGGTTATTGAACTGACGAGGTTTATCATCGAAGTTGCGTATAACCGTTATGTTTCTAGGTTGAGTATTCTGACTATTCACTCTGGGGTCTCTCGTATCTCTTCCAGTCTCCTGAATTCTGAATTCGGGCCTTTCTATCGATCTCAGTACCCTTGCTTCTGATCTGACTTATCTTTCTTCGTGATCTACGCTGTTTCTCCTGTTATGGTTTTCCCATTCACCTATCTCCTGTTTTTCTTTCTCTTCTAATTCGTCAATATTGTCTTTCAACTGCTTTCCTACTTCTTTCTTGAGATCTTCTTTATACGTCTCCAAAACTGCGGTATCTCCTAGGTTTAAGCTCTGAAGTTTCGTAGTGATGTAGTCCTCCAGTTTGGTAGACTTTTCCTCCAGAATCTTATTAATCTTATTCACGTCAGTGACAACCTTACTTATTTGCTCTTTAAATGCCTTATTTTCCTGCGCTAACTGTTCCTGAAGGGCTTTCTTTTCCTGAGCTAACTGATCTTTAATAGCCTTCGCTTCCTGACATTACTGATCCTTATTGTCGACCTGCGTTTGCTGGAGCTGATCCAACCGTTTGCTTAAATCAGTCCGCACACTTGTTACCTCTTTGCTTAATTCTAGTTGATTACTAGCGAATTTCTTTTCAATATTCTCCTGAATGTCTTTAATATGCTCCTTACTAGATTTGTTCCACTCTTCCTTCCGTACTACGACATGAGCTTTTAACATCACACTTATGTCTAATTCAATGTCATCCTTTAGTATTTTATTGTGATCTATTACTTGAGATCGCAAAGAAACTACATTTTATTCAGATCACCTAATTGTGACGGAACTGCACCTATGTTTTCCTTACACTGTGTCTTGGACACCTCTAATTCTTTCCTAATGTCATTTTGACACTTGACATTACTAAACTCGATATGGTTAAGTTTTGGTGTATGCCATTAACATTTGTATTTACTTTATCGATATCTATAAACACGCTCTGTCTGTATTTTGTTAACATCAGCTTGCACGCCATTTACATCGGTTTGCACATTATTTATATCAGTTTGAATATAGTCAACTCTATATCTTGAACAGTGTCTATATTAGCTCTTACTTCGCTAACATAGCCCTGAACAGTGTCTACTTTCGTTCTAACATCGTTAACATCGCCTGGGACAGTGTCAACTTTAGTTTGAACCTCACTTACATTGCCCTGAACAGTGTCAACTTTGGTTTGTACAGTGTCTACTTTGGTCTGGATCTCCTTGGAACTGTCCTGTAATCGCGACATGTTATCATTGGATTCAATGGCACTAGTCTGCAATCCTTCCAAAGATGATTGTACAGCCTGTATTTCCATTTTGACACTCTCCTTCACACTCTCAATAACACGACCTCTAATATTTTCAACAATATTCTCTACTACTTTCACAACAACCATATCAATATCATCTTTCCTATCTTTCTTGACCTGCTCCAGATCCTGCCTCGTTTCCTGAAATTTGCGGTTCAAACTCTGAAAATTTACCTTTAAATTCTCAGTCATCTCCAGCTTCAAGTTTTCCTGCAAATTAACTTGTACAGATTTTAATTGCTCTTGCAGATTCTCCTGCATACTCTTCTGCATCTCATTTAGCATCCTCTGCACTTCCTCTTTATCCATCGTTGCCATTGCAAAGATTACAAATATATAAATCGCTGTATGGACATGTTAAAACAAAGTATGATAACAACATTTGGAACAACTATTTCTACCATGTAATTGGGCATTCTTAATGTCTATCTAAAGTCTTAAGTTTAACATAGTATATACACTCTTAATAATAAACTCATAGTTTCATTCCACCTGATCGTGTCCTAAATTATCTATACTATCATACTAACATTTAAATTTACCAACGTTAAAAAAAAGTTAACTTTACACTGAAAATGGCTATCAAAGTCCATGAGCCGGTCTGAAATGAAATGAATTTAGATCGTAGGTCATTTTCATAGAATTCTAACCTATTTACACCTATCTCAGGTTTTCTCAAAGATTAGATCTGTATTCGAGGGCAACATTTCTAAAAACAACTTAAAACCACCTATGTTATCATCACCTCAATTGGGCTGGCTCTATTTCTTCATGGAAATATGCTCTTACGAATTTCTACAAGCCTAATTCGTAGCCACTTAAGTTGGGCGACCATTTTATCTGCTGTACCCGAAAAATCAATGAGGTATACGCAGGACATCCAAAGCAAGGCTGGGTTTTAGAATAATGATAGTCCCGGCTAAAGATCTTATCACACTCCAGCCACCGGGCTCTCCAAGATAATACACAGTAGTCTTACGACATGTTATGGAAGAAACAAACTAACTTTTTGCGGTAGTGTACAAACTTATCTGCTTTTCTCGGGGCTATGTTGGGACAGAAAGGACATCCTATCTACGAGGCACGTCCAGAAAGTAAGCTCCGTTTGGTAATAAAATTAAATTGTGTACAGATACAGAAAAATTATTTATTGCACAACATTCTACACCTCTTAAACTATTTTTCCACATAACTGCCAAACTTTGCAGGTATTTGTCATAGCGTGGCACAAGTTTTTGGATACCTTCTTCATAGAAGTTTGCCGCCGACCCGTAAACGAGAGTGAAGACTCCCCTGTAAGATATCCTACCGTTCGGCTACTACTGTTAGGCAAATTGCGTGCTTACCAGGAGAACTGCGTATGTTTAGGAGTTCTCCTGACCACATACGCAATTTGCCTAACAGTGGTGGACGAATGGTAGGATATCCTGAGTGAGTATAATATATCATGTTTTCTCGGCATTATATCATTCTAGATGTTATAGATATTCTCAATGTTCCTTAACGTTGTTCCATGTTGCTATTCACAACCCTGTCTCAACATATCCCAGTCGCGTAATAGTTTAATCCGTCAACTCACTTATATTTAAAATGTCATAAACCAATTCCACTTTATGATTGTCTGTAGCCATAATTATGTTCATATACCAAAAATTCACAATGTTTATGCAAAATCACTCTACTTACTTCTTGCTGCAACGTGAATTTGCCTGTGTTGAAGTCTCACTGCATAAAATTGATTCTCGCTGCGCTGAGATTAATCACTTTCTCTGACATCTCAAAGTGTCCTATATCTTTCAAAATTCTCGATAGATTTCCCTAAATCTTTTCGTGGTGAAGCCTTATCACTTGGTAAGTATAATGTATACTCTTTAATATCCACGAAATAGAACACTTGTTCGCTATTTAACTAAATGTCCACCGCTCAACTTCACTTAGTTTCAGCGGGGCTCTCGAAACTATTGGCCGGTATCACCGCCGTCTCTCGTGCCGCGTAGGACCGCACTCAGTATCGTGTCAACAGGAATGAACTACCCTCCGTAACACGTCTTGTAGCTTCGAAGTCAGTCGAGAGAAGAACACTTCTAGAAGTCGTCCCCCCTTCAACTCGTCTGAAATTCGGCGCCATTGATGGTCGCGCGCAATGATTGGCGCGCACTTGTAATACAGCTTATTACAGTGCAATTCTTCCCTTTTGCGTCTTTGAAAGAAGTAGTAATATCTTCTTTTAATTTTCTTGAAGTTTTCAGTGGAATAGAATTGTTACATAGGGCTTAAATGGCATAGGTAATCACATTAACTAGGTAAAAATCCATATCTTCTTCCATAAACCCTCCTCTCATTGGCTGAAAGCATATATCCAATGATATAATTTATAACAATTAACTGGTATCATTTCGCGCTATTTCCTTGTTGCTAGGCACTTTCCAATCATCGAGAATATTCTGGGGCGTCTCTGATCACGTGATGGGTTTCTCCCATGGCCTGCATTCGCTAACAAGTCTCGCCTTGAGCCAACTTCCAAGATTTATATTGCAATGTTAAACTGTAGCATGGGCTCGAAAAATAACGTCATTTTCATCATGAACCATCCAAATTTCGGGCGCAGTACTGTACCCGAATTCACATTCGCATTGTGTAATTTTTGCCTGTCATGAAAGTCACGCTAGGCTAAATTTTATCGATGCTAGAATTGAGCACTTAGCATGAAGACGAGTCGAGTCGAGCCGCAGTAAACAACCCAAGGCAATCAGAATATTCGCTCGGAAAAAGCCAAGTCAGAGACGACGAGAACCAGTTTATTTTTGATGCGTGGAGCCGACACATGACAAGTTGCAGGGGCAGCTTCGGCAATCCTGCCCAGGAAATAAAAAAACTCGTAGAAGGGGACTTGAGACTCGTGCAATACTGGACGACGAGAGTCAAAAGCTTGTCAGGAAGATCACGTGGTATGCAGTAGCCAATGAGGAAAATACAGAGCAATTAGAAAAGCGTCTCATTGCGGTACTTATTCCGAGACTAATTAGAAGGTTTTTATTCTCCAAGAAGACGTGAAATATAATTATAAAATATCTTTGATATTGAATTCTTGAGATGGAAGACTCACTGAAGAGTGATGGAGCTAATTGCAATACCTGCCATCAATTCCCGTGAGTTTGTCATGACGACGCGGCTTTTTGAAAAGAAGTGGGGGGTTGTAGCAGGACGACCGTGGCTTCTCTTTCTGGAAACCTTGTGGAGGACCGACATGTTTCATTATGCTCCGATATTGCGCAAGTGTAATCGAATCAAGTACAATATTAATGTGTGGAAACATATCAGGGTAATGTAGACCGGTGATTGAAAGTAAAATTATTTATGTAAAGTTTTTCGAAGTAATTGAACATTTGCGAAAGTATTGAAATTTTGAAATCTAATATTCTACGCAACTTCGTGAAATTATATAGGGCCTAAGTACAACAAGCGATCTATAGTCATATTATAAGGCGGAGACTTCAATGAACTATTATGAACATACAGACATTATTACCACCATAAATGTACAATCGAAATTTAGAGGGATATTCTTGAGCCTTTCGGAAATCGTGTGCTGCTCTGTTTATATGCACGAGGGAATATAGCCTACAGAGATGATGAGGTTATCTGGAGTGACGTAAATGTTGACGAGAAGAGGAAACCATTAACTCGTGTGATATCATCAACATTTATAATCCTACATGGACTACTATTGAAAAAAGGCCAGAAATACCATGATGAAATTTTCGGCGCATGAGATGTAAAACAGAAGAAATAAGAAGATACCAGAATTAGGGCAACTCCATTTCAAATTCAACCCAGAACTAGTGCAAACCAAGTTCAGATCCAGCTCAAGCCAGAACAAGGCAACCCCAGTTCAGATCCAGGACGAGTATATGCTAGTAGGATAAAAAAGACCGGTTCTGGCGCAGGGGCTAATGCGCAAGATGACGGCCACGCGCAACTCCCTATGATATTCTTGTGGGAGGGGGAGTCATTGCTGGCACAGGGGCTAATGCGCAAGATGACGGCCACGCGCAACACCCTATGATATTCTTGTGGGAGGGGGAGTCATTGCTGGCACAGGGGCTAATGCCCAAGATGACGGCCACGCGCAACTCCCTATGATATTCTTGTGGGAGGGGGAGTCATTGCTGGCACAGGGGCTAATGCGCAAGATGACGGCCACGCACAATTCCCTATGATATTCTTGTGGGAGGGGGAGTCATTGCTGGCACAGGGGCTAATGCGCAAGATGACGGCCACGCGCAACTCCCTATGATATTCTTGTGGGAGGGGGAGTCATTGCTGGCGCAGGGGCTAATGCGCAAGATGACGGCCACGCGCAACTCCCTATGATATTCTTGTGGGAGGGGGAGTCATTGCTGGCACAGGAGCTAATGCGCAAGATGACGGCCACGCGCAACTCCCTATGATATTCTTGTGGGAGGGGGAGTAATTGCTGGCACAGGGGCTAATGCGCAAGATGACGGCCACGCGCAACTCCCTATGATATTCTTGTTGGAGGGGGAGTCATTGCTGGCACAGGGGCTAATGCGCAAGATGACGGCCACGGGCAACTCCCTATGATATTCTTGTGGGAGGGGGAGTCATTGCTGGCGCAGGGGCTAATGCGCAAGATGAAGGCCACGCGCAGCTCCCTATGATATTCTTGTGGGAGGGTGAGTCATTGCTGGCGCAGGGGCTAATGCGCAAAATGACGGCCACGCGCAACTCCCTATGATATTCTTGTTGGAGGGGGAGTCATTGCTGGCACAGGGGCTAATGCGCAAGATGACGGCCACGCGCAACTCCCTATGATATTCTTGTGGGAGGGGGAGTCATTGTTAGCGCAGGGGCTAATGCGCAAGATGACGGCCACGCGCAACTCCCTATGATATTCTTGTGGGAGGGGGAGTCATTGCTGGCACAGGGGCTAATGCAGAAGATGACGGCCACGCGCAAATCCCTATGATATTCTTGTGGGAGGGGGAGTCATTGCTGGCGCAGGGGCTAATGCGCAAGATGACGGCCACGCGCAACTCCCTATGATATTCTTGTGGGAGGGTGAGTCATTGCTGGCGCAGGGGCAAATGCGCAAGATGACGGCCACGCGCAACTCCCTATGATATTCTTGTTGGAGGGGGAGTCATTGCTGGCACAGGGGCTAATGCGCAAGATGACGGCCTCGCGCAACTCCCTATGATATTCTTGTGGGAGGGGGAGTCATTGCTGGCGCAGAGGCTAATGCGCAAGATGACGGCCACGCGCAACTCCCTATGATATTCTTGTGGGAGGGGGAGTCAATGCTAGCGCAGGGGCTAATGCGCAAGATGACGGCCACGCGCAACTCCCTATGATATTCTTGTGAGAGGGGGAGTCATTGCTGGCACAGGGGCTAATACGCAAGATGACGTCCACGCGCAACTCCCTATGATATTCTTGTGGGAAGGGGAGTCATTGCTGGCACAGGAGCTAATGCGCAAGATGACGGCCACGCGCAACTCCCTATGATATTCTTGTGGGAGGGGGAGTAATTGCTGGCACAGGGGCTAATGCGCAAGATGACGGCCACGCGCAACTCCCTATGATATTCTTGTTGGAGGGGGAGTCATTGCTGGCACAGGGGCTAATGCGCAAGATGACGGCCACGGGCAACTCCCTATGATATTCTTGTGGGAGGGGGAGTCATTGCTGGCGCAGGGGCTAATGCGCAAGATGAAGGCCACGCGCAGCTCACTATGATATTCTTGTGGGAGGGTGAGTCATTGCTGGCGCAGGGGCTAATGCGCAAAATGACGGCCACGCGCAACTCCCTATGATATTCTTGTTGGAGGGGGAGTCATTGCTGGCACAGGGGCTAATGCGCAAGATGACGGCCACGCGCAACTCCCTATGATATTCTTGTGGGAGGGGGAGTCATTGTTAGCGCAGGGGCTAATGCGCAAGATGACGGCCACGCGCAACTCCCTATGATATTCTTGTGGGAGGGGGAGTCATTGCTGGCACAGGGGCTAATGCAGAAGATGACGGCCACGCGCAACTCCCTATGATATTCTTGTGGGAGGGGGAGTCATTGCTGGCGCAGGGGCTAATGCGCAAGATGACGGCCACGCGCAACTCCCTATGATATTCTTGTGGGAGGGTGAGTCATTGCTGGCGCAGGGGCAAATGCGCAAGATGACGGCCACGCGCAACTCCCTATGATATTCTTGTTGGAGGGGGAGTCATTGCTGGCACAGGGGCTAATGCGCAAGATGACGGCCTCGCGCAACTCCCTATGATATTCTTGTGGGAGGGGGAGTCATTGCTGGCGCAGAGGCTAATGCGCAAGATGACGGCCACGCGCAACTCCCTATGATATTCTTGTGGGAGGGGGAGTCAATGCTAGCGCAGGGGCTAATGCGCAAGATGACGGCCACGCGCAACTCCCTATGATATTCTTGTGAGAGGGGGAGTCATTGCTGGCACAGGGGCTAATACGCAAGATGACGTCCACGCGCAACTCCCTATGATATTCTTGTGGGATGGGGAGTCATTGCTGGCACAGGGGCTAATGCGCAAGATGACGGCCACGCGCAACTCCCTATGATATTCTTGTGGGAGGGGGAGTCATTAATGGCACAGGGGCTAATGCGCAAGATGACGGCCACGCGCAACTCCCTATGATATTCTTGTGGGAGGGGGAGTCAATGCTAGCGCAGGCGCTAATGCGCAAGATGACGGCCACGCGCAACTCCCTATGATATTCTTGTGAGAGGGGGAGTCATTACTGGCACAGGGGCTAATACGCAAGATGACGGCCACGCGCAACTCCCTATGATATTCTTGTGGGAGGGGGGTCATTGCTGGCACAGGGGCTAATGCGCAAGATGACGGCCACGCGCAACTCCCTATGATATTCATGTGGGAGGGGGAGTCATTGCTGGCGCAGGGGCTAATGCGCAAGATGACGGCCACGCGCAACTCCCTATGATATTCTTGTGGTAGGGGGAGTCATTGCTGGCCCAGGGGCTAATGCGCAAGATGACGGCCACGCGCAACTCCCTATGATATTCTTGTGGGAGGGGGAGTCATTGCTGGCGCAGAGGCTAATGCGCAAGATGACGGCCAAGCGCAACTCCCTATGATATTCTTGTGGGAGGGGGAGTCATTGCTGGCACAGGGGCTAATGCGCAAGATGACGGCCACGCGCAACTCCCTATGATATTCTTGTGGGAGGGTGAGTCATTGCTGGCACAGGGGCTAATGCGCAAGATGACGGCCACGCGCAACTCCCTATGATATTCTTGTGGGAGGGGGAGTAATTGCTGGCGCTGAGGCTAATGCGCAAGATGAAGGCCACGCGCAACTCCCTATGATATTCTTGTGGGAGGGGGAGTAATTGCTGGCGCAGGGGCTAATGCGCAAGATGACGGCCACGCGCAACTCCCTATGATATTCTTGTGGGAGGGGGAGTCATTGCTAGCGCAGGGGCTAAGGCGCAAGATGACGGCCACGCACAACTCCCTATGATATTCTTGTGGGAGGGGGAGTCATTGCTGGCACAAGGGCTAATGCGCAAGATGACGGCCACGCGCAACTCCCTATGATATTCTTGTGGGAGGGGGAGTCATTGCTGGCACAGGGGCTAATGCGCAAGATGACGGCCACGCGCAACTCCCTATGATATTCTTGTGGGAGGGGGAGTCATTGCTGGCACAGGGGCTAATGCGCAAGATGACGGCCACGCGCAACTCCCTATGATATTCTTGTGGGAGGGTTAGTCATTGCTGGCACAGGGGCTAATGCGCAAGATGACGGCCAAGCGCAACTTCCTATGATATTCTTGTGGGAGGGGTAGTCATTGCTGGCACAGCGGCTAATGCGCAAGATGACGGCCACGCGCAACTCCCTATGATATCCTTGTGGAAGGGGGAGTCATTGCTAGCACAGGGGCTCATGCGCAAGATGACGGCCACGCGCAACTCCCTATGATATTCTTGTGGGAGGGGGAGTCATTGCTGGCGCAGGGGCTAATGCGCAAGATGACGGCCACGCGCAACTCCCTATGATATTCTTGTGGGAGGGTGAGTCATTGCTGGTACAGGGGCTAATGCGCAAGATGACGGCCACGCGCAACTCTCTATGATATTCTTGTGGGAGGGTGAGTCATTGCTGGCACAGGGGTTAATGGGCAAGATGACGGCCACGCGCAACTCCCTATGATATTCTTGTGGGAGGGGGAGTCAATGCTAGCGCAGGGGCTAATGCACAAAATGACGGCCACGCGCAACTCCCTATGATATTCTTGTGGGAGGGGGAGTCATTGCTGGCACAGGGGCTAATACGCAAGATGACGGCCACGCGCAACTCCCTATGATATTCTTGTGGGAGGGGGAGTCATTGCTGGCACAGGGGCTAATGCGCAAGATGACGGCCACGCGCAACTCCCTATGATATTCTTGTGGGAGGGGAAGTCATTGCTGGCACAGGGGCTAATGCGCAAGATGACGGCCACGCGCAACTCCCTATGATATTCTTGTGGGAGGGGGTCATTGCTGGCACAGGGGCTAATGCGCAAGATGACGGCCACGCGCAACTCCCTATGATATTCTTGTGGGAGGGGGAGTCATTGCTGGCGCAGGGGCTAATGCGCAAGACGACGGCCACGCGCAACTCCCTATGATATTCTTGTGGGAGGGGTAGTCATTGCTGGCACAGGGGCTAAAGCGCAAGATGACGGCCACGCGCAACTCCCTATGATATTCTTGTGGGAGGGGGAGTCATTGCTGGCGCAGAGGCTAATGCGCAAGATGACGGCCAAGCGCAACTCCCTATGATATTCTTATGGGAGGGGGAGTCATTGCTGGCACAGGGGGTTATGCGCAAGATGACGGCCACGCGCAACTCCCTATGATATTCTTGTGGGAGGGGGAGTCATTGCTGGCACAGGGGCTACTGCGCAAGATGACGGCCACGCGCAACTCCCTATGATATTCTTGTGGGAGGGTGAGTCATTGCTGGCACAGGGGCTAATGCGCAGGATGACGGCCACGCGCAACTCCCTATGATATTCTTGTGGGAGGGGGAGTTATTGCTGGCGCAGAGGCTAATGCGCAAGATAACGGCCACGCACAACTCCCTATGGTATTCTTGTGGGAGGGGGAGTCATTGCTGGCGCAGGGGCTAATGCGCAAGATGACGGCCATGCGCAACTCCCTATGATATTCTTGTTGGAGGGGGAGTCATTGCTGGCACAGGGGCTAATGCGCAAGATGACGGCCACGCGCAACTCCCTATGATATTCTTGTGGGAGGGGGAGTCATTGCTTGCGCAGGGGCTAATGCGCAAGATGACGGCCACGCGCAACTCCCTATGATATTCTTGTGGGAGGGGGAGTCATTGCTAGCGCAGGGGCTAATGCGCAAGATGACGGCCACGCGCAACTCCCTATGATATTCTTGTGGGAGGGGGAGTCATTGCTGGCACAGGGGCTAATGCGCAAGATGACGGCCACGCGCAACTCCATATGATATCCATGTGGGAGGGGGAGTCATTGCTAGCGCAGGGGCTAATGCGCAAGATGACGGCCACGCGCAACTCCCTATGATATTCTTGTGGGAGGGTTATTCATTGCTGGCGCAGAGGCAAATGCGCAAGATGACGGCCACGCGCAACTCCCTATGATATTCTTGTGGGAGGGGGAGTCAATGCTAGCGCAGGGGCTAATGCACAAAATGACGGCCACGCGCAACTCCCTATGATATTCTTGTGGGAGGGGGAGTCATTGCTGGCACAGGGGCTAATACGCAAGATGACGGCCACGCGCAACTCCCTATGATATCCTTGTGGGAGGGGGAGTCATTGCTGGCACAGGGGCTAATGCGCAAGATGACGGCCACGCGCAACTCCCTATGATATTCTTGTGGGAGGGGGAGTCATTGCTGGCACAGGGGCTAATGCGCAAGATGACGGCCACGCGCAACTCCCTATGATATTCTTGTGGGAGGCGGAGTCATTGCTGGCACAGGGGCTAATGCGCAGGATGACGGCCACGCGCAACTTTCTATGATATTCTTGTGGGAGGGGGAGTCATTGCTGGCACAGGGGCTAATGCGCAAGATGACGGCCACGCGCAACTCCCTATGATATTCTTGTGGGAGGGGGAGTCTTTGCTGGCACAGGGGCTAATGCGCAAGATGACGACCACGCGCAACTCCCTATGATATTCTTGTGGGAGGGGGAGTCATTGCTGGCGCAGGGGCTCATGCGCAAGATGACGGCCACGCGCAACTCTCTATGATATTCTTGTGGGAGGGTGAGTCATTGCTGGCACAGGGGCTAATGGGCAAGATGACGGCCACGCGCAACTCCCTATGATATTCTTGTGGGAGGGGGAGTCATTGCTGGCACAGGGGCTAATGCGCAAGATGACGGCCACGCGCAACTCTCTATTATATTCTTGTGGGAGGGTGAGTCATTGCTGGCACTGGGGCTAATGGGCAAGATGACGGCCACGCGCAACTCCCTATGATATTCTTGTGGGAGGGGGAGTCATTGCTGGCACAGGGGCTAATGCGCAAGATGACGGCCACGCGCAACACCCTATGATATTCTTGTGGGAGGGGGAGTCATTGCTGGCACAGGGGCTAATGCGCAAGATGACGGCCACGCGCAACTCCCTATGATATTCTTGTGGGAGGGGGAGTCATTGCTGGCGCAGGGGCTAATGCGCAAGATGACGGCCACGCGCAACTCCCTATGATATTCTTGTGGGAGGGGGAGTCATTGCTGGCACAGGGGCTAATGCAGAAGATGACGGCCACGCGCAACTCCCTATGATATTCTTGTGGGAGGGGGAGTCATTGCTGGCGCAGGGGCTAATGCGCAAGATGACGGCCACGCGCAACTCCCTATGATATTCTTGTGGGAGGGTGAGCCATTGCTGGCGCAGGGGCTAATGCGCAAGATGACGGCCACGCGCAACTCCCTATGATATTCGTGTGGGAGGGGGATTCATTGCTGGCACAGGGGCTAATGCGCAAGATGACGGCCTCGCGCAACTCCCTATGATATTCTTGTGGGAGGGGGAGTCATTGCTGGCGCAGAGGCTAATGCGCAAGATGACGGCCACGCGCAACTCCCTATGATATTCTTGTGGGAGGGGGGAGTCAATGCTAGCGCAGGGGCTAATGCGCAAGATGACGGCCACGCGCAACTCCCTATGATATTCTTGTGGGAGGGGGAGTCATTGTTGGCACAGGGGCTAATACGCAAGATGACGTCCACGCGCAACTCCCTATGATATTCTTGTGGGATGGGGAGTCATTGCTGGCACAGGGGCTAATGCGCAAGATGACGGCCACGCGCAACTCCCTATGATATTCTTGTGGGAGGGGGAGTCATTAATGGCACAGGGGCTAATGCGCAAGATGACGGCCACGCGCAACTCCCTATGATATTCTTGTGGGAGGGGGAGTCAATGCTAGCGCAGGGGCTAATGCGCAAGATGACGGCCACGCGCAACTCCCTATGATATTCTTGTGGGAGGGGGAGTCATTGCTGGCACAGGGGCTAATACGCAAGATGACGGCCACGCGCAACTCCCTATGATATTCTTGTGGGAGGGGGGGTCATTGCTGGCACAGGGGCTAAAGCGCAAGATGACGGCCACGCGCAACTCCCTATGATATTCTTGTGGGAGGGTTATTCATTGCTGGCGCAGAGGCAAATGCGCAAGATGACGGCCACGCGCAACTCCCTATGATATTCTTGTGGGAGGGGGAGTCAATGCTAGCGCAGGGGCTAATGCACAAAATGACGGGCACGCGCAACTCCCTATGATATTCTTGTGGGAGGGGGAGTCAATGCTAGCGCAGGGGCTAATGCACAAAATGACGGCCACGCGCAACTCCCTATGATATTCTTGTGGGAGGGGAGTCATTGCTGGCTCAGGGGCTAATACGCAAGATGACGGCCACGCGCAACTCCCTATGATATTCTTGTGGGAGGGGGAGTCAATGCTAGCGCAGGGGCTAATGCGCAAGATGACGGCCACGCGCAATTCCCTATGATATTCTTGTGGGAGGGGGAGTCATTGCTGGCGCAGGGGCTAATGCGCAAGATGACGGCCACGCGCAACTCCCTATGATATTCTTGTGTGAGTGTTAGTCATTGCTGGCACAGGGGCTAATGCGCAAGATGACGGCCAAGCGCAACTTCCTATGATATTCTTGTGGGAGGGGGAGTCATTGCTTGCGCAGGGGCTAATGCGCAAGATGACTGCCACGCGCAACTACCTATGACATTCTTGTGGGAGGGGGAGTCATTGCTAGCGCAGGGGCTAATGCGCAAGATGACGGCCACGCGCAACTACCTACGATATTCTTGTGGGAGGGGGAGTCATTGCTGGCACAGGGGCTAATGCGCAAGATGACGGCCACGCGCAACTCCATATGATATCCTTGTGGGAGGGGGAGTCATTGTTAGCGCAGGGGCTAATGCGCAAGATGACGGCCACGCGCAACTCCCTATGATATTCTTGTGGGAGGGTTATTCATTGCTGGCGCAGAGGCAAATGCGCAAGATGACGGCCACGCGCAACTCCCTATGATATTCTTGTGGGAGGGGGAGTCAATGCTAGCGCAGGGGCTAATGCACAAAATGACGGCCACGCGCAACTCCCTATGATATTCATGTGGGAGGGGGAGTCAATGCTAGCGCAGGGGCTAATGCACAAAATGACGGCCACGCGCAACTCCCTATGATATTCTTGTGGGAGGGGGAGTCATTGCTGGCTCAGGGGCTAATACGCAAGATGACGGCCACGCGCAACTCCCTATGATATCCTTGTGGGAGGGGGAGTCATTGCTGGCACAGGGGCTAATGCGCAAGATGACGGCCACGCGCAACTCCCTATGATATTCTTGTGGGAGGGGGAGTCATTGCTGGCACAGGGGCTAATGCGCAAGATGACGGCCACGCGCAACTCCCTATGATATTCTTGTGGGGGGCGGAGTCATTGCTGGCACAGGGGCTAATGCGCAGGATGACGGCCACGCGCAACTTTCTATGATATTCTTGTGGGAGGGGGAGTCATTGCTGGCACAGGGGCTAATGCGCAAGATGACGGCCACGCGCAACTCCCTATTATATTCTTGTGGGAGGGGGAGTCATTGCTGGCGCAGGGGCTCATGCGCAAGATGACGGCCACGCGCAACTCTCTATGATATTCTTGTGGGAGGGTGAGTCATTGCTGGCACAGGGGCTAATGGGCAAGATGACGGCCACGCGCAACTCCCTATGATATTCTTGTTGGAGGGGGAGTCATTGCTGGCACAGGGGCTAATGCGCAAGATGACGGCCACGCGCAACTCTCTATGATATTCTTGTGGGAGGGGGAGTCATTGCTGGCACTGGGGCTAATGGGCAAGATGACGGCCACGCGCAACTCCCTATGATATTCTTGTGGGAGGGGGAGTCATTGCTGGCACAGGGGCTAATGCGCAAGATGACGGCCACGCGCAACACCCTATGATATTCTTGTGGGAGGGGGAGTCATTGCTGGCACAGGGGCTAATGCGCAAGATGAAGGCCACGCGCAACTCCCTATGATATTCTTGTGGGAGGGGGAGTCATTGCTGGCGCAGGGGCTAATGCGCAAGATGACGGCCACGCGCAACTCCCTATGATATTCTTGTGGGAGGGGGAGTCATTGCTGGCACAGGGGCTAATGCAGAAGATGACGGCCACGCGCAACTCCCTAAGATATTCTTGTGGGAGGGGGAGTCATTGCTGGCGCAGGGGCTAATGCGCAAGATGACGGCCACGCGCAACTCCCTATGATATTCTTGTGGGAGGGTGAGCCATTGCTGGCGCAGGGGCTAATGCGCAAGATGACGGCCACGCGCAACTCCCTATGATATTCTTGTGGGAGGGGGATTCATTGCTGGCACAGGGGCTAATGCGCAAGATGACGGCCTCGCGCAACTCCCTATGATATTCTTGTGGGAGGGGGAGTCATTGCTGGCGCAGAGGCTAATGCGCAAGATGACGGCCACGCGCAACTCCCTATGATATTCTTGTGGGAGGGGGAGTCAATGCTAGCGCAGGGGCTAATGCGCAAGATGACGGCCACGCGCAACTCCCTATGATATTCTTGTGGGAGGGGGAGTCATTGCTGGCACAGGGGCTAATACGCAAGATGACGGCCACGCGCAATCCCTATGATATTCTTGTGGGAGGGGGGTCATTGCTGGCACAGGGGCTAATGCGCAAGATGACGGCCACGCGCAATTCCCTATGATATTCTTGTGGGAGGGGGAGTCATTGCTGGCGCAGGGGCTAATGCGCAAGATGACGGCCACGCGCAACTCCCTATGATATTCTTGTGGGACGGGTAGTCATTGCTGGCACAGGGGCTAATGAGCAAGATGACGGCCACGCGCAACTCCCTATGATATTCTTGTGGGAGGGGGAGTAATTGCTGGCGCAGGGGCTAATGCGCAAGATGACGGCCACGCGCAACTCCCTATGATATTATTATGGGAGGGGGATTCATTGCTGGCACAGGGGCTAATGCGCAAGATGACGGCCACGCGTAACTCCCTATGATATTCTTGTGGGAGGGGGAGTCATTGCAAGCGCAGGGGCTAAGGCGCAAGATGACGGCCACGCACAACTCCCTATGATATTCTTTTGGGAGGGGGAGTCATTGCTGGCACAAGGGCTAATGCGCAAGATGACGGCCACGCGCAACTCCCTATGATATTCTTGTGGGAGGGGGAGTCATTTCTGGCACAGGGGCTAATGCGCAAGATGACGGTCACGCGCAACTCCCTATGATATTCTTGTGGGAGGGGGAGTCATTGCTGGCACAGGGGCTAATGCGCAAGATGACGGCCACGCGCAACTCCCTATGATATTCTTGTGTGAGGGTTAGTCATTGCTGGCACAGGGGCTAATGCGCAAGATGACGGCCAAGCGCAACTTCCTATGATATTCTTGTGGGAGGGGTAGTCATTGCTGGCACAGCGGCTTATGCGCAAGATGACGGCCACGCGCAACTCCCTATGACATTCTTGTGGAAGGGGGAGTCATTGCTAGCACAGGGGCTCATGCGCAAGATGACGGCCACGCGCAACTCCCTATGATATTCTTGTGGGAGGGGGAGTCATTGCTGGCGCAGAGGCTAATGCGCAAGATGACGGCCACGCGCAACTCCCTATGAGATTCTTGTGGGAGGGGGAGTCGTTGCTGGCGCAGGGGCTAATGCGCAAGATGACGGCCACGCGCAACTCCCTATGATATTCTTGTGGGAGGGGGAGTCATTGCTGGCACAGGGGCTAATGCGAGAGATGAAGGCCACGCGCAACTCCCTATGATATTCTTTTGGGAGGGGGAGTCATTGCTAGCGCAGGGGCTAATGCGCAAGATGACGGCCACGCGCAACTCCCTATGATATTCTTGTGGGAGGGGGAGTCATTGCTGGCACAGGGGCTAATGCGCAAGATGACGGCCACGCGCAACTCCCTATGATATTCTTGTGGGAGGGGGAGTCATTGCTGGCGCAGGGGCTAATGCGCAAGATGACGGCCACGCGCAACTCCCTATGATATTCTTGTGGGAGGGTGAGTCATTGCTGGCGCAGGGGATAATGCGCAAGATGACGACCAGGCGCAACTCCCTATGATATTCTTGTGGGAGGGTGAGTCATTGCTTGTACAGGGGCTAATGCGCAAGATGACGGCCGCGCGAAACTCCCTATGATATTCTTGTGGGAGGGTGAGTCATTGCTGGCGCAGAGGCTAATGCGCAAGATGACGGCCACGCACAACTCCCTATGGTATTCTTGTGGGAGGGGGAGTCATTGCTGGCGCAGGGGCTAATGCGCAAATGACGGCCACGCGCAACTCCCTATGATATTCTTGTGGGAGGGGGAGTCATTGCTGGCACAGGGGCTCATGCGCAAGATGACGGCCACGCGCAACTCCCTATGATATTCTTGTGGGAGGGGGAGTCATTGCTGGCGCAGGGGCTAATGCGCAAGATGACGGCCACGCGCAACTCCCTATGATATTCTTGTGGGAGGGGGATTCATTGCTGGCGCAGAGGCTAATGCGCAAGATGACGGCCACGCGCAACTCCCTATGATATTCTTGTGGGAGGGGGAGTCAATGCTAGCGCAGGGGCTAAGGCGCAAGATGACGGCCACGCGCAACTCCCTATGATATTCTTGTGGGAGGGGGAGTCATTGATGGCACAGGGGCTAATGCGCAAGATGTTGGCCACGCGCAACTCCCTATGATATTCTTGTGGGAGGGGGAGTCATTGCTGGCACAGGGGCTAATGCGCAAGATGACGGCCACGCGCAACTCCCTATGATATTCTTGAGGGAGGGGGAGTCATTGCCGGCGCAGAGACTAATGCGCAAGATGACGGCCAAGCGCAACTCCCTATGATATTCTTGTGGGAGGGGGAGTCATTGCTGGCACAGGGGCTACTGCGCAAGATGACGGCCACGCGCAACTCCCTTTGATATTCTTGTGGGAGGGTGAGTCATTTCTGGCACAGGGGCTAATGCGCAGGATGACGGCCACGCGCAACTCCCTATGATATTCTTGTGGGAGGGGGAGTTATTGCTGGCGCAGAGGCTAATGCGCAAGATGACGGCCACGCACAACTCTCTATGGTATTCTTGTGGGAGGGGGAGTCATTGCTGGCGCAGGGGCTAATGCGCAAATGACGGCCACGCGCAACTCCCTATGATATTCTTGTGGGAGGGGGAGTCATTGCTGGCACAGGGGCTAATGCGCAAGATGACGGCCACGCGCAACTCCCTATGATATTCTTGTGGGAGGGGGAGTCATTGCTAGCGCAGGGGCTAATGCGCAAGATGACGGCCACGCGCAACTCCCTATGATATTCTTGTGGGAGGGGGAGTCATTGCTAGCGCAGGGGCTAATGCGCAAGATGACGGCCACGCGCAACTCCCTATGATATTCTTGTGGGAGGGGGAGTCATTGCTGGCACAGGGGCTAATGCGCAAGATGACGGCCACGCGCAACTCCATATGATATCCTTGTGGGAGGGGGAGTCATTGCTAGCGCAGGGGCTAATGCGCAAGATGACGGCCACGCGCAACTCCCTATGATATTGTTGTGGTAGGGTTATTAATTGCTGGCGCAGAGGCTAATGCGCAAGATGACGGCCACGCGCAACTCCCTATGATATTCTTGTGGGAGGGGGAGTCAATGCTAGCGCAGGGGCTAATGCACAAAATGACGGCCACGCGCAACTCCCTATGATATTCTTGTGGGAGGGGGAGTCATTGCTGGCACAGGGGCTAATACGCAAGATGACGGCCACGCGCAACTCCCTATGATATTCTTGTGGGAGGGGGAGTCATTGCTGGCACAGGGGCTAATGCGCAAGATGACGGCCACGCGCAACTCCCTATGATATTCTTGTGGGAGGGGAAGTCATTGCTGGCACAGGGGCTAATGCGCAAGATGACGGCCACGCGCAACTCCCTATGATATTCTTGTGGGAGGGGGGTCATTGCTGGCACAGGGGCTAATGCGCAAGATGACGGCCACGCGCAACTCCCTATGATATTCTTGTGGGAGGGGGAGTCATTGCTGGCGCAGGGGCTAATGCGCAAGACGACGGCGACGCGCAACTCCCTATGATATTCTTGTGGGAGGGGTAGTCATTGCTGGCACAGGGGCTAATGCGCAAGATGACGGCCACGCGCAACTCCCTATGATATTCTTGTGGGAGGGGGAGTCATTGCTGGCGCAGAGGCTAATGCGCAAGATGACGGCCAAGCGCAACTCCCTATGATATTCTTATGGGAGGGGGAGTCATTGCTGGCACAGGGGCTAATGCGCAAGATGACGGCCACGCGCAACTCCCTATGATATTCTTGTGGGAGGGTGAGTCATTGCTGGCACAGGGGCTAATGAGCAAGATGACGGCCACGCGCAACTCCCTATGATATTCTTGTGGGAGGGGGAGTAATTGCTGGCGCAGAGGTTAATGCGCAAGATGACGGCCACGCGCAACTCCCTATGATATTCTTGTGGGAGGGGGAGTAATTGCTGACGCAGGGGCTAATGCGCAAGATGACGGCCACGCGCAACTCCCTATGATATTCTTGTGGGAGGGGGATTCATTGCTGGCACAGGGGCTAATGCGCAAGATGACGGCCACGCGCAACTCCCTATGATATTCTTGTGGGAGGGGGAGTCATTGCAAGCGCAGGGGCTAAGGCGCAAGATGACGGCCACGCACAACTCCCTATGATATTCTTTTGGGAGGGGGAGTCATTGCTGGCACAAGGGCTAATGCGCAAGATGACGGCCACGCGCAACTCCCTATGATATTCTTGTGGGAGGGGGAGTCATTGCTGGCACAGGGGCTAATGCGCAAGATGACGGCCACGCGCAACTCCCTATGATATTCTTGTGGGAGGGGGAGTCATTGCTGGCCCAGGGGCTAATGCGCAAGATGACGGCCACGCGCAACTCCCTATGATATTCTTGTGGGAGGGTTAGTCATTGCTGGCACAGGGGCTAATGCGCAAGATGACGGCCAAGCGCAACTTACTATGATATTCTTGTGGGAGGGGTAGTCATTGCTGGCACAGCGGCTAATGCGCAAGATGAAGGCCACGCGCAACTCCCTATGACATTCTTGTGGAAGGGGGAGTCATTGTTAGCACAGGGGCTCATGCGCAAGATGACGGCCACGCGCAACTCCCTATGATATTCTTGTGGGAGGGGGAGTCATTGCTGGCGCAGGGGCTAATGCGCAAGATGACGGCCACGCGCAACTCCCTATGATATTCTTGTGGGAGGGGGAGTCATTGCTGGCACAGGGGCTCATGCGCAAGATGACGGCCACGCGCAACTCCCTATGATATTCTTGTGGGAGGGGGAGTCATTGCTGGCGCAGGGGCTAATGCGCAAGATGACGGCCACGCGCAACTCCCTATGATATTCTTGTGGGAGGGGGATTCATTGCTGGCGCAGAGGCTAATGCGCAAGATGACGGCCACGCGCAACTCCCTATGATATTCTTGTGGGAGGGGGAGTCAATGCTAGCGCAGGGGCTAAAGCGCAAGATGACGGCCACGCGCAACTCCCTATGATATTCTTGTGGGAGGGGGAGTCATTGATGGCACAGGGGCTAATGCGCAAGATGTTGGCCACGCGCAACTCCCTATGATATTCTTGTGGGAGGGGGAGTCATTGCTGGCACAGGGGCTAATGCGCAAGATGACGGCCACGCGCAACTCCCTATGATATTCTTGAGGGAGGGGGAGTCATTGCCGGCGCAGAGACTAATGCGCAAGATGACGGCCAAGCGCAACTCCCTATGATATTCTTGTGGGAGGGGGAGTCATTGCTGGCACAGGGGCTACTGCGCAAGATGACGGCCACGCGCAACTCCCTTTGATATTCTTGTGGGAGGGTGAGTCATTTCTGGCACAGGGGCTAATGCGCAGGATGACGGCCACGCGCAACTCCCTATGATATTCTTGTGGGAGGGGGAGTTATTGCTGGCGCAGAGGCTAATGCGCAAGATGACGGCCACGCACAACTCTCTATGGTATTCTTGTGGGAGGGGGAGTCATTGCTGGCGCAGGGGCTAATGCGCAAGATGACGGCCACGCGCAACTCCCTATGATATTCTTGTGGGAGGGGGAGTCATTGCTGGCACAGGGGCTAATGCGCAAGATGACGGCCACGCGCAACTCCCTATGATATTCTTGTGGGAGGGGGAGTCATTGCTAGCGCAGGGGCTAATGCGCAAGATGACGGCCACGCGCAACTCCCTATGATATTCTTGTGGGAGGGGGAGTCATTGCTAGCGCAGGGGCTAATGCGCAAGATGACGGCCACGCGCAACTCCCTATGATATTCTTGTGGGAGGGGGAGTCATTGCTGGCGCAGGGGCTAATGCGCAAGATGACGGCCACGCGCAACTCCATATGATATCCTTGTGGGAGGGGGAGTCATTGCTAGCGCAGGGGCTAATGCGCAAGATGACGGCCACGCGCAACTCCCTATGATATTGTTGTGGTAGGGTTATTAATTGCTGGCGCAGAGGCTAATGCGCAAGATGACGGCCACGCGCAACTCCCTATGATATTCTTGTGGGAATGGGAGTCAATGCTAGCGCAGGGGCTAATGCACAAAATGACGGCCACGCGCAACTCCCTATGATATTCTTGTGGGAGGGGGAGTCATTGCTGGCACAGGGGCTAATACGCAAGATGACGGCCACGCGCAACTCCCTATGATATTCTTGTGGGAGGGGGAGTCATTGCTGGCACAGGGGCTAATGCACAAGATGACGGCCACGCGCAACTCCCTATGATATTCTTGTGGGAGGGGAAGTCATTGCTGGCACAGGGGCTAATGCGCAAGATGACGGCCACGCGCAACTCCCTATGATATTCTTGTGGGAGGGGGGTCATTGCTGGCACAGGGGCTAATGCGCAAGATGACGGCCACGCGCAACTCCCTATGATATTCTTGTGGGAGGGGGAGTCATTGCTGGCGCAGGGGCTAATGCGCAAGACGACGGCCACGCGCAACTCCCTATGATATTCTTGTGGGAGGGGTAGTCATTGCTGGCACAGGGGCTAATGCGCAAGATGACGGCCACGCGCAACTCCCTATGATATTCTTGTGGGAGGGGGAGTCATTGCTGGCGCAGAGGCTAATGCGCAAGATGACGGCCAAGCGCAACTCCCTATGATATTCTTATGGGAGGGGGAGTCATTGCTGGCACAGGGGCTAATGCGCAAGATGACGGCCACGCGCAACTCCCTATGATATTCTTGTGGGAGGGTGAGTCATTGCTGGCACAGGGGCTAATGAGCAAGATGACGGCCACGCGCAACTCCCTATGATATTCTTGTGGGAGGGGGAGTAATTGCTGGCGCAGAGGTTAATGCGCAAGATGACGGCCACGCGCAACTCCCTATGATATTCTTGTGGGAGGGGGAGTAATTGCTGGCGCAGGGGCTAATGCGCAAGATGACGGCCACGCGCAACTCCCTATGATATTCTTGTGGGAGGGGGATTCATTGCTGGCACAGGGGCTAATGCGCAAGATGATGGCCACGCGCAACTCCCTATGATATTCTTGTGGGAGGGGGAGTCATTGCAAGCGCAGGGGCTAAGGCGCAAGATGACGGCCACGCACAACTCCCTATGATATTCTTTTGGGAGGGGGAGTCATTGCTGGCACAAGGGCTAATGCGCAAGATGACGGCCACGCGCAACTCCCTATGATATTCTTGTGGGAGGGGAGTCATTGCTGGCACAGGGGCTAATGCGCAAGATGACGGCCACGCGCAACTCCCTATGATATTCTTGTGGGAGGGGGAGTCATTGCTGGCACAGGGGCTAATGCGCAAGATGACGGCCACACGCAACTCCCTATGATATTCTTGTGGGAGGGTTAGTCATTGCTGGCACAGGGGCTAATGCGCTAGATGACGGCCAAGCGCAACTTCCTATGATATTCTTGTAGGAGGGGTAGTCATTGCTGGCACAGCGGCTAATGCGCAAGATGACGGCCACGCGCAACTCCCTATGACATTCTTGTGGAAGGGGGAGTCATTGCTAGCACAGGGGCTCATGCGCAAGATGACGGCCACGCGCAACTCCCTATGATATTCTTGTGGGAGGGGGAGTCATTGCTGGCGCAGGGGCTAATGCGCAAGATGACGGCCACGCGCAACTCCCTATGATATTCTTGTGGGAGGGGGAGTCATTGCTGGCGCAGAGGCTAATGCGCAAATGACGGCCACGCGCAACTCCCTATGATATTCTTGTGGGAGGGGGAGTCATTGCTAGCGCAGGGGCTAATGCGCAAGATGACGGCCACGTGCAACTCCTATGATATTCTTGTGGGAGGGGGAGTCATTGCTGGCGCAGAGGCTAATGCGCAAGATGACGGCCACGCACAACTACCTATGAGATTCTTGTGGGAGGGGGAGTCATTGCTGGCGCAGGGGCTAATGCGCAAGATGACGGCCACGCGCAACTCCCTATGATATTCTTGTGGGAGGGGGAGTCATTGATGGCACAGGGGCTAATGCGCAAGATGAAGGCCACGCGCAACTCCCTATGATATTCTTGTGGGAGGGGGAGTCATTGCTAGCGCAGGGGCTAATGCGCAAGATGACGGCCACGCGCAACTCCCTATGATATTCTTGTGGGAGGGGGAGTCATTGCTGGCACAGCGGCTAATGCGCAAGATGACGGCCACGCGCAACTACCTATGATATTCTTGTGGGAGGGGGAGTCATTGCTGGCGCAGGGGCTAATGCGCAAGATGACGGCCACGCGCAACTCCCTATGATATTCTTGTGGGAGGGTGAGTCGTTGCTGGCGCAGGGGCTAATGCGCAAGATGACGACCACGCGCAACTCCCTATGATATTCTTGTGGGAGGGTGAGTCATTGCTGGTACAGGGGCTAATGCGCAAGATGACGACCGCACGAAACTCCCTATGATATTCTTGTGGGAGGGTGAGTCGTTACTGGCGCAGAGGCTAATGCGCAAGATGACGGCCACGCGCAACTCCCTATGATATTCTTGTGGGAGGGGGAGACAATGCTAGCGCAGGGGCTAATGCGCAAGATGACGGCCACGCGCAACTCCC
This sequence comes from Meconema thalassinum, assembly GCA_946902985.2. NCBI lineage: Eukaryota > Metazoa > Arthropoda > Insecta > Orthoptera > Tettigoniidae > Meconema > Meconema thalassinum. The sequence goes on along the minus strand of OX336389.2, from coordinate 1,519,792,457 downwards.
TATGATATTCTTGTGGGAGGGGGAGTAATTGATGGCACAGGGGCTAATGCGCAAGATGTTGGCCACGCGCAACTCCCTATGATATTCTTGTGGGAGGGGGAATCATTGCTGGCACAGGGGCTAATGCGCAAGATGACGGCCACGCGCAACTCCCTATGATATTCTTGAGGGAGGGGGAGTCATTGCTGGCGCAGAGGCTAATGCGCAAGATGACGGCCAAGTGCAACTCCCTATGATATTCTTGTGGGAGGGGGAGTCATTGCTGGCACAGAGGCTACTGCGCAAGATGACGGCCACGCGCAACTCCCTATGATATTCTTGTGGGAGGGGGAGTCATTGCTGGCACAGGGGCTAATGCGCAAGATGACGGCCACGCGCAACTCCCTATGATATTCTTGTGGGAGGGGGAGTCATTGCTAGCGCAGGGGCTAATGCGCAAGATGACGGCCACGCGCAACTCCCTATGATATTCTTGTGGGAGGGGGAGTCATTGCTGGCGCAGGGGCTAATGCGCAAGATGACGGCCACGCGCAACTCCCTATGATATTCTTGTGGGAGGGTGAGCCATCGCTGGCGCAGGGGCTAATGCGCAAGATGACGGCCACGCGCAACTCCCTATGATATTCTTGTGGGAGGGGGATTCATTGCTGGCACAGGGGCTAATGCGCAAGATGACGGCCTCGCGCAACTCCCTATGATATTCTTGTGGGAGGGGGAGTTATTGCTGGCGCAGAGGCTAATGCGCAAGATGACGGCCACGCGCAACTCCCTATGATATTCTTGTGGGAGGGGGAGTCAATGCTAGCGCAGGGGCTAATGCGCAAGATGACGGCCACGCGCAACTCCCTATGATATTCTTGTGGGAGGGGGAGTCATTGCTGGCACAGGGGCTAATACGCAAGATGACGGCCACGCGCAATCCCTATGATATTCTTGTGGGAGGGGGGTCATTGCTGGCACAGGGGCTCATGCGCAAGATGACGGCCACGCGCAATTCCCTATGATATTCTTGTGGGAGGGGGAGTCATTGCTGGCGCAGGGGCTAATGCGCAAGATGACGGCCACGCGCAACTCCCTATGATATTCTTGAGGGACGGGTAGTCATTGCTGGCACAGGGGCTAATGAGCAAGATGACGGCCACGCGCAACTCCCTATGATATTCTTGTGGGAGGGGGAGTAATTGCTGGCGCAGGGGCTAATGCGCAAGATGACGGCCACGCGCAACTCCCTATGATATTATTATGGGAGGGGGATTCATTGCTGGCACAGGGGCTAATGCGCAAGATGACGGCCACGCGTAACTCCCTATGATATTCTTGTGGGAGGGGGAGTCATTGCAAGCGCAGGGGCTAAGGCGCAAGATGACGGCCACGCACAACTCCCTATGATATTCTTTTGGGAAGGGGAGTCATTGCTGGCACAAGGGCTAATGCGCAAGATGACGGCCACGCGCAACTCCCTATGATATTCTTGTGGGAGGGGGAGTCATTGCTGGCACAGGGGCTAATGCGCAAGATGACGGTCACGCGCAACTCCCTATGATATTCTTGTGGGAGGGGGAGTCATTGCTGGCACAGGGGCTAATGCGCAAGATGACGGCCACGCGCAACTCCCTATGATATTCTTGTGTGAGGGTTAGTCATTGCTGGCACAGGGGCTAATGCGCAAGATGACGGCCAAGCGCAACTTCCTATGATATTCTTGTGGGAGGGGTAGTCATTGCTGGCACAGCGGCTTATGCGCAAGATGACGGCCACGCGCAACTCCCTATGACATTCTTGTGGAAGGGGGAGTCATTGCTAGCACAGGGGCTCATGCGCAAGATGACGGCCACGCGCAACTCCCTATGATATTCTTGTGGGAGGGGGAGTCATTGCTGGCGCAGAGGCTAATGCGCAAGATGACGGCCACGCGCAACTCCCTATGAGATTCTTGTGGGAGGGGGAGTCATTGCTGGCGCAGGGGCTAATGCGCTAGATGACGGCCAAGCGCAACTTCCTATGATATTCTTGTAGGAGGGGTAGTCATTGCTGGCACAGCGGCTAATGCGCAAGATGACGGCCACGCGCAACTCCCTATGACATTCTTGTGGAAGGGGGAGTCATTGCTAGCACAGGGGCTCATGCGCAAGATGACGGCCACGCGCAACTCCCTATGATATTCTTGTGGGAGGGGGAGTCATTGCTGGCGCAGGGGCTAATGCGCAAGATGACGGCCACGCGCAACTCCCTATGATATTCTTGTGGGAGGGGGAGTCATTGCTGGCGCAGAGGCTAATGCGCAAATGACGGCAACGCGCAACTCCCTATGATATTCTTGTGGGAGGGGGAGTCATTGCTAGCGCAGGGGCTAATGCGCAAGATGACGGCCACGTGCAACTCCTATGATATTCTTGTGGGAGGGGGAGTCATTGCTGGCGCAGAGGCTAATGCGCAAGATGACGGCCACGCACAACTACCTATGAGATTCTTGTGGGAGGGGGAGTCATTGCTGGCGCAGGGGCTAATGCGCAAGATGACGGCCACGCGCAACTCCCTATGATATTCTTGTGGGAGGGGGAGTCATTGATGGCACAGGGGCTAATGCGCAAGATGAAGGCCACGCGCAACTCCCTATGATATTCTTGTGGGAGGGGGAGTCATTGCTAGCGCAGGGGCTAATGCGCAAGATGACGGCCACGCGCAACTCCCTATGATATTCTTGTGGGAGGGGGAGTCATTGCTGGCACAGGGGCTAATGCGCAAGATGACGGCCACGCGCAACTACCTATGATATTCTTGTGGGAGGGGGAGTCATTGCTGGCGCAGGGGCTAATGCGCAAGATGACGGCCACGCGCAACTCCCTATGATATTCTTGTGGGAGGGTGAGTCGTTGCTGGCGCAGGGGCTAATGCGCAAGATGACGACCACGCGCAACTCCCTATGATATTCTTGTGGGAGGGTGAGTCATTGCTGGTACAGGGGCTAATGCGCAAGATGACGACCGCACGAAACTCCCTATTATATTCTTGTGGGAGGGTGAGTCGTTGCTGGCGCAGAGGCTAATGCGCAAGATGACGGCCACGCGCAACTCCCTATGATATTCTTGTGGGAGGGGGAGACAATGCTAGCGCAGGGGCTAATGCGCAAGATGACGGCCACGCGCAACTCCCTATGATATCCTTGTGGGAGGGGGAGTAATTGATGGCACAGGGGCTAATGCGCAAGGTGTTGGCCACGCGCAACTCCCTATGATATTCTTGTGGGAGGGGGAATCATTGCTGGCACAGGGGCTAATGCGCAAGATGACGGCCACGCGCAACTCCCTATGATATTCTTGTGGGAGGGGGAGTCATTGCTGGCGCAGAGGCTAATGCGCAAGATGACGGCCACGCACAACTACCTATGAGATTCTTGTGGGAGGGGGAGTCATTGCTGGCGCAGGGGCTAATGCGCAAGATGACGGCCACGCGCAACTCCCTATGATATTCTTGTGGGAGGGGGAGTCATTGCTGGCGCAGGGGCTAATGCGCAAGATGACGGCCACGCGCAACTCCCTATGATATTCTTGTGGGAGGGTGAGTCGTTGCTGGCGCAGGGGCTAATGCGCAAGATGACGACCACGCGCAACTCCCTATGATATTCTTGTGGGAGGGTGAGTCATTGCTGGTACAGGGGCTAATGCGCAAGATGACGACCGCACGAAACTCCCTATGATATTCTTGTGGGAGGGTGAGTCGTTGCTGGCGCAGAGGCTAATGCGCAAGATGACGGCCACGCGCAACTCCCTATGATATTCTTGTGGGAGGGGGAGACAATGCTAGCGCAGGGGCTAATGCGCAAGATGACGGCCACGCGCAACTCCCTATGATATTCTTGTGGGAGGGGGAATCATTGCTGGCACAGGGGCTAATGCGCAAGATGACGGCCACGCGCAACTCCCTATGATATTCTTGAGGGAGGGGGATTCATTGCTGGCACAGGGGCTAATGCGCAAGATGACGGCCTCGCGCAACTCCCTATGATATTCTTGTGGGAGGGGGAGTTATTGCTGGCGCAGAGGCTAATGCGCAAGATGACGGCCACGCGCAACTCCCTATGATATTCTTGTGGGAGGGGGAGTCAATGCTAGCGCAGGGGCTAATGCGCAAGATGACGGCCACGCGCAACTCCCTATGATATTCTTGTGGGAGGGGGAGTCATTGCTGGCACAGGGGCTAATACGCAAGATGACGGCCACGCGCAATCCCTATGATATTCTTGTGGGAGGGGGGTCATTGCTGGCACAGGGGCTAATGCGCAAGATGACGGCCACGCGCAATTCCCTATGATATTCTTGTGGGAGGGGGAGTCATTGCTGGCGCAGGGGCTAATGCGCAAGATGACGGCCACGCGCAACTCCCTATGATATTCTTGAGGGACGGGTAGTCATTGCTGGCACAGGGGCTAATGAGCAAGATGACGGCCACGCGCAACTCCCTATGATATTCTTGTGGGAGGGGGAGTAATTGCTGGCGCAGGGGCTAATGCGCAAGATGACGGCCACGCGCAACTCCCTATGATATTATTATGGGAGGGGGATTCATTGCTGGCACAGGGGCTAATGCGCAAGATGACGGCCACGCGTAACTCCCTATGATATTCTTGTGGGAGGGGGAGTCATTGCAAGCGCAGGGGCTAAGGCGCAAGATGACGGCCACGCACAACTCCCTATGATATTCTTTTGGGAGGGGGAGTCATTGCTGGCACAAGGGCTAATGCGCAAGATGACGGCCACGCGCAACTCCCTATGATATTCTTGTGGGAGGGGGAGTCATTGCTGGCGCAGGGGCTAATGCGCAAGATGACGGCCACGCGCAACTCCCTATGATATTCTTGTGGGAGGGGGAGTCATTGCTGGCACAGGGGCTCATGCGCAAGATGACGGCCACGCGCAACTCCCTATGATATTCTTGTGGGAGGGGGAGTCATTGCTGGCGCAGGGGCTAATGCGCAAGATGACGGCCACGCGCAACTCCCTATGATATTCTTGTGGGAGGGGGATTCATTGCTGGCGCAGAGGCTAATGCGCAAGATGACGGCCACGCGCAACTCCCTATGATATTCTTGTGGGAGGGGGAGTCAATGCTAGCGCAGGGGCTAAAGCGCAAGATGACGGCCACGCGCAACTCCCTATGATATTCTTGTGGGAGGGGGAGTCATTGATGGCACAGGGGCTAATGCGCAAGATGTTGGCCACGCGCAACTCCCTATGATATTCTTGTGGGAGGGGGAGTCATTGCTGGCACAGGGGCTAATGCGCAAGATGACGGCCACGCGCAACTCCCTATGATATTCTTGAGGGAGGGGGAGTCATTGCCGGCGCAGAGACTAATGCGCAAGATGACGGCCAAGCGCAACTCCCTATGATATTCTTGTGGGAGGGGGAGTCATTGCTGGCACAGGGGCTACTGCGCAAGATGACGGCCACGCGCAACTCCCTTTGATATTCTTGTGGGAGGGTGAGTCATTTCTGGCACAGGGGCTAATGCGCAAGATGACGGCCACGCGCAACTCCCTATGATATTCTTGTGGGAGGGGGAGTTATTGCTGGCGCAGAGGCTAATGCGCAAGATGACGGCCACGCACAACTCTCTATGGTATTCTTGTGGGAGGGGGAGTCATTGCTGGCGCAGGGGCTAATGCGCAAGATGACGGCCACGCGCAACTCCCTATGATATTCTTGTGGGAGGGGGAGTCATTGCTGGCACAGGGGCTAATGCGCAAGATGACGGCCACGCGCAACTCCCTATGATATTCTTGTGGGAGGGGGAGTCATTGCTAGCGCAGGGGCTAATGCGCAAGATGACGGCCACGCGCAACTCCCTATGATATTCTTGTGGGAGGGGGAGTCATTGCTAGCGCAGGGGCTAATGCGCAAGATGACGGCCACGCGCAACTCCCTATGATATTCTTGTGGGAGGGGGAGTCATTGCTGGCGCAGGGGCTAATGCGCAAGATGACGGCCACGCGCAACTCCATATGATATCCTTGTGGGAGGGGGAGTCATTGCTAGCGCAGGGGCTAATGCGCAAGATGACGGCCACGCGCAACTCCCTATGATATTGTTGTGGTAGGGTTATTAATTGCTGGCGCAGAGGCTAATGCGCAAGATGACGGCCACGCGCAACTCCCTATGATATTCTTGTGGGAATGGGAGTCAATGCTAGCGCAGGGGCTAATGCACAAAATGACGGCCACGCGCAACTCCCTATGATATTCTTGTGGGAGGGGGAGTCATTGCTGGCACAGGGGCTAATACGCAAGATGACGGCCACGCACAACTACCTATGAGATTCTTGTGGGAGGGGGAGTCATTGCTGGCGCAGGGGCTAATGCGCAAGATGACGGCCACGCGCAACTCCCTATGATATTCTTGTGGGAGGGGGAGTCATTGATGGCACAGGGGCTAATGCGCAAGATGAAGGCCACGCGCAACTCCCTATGATATTCTTGTGGGAGGGGGAGTCATTGCTAGCGCAGGGGCTAATGCGCAAGATGACGGCCACGCGCAACTCCCTATGATATTCTTGTGGGAGGGGGAGTCATTGCTGGCACAGGGGCTAATGCGCAAGATGACGGCCACGCGCAACTACCTATGATATTCTTGTGGGAGGGGGAGTCATTGCTGGCGCAGGGGCTAATGCGCAAGATGACGGCCACGCGCAACTCCCTATGATATTCTTGTGGGAGGGTGAGTCGTTGCTGGCGCAGGGGCTAATGCGCAAGATGACGACCACGCGCAACTCCCTATGATATTCTTGTGGGAGGGTGAGTCATTGCTGGTACAGGGGCTAATGCGCAAGATGACGACCGCACGAAACTCCCTATGATATTCTTGTGGGAGGGGGAGTCATTGCTGGCACAGGGGCTACTGCGCAAGATGACGGCCACGCGCAACTCCCTTTGATATTCTTGTGGGAGGGTGAGTCATTTCTGGCACAGGGGCTAATGCGCAAGATGACGGCCACGCGCAACTCCCTATGATATTCTTGTGGGAGGGGGAGTTATTGCTGGCGCAGAGGCTAATGCGCAAGATGACGGCCACGCACAACTCTCTATGGTATTCTTGTGGGAGGGGGAGTCATTGCTGGCGCAGGGGCTAATGCGCAAGATGACGGCCACGCGCAACTCCCTATGATATTCTTGTGGGAGGGGGAGTCATTGCTGGCACAGGGGCTAATGCGCAAGATGACGGCCACGCGCAACTCCCTATGATATTCTTGTGGGAGGGGGAGTCATTGCTAGCGCAGGGGCTAATGCGCAAGATGACGGCCACGCGCAACTCCCTATGATATTCTTGTGGGAGGGGGAGTCATTGCTAGCGCAGGGGCTAATGCGCAAGATGACGGCCACGCGCAACTCCCTATGATATTCTTGTGGGAGGGGGAGTCATTGCTGGCGCAGGGGCTAATGCGCAAGATGACGGCCACGCGCAACTCCATATGATATCCTTGTGGGAGGGGGAGTCATTGCTAGCGCAGGGGCTAATGCGCAAGATGACGGCCACGCGCAACTCCCTATGATATTGTTGTGGTAGGGTTATTAATTGCTGGCGCAGAGGCTAATGCGCAAGATGACGGCCACGCGCAACTCCCTATGATATTCTTGTGGGAATGGGAGTCAATGCTAGCGCAGGGGCTAATGCACAAAATGACGGCCACGCGCAACTCCCTATGATATTCTTGTGGGAGGGGGAGTCATTGCTGGCACAGGGGCTAATACGCAAGATGACGGCCACGCACAACTACCTATGAGATTCTTGTGGGAGGGGGAGTCATTGCTGGCGCAGGGGCTAATGCGCAAGATGACGGCCACGCGCAACTCCCTATGATATTCTTGTGGGAGGGGGAGTCATTGATGGCACAGGGGCTAATGCGCAAGATGAAGGCCACGCGCAACTCCCTATGATATTCTTGTGGGAGGGGGAGTCATTGCTAGCGCAGGGGCTAATGCGCAAGATGACGGCCACGCGCAACTCCCTATGATATTCTTGTGGGAGGGGGAGTCATTGCTGGCACAGGGGCTAATGCGCAAGATGACGGCCACGCGCAACTACCTATGATATTCTTGTGGGAGGGGGAGTCATTGCTGGCGCAGGGGCTAATGCGCAAGATGACGGCCACGCGCAACTCCCTATGATATTCTTGTGGGAGGGTGAGTCGTTGCTGGCGCAGGGGCTAATGCGCAAGATGACGACCACGCGCAACTCCCTATGATATTCTTGTGGGAGGGTGAGTCATTGCTGGTACAGGGGCTAATGCGCAAGATGACGACCGCACGAAACTCCCTATTATATTCTTGTGGGAGGGTGAGTCGTTGCTGGCGCAGAGGCTAATGCGCAAGATGACGGCCACGCGCAACTCCCTATGATATTCTTGTGGGAGGGGGAGACAATGCTAGCGCAGGGGCTAATGCGCAAGATGACGGCCACGCGCAACTCCCTATGATATTCTTGTGGGAGGGGGAGTAATTGATGGCACAGGGGCTAATGCGCAAGGTGTTGGCCACGCGCAACTCCCTATGATATTCTTGTGGGAGGGGGAATCATTGCTGGCACAGGGGCTAATGCGCAAGATGACGGCCACGCGCAACTCCCTATGATATTCTTGTGGGAGGGGGAGTCATTGCTGGCGCAGAGGCTAATGCGCAAGATGACGGCCACGCACAACTACCTATGAGATTCTTGTGGGAGGGGGAGTCATTGCTGGCGCAGGGGCTAATGCGCAAGATGACGGCCACGCGCAACTCCCTATGATATTCTTGTGGGAGGGGGAGTCATTGCTGGCGCAGGGGCTAATGCGCAAGATGACGGCCACGCGCAACTCCCTATGATATTCTTGTGGGAGGGTGAGTCGTTGCTGGCGCAGGGGCTAATGCGCAAGATGACGACCACGCGCAACTCCCTATGATATTCTTGTGGGAGGGTGAGTCATTGCTGGTACAGGGGCTAATGCGCAAGATGACGACCGCACGAAACTCCCTATGATATTCTTGTGGGAGGGTGAGTCGTTGCTGGCGCAGAGGCTAATGCGCAAGATGACGGCCACGCGCAACTCCCTATGATATTCTTGTGGGAGGGGGAGACAATGCTAGCGCAGGGGCTAATGCGCAAGATGACGGCCACGCGCAACTCCCTATGATATTCTTGTGGGAGGGGGAATCATTGCTGGCACAGGGGCTAATGCGCAAGATGACGGCCACGCGCAACTCCCTATGATATTCTTGAGGGAGGGGGATTCATTGCTGGCACAGGGGCTAATGCGCAAGATGACGGCCTCGCGCAACTCCCTATGATATTCTTGTGGGAGGGGGAGTTATTGCTGGCGCAGAGGCTAATGCGCAAGATGACGGCCACGCGCAACTCCCTATGATATTCTTGTGGGAGGGGGAGTCAATGCTAGCGCAGGGGCTAATGCGCAAGATGACGGCCACGCGCAACTCCCTATGATATTCTTGTGGGAGGGGGAGTCATTGCTGGCACAGGGGCTAATACGCAAGATGACGGCCACGCGCAATCCCTATGATATTCTTGTGGGAGGGGGGTCATTGCTGGCACAGGGGCTAATGCGCAAGATGACGGCCACGCGCAATTCCCTATGATATTCTTGTGGGAGGGGGAGTCATTGCTGGCGCAGGGGCTAATGCGCAAGATGACGGCCACGCGCAACTCCCTATGATATTCTTGAGGGACGGGTAGTCATTGCTGGCACAGGGGCTAATGAGCAAGATGACGGCCACGCGCAACTCCCTATGATATTCTTGTGGGAGGGGGAGTAATTGCTGGCGCAGGGGCTAATGCGCAAGATGACGGCCACGCGCAACTCCCTATGATATTATTATGGGAGGGGGATTCATTGCTGGCACAGGGGCTAATGCGCAAGATGACGGCCACGCGTAACTCCCTATGATATTCTTGTGGGAGGGGGAGTCATTGCAAGCGCAGGGGCTAAGGCGCAAGATGACGGCCACGCACAACTCCCTATGATATTCTTTTGGGAGGGGGAGTCATTGCTGGCACAAGGGCTAATGCGCAAGATGACGGCCACGCGCAACTCCCTATGATATTCTTGTGGGAGGGGGAGTCATTGCTGGCGCAGGGGCTAATGCGCAAGATGACGGCCACGCGCAACTCCCTATGATATTCTTGTGGGAGGGGGAGTCATTGCTGGCACAGGGGCTCATGCGCAAGATGACGGCCACGCGCAACTCCCTATGATATTCTTGTGGGAGGGGGAGTCATTGCTGGCGCAGGGGCTAATGCGCAAGATGACGGCCACGCGCAACTCCCTATGATATTCTTGTGGGAGGGGGATTCATTGCTGGCGCAGAGGCTAATGCGCAAGATGACGGCCACGCGCAACTCCCTATGATATTCTTGTGGGAGGGGGAGTCAATGCTAGCGCAGGGGCTAAAGCGCAAGATGACGGCCACGCGCAACTCCCTATGATATTCTTGTGGGAGGGGGAGTCATTGATGGCACAGGGGCTAATGCGCAAGATGTTGGCCACGCGCAACTCCCTATGATATTCTTGTGGGAGGGGGAGTCATTGCTGGCACAGGGGCTAATGCGCAAGATGACGGCCACGCGCAACTCCCTATGATATTCTTGAGGGAGGGGGAGTCATTGCCGGCGCAGAGACTAATGCGCAAGATGACGGCCAAGCGCAACTCCCTATGATATTCTTGTGGGAGGGGGAGTCATTGCTGGCACAGGGGCTACTGCGCAAGATGACGGCCACGCGCAACTCCCTTTGATATTCTTGTGGGAGGGTGAGTCATTTCTGGCACAGGGGCTAATGCGCAAGATGACGGCCACGCGCAACTCCCTATGATATTCTTGTGGGAGGGGGAGTTATTGCTGGCGCAGAGGCTAATGCGCAAGATGACGGCCACGCACAACTCTCTATGGTATTCTTGTGGGAGGGGGAGTCATTGCTGGCGCAGGGGCTAATGCGCAAGATGACGGCCACGCGCAACTCCCTATGATATTCTTGTGGGAGGGGGAGTCATTGCTGGCACAGGGGCTAATGCGCAAGATGACGGCCACGCGCAACTCCCTATGATATTCTTGTGGGAGGGGGAGTCATTGCTAGCGCAGGGGCTAATGCGCAAGATGACGGCCACGCGCAACTCCCTATGATATTCTTGTGGGAGGGGGAGTCATTGCTAGCGCAGGGGCTAATGCGCAAGATGACGGCCACGCGCAACTCCCTATGATATTCTTGTGGGAGGGGGAGTCATTGCTGGCGCAGGGGCTAATGCGCAAGATGACGGCCACGCGCAACTCCATATGATATCCTTGTGGGAGGGGGAGTCATTGCTAGCGCAGGGGCTAATGCGCAAGATGACGGCCACGCGCAACTCCCTATGATATTGTTGTGGTAGGGTTATTAATTGCTGGCGCAGAGGCTAATGCGCAAGATGACGGCCACGCGCAACTCCCTATGATATTCTTGTGGGAATGGGAGTCAATGCTAGCGCAGGGGCTAATGCACAAAATGACGGCCACGCGCAACTCCCTATGATATTCTTGTGGGAGGGGGAGTCATTGCTGGCACAGGGGCTAATACGCAAGATGACGGCCACGCGCAACTCCCTATGATATTCTTGTGGGAGGGGGAGTCATTGCTGGCACAGGGGCTAATGCACAAGATGACGGCCACACGCAACTCCCTATGATATTCTTGTGGGAGGGGAAGTCATTGCTGGCACAGGGGCTAATGCGCAAGATGACGGCCACGCGCAACTCCCTATGATATTCTTGTGGGAGGGGGGTCATTGCTGGCACAGGGGCTAATGCGCAAGATGACGGCCACGCGCAACTCCCTATGATATTCTTGTGGGAGGGGGAGTCATTGCTGGCGCAGGGGCTAATGCGCAAGACGACGGCCACGCGCAACTCCCTATGATATTCTTGTGGGAGGGGTAGTCATTGCTGGCACAGGGGCTAATGCGCAAGATGACGGCCACGCGCAACTCCCTATGATATTCTTGTGGGAGGGGGAGTCATTGCTGGCGCAGAGGCTAATGCGCAAGATGACGGCCAAGCGCAACTCCCTATGATATTCTTATGGGAGGGGGAGTCATTGCTGGCACAGGGGCTAATGCGCAAGATGACGGCCACGCGCAACTCCCTATGATATTCTTGTGGGAGGGTGAGTCATTGCTGGCACAGGGGCTAATGAGCAAGATGACGGCCACGCGCAACTCCCTATGATATTCTTGTGGGAGGGGGAGTAATTGCTGGCGCAGAGGTTAATGCGCAAGATGACGGCCACGCGCAACTCCCTATGATATTCTTGTGGGAGGGTGAGTCATTGCTGGTACAGGGGCTAATGCGCAAGATGTTGGCCACGCGCAACTCCCTATGATATTCTTGTGGGAGGGTGAATCATTGCTGGCACAGGGGCTAATGCGCAAGATGACGGCCACGCGCAACTCCCTATGATATTCTTGAGGGAGGGGGAGTCATTGCTGGCGCAGAGGCTAATGCGCAAGATGACGGCCAAGCGCAACTCCCTATGATATTCTTGTGGGAGGGGGAGTCATTGCTGGCACAGAGGCTACTGCGCAAGATGACGGCCACGCGCACCTCCCTATGATATTCTTGTGGGAGGGGGAGTCATTGCTGGCACAGGGGCTAATGCGCAAGATGACGGCCACGCGCAACTCCCTATGATATTCTTGTGGGAGGGGGAGTCATTGCTAGCGCAGGGGCTAATGCGCAAGATGACGGCCACGCGCAACTCCCTATGATATTCTTGTGGGAGGGGGAGTCATTGCTGGCGCAGGGGCTAATGCGCAAGATGACGGCCACGCGCAACTCCCTATGATATTCTTGTGGGAGGGTGAGACATTGCTGGCGCAGGGGCTAATGCGCAAGATGACGGCCACGCGCAACTCCCTATGATATTCTTGTGGGAGGGGGATTCATTGCTGGCACAGGGGCTAATGCGCAAGATGACGGCCTCGCGCAACTCCCTATGATATTCTTGTGGGAGGGGGAGTTATTGCTGGCGCAGAGGCTAATGCGCAAGATGACGGCCACGCGCAACTCCCTATGATATTCTTGTGGGAGGGGGAGTCAATGCTAGCGCAGGGGCTAATGCGCAAGATGACGGCCACGCGCAACTCCCTATGATATTCTTGTGGGAGGGGGAGTCATTGCTGGCACAGGGGCTAATACGCAAGATGACGGTCACGCGCAATCCCTATGATATTCTTGTGGGAGGGGGGTCATTGCTGGCACAGGGGCTAATGCGCAAGATGACGGCCACGCGCAATTCCCTATGATATTCTTGTGGGAGGGGGAGTCATTGCTGGCGCAGGGGCTAATGCGCAAGATGACGGCCACGCGCAACTCCCTATGATATTCTTGTGGGACGGGTAGTCATTGCTGGCACAGGGGCTAATGAGCAAGATGACGGCCACGCGCAACTCCCTATGATATTCTTGTGGGAGGGGGAGTAATTGCTGGCGCAGGGGCTAATGCGCAAGATGACGGCCACGCGCAACTCCCTATGATATTATTATGGGAGGGGGATTCATTGCTGGCACAGGGGCTAATGCGCAAGATGACGGCCACGCGTAACTCCCTATGATATTCTTGTGGGAGGGGGAGTCATTGCAAGCGCAGGGGGGGCTAATGCGCAAGATGACGGCCACGCGCAACTCCCTATGATATTTTTGTGGGAGGGTGAGTCATTGCTGGCACAGGGGCTAATGAGCAAGATGACGGCCACGCGCAACCCCCTATGATATTCTTGTGGGAGGGGGAGTCATTGCTGGCGCAGAGGTTAATGCGCAAGATGACGGCCACGCGCAACTCCCTATGATATTCTTGTGGGAGGGGGAGTAATTGCTGGCGCAGGGGCTAATGCGCAAGATGACGGCCACGCGCAACTCCCTATGATATTCTTGTGGGAGGGGGATTCATTGCTGGCACAGGGGCTAATGCGCAAGATGACGGCCACGCGCAACTCCCTATGATATTCTTGTGGGAGGGTTAGTCATTGCAAGCGCAGGGCTAAGGCGCAAGATGACGGCCACGCACAACTCCCTATGATATTCTTTTGGGAGGGGGAGTCATTGCTGGCACAAGGGCTAATGCGCAAGATGACGGCCACGCGCAACTCCCTATGATATTCTTGTGGGAGGGGGAGTCATTGCTGGCACAGGGGCTAATGCGCAATATGACGGCAACGCGCAACTCCCTATGATATTCTTGTGGGAGGGGGAGTCATTGCTGGCACAGGGGCTAATGCGCAAGATGACGGCCACGCGCAACTCCCTATGATATTCTTGTGGGAGGGTTAGTCATTGCTGGCACAGGGGCTAATGCGCAAGATGACAGCCAAGCGCAACTTCCTATGATATTCTTGTGGGAGGGGTAGTCATTGCTGGCACAGCGGCTAATGCGCAAGATGACGGCCACGCGCAACTCCCTATGACATTCTTGTGGAAGGGGGAGTCATTGCTAGCACAGGGGCTCATGCGCAAGATGACGGCCACGCGCAACTCCCTATGATATTCTTGTGGGAGGGGGAGTCATTGCTGGCGCAGGGGCTAATGCGCAAGATGACGGCCACGCGCAACTCCGAATGATATTCTTGTGGGAGGGGGAGTCATTGCTGGCGGAGAGGCTAATGCGCAAATGACGGCCACGCGCAACTCCCTATGATATTCTTGTGGGAGGGGGAGTCATTGCTAGCGCAGGGGCTAATGCGCAAGATGACGGCCACGTGCAACTCCTATGATATTCTTGTGGGAGGGGGAGTCATTGCTGGCGCAGAGGCTAATGCGCAAGATGACGGCCACGCACAACTCCCTATGAGATTCTTGTGGGAGGGGGAGTCATTGCTGGCGCAGGGGCTAATGCGCAAGATGACGGCCACGCGCAACTCCCTATGATATCCTTGTGGGAGGGGGAGTCATTGATGGCACAGGGGCTAATGCGCAAGATGAAGGCCACGCGCAACTCCCTATGATATTCTTGTGGGAGGGGGAGTCATTGCTAGCGCAGGGGCTAATGCGCAAGATGACGGCCACGCGCAACTCCCTATGATATTCTTGTGGGAGGGGGAGTCATTGCTGGCACAGGGGCTAATGCGCAAGATGACGGCCACGCGCAACTACCTATGATATTCTTGTGGGAGGGGGAGTCATTGCTGGCGCAGGGGCTAATGCGCAAGATGACGGCCACGCGCAACTCCCTATGATATTCTTGTGGGAGGGTGAGTCGTTGCTGGCGCAGGGGCTAATGCGCAAGATGACGACCACGCGCAACTCCCTATGATATTCTTGTGGGAGGGTGAGTCATTGCTGGTACAGGGGCTAATGCGCAAGATGACGACCGCACGAAACTCCCTATGATATTCTTGTGGGAGGGTGAGTCGTTGCTGGCGCAGAGGCTAATGCGCAAGATGACGGCCACGCGCAACTCCCTATGATATTCTTGTGGGAGGGGGAGACAATGCTAGCGCAGGGGCTAATGCGCAAGATGACGGCCACGCGCAACTCCCTATGATATTCTTGAGGGAGGGGGAGTAATTGATGGCACAGGGGCTAATGCGCAAGATGTTGGCCACGCGCAACTCCCTATGATATTCTTGTGGGAGGGGGAATCATTGCTGGCACAGGGGCTAATGCGCAAGATGACGGCCACGCGCAACTCCCTATGATATTCTTGAGGGAGGGGGAGTCATTGCTGGCGCAGAGGCTAATGCGTAAGATGACGGCCAAGCGCAACTCCCTATGATATTCTTGTGGGAGGGGGAGTCATTGCTGGCACAGGGGCTACTGCGCAAGATGACGGCCACGCGCAACTCCCTATGATATTCTTGTGGGAGGGGGAGTCATTGCTAGCGCAGGGGCTAATGCGCAAGATGACGGCCACGCGCAACTCCCTATGATATTCTTGTGGGAGGGGGAGTCATTGCTAGCGCAGGGGCTAATGCGCAAGATGACGGCCACGCGCAACTCCCTATGATATTCTTGTGGGAGGGGGAGTCATTGCTGGCACAGGGGCTAATGCGCAAGATGACGGCCACGCGCAACTCCATATGATATCCTTGTGGGAGGGGGAGTCATTGCTAGCGCAGGGGCTAATGCGCAAGATGACGGCCACGCGCAACTCCCTATGATATTGTTGTGGTAGGGTTATTAATTGCTGGCGCAGAGGCTAATGCGCAAGATGACGGCCACGCGCAACTCCCTATGATATTCTTGTGGGAGGGGGAGTCAATGCTAGCGCAGGGGCTAATGCACAAAATGACGGCCACGCGCAACTCCCTATGATATTCTTGTGGGAGGGGGAGTCATTGCTGGAACAGGGGCTAATACGCAAGATGACGGCCACGCGCAACTCCCTATGATATTCTTGTGGGAGGGGGAGTCATTGCTGGCACAGGGGCTAATGCGCAAGATGACGGCCACGCGCAACTCCCTATGATATTCTTGTGGGAGGGGAAGTCATTGCTGGCACAGGGGCTAATGCGCAAGATGACGGCCACGCGCAACTCCCTATGATATTCTTGTGGGAGGGGGGTCATTGCTGGCACAGGGGCTAATGCGCAAGATGACGGCCACGCGCAACTCCCTATGATATTCTTGTGGGAGGGGGAGTCATTGCTGGCGCAGGGGCTAATGCGCAAGACGACGGCCACGCGCAACTCCCTATGATATTCTTGTGGGAGGGATAGTCATTGCTGGCACAGGGGCTAATGCGCAAGATGACGGCCACGCGCAACTCCCTATGATATTCTTGTGGGAGGGGGAGTCATTGCTGGCGCAGAGGCTAATGCGCAAGATGACGGCCAAGCGCAACTCCCTATGATATTCTTATGGGAGGGGGAGTCATTGCTGGCACAGGGGCTAATGCGCAAGATGACGGCCACGCGCAACTCCCTATGATATTTTTGTGGGAGGGTGAGTCATTGCTGGCACAGGGGCTAATGAGCAAGATGACGGCCACGCGCAACTCCCTATGATATTCTTGTGGGAGGGGGAGTCATTGCTGGCGCAGAGGTTAATGCGCAAGATGACGGCCACGCGCAACTCCCTATGATATTCTTGTGGGAGGGGGAGTAATTGCTGGCGCAGGGGCTAATGCGCAAGATGACGGCCACGCGCAACTCCCTATGATATTCTTGTGGGAGGGGGATTCATTGCTGGCACAGGGGCTAATGCGCAAGATGACGGCCACGCGCAACTCCCTATGATATTCTTGTGGGAGGGTTAGTCATTGCAAGCGCAGGGCTAAGGCGCAAGATGACGGCCACGCACAACTCCCTATGATATTCTTTTGGGAGGGGGAGTCATTGCTGGCACAAGGGCTAATGCGCAAGATGACGGCCACGCGCAACTCCCTATGATATTCTTGTGGGAGGGGGAGTCATTGCTGGCACAGGGGCTAATGCGCAAGATGACGGCAACGCGCAACTCCCTATGATATTCTTGTGGGAGGGGGAGTCATTGCTGGCACAGGGGCTAATGCGCAAGATGACGGCCACGCGCAACTCCCTATGATATTCTTGTGGGAGGGTTAGTCATTGCTGGCACAGGGGCTAATGCGCAAGATGACGGCCAAGCGCAACTTCCTATGATATTCTTGTGGGAGGGGTAGTCATTGCTGGCACAGCGGCTAATGCGCAAGATGACGGCCACGCGCAACTCCCTATGACATTCTTGTGGAAGGGGGAGTCATTGCTAGCACAGGGGCTCATGCGCAAGATGACGGCCACGCGCAACTCCCTATGATATTCTTGTGGGAGGGGGAGTCATTGCTGGCGCAGGGGCTAATGCGCAAGATGACGGCCACGCGCAACTCCCAATGATATTCTTGTGGGAGGGGGAGTCATTGCTGGCGGAGAGGCTAATGCGCAAATGACGGCCACGCGCAACTCCCTATGATATTCTTGTGGGAGGGGGAGTCATTGCTAGCGCAGGGGCTAATGCGCAAGATGACGGCCACGTGCAACTCCTATGATATTCTTGTGGGAGGGGGAGTCATTGCTGGCGCAGAGGCTAATGCGCAAGATGACGGCCACGCACAACTCCCTATGAGATTCTTGTGGGAGGGGGAGTCATTGCTGGCGCAGGGGCTAATGCTCAAGATGACGGCCACGCGCAACTCCCTATGATATCCTTGTGGGAGGGGGAGTCATTGATGGCACAGGGGCTAATGCGCAAGATGAAGGCCACGCGCAACTCCCTATGATATTCTTGTGGGAGGGGGAGTCATTGCTAGCGCAGGGGCTAATGCGCAAGATGACGGAAACGCGCAACTCCCTATGATATTCTTGTGGGAGGGGGAGTCATTGCTGGCACAGGGGCTAATGCGCAAGATGACGGCCACGCGCAACTACCTATGATATTCTTGTGGGAGGGGGAGTCATTGCTGGCGCAGGGGCTAATGCGCAAGATGACGGCCACGCGCAACTCCCTATGATATTCTTGTGGGAGGGTGAGTCGTTGCTGGCGCAGGGGCTAATGCGCAAGATGACGACCACGCGCAACTCCCTATGATATTCTTGTGGGAGGGTGAGTCATTGCTGGTACAGGGGCTAATGCGCAAGATGACGACCGCACGAAACTCCCTATGATATTCTTGTGGGAGGGTGAGTCGTTGCTGGCGCAGAGGCTAATGCGCAAGATGACGGCCACGCGCAACTCCCTATGATATTCTTGTGGGAGGGGGAGACAATGCTAGCGCAGGGGCTAATGCGCAAGATGACGGCCACGCGCAACTCCCTATGATATTCTTGTGGGAGGGGGAGTAATTGATGGCACAGGGGCTAATGCGCAAGATGTTGGCCACGCGCAACTCCCTATGATATTCTTGTGGGAGGGGGAATCATTGCTGGCACAGGGGCTAATGCGCAAGATGACGGCCACGCGCAACTCCCTATGATATTCTTGAGGGAGGGGGAGTCATTGCTGGCGCAGAGGCTAATGCGCAAGATGACGGCCAAGCGCAACTCCCTATGATATTCTTGTGGGAGGGGGAGTCATTGCTGGCACAGGGGCTACTGCGCAAGATGACGGCCACGCGCAACTCCCTATGATATTCTTGTGGGAGGGGGAGTCATTGCTAGCGCAGGGGCTAATGCGCAAGATGACGGCCACGCGCAACTCCCTATGATATTCTTGTGGGAGGGGGAGTCATTGCTAGCGCAGGGGCTAATGCACAAAATGACGGCCACGCGCAACTCCCTATGATATTCTTGTGGGAGGGGGAGTCATTGCTGGCACAGGGGCTAATACGCAAGATGACGGCCACGCGCAACTCCCTATGATATTCGTGTGGGAGGGGGAGTCATTGCTGGCACAGGGGCTAATGCGCAAGATGACGGCCACGCGCAACTCCCTATGATATTCTTGTGGGAGGGGAAGTCATTGCTGGCACAGGGGCTAATGCGCAAGATGACGGCCACGCGCAACTCCCTATGATATTCTTGTGGGAGGCGGAATCATTGCTGGCACAGGGGCTAATGCGCAGGATTACGGCCACGCGCAACTCCCTATGATATTCTTGTGGGAGGGGGAGTCATTACTGGCACAGGGGCTAATGCGCAAGATGACGGCCACCCGCAACTCCCTATGATATTCTTGTGGGAGGGGGAGTCTTTGCTGGCACAGGGGCTAATGCGCAAGATGACGGCCACGCGCAACTCCCTATGATATTCTTGTGGGAGGGGGAGTCATTGCTGGCGCAGAGGCTAATGCGCAAGATGACGGCCACGCGCAAATCCCTATGATATTCTTGTGGGAGGGGGAGTCGTTGCTGGCACAGGGGCTAATGCGCAAGATGACGGCCACGCGCAACTCCCTATGATATTCTTGTGGGAGGAGGAGTCATTGCTAGCGCAGAGGCTAATGCGCAAGATGACGGCCAAGCGCAACTCCCTATGATATTCTTGTGGGAGGGGGAGTCATTGCTGGCGCAGGGGCTAATGCGCCAGATGACGGCCACGCGCAACTCCCTATGATATTCTTGTGGGAGGGGGAGTCATTGCTGGCGCAGAGGCTAATGCGCAAGATGACGGCCACGCGCAACTCCCTATGATATTCTTGTGGGAGGGGGAGTCGTTGCTGGCACAGGGGCTAATGCGCAAGATGACGGCCACGCGCAACTCCCTATGATATTCTTGTGGGAGGGGGAGTCATTGCTGGCGCAGAGGCTAATGCGCAAGATGACGGCCAAGCGCAACTCCCTATGATATTCTTGTGGGAGGGGGAGTCATTGCTGGCACAGGGGATAATGCGCAAGATGACGGCCACGCGCAACTCCCTATGATATTCTTGTAAAAGGGTGAGTCATTGCTGGCACAGGGGCTAATGCAGAAGATGACGGCCACGCGCAACTCCCTATGATATTCTTGTGGGAGGGTGAGTCATTGCTGGCACAGGGGCTAATGCAGAATATGACGGCCACGCGCAACTCCCTATGATATTCTTGTGGGAGGGGGAGTCATTGCTGGCGCAGGGGCTAATGCGCAATATGACGGCCACGCGCAACTCTCTATGATATTCTTGTGGGAGGGTGAGTCATTGCTGGCACAGGGGCTAATGGGCAAGATGACGGCCACGCGCAACTCCCTATGATATTCTTGTGGGAGGGGGAGTCATTGCTGGCACAGGGGCTAATGCGCAAGATGACGGCCACGCGCAACTCTCTATGATATTCTTGTGGGAGGGTGAGTCATTGCTGGCACAGGGGTTAATGGGCAAGATGACGGCCACGCGCAACTCCCTATGATATTCTTGTGGGAGGGGGAGTAATTGCTGACACAGGGGCTAATGCGCAAGATGACGGCCACGCGCAACACCCTATGATATTCTTGTGGGAGGGGGAGTCATTGCTGGCACAGGGGCTAATGCGCAAGATGACGGCCACGCGCAACTCCATATGATATTCTTGTGGGAGGGGGAGTCATTGCTGGCACATGGGCTAATGCGCAAGATGACGGCCACGCACAATTCCCTATGATATTCTTGTGGGAGGGGGAGTCATTGCTGGCACAGGGGCTAATGCGCAAGATGACGGCCACGCGCAACTCCCTATGATATTCTTGTGGGAGGGGGAGTCATTGCTGGCGCAGGGGCTAATGCGCAAGATGACGGCCACGCGCAACTCCCTATGATATTCTTGTGGGAGGGGGAGTCATTGCTGGCACAGGAGCTAATGCGCAAGATGACGGCCACGCGCAACTCCCTATGATATTCTTGTGGGAGGGGGAGTCATTGCTGGCACAGGGGCTAATGCGCAAGATGACGGCCACGCGCAACTCCCTATTATATTCTTGTGGGAGGGTGAGTCATTGCTGGCACATGGGCTAATGCGCAAGATGACGGCCACGCGCAAATCCCTATGATATTCTTGTGGGAGGGGGAGTCATTCCTGGCGCAGGGGCTAATGCGCAAGATGACGGCCACGGGCAACTCCCTATGATATTCTTGTGGGAGGGGGAATCATTGCTGGCGCAGGGGCTAATGCGCAAGATGGCGGCCACGCGCAGCTCCCTATGATATTCTTGTGGGAGGGTGAGTCATTGCTGGCGCAGGGGCTAATGCGCAAGATGACGGCCACGCGCAATTCCCTATGATATTCTTGTTGGAGGGGGAGTCATTGCTGGCACAGGGGCTAATGCGCAAGATGACGGCCACGCGCAACTCCCTATGATATTTTTGTGGGAGGGGGAGTCATTGCTAGCGCAGGGACTAATGCGCAAGATGACGGCCACGCGCAACTCCCTATGATATTCTTGTGGGAGGGTTATTCGTTGCTGGCGCAGAGACTAATGCGCAAGATGCCGGCCACGCGCAACTCCCTATGATATTCTTGTGGGAGGGGGAGTCAATGTTAGCGCAGGGGCTAATGCACAAAATGACGGCCACGCGCAACTCCCTATGATATTCTTGTGGGAGGGGGAGTCATTGCTGGCACAGGGGCTAATACGCAAGATGACGGCCACGCGCAACTCCCTATGATATTCTTATGGGAGGGGGAGTCATTGCTGGCACAGGGGCTAATGCGCAAGATGACGGCCACGCGCAACTCCCTATGATATTCTTTTGGGAGGGGGAGTCATTGCTGGCACAGGGGCTAATGCGCAAGATGACGGCCACGCGCAACTCCCTATGATATTCTTGTGGGAGGCGGAGTCATTGCTGGCACAGGGGCTAATGCGCAGGATGACGGCCACGCGCAACTCCCTATGATATTCTTGTGGGAGGGGGAGTCATTGCTGGCACAGTGGCTAATGCGCAAGATGAAGGCCACGCGCAACTCCCTATGATATTCTTGTGGGAGGGGGAGTCTTTGCTGGCACAGGGGCTAATGCGCAAGATGGCGGCCACGCGCAACTCCCTATTATATTCTTGTGGGAGGGGGAGTCATTGCTGGCGCAGGGGCTAATGCGCAAGATGACGGCCACGCGCAATTCCCTATGATATTCTTGTGGGAGGGGGAGTCATTGCTGGCGCAGAGGCTAATGCGCAAGATGACGGCCACGCGCAACTCCCTATGATATTCTTGTGGCAGGGGGAGTCGTTGCTGGCACAGGGGCTAATGCGCAAGATGACGGCCACGCGCAACTCCCTATGATATTCTTGTGGGAGGGGGAGTCATTGCTGGCGCAGAGGCTAATGCGCAAGATGACGGCCAATCGCAACTCCCTATGATATTCTTGTGGGAGGGGGAGTCATTGCTGGCACAGGGGATAATGCGCAAGATGACGGCCACGCGCAACTCCCTATGATATTCTTGTGGGAGGGTGAGTCATTGCTGGCACAGGGGCTAATGCAGAAGATGACGGCCACGCGCAACTCCCTATGATATTCTTGTGGGAGGGGGAGTCATTGCTGGCGCAGGGGCTAATGCGCAAGATGACGGCCACGCGCAACTCCCTATGATATTCTTGTGGGAGGAGGAGTCATTGCTGGCGCAGAGGCTAATGCGCAAGATGACGGCCACGCGCAACTCCCTATGATATTCTTGTGGGAGGGGGAGTCATTGCTGGCACAGGGGCTAATGCAGAATATGACGGCCACGCGCAACTCCCTATGATATTCTTGTGGGAGGGGGAGTCATTGCTGGCGCAGGGGCTAATGCGCAAGATGACGGCCCCGCGCAACTCCCTATGATATTCTTGTGGGAGGGTGAGTCATTGCTGACGCAGGTGCTAATGCGCAAGATGACGGCCACGCGCAACTCCCTATGATATTCTTGTGGGAGGGGGAGTCATTGCTGGCAAAGGGGCTAATGCGCAAGATGACGGACACACGCAACTCCCTATGATATTCTTGAGGGAGGGGGAGTCAATGCTGGCGCAGAGGCAAATGCGCAAGATGACGGCCCCGCGCAACTCCCTATGATATTCTTGTGGGAGGGTGAGTCATTGCTGGCGCAGGTGCTAATGCGCAAGATGACGGCCACGCGCAACTCCCTATGATATTCTTGTGGGAGGGGGAGTCATTGCTGGCACAGGGGCTAATGCGCAAGATGACGGCCACACGCAACTCCCTATGATATTCTTGAGGGAGGGGGAGTCAATGCTGGCGCAGAGGCAAATGCGCAAGATGACGGCCACGCGCAACTCCCTATGATATTCTTGTGGGAGGGGGAGTCAATGCTAGCGCAGGGGCTAATGCGCAAGATGACGGCCACGCGCAACTCTCTATGATATTCTTGTGGGAGGGGGAGTCATTGCTGTCACAGGGGCTAATACGCAAAATGACGTCCACGCGCAACTCCCTAAGATATTCTTGTGGGATGGGGAGTCATTGCTGGCACAGGGGCTAATGCGCAAGATGACGGCCACGCGCAACTACCTATGATATTCTTGTGGGAGTGGGAGTCATTGCTGGCACAGGGGCTAATGCGCAAGATGACGGCCACGCGCAACTCCCTATGATATTCTTGTGGGAGGGGGAGACAATGCAAGCGCAGAGGCTAATGCGCAACATGACGGCCACGCGCAACTCCCTATGATATTCTTGTGGGAGGGGGAGTCATTGCTGGCACAGGGGCTAATACGCAATATGACGGCCACGCGCAACTCCCTATGATATTCTTGTGGGAGGGGGGTCATTGCTGGCACAGGGGCTAATGCGCAAGATGACGGCCACGCGCAACTCCCTATGATATTCTTGTGGGAGGGGGAGTCATTGCTGGCGCAGGGGCTAATGCGCAAGATGACGGCCACGCGCAACTCCCTATGATATTATTGTGGGAGGGGAAGTCATTGCTGGCACAGGGGCTAATGCGCAAGATGACGGCCACGCGCAACTCCCTGTGATATTCTTGTGGGAGGGGGAGTCATTGCTGGCGCAGAGGCTAATGCGCAAGATGACGGCCAAGCGCAACTCCCTATGATATTCTTGTGGGTGGGGGAGTCATTGCTGGCACAGGGGCTAATGCGCAAGATGACGGCCACGCGCAACTCCCTATGATATTCTTGTGGGAGGGGGAGTAATTGCTGACGCAGGGGCTAATGCGCAAGATGACGGCCACGCGCAACTCCCTGTGATATTCTTGTGGGAGGGGGAGTCATTGCTGGCGCAGAGGCTAATGCGCAAGATGACGGCCAAGCGCAACTCCCTATGATATTCTTGTGGGAGGGTGAGTCATTGCTGGCACAGGGGCTAATGCGCAAGATGACGGCCACGCGCAACTCCCTATGATATTCTTGTGGGAGGGGGAGTAATTGCTGGCGCAGAGGCTAATGCGCAAGATGACGGCCACGCGCAACTCCCTATGATATTCTTGTGGGAGGGGGAGTAATTGCTGACGCAGGGGCTAATGCGCAAGATGACGGCCACGCGCAACTCCCTATGATATTCTTGTGGGAGGGGGATTCATTGCTGGCACAGGGGCTAATGCGCAAGATGACGGCCACGCGCAACTCCCTATGATATTCTTGTGGGAGGGCGAGTCATTGCTACCGCAGGGGCTAATGCGCAAAATGACGGCCACGCGCAACTCCCTATGATATTCTTGGGGGAGGGGGAGTCATTGCTAGCGCAGGGGCTAATGCGCAATATGTCGGCCACGCGCAACTCTCTATGATATTCTTGTGGGAGGGGGAGTCATTGCTGGCACAGGGGCTAATGCGCAAGATGACGGCCACGCGCAACTCCCTATGATATTCTTGTGGGAGGGGGAGTCATTGCTGGCGCAGGGGCTAATGCGCAAGATGACGGCCACGCGCAACTCCCTACGATATTCTTGTGGGAGGGGGAGTCATTGCTGGCACAGGGGCTAATGCGCAAGATGACGGCCACGCGCAACTCCCTATGATATTCTTGTGGGAGGGTGAGTCATTGCTGGCACAGGGGCTAATGCGTAAGTTGACGGCCACGCGCAACTTTCTATGATATTCTTGTGGGAGGGGGAGTGATAGCTGGCACAGGGGCTAATGCGCAAGATGACGGCCACGCGCAACTCCCTATGATATTCTTGTGGAAGGGGGAGTCATTGCTAGCAAAGGGGCTAATGCGCAAGATGACGGCCACGCGCAACTCCCTATGATATTCTTGTGGGAGGGGGAGTCATTGCTGGCGCAGGGGCTAATGCGCAAGATGACGGCCACGCGCAACTCCCTATGATATTCTTGTGGGAGGGGGAGTCATTGCTAGCGCAGGGGCTAATGCGCAAGATGACGGCCACGCGCAACTCCCTATGATATTCATGTGGGAGGGGGAGTCATTGCTGGCACAGGGGCTAATGCGCAAGATGACGGCCACGCGCAACTCCATATGATATCCTTGTGGGAGGGGGAGTCATTGCTAGCGCAAGGGCTAATGCGCAAGATGACGGCCACGCGCAACTCCCTATGATATTCTTGTGGGAGGGTTATTCATTGCTGGCGCAGAGACTAATGCGCAAGATGACGGCCACGCGCAACTCCCTATGATATTCTTGTGGGAGGGGGAGTCAATGTTAGCGCAGGGGCTAATGCACAAAATGACGGCCACGCGCAACTCCCTATGATATTCTTGTGGGAGGGGGAGTCATTGCGGGCACAGGGGCTAATACGCAAGATGACGGCCACGCGCAACTCCCTATGATATTCTTATGGGAGGGGGAGTCATTGCTGGCACAGGGGCTAATGCGCAAGATGACGGCCACGCGCAACTCCCTATGATATTCTTTTGGGAGGGGGAGTCATTGCTGGCACAGGGGCTAATGCGCAAGATGACGGCCACGCGCAACTCCCTATGATATTCTTGTGGGAGGCGGAGTCATTGCTGGCACAGGGGCTAATGCGCAGGATGACGGCCACGAGCAACTCCCTATGATATTCTTGTGGGAGGGGGAGTCATTGCTGGCACAGTGGCTAATGCGCAAGATGAAGGCCACGCGCAACTCCCTATGATATTCTTGTGGGAGGGGGAGTCTTTGCTGGCACAGGGGCTAATGCGCAAGATGGCGGCCACGCGCAACTCCCTATTATATTCTTGTGGGAGGGGGAGTCATTGCTGGCGCAGGGGCTAATGCGCAAGATGACGGCCACGCGCAACTCCCTATGATATTCTTGTGGGAGGGGGAGTCATTGCTGGCGCAGAGGCTAATGCGCAAGATGACGGCCACGCGCAACTCCCTATGATATTCTTGTGGCAGGGGGAGTCGTTGCTGGCACAGGGGCTAATGCGCAAGATGACGTCCACGCGCAACTCCCTATGATATTCTTGTGGGAGGGGGAGTCATTGCTGGCGCAGAGGCTAATGCGCAAGATGACGGCCAATCGCAACTCCCTATGATATTCTTGTGGGAGGGGGAGTCATTGCTGGCACAGGGGATAATGCGCAAGATGACGGCCACGCGCAACTCCCTATGATATTCTTGTGGGAGGGTGAGTCATTGCTGGCACAGGGGCTAATGCAGAAGATGACGGCCACGCGCAACTCCCTATGATATTCTTGTGGGAGGGGGAGTCATTGCTGGCGCAGGGGCTAATGCGCAAGATGACGGCCACGCGCAACTCCCTATGATATTCTTGTGGGAGGAGGAGTCATTGCTGGCGCAGAGGCTAATGCGCAAGATGACGGCCACGCGCAACTCCCTATGATATTCTTGTGGGAGGGGGAGTCATTGCTGGCACAGGGGCTAATGCAGAATATGACGGCCACGCGCAACTCCCTATGATATTCTTGTGGGAGGGGGAGTCATTGCTGGCGCAGGGGCTAATGCGCAAGATGACGGCCCCGCGCAACTCCCTATGATATTCTTGTGGGAGGGTGAGTCATTGCTGGCGCAGGTGCTAATGCGCAAGATGACGGCCACGCGCAACTCCCTATGATATTCTTGTGGGAGGGGGAGTCATTGCTGGCACAGGGGCTAATGCGCAAGATGACGGCCACACGCAACTCCCTATGATATTCTTGAGGGAGGGGGAGTCAATGCTGGCGCAGAGGCAAATGCGCAAGATGACGGCCACGCGCAACTCCCTATGATATTCTTGTGGGAGGGGGAGTCAATGCTAGCGCAGGGGCTAATGCGCAAGATGACGGCCACGCGCAACTCCCTATGATATTCTTGTGGGAGGGGGAGTCATTGCTGTCACAGGGGCTAATACGCAAAATGACGTCCACGCGCAACTCCCTAAGATATTCTTGTGGGATGGGGAGTCATTGCTGGCACAGGGGCTAATGCGCAAGATGACGGCCACGCGCAACTACCTATGATATTCTTGTGGGAGTGGGAGTCATTGCTGGCACAGGGGCTAATGCGCAAGATGACGGCCACGCGCAACTCCCTATGATATTCTTGTGGGAGGGGGAGACAATGCAAGCGCAGAGGCTAATGCGCAACATGACGGCCACGCGCAACTCCCTATGATATTCTTGTGGGAGGGGGAGTCATTGCTGGCACAGTGGCTAATACGCAATATGACGGCCACGCGCAACTCCCTATGATATTCTTGTGGGAGAGGGGTCATTGCTGGCACAGGGGCTAATGCGCAAGATGACGGCCACGCGCAACTCCCTATGATATTCTTGTGGGAGGGGGAGTCATTGCTGGCGCAGGGGCTAATGCGCAAGATGACGGCCACGCGCAACTCCCTATGATATTCTTGTGGGAGGGGGAGTCATTGCTGGCACAGGGGCTAATGCGCAAGATGACGGCCACGAGCAACTCCCTGTGATATTCGTGTGGGAGGGGGAGTCATTGCTGGCGCAGAGGCTAATGCGCAAGATGACGGCCAAGCGCAGCTCCCTATGATATTCTTGTGGGTGGGGGAGTCATTGCTGGCACAGGGGCTAATGCGCAAGATGACGGCCACGCGCAACTCCCTATGATATTCTTGTGGGAGGGTGAGTCATTGCTGGCACAGGGGCTAATGCGCAAGATGACGGCCACGCGCAACTCCATATGATATTCTTGTGGGAGGGGGAGTAATTGCTGGCGCAGAGGCTAATGCGCAAGATGACGGCCACGCGCAACTCCCTATGATATTCTTGTGGGAGGGGGAGTAATTGCTGACGCAGGGGCTAATGCGCAAGATGACGGCCACGCGCAACTCCCTATGATATTCTTGTGGGAGGGGGATTCATTGCTGGCACAGGGGCTAATGCGCAAGATGACGGCCCCGCGCAACTCCCTATGATATTCTTGTGGGAGGGCGAGTCATTGCTAGCGCAGGGGCTAATGCGCAAAATGACGACCACGCGCAACTCCCTATGATATTCTTGGGGGAGGGGGAGTCATTGCTAGCGCAGGGGCTAATGCGCAATATGTCGGCCACGCGCAACTCTCTATGATATTCTTGTGGGAGGGGGAGTCATTGCTGGCACAGGGGCTAATGCGCAAGATGACGGCCACGCGCAACTCCCTATGATATTCTTGTGGGAGGGGGAGTCATTGCTGGCACAGGGGCTAATGCGCAAGATGACGGCCACGCGCAACTCCCTATGATATTCTTGTGGGAGGGGGAGTCTTTGCTGGCACAGGGGCTAATGCGCAAGATGACGGCCACGCGCAACTCCCTATGATATTCTTGTGGGAGGGGGAGTCATTGCTAGCGCAGGGGCTAATAAGCAAGATGACGGCCACGCGCAACTCCCTATGATATTCTTGTGGGAGGGGGAGTCATTGCTGGCACAGGGGCTAATGCGCAAGATGACGGCCACGCGCAACTCCCTATGATATTCTTGTGGGAGGGGGAGTCAATGCTAGCGCAGGGGCTAATGCACAAGATGACGGCCAGGCGCAACTCCCTATGATATTCTTGTGGGAGGGGGAGTCATTGCTGGCACAGGGGCTAATGCGCAAGATGACGACCACGCGCAACTCCCTATGATATTCGTGTGGGAGGGGGAGTCAATGCTAGCGCAGGGGCTAATGCGCAAGATGACGCCCACGCGCAACTCCCTATGATATTCCTGTGGGAGGGGGAGTCATTGCTGGCACAGGGGATAATACGCAAGATGACGGCCACGCGCAACTCCCTATGATATTCTTGTGGGAGGGGGAGTCATTGCTGGCACAGGGGCTAATGCGCAAGATGACGGCCACGCACAACTCCCTATGATATTCTTGTGGGAGGGGGAGTCATTGCTGGCACAGGGGCTAATGCGCAATATGACGGCCACGCGCAACTCCCTATGATGTTCTTGTGGGAGGGGGAGTCATTGCTGGCGCAGGGGCTAATGCGCAATATGACGTCCACGCGCAACTCCATATGATATTCTTGTGGGAGGGGGAGTCATTGCTGGCCCAGGGCTTAATGCGCAAGATGACGGCCACGCGCAACTCCCTATGATATTCTTGTGGGAGGGGGAGTCATTGCTGGCACAGGGGCTAATGCGCAAGATGACGGCCCCGCGCAACTCCCTATGATATTCTTGTGGGAGGGGGAGTCATTGCTGGCTCAGGGGCTAATGCGCAAGATGACGGCCCCGCGCAACTCCCGATGATATTCTTATGGGTGGGGGAGTCATTGCTGGCGCAGAGACTAATGCGAAAGATGACGGCCACGCGCAACTCCCTATGATATTCTTGTGGGAGGGGGAGTCATTGCGGGCACAGGGGCTAATGCGCAAGATGACGGCCACGCGCAACTCCCTATGATATTCTTGTGGGAGGGGGAGTCATTGCTGGCGCAGGGGCTAATGCGCAAGATGACGGCCACGCGCAACTCCCTATGATATTCTTGTGGGAGGGGGAGTCATTGCTGGCACAGGGGCTAATGCGCAAGATGACGGCCACGCGCAACTCCCTGTGACATTCTTGTGGGAGGGGGAGTCATTGCTGGCACAGGGGCTAATGCGCAAGCTGACGGCCACGCGCAACTCCCTATGATATTCTTGTGGGAGGGGGAATCATTGCTGGCACAGGGGCTAATGCGCAAGATGACGGCCACGCGCAACTCCCTATGATATTCTTGTGGGAGGGGGAGTCATTGCTAGCGCAGGGGCTAATGCGCAAGATGAAGGCCACGCGCAACTCCCTATGATATTCTTGTGGGAGGGGGAGTCATTGCTGGCACAGGGGCTAATGCGAAAGATGACTGCCACGCGCAACTCCCTATGATATTCTTGTGGGAGGGGGAGTCATTGCTGGCGCAGGGTCTAATGCGCAAGAGGACGGCCACGCGCAACTCCCTATGATATTCTTGTGGGCGGGGGAGTCATTGCTGGCACAGGGGCTAATGCGCAAGATGACGGCCACGCGCAACTCCCTATGATATTCTTGTGGGAGGGTGAGTCATTGCTGGCACAGGGGCTAATGCGCAAGATGATGGCCACGCGCAACTCCCTATGATATTCTTGTGGGAGGGTGAGTCATTGCTGGTGCAGGGGCTAATGCGTAAGATGACGGCCACGCGCAACTCCCTATGATATTCTTGTGGGAGAGGGAGTCATTGCTGGCGCAGGGGCTAATGCGCAAGATGACGGCCACGCGCAACTCCCTATGATATTCTTGTGGGAGGGGGAGTCATTGCTGGCACAGGGGCTAATGCGCAAGATGACGGCCACGCGCAACTCCCTGTGACATTCTTGTGGGAGGGGGAGTCATTGCTGGCACAGGGGCTAATGCGCAAGCTGACGGCCACGCGCAACTCCCTATGATATTCTTGTGGGAGGGGGAATCATTGCTGGCACAGGGGCTAATGCGCAAGATGACGGCCACGCGCAACTCCCTATGATATTCTTGTGGGAGGGGGAGTCATTGCTGGCACAGGGGCTAATGTGCAAAATGACGGCCACGCGCAACTCCCTATGATATTCTTGTGGGAGGGGGAGTCATTGCTGGCACAGGGGCTAATGCGCAAAATGATGGCCACGCGCAACTCCGTATGATATTCTTGTGGGAGGGGGAGTCATTGCTGGCGCAGGGGCTAATGCGCAAGATGACGGCCACAAGCAACTCCCTATGATATTCTTGTGGGAGGGTGAGTCATTGCTAGCGCAGGGGCTAATGCGCAAGATGACGGCCACTCGCAACTACCTATGATATTTTTGTGGGAGGGGGAGTCATTGCTGGCACAGGGGCTAATGCGCAAGATGATGGCCACGCGCTACTCCCTATGATATTCTTGTGGGAGGGTGAGTCATTGCTGGCACTGGGGCTAATGCGCAAGGTGACGGCCACGCGCAACTCCCTATGATATTCTTGTGGGAGGGGGAGTCATTGCTGGCACAGGGGCTAATGCGCAAGATGTCGGCCACGCGCAACTCCCTATGATATTCTTGTGGGAGGGGGAGTCATTGCTGGCACAGGGGCTAATGCGCAAGATGACGGCCACGCGCAACTCCCTATGATATTCTTGTGGGAGGGGGAGTCATTGATAGCGCTGGCGCTAATGCGCAAGATGACGGCCACGCGCAACTCCCTATGATATTCTTGTGGGAGGGGGAGTCATTGCTGGCACAGGGGCTAATGCGCAAGATGACGGCCACGCGCAACTCCCTATGATATTCTTGTGGGAGGGGGAGTCATTGCTGGCGCAGAGGCTAATGCGCAAGATGACGGCCAAGCGCAACTCCCTATGATATTCTTGTGGGAGGAGGAGTCATTGCTGGCACTGGGGATAATGCGCAAGATGACGGCCAGGCGCAACTCCCTATGATATTCTTGTGGGAGTGTGAGTCATTGCTGGCACAGGGGCTAATGCAGAAGATGACGGCCACGCGCAACTCCCTATGATATTCTTGTGGGAGGGAGAGTCATTGCTGGCGCAGGGGCTAATGCGCAAGATGACGGCCACGCGCAACTCCCTATGATATTCTTGTGGGAGGAGGAGTCATTGCTGGCGCAGAGGCTAATGCGCAAGATGACGGCCACGCGCAACTCCCTATGATATTCTTGTGGGAGGGGGAGTCATTGCTGGCACAGGGGCTAATGCGCAAGATGACGGCCACGCGCAACTCCCTATGATATTCTTGTGGGAGGGGGAGTCATTGCTAGCGCTGGCGCTAATGCGCAAGATGACGGCCACGCGCAACTCCCTATGATATTCTTGTGGGAGGGGGAGTCATTGCTGGCACAGGGGCTAATGCAGAAGATGACGGCCACGCGCAACTCCCTATGATATTCTTGTGGGAGGGGGAGTCATTGCTGGCTCAGGGGCTAATGCGCAAGATGACGGCCACGCGCAACTCCCTATGATATTCTTGTGGGGGGGGGGGAGTCATTGCTGGCGCAGGGGCTAATGCGCAAGATGACGGCCACGCGCAACTCCCTATGATATTCTTGTGGGAGGGTGAGTCATTGCTGGCGCAGGGGCTAATGCGCAAGAAGACGGCCACGCGCAACTCCCTATGATATTCTTGTGGCAGGGGGAGTCATTGCTGGCGCAGGGGCTAATGCGAAAGATGACGGCCACGCGCAACTCCCTATGATAGTCTTGTGGGAGGGGGAGTCATTGCTGGCGCAGGGGCTAATGCGCAAGATGACGGCCACGCGCAACTCCCTATGATATTCTTGTGGGAGGGGGAGTCATTGCTGGCACAAGGGCTATTGCGCATGATGACGGCCACGCGCAACTCCCTATGATATTCTTGTGGGAGGGGGAGTCATTGCTGGCACTGGGGCTAATGCGCAAGATGACGGCCACGCGCAACTCCCTATGATATTCTTGAGGGAGGGGGAGTCAATGCTAGTGCAGGGGCTAATGCGCAAGATGACGGCCACGCGCAACTCCCTATGATATTCTTGTGGGAGGGGGAGTCATTTCTGGCACAGGGGCTAATACGCAAGATGACGGCCACGCGCAACTCCCTATGATATTCTGTGGGAGGGGGAGTCATTGTTGGCACAAGGGCTAATGCGCAAGATGACGGCCACGCGCAACTCCCTATGATATTCTTGTATGGGAGGGGGAGTCATTGCTGGCGCAGGGGCTAATGCGCAAGATGACGGCCACGCGCAACTCCCTATGATATTCTTGTGGGAAGGGGAGTCATTGCTGGCACAGGGACTAATGCGCAAGATGACGGCCACGCGCAACTCCCTATGATATTCTTGTGGGAGGGGGAGTCATTGCTGGCGCAGAGGCTAATGCGCAAGATGACGGCCAAGCGCAACTCCCTATGATATTCTTGTGGGAGGGGGAGTCATTGCTGGCACAGGGGCTAATGCGCAAGATGACGGCCACGCGCAATTCCCTATGATATTCTTGTGGGAGGGTGAGTCATTGCTGGCACAGGGCCTAATGCGCAAGATGACGGCCACGCGCAACTCCCTATGATATTCTTGTGGGAGGGGGAGTAATTGCTGGCGCAGAGGCTAATGCGCAAGATGACGGCCACGCGCAACTCCCTATGATATTCTTGTGGGAGGGGGAGTCATTGCTGGCGCAGGGGCTAATGCGCAAGATGACGGCCACGCGCAACTCCCTATGATATTCTTGTGGGAGGGGGAGTCATTGCTGGCACAGGGGCTAATGCGCAAGATGACGGCCACGCGCAACTCCCTATGATATTCTTGTGGAAGGGGGAGTCATTGCTAGCGCAGGGGCTAATGCGAAAGATGACGGCCACGCGCAACTCCCTATGATATTCTTGTGGGAGGGGGAGTCATTGCTAGCGCAGGGGCTAATGCGCAAGATGACGGCCACGCGCAACTCCCTATGATATTCTTGTGGGAGGGGGAGTCATTGCTGGCACAGGGGCTAATGCGCAAGATGACTGCCACGCGCAACTCCCTATGATATTCTTGTGGGAGGGGGAGTCATTGCTGGCGCAGGGGCTAATGCGCAAGATGACGGCTGCGCGCAACTCCCTATGATATTCTTGAGGGAGGGGGAGTCATTGCTGGCACAGGGGCTAATGCGCAAGATGACGGCCACGCGCAACTCCCTATGATATTCTTGTGGGAGGGTGAGTCATTGCTGGCGCAGGGGCTAATGCGCAAGATGACGGCCACGCGCAACTCCCTATGATATTCTTGTGGGAGGGGGAGTCATTGCTGGCGCAGGGGCTAATGCGCAAGATGACGGCCACGCGCAACTCCCTATGATATTCTTGTGGGAGGGGGAGTAATTGCTGGCACAGGGGCTAATGCGCAAGATGACGGCCACGCGCAACTCCCTATGATATTCTTGTGGGAGGGGGAGTTATTGCTGGCACAGGGGCTAATGCGCAAGATGACGGCCACGCCCAACTCCCTATGATATTCTTGTGGGAGGGGGAGTCATTGCTGGCACAGGGGCTAATGCGCAAGATGACGGCCACGCGCAACTCCCTATGATATTCTTGTGGGAGGGGGAGTCATTGCTGGCACAGGGGCTAATGCGCAAGATGACGGCCACGCGCAACTCCCTATGATATTCTTGTGGGAGGGTGAGTCATTGCTTGCGCAGGGGCTAATGCGCAAGATGACGACCACGCGCAACTCCCTATGATATTCTTGTGGGAGGGGGAGTCATTGCTGGCACAGGGGCTAATGCGAAAGATGACGGCCACGCGCAACTCCCTATGATATTCTTGTGGGAGGGTGAGTCATTGCTGGCACAGGGGCTAATGCGCAAGATGACGGCCACGCGCAACTCCCTATGATATTCTTGTGGGAGGGGGAGTCATTGCTGGTACAGGGGCTAATGCCCAAGATGACGGCCACGCGCAACTCCCTATGATATTCTTGTGGGAGGGGGAGTCATTGCTGGCACAGGGACTAATGCGCAAGATCGCCGCCATGCCCTGAGACCGTGGATGACGTCAAATAGTATTATACAATATCTTTGATATTCAATTCTTGACATGGAAGACCCATTGAAGAGGGGTGGATCTATTTGCTATACCCGCCATCAATTCCCGCGAGTTTGTCATGAGGACGCGGCTTTTTGAACAGAAGTGGGGGATCAAGCTGGACGACCGTGGCTTCTTTTTCTAGAAACCTTGTGGAGGACAGACGTTTGGAAGACGTCACAGGGAGAGGTCGGCCGTGTGGTTGCTAAATGGAATATTTATTATTATTATTATTATTAATATTATGAGTATTAGGTGATTATTGATTGATCATATACAATCCAGACCAGCTTTATATTATCTACCTCGTGGTGTAGCAGCTAACAATCTTGGCTGTTACTGCGAGGCCCGGGTTCGATTCCTGGCTCTGCCAAAAAATTTAATTTCTGGTTTGAGGGATGGAACGGGGGTACACTCAGGCTTGTGAGGCAAAACTGACAAGAGTTGGGTTTGATTCCTACCTCAACCATTCTGGAAGTAGTTTTCTGTGGTTTCCCACTTCTACTCCAGGCAAATTTTGGGATATATCTTAACTTAAGGCTTCTGCTGTTTCCTACCCAAAACCAAACTCTATTACAAATACACACAGTAGTACAGACATCACAACGACACAGGATATCAGACAAATCCCACACTCCACCAAGTACGCAAGGCTACATGACTATGATATCACAAAACCCCTAAAAGAATCAACAAAAACAACAACAACAAATGACAACAACTGATATTCATGAA
This sequence comes from Meconema thalassinum, assembly GCA_946902985.2. Lineage (NCBI taxonomy): Eukaryota > Metazoa > Arthropoda > Insecta > Orthoptera > Tettigoniidae > Meconema > Meconema thalassinum. The sequence continues at coordinate 1,519,756,507 of OX336389.2, read as the reverse complement.
ACACCTCTTGGTGTAGTGGCTAGCATTCTTGACTGTCACTGCGTAGGACCAAATTTTCATTGACTGCTCTGCCAAGAAATTTAATTCTGGGCTGAGGGCTAGAACGGGGTACACTCAGCCTTGTAAGGCAAAACTAAGAAGAGGTGGGTTTGATTCCTACCTCAATCATTCTAAGAGTGATTTTCTGAGGTTTCCCACTTCTACTGGCAAATGCATGGATATATCTTATCTGAAGGCCACGACAGCCTCCTTTCCAATCCTCATCTAAATTAAAAGTACACACACTAATAGAGCCATCACAATCATAGAGGTTATCAGACAAATTCTACACTCAACCAAGTACGCAGTGCTACATGACTATGATATCACAAAATCCCTAAAGAATCAACAACAACAACAACAACAAACAACAAAAACAAATAACAACAACTGATATTCATGAGACACCTTTTGGTGTAGTAGCTAGCATTCTTGGCTGTCTCTGCTTAGGGCTAAGTTTTGATTCACTGATCTGCCAAGAAATATAATTCTGGGCTGAGGGATGGACGGGGTACACTCAGCCTTGTGAGGCAAAACTAAGAAGAGGTGAATTTGATTCCTACCTCACTCATTCTAAGAGTGTTTTTCTGTGGTTTCCCACTCTTACACTCTTAGGCAAATGCCGCGATGTTGCCTTACTTAAGGCTACAGCTGCTTCCTACCCAAAACCTAACTCTATTACAAATACATACAGTTGTACAGACATCACAGTGACACAGGTTATCAGACAGCTTCTACATACACTCAGGTTCATAGGGTTACATGACGACGATGTCACAAAGCCCCTAAATGAATCAACAACAAACATCTATGGAAGTGAAACTTGGACTGTTGACGATGTAGAAAAGAGGAAAAATAGAAGTGTTTGAGATGTGGTGTTACAGGGCAAATGATGAAGATCAGATGTTTAGATAGGGTTACAAACGAAGAGGTATTAAGACAAGAGGTAGAAGAAAAATGTTTCTGGCGACTGCTAATGAAGATAGGAGTTAGGTTGGTAGGACACATATGATGACACCCAGGAATAGCAAGCTTATTTAAGGAAGGAAGGGTTGAGGACAAGAATTGTAGGGTAGACTTAGGTTAGAATATGTTAACCAGATTGTTTTGGATGTAAGGAGTGGTAGCTATATAAGGATGAAACAATTAGTTCAGGACAGGAAGGCTACGAGATCTGCATCAAACCAGTCAAAAGACTGAAGATTCAAAATAAACAATATAGAATTGGTAGCACTTACCGGTATAGAGATTGACCTTGGAAATAACAACACTAGCTTTATTTTAGCTAAACCAACGGTATTAGACTATTAATACTATAATAAAATTCAGGGCTGTGTGACCTACTATATACCATGATAATGTGGAATTACTGATATACCATAATTTTTACAACACACGGGGCTGATGACCTAAAATGTGCTAAAATATACACTGGTGAATTATTATAATGTTTTATTAGCGAAGCGCTGCAATGAACTGGCTGGCTCTATCGAGCAGTCAGGGACAGAGAAAATCTGAATTGCAACGCAGCGAAACACGAGCTCTCTAGATAACGCAGGCGCTGCTCTTGTACAGAGTCAACCACACACAGTGCGTAGATTTTATTTACTTTGAATGTAATAACTTATCAATTTTGTTGTTGTTTGCTGTATCGTTACGAAAGTCAGGTTTTATTCCTCGCTCTGCTAGCAAATTTAATTCAGGTCTGAGGGCTGCAACGGGGTACACTCAGCCTTAATAATAATGTGATTGGTTTTACGTCCCTTTAACTACACTGGCTTTTAGAGACGCCGGGGTGCCGGAATTTTGCCCCGAAGGGGATCTTTAACGTGCCAGTAAATCTACTGACACGGCTCCCTCGCATTTGCGCACCCTCAAATGCCAGGTGATTGCGCCAGGTTTCGAACCTGCAACCTTGGGCTCAGCAAGCGAGAACGTTACCCCTGAGCCACGCAGCCAGACTCACACTCAGCCTTAGGAGGCGTAACTGAGAAGATGTGGGTTCGTTTTTTACCTCAGCCATTTTAGGAGTGATATTACATATATATTTTTTTTAATTTTAGAGCATAATTTTTTACTCAGACCAGCCAAAGGCAGGAATATGTCTTAACTTATAGCCAAGGTTGCGTCTTTTCACATTCCTACCCTTAATTGACAAATACATACCTTACACAAACACTACAATAACACAGGTTATGGCAACAATTTTAAATTTAAAATGAATTAATAACATATACTTGTATTAGAATTCTGTCTATTATTTTTACTATGGACCTTTTAAGCTTAACACTTGATTTTTTAGACACGAACTGTTTTTAATGTGAGCCCTAGGTTATTTGTTTGCATCTTTATAACTACTTACGATACCCAATGTTAATTACCTAGCCATGCTAAAGCCTTAATTGTTGAATTTAACTGTTACTACGGACACTATAATAACAGAGGCTATATGACACACATTTAAATATCATGTATTTACATTCAAATGTATATAACCTCATAAACTACACTGATTTACACTTAACCTAATCAGGAAATAGCTTTTTTATTTTCATTTCCATATTTCACACACATTGCAATTTGTCAATTTCCAATTTACAGTTTTTAAAAATGTCAGTTTAACGTTTTTTGAATTTTGTCAATATGGAAACATGGATTTTCCAATTGTGTTGTTTACATGTTTTTGATTTAGTTAATGTGGAAAATTCATAATTGCGAAACACGATATATTCTTTACATATAACAAGGTTTATACCTTTTCCCAAAGCTATTTACATTCAAATGTATACAACCTCATAAACTACACTACTGCACACTTAACCTAATCAGGAAATAGCTTCTTTTATCATTTTCATATTTCACAGATATTGCAATTTGTCAATTTCCAATTTACAGATGTTAAAATTGTCAGTTTAACGTTATTGAATTTTATTGATATGGAAACATGGATTTTCCAATTTTGTTGTTTACATGGCCTTACCAAATAGACTTCATTATGGTCAAGCAGAGGTTTCGAAACCAGATATTGGATTGTAAAACATATCCCGGTGCTGACATAAACTCTGGCCACAATCTGGTTGTTATGAAATGCTGATTAAAGTTGAAGAAACTGAAAAAAAGTCAAAAGCCAAAAAGGTGGGCAATAGACAGACTGTAAGAGAAGGATGTAAACGAAAGATTCAAGGAGAGTATAAAGGAAGGACTAATGAAAAACCTCAAACAAACTTCAATTGCAGATGGATGGACACTTTTGAAGAATGAAATAACAAAATCCGCAGAAGAAAACATTGGTAGGAAAGAAAGAATAGGTAGAAAACCATGGATCACTCAGGATATACTAGATTTGATGGACGAAAGGCGGAAACACAAGATTGTAAGAGATGAAAAGGGAAAAGAAGAATACAGACGTATGAGAAATGAGGTTAACAAGAAGTGCACGGAAGCGAAAGAAGAATGGTTGAAGGAGAAATGTGCATGCATAGAAAATTGTATGAAATTATGAAAAGTAGACTCAGCTTATCGAAGGAATAAGAATACGTTTGGGGAAAAGAAGTCTAAGTGCTGTAATATTAAGGACACAAATGGAAAACCTCTAACAGATAGGGAAGAGAAGGTTGAGAGATGGAAGGCTTACATAGAGTGTTTGTATAAGGGAAAGGATATTGAGAATCATGTAATTGAAAGGGAAGAGGAAATTAATGAGGATGCAAAAGGAGATTTAATATTGAGATCAGAATTTGACAGAGCATTGGAAGACTTAAGCGGGAACAAAGCACTAGGCATAGATGATATACCGATTGAGTTGCTACGCTGCATAGGAGATGAAGGTCTGATCAGGTTATTTCACTTGGTGTGTAGGATTTATGAGAAAGGTCAGGTACCCTCTAATTTCAAAGATTGTTATCATCCCCATATCGAAGAAAGTGGGAGCTGACAGATGTGAAGATTACCGTACAATCAGCTTGATTACTCATGCTTCAAATATCATGTCTAGAAACATTTACAAGAGGATGGAAAGCCAGATAGGAACGGAGTTGGGGGAAGACCAGTTTCGTTTTGGAGAAATGTAGGAACAAGGGAAGCTGTACTAAGTCTCAGGCTTATTTTGGAAGGTAGAATAAGGAAAGATAAGAGAACGTTCATGGTATTTTAGACTTAGAAAAGGCTTATGATAACGTTGATTGGACTAAGTTGTTTGACATTTTGAAAACGATTGGAATAAAGTACAAGGATAGGAGGGTGATCTACAATCTATACAGAATCCAGACAGCAGTCATTTGAGCTGAAGGACACGAGAGAGAAGCTGGTATTCATAAAGGTGTAAGGCAAGGCTGCAACTTATCACCCATACTTTTCAAACATTACATTGAGCAAGCAATGAAGGAAATTGGGGAAAAGTTTAATTTGGGAGTAAAGATTCAAGGAGAAATAATTTCAATTCTTTGATTTGCCGATAACATAGTCATCATGGCCGATACGCCTGAGGATTTGAATGAGTCTTTGAATGGTATGGACTCCATCTTGACTAAAGAACTCATGATGAAAATGAATAAATGTAAAACAAAAATATTGGAATGTAGCCGAAATAAATCAGAAACCTCTATGGACATCTAATTGGCAGGTGAAAAACTAAAGGAAGTAGGAGACTTCTGTTACTTAGGAAGAAAAATAACCAGTGATGGACGAAGCAAAGAGGATATAAAAAGTAGGTTAACTCAGGGAAGGAAAGCATTTCTACAGAAAAGGGATCTGTTGACATCGAATATAGGTTTAGGTATAAGAAAGTCATTTTTGAAGGCCTTTGTCTGGAGCGTGGCGCTCTATGGAAGTGAAACTTCGACTATTGGTGCAGCAGAAAAGAGGAGAATTGAAGCATTTGAAATGTGGTGTTGCAGGAGAATGATGAAGATCAGATGGGTAGATAGAGTTACAAACGAAGAGGTAAGAAGACTTGTGGGAGAGGAGAGATGTTTCTGCCAACTGCTAACGAAGAGAAGACATAGGTTGGTAGGACACTTACTAAGACACCCAGGAATAGCAAGCTTAGTTACGGAAGAAAGGATCGAGAGCAAGAGCTGTAGGGGTAGACCATGGTTAGAGTATGTTAAATAGATTGCCTCAGATGTAGGGTGTTGTAGCTATGTAGAGATGAAACGATTAGCTCAAAACAGGGAGCCCTGGAGTGCTGCATCAAACCAGTCAAAAGACTGAAGACCCAAACAACAACAACAAATTTTTTTGGATTTAGTCAATGTCGAAAGTTCATAATTGCGAAACACGATTTTTTATTACATATAACAAGGCTGTATACCTTATCACAAAGCATATGTATTTACATTCAAATGTATACATCCTCATAACTACAATACTTTACACTTAACCTAATCAGGAAATACTTTTTTCTTTTCATTTTCATATTTCACAGACATTGCAATTTGACAATTTCCAATTTACAGTTTTGAAAAATGTCAGTTTAACGTTTTTGAATTTTGTCAATATGGAAACATGGATTTTCCAATTAGTTGTATACTTCACAATTTTCCATTAATAATTTTTAAAATGTTAGTTTAAAGTTTTGGATTTTTATATTATGGAAACATGGATTTTCGAAATTGAGCTATGGTAGTGTTTGTAGTAAGGTATGTATTTGTCAATTAAGGGTAGGAATGTGAAAAGACGCAACCTCGGCCATAAGTTAAGACATATTCCTGCATTTGGCTGGTCTAAGAGTAAAAAATTATGCTCTAAAAGTAAAACAAAAATATATGTAATAATACTTCTAAAATGGCTGAGGTGAAAAACGAACCCACATCTTCTCAGTTACGCCTCATAAGGCTCGGTGTACCCCGTTGCAACCCTCAGACCTGAATTAAATTTGTTAGCAGAGCGAGGAATAAAACCTGACTTTCGTAACGATACAGCAAACAACAACAAAATTGATAAGTTATTACATTCAAAGTAAATAAAATCTACGCACTGTGTGTGGTTGACTCTGTACAAGAGCAGCGCCTGCGTTATCTAGAGAGCTCGTGTTTCGCTGCGTTGCAATTCAGATTTTCTCTGTCCCTGACTGCTCGATAGAGCCAGCCAGTTCATTGCAGCGCTTCGCTAATAAAACATTATAATAATTCACCAGTGTATATTTTAGCACATTTTAGGTCATCAGCCCCGTGTGTTGTAAAAATTATGGTATATCAGTAATTCCACATTATCATGGTATATAGTAGGTCACACAGCCCTGAATTTTATTATAGTATTAATAGTCTAATACCGTTTGTTTAGCTAAAATAAAGCCAGTGTTGTTATTTCCAAGGTCAATCTCTATACCGGTAAGTGCTACCAATTCTATATTGTTTATTTTGAATCTTCAGTCTTTTGACTGGTTTGATGCAGATCTCGTAGCCTTCCTGTCCTGAACTAATTGTTTCATCCTTATATAGCTACCACTCCTTACATCCAAAACAATCTGGTTAACATATTCTAACCTAAGTCTACCCTACAATTCTTGTCCTCAACCCTTCCTTCCTTAAATAAGCTTGCTATTCCTGGGTGTCATCATATGTGTCCTACCAACCTAACTCCTCTCTTCATTAGCAGTCACCAGAAACATTTTTCTTCTACCTCTTGTCTTAATACCTCTTCGTTTGTAACCCTATCTAAACATCTGATCTTCATCATTTGCCCTGTAACACCACATCTCAAACACTTCTATTTTTCCTCTTTTCTACATCGTCAACAGTCCAAGTTTCACTTCCATAGATGTTTGTTGTTGATTCATTTAGGGGCTTTGTGACATCGTCGTCATGTAACCCTATGAACCTGAGTGTATGTAGAAGCTGTCTGATAACCTGTGTCACTGTGATGTCTGTACAACTGTATGTATTTGTAATAGAGTTAGGTTTTGGGTAGGAAGCAGCCGTAGCCTTAAGTTAGGCACCATCCCTGCATTTGCCTAAGAGTGTAAAAGTGGGAAACCCAAAAAAACACTCTTAGAATGATTGAGGTAGGAATCAAACCCTCCTCTTCTTAGTTTTGCCTCACAAGTCTTAGTGTACCCCGTTCCAGCCCTCATCCCAGAATTAAATTTCTTGGCAGAGCAGTGAATCAAAATTTAGTCCTACGCAGTGACAGTCTAGAATGCTAGCCACTACACCAAGAGGTGTTTCATGAATATCAGTTGTTGTTGTTGTTTGTTGTTGTTGTTGTTGTTGTTGTTGTTGATTCTTTTAGGAGTTTTGTGATATCATATTCATGTAGCCCTGCGTACTTGGTTGAGTGTGGAATTTGTCTGATAACCTGTATCACTATGATGTCTGTACTACTGTATGTATTTGTAATAGAGTTAGGTTCTGGATAGGAAGCAGTTGTAGCCATAAGTTATGATATTTCCCAGCATTTGCCTGGAATAGAAGTGGTAAACCACAGAAAACTACTTCAAGAATGGTTGAGGTAGGAATCGAACCCAGCTCTTGTCAGTTTTGCCTCACAAGGCTGAGTGTACTCCCGTTCCATCCCTTAAACCAGAAATTAAATTTCTTGCCTGAGCCAGGAATCGAACCCGGGTCTTGCAGTAACAGCCAAGAATGCTAGCCGCGCTACACCACGAGGTGGACAATATAAAGCTGGTCTGGATTGTACATGATCAATCAATAATTTCCTAATAATAATAATAAATATTCCATTTAGCAACTACAAGGCAGACCTCTCCCTGTGACGTCATCCACGGTCTCAGAGCGTGGCGGCCATCTTGCGCATTTGCCCCCGCGCCAGCAATGACTCTCCCTCCCTTAAGAATAACATAAAATAATAATAATGTTATTGGTTTTACGTTCCTTTTAACTACACTGGCTTTTAGAGACGCCAGGGTGCCGGAATTTTGCCCCGAAAGGGATCTTTAACGTGCCAGTAAATCTACTGACACGGCTCCCTCGCATTTGCGCACCCTCAAATGCCAGCTGACTGCGCCAGGTTTCGAACCTGCAACCTTGGACTCAGCAAGCGAGAACGTTACCCCTGAGCCACGCGGCCAGACTTAAGAATAACATATGGGGTTGCACGCGGCCAACATCTTGCGCATTAACCCCTGCGCCAAAACCGGTCTTTTTTATCCTACTGATGCTGTCCCAGAAGGAGACGATGGAGAGCTATAAAGAGCTCCTATACGATGGTGTCTGGCGTACATCTCCGATCGGGAGGAGTGACTGATACTTGGAGCTGTTCGAGGGAGGTAGTTCTGGAATGAGCACTCATTGAAGGTACACGATAGAAACCTCATTTATGGAATCCAACTTTGAATGGTCCAATTCTAGACAACTTTACGCGACTAAAGGTAGGAAGAAGAACTTTTATTATCAGCCTATTTTTAGTAGTTTGAAGGTTTATGAAAGTATCCATTTGACCAATTTTCTATGTTCATATTTTAGTAATTTGCATCGGTATTTTCAACTTCGTTGATAGGGATTATTTCATTTTTTAAATTTGAGTTTTGAAATTAAGATTTGTTAGGGTCAGTTATTTGCCATGTGGAAGTAAGAGTATTTACATTCGAGGTCTCAGGCCGTACTTATGTAATGTTTCGTATTTTAAATTAGATTGTGGAGATTTTCAATAATAATTTTTGATCTTTTTCGTATGTTCGAGTTTTTTTTAAATACTGGGAAGATAATCTTTGTTGTAGATCGAACTCAGGAATTTATATATCAAAGCTGATCAGTCAAGAAGTCAGATGACGTACATTTCTCAAAGAAATGTTGTATATGTTAAAAGGAATGATCAAGAAAATTAGTAAACAATGATATTGTTAAGAATAGTATTTTTAACGGTGTTAAAATATTTTCAACGAGTACTATGGATGTAGAGAATATAGTGATGTAGTATATTCAATTGAAGTCATTTTGATAGACATGTAGGATTGATGTTGGGCAACAATGTTAAAATGTAATGATAAAAGAAGTAGTGCTATTAATAATATTATTATTATGATATTACCAGATATATATAAGAAGAGAATTGAACCAATAATTTGGATTGAAGTTATTGTTGAGTTATTAGTAATCAGATAGAAATGCGATTTCGAAATATGTAATGTCAGAATATACTCAGGTTTTTAGAGGATTATTAATGAGTACCCCAGTTACAAACATGGCCACCTCCGTTTCTCATTTTTTTCAGGGGAGACGAAAAACTGTTTAATACATTTCCTACTTTCCTTCTAAGTTAATATTTCGAATGCAGATTCTCAGCATAATCAGAATCATATTTACATCAATATATCCATATGATATTCCATTGTTAAGCATAAAGTCACTGTTGAAATAGGGAGTTGGCCATGTTTGTAAGTAAACAATGGAGTTGGCCACATTTGTAACTTAACTCCAAGATAATGCACTGACTTAATACAGTAAATTGGTCAGTAATGCTAAAATTAATGACAGGTGCGTTCAGTAAAAATATAAAACTATCAGTTTTAATGATGAAAATGTGATTATCTTATTAATGAGACAAATATAAGAAAGTGGAACTTCCGTACATTATTCGATAGTTTTCAGTTTTTTAAACTACGTAATCACTTCAACAACTTCAAAATCTCCCTCAGTATTCTGAATGAGACATTTACAACAATCAGCGTCTGCAGGTACCTCTGAACTGGTGTCATTTTCGCCAGTAATATTTTGGAACCTTTTCAGTTTCTCTTTTTTGTTCCACTCCTCTCCATAGTGTTTCTAAAGCAAATTTCTCAGATCTTGCATCTTCAATGGCTTTACTCTGATGCTGGGAATTAGTTCAGTAGGATTTACATCTTTCGGTCGTTTACCTTTTTTCGTAACTGACCAAGATTGCGCAATCTCAAGATTATAGTTGAGTTCCACACTGACAGTGAATGAAAATGACTTCCTTGAAAGCACAAGCCTTTTAAAACTCAGCATGTTTTCTTGGTTTGTGCCGTGTCTTGTATGGGGTTTCGCCTAGGACACCAAGCTGGCTCATCAGCGGGCTCTTAATGTCCCCACCCGGACCCCCACAGGAGTAGCGAACTGCGCGCTACCTTCCTTTTAATGAAGCGCACCTGCGCATCTTTACTGCGAGAACAAATAGCTCAACTAGCCATAACCTCCCTATGAAGGCTTTTATCGGGAGGAATCTCTTCTATATTTTTTCTCCATATCACCAAGTAACCTTCGAAGTATGCTTAATTCCGTTTACGCTATAATAAAATTATTAACATTTGTTACAAAATTCTTGTACAGCAATCGTTCATATCACACAATATCAACAACAACAGCCACTGCTTACTACCAGTTCCCACAAACGCCTGTGCCAGTCTCGTGATTATATCGAAGCTTGTGATTTGGCAATGTGGAATTGGTTGATTTTGTTACCAATGCCTTAAGGAGTTGGACGTTTCTGTAACTTAGGTTGATTTTCTAATGCTATATTAACACTAACGAATCTCTTAATTAGATTCCCCGTATTCTTCACTTTAAGAGTAAGCCATGAATCCAATTTAAAAAATGGTTTTGGCCATGTTTGTAACTAGGCTACTCATTTATACTGTTGATAATATTGATATTGGAAGCTACGATGATATACTGTTTTGTGAGGATTTTATGAATAATTCCCAGTTAATGGAGGAAAGAAGTGCTAGATATTGCGATCATGGCAATGTGCTGTACGGCATTGTTAGTAGTGTGGTAGTGAGAGAGCTACGGCACTTCTTTTTGAACCCTCCTCGTATCGGCCCCGAACCTGATATCTCGCTAACCAAACAGGGGATTAGAACATACAGGGTGTCCTAGCACTCGTAGTGACGCCCCTACTTTCCTATAGCCCCTTTATTTAATTAAAAGACCAAAACTAAAAGGTCATTCGCGAGTAGTGGGGTAGTGTTGGTTTTCTCAAGTCGCGCTCGTGCTTGAATATGTATGCCTATGTTGGAAAAGGGTTAGGTGGTGCGAAAGGAGTAGGGTCGAATGAGGAGTCGTTTAGATGGTATTATTTCCGCTCTAGGTGATGGTGAGGTTATTTTTTAAAATGGATGGAATTTGGAAACGCCATTTGGGGTAAACGTGTGTTTTTGACATTATGTCGATGAATGTTTTTTTGTACGCCTGCGCACTTGGGGATTTTGTAAAAGAGCGGGCTTTTTAAATGATGATTTATAAAAGAGTTTTTTAATATGTATTTAAAGAAACCCAGAAAACTAATAGGTCATCGGCTTTTTACTATCTCGCTAACCAATAATCGGATTTAAACCTATGAGGTGTCCTAGGACTCGTGGTGAACTCCCCTTTTCTATGGACGGGGTATATTCACCCCAAAATAAAAACTACCCTTACCCGGGGGATGAAATAGTAATTTATTTTTGTATGCTAACGAACTTGGCGGTTTTTGTAAGAGAGCGGGCTTTTTAAATGATTATTTATAGATGAGTTTTTTTTTAATATACATTGAAATAAACCAAAAAAACTAATAGGTCATCGGCTTTTTAGTATCTCGCTAACCAATAGTGCGATTTAAACCTATGAGGTGTCGTAGGACCCGTGGTGAACTCTCCTTTCCTATGGACGGGGTATATCCACCCCAAAATAAAAACTACCCTTACCCAGGGGGTAAATAATATTTTTTTGTATGTGTGCGCACGGACGGCTTTTGTCAAAGGGACCTAACTACACATTTGTTAATATTTTCTGAACTCCTGAAGGGATTTTGCCATAGGCAGTTTCCTAGCCCTGGGGGTGACACCCCGTTTTTGAATGTATGATTCATTTTTTGTCGAAAGGGCCTAACTACACTTTTGTTCATATCTCGCGAACCAATCATGCTAGGGACTTGTATGAGGGGTCCTAGCACTTGGGGCGACGTCCCCATTTGCGGGGTGAAACTACCCCCCAAAATTGAAAAATCCATATCTTGGAAACGAAGAATCCTATAATTAGGTGTGATAGCTTAAAAAATAGGGGATGATATGGGCTTTTACCTCGAATGGTCATTTCACCCCTAAAATAGTAAATAGTCATGTTATGGGGGAAAAACATGTTAAACGCCTAAAAATGATAAATGAATCAAAGATCTTTTGTTTTTGATGAAAAATAGCAGGGGGGTGAAAACCACCCCAAAATTGAAAAATCCATATCTTGAAAACGAAGAACCCTAAAAATAGGTGTAACGGCTTTAAAAAAAATAGGTCATGACCTACGCTTTTACCTGGATAGGTCATTTCACCCCTAAAACAGTAAATAGTGATTTTACAGGGGGGTAAATGGTGTTAAACGGCTAAAAATGATAATTGAAACTAAGATCTTTTATTTTTGATGAAAAATAGTAGGGGGTGTGAAAACAACCTCCAAATTGAAAAATAAATATCTTGAAAACGAAGAACCCTAAAATTAGGTGTGATAGCTTAAAAAATAGGTCATGACATACGCTTTTACATGGATAGGTCATTTCAACCCTAAAACAGTAAATAGTGATTTTACAGGGGGTAAAAAGGTGTTAAACGGGAAAAAATGATAATTGAACCAAGATCTTTTGTTTTTGATGAAATATTGTAGGGGAGTGTAAACAACCCCCAAATTGATAAATCGATAGATTGGAAACGAAGAACCCTAAAATTAGGTGTTGAAGCTTAAAAAATAGGCCATGACATACGCTATTACCTGGATAGGTCATTTCACCCCTAAAACAGTAAATAGTCATGTTATGAGGAAAAAATATGATATACACCTAAAAGCATAAGCGTTTTCTGAAACCATGCTTTAATGGACATGTGTATGGAGGATGATTGTTGTTATTATTATTAGGTAATTATGGATTAATGTGTGTATAGATAACTAACCAGTGGGGAGCGTGATGGCGCAGGTGCTTAGCTGCTCGTCTTTACCCGGATGGCTGGGGTTCAAATCCCGGTGACAGCGGGGGTTGGAATTTTCACCTGAAAAATCACGTGGCGTCAGGAAGGGCATTCGGCCTTAAATCCCCGGCCAAAACCAAAATGAGACTGGTTGGCTGCGGCGACTCAAGATAATAGGGAAAAGCCGAAGAATGAAAAAAAGAAGAAGAAAAAAATGGTAACTCACCAGTAATAGTAAACATTGGTTTGAGGTGTTAAAGAAGTCAGGATGGCCAACCCTTTGCAATGGTTCACGAATGGACCCCAAAACGTTTTACCTGTCAAGACTCAGTATACCCTGTTGCAGCCTTTAGAAAAAAATCGAACCGGGGCCTCTGTGGTGACAGTGGAGTTATATTCATGATGCTTTTTAAACATACATACGCTTGCATACTACCGCTGGGTTGAATCTGCACAGAGACTCTGGCTTTGGTGTGTGTAGTGTGCCTTGGTGATAATAGCACAGCGATCATGTCAGCAAGTTTCATATTACTCGTCTGCTTGATAGTGGACGTGCTCTGCACCGTGTTATCATACAGGACATGACTAGATTGTTGTTAGGTTTGACAAAGGCTTAGTGAAGCTTATTGAACCTTGAAATGAATGTCATGGTATAGTCGGGGTTGGAAGCCAAGACCTTAGGGTTGACAACCAAGTAGGTTAACCACTACACGGTGAGATGGTCAAATAATAATGTAACAGAACATATAGAAACGTTTTCTATAGTTTAACGAATTGGCTAAGAGCCATACCATGAGAGGTGTAGGTAATGGAAATTGAATCCTTAGCAGATGATTATACTACTTGTAATCTACAGCCATGCCCACGTATAAGCTATCATGTTAGAAAAAGAATTGTATGGCTTGTTTTAAACGGAGAATAATTGTGTTTACTGTGAAACACAAATCTGAATTTAAAATTAGTTTATGTCCTACAAGATGTTTGAACTCTTTTCTTATTTATACTTTAGACAAACGCTAACATAGTTGTCATTCAGAAGCCATGGCCGCCTCTTTTCCAATCCTACACCGTACGCTGAAGTTAAAATGAATAATGATCACGTTACAGACAGCCAGTTTCAAAGCCATGAGAACTAAGTGAATAAAGAATAAAATTCATGAGCCAGTGAAGAATTCAACATGCTGTCCTTTGGACAAAAGAGAAGCGTTCTACAAACTTAACCACCAACCTGTCCTATCGACCCTCAATGGTTTGGGTCATCGTAAAGATGAAAATTAAATCTAAGCTATAACTAAAACTAACTACACTCTTATATATTAGAAGAAGAAATGGAAAACAAAAGGGCAATAGGCCAAATAAAGGACAGAAGGAATAAAAAATGGCCCTGAACCCTGAAGCATGTGGATTGAGGGAGTTGGAAGGAAGGAGAGCCATGAAATGCAGATAAAAAGTGTAATGGGAGAGGCTCTGCCCCAGAGGTAATGGATAAAGAGTAGGAAAACTGGACTCAGCTGAGAAATCACTTGGGGTCGCCAACTTCCAATCTGATCAGCCGTAATCCCCTTGAGGGTGTAGCCATATGCAGAGTGAACCGCAAGTGGTGGGGCTATATACACTCTACCTTCTTGAGGGGGCTTGAGCAAAAGACAGGAAGTAACATGAAAATAAAAACAAGGTTGCCACCTCACACTAGTAGGATATCAGAAAAAATAAATAAACAAGGGCCAATTAAGTTGCAAAAGGAAGAGACTCCCTAGGCCTCGGATACCCTAATCATGTTGGGGTCGGTAGAGAACAAGAGTTGAGCAAGTGTGGTCGACAGGAAATAAGACAGAGAGGAGCCTAACACAAATTAGTGGAAGCGACGACCGTCTCAGCTGGGACTCCGTGATCTTCAACCTACATGACACTAGATATGACGCCCAGGGGTGGAATTAAAGACCTCTTTTGTTTTATATCACTGGCTTTTAAGAACGCTAACACATGGCATGCCATATAATGCAATACTGGTCCTAGGGTATGCAAAATTGTATTAGAAACTCAGCTAATAATAGTGTGCATGGCCATGATTATCTTCCCAAGTATAGTACATGGGACAGATGACCATGATTTCCAAGCCCCTAAGTATGACAAAAAGAAATGATTTTCATTTTCCAATGAGTTGGGGTGAGGTGAGTTGAGTTTTCTATACACCGAACTGATGTGGTTTCCCACTTCTACTCCAGGCAAATGCACATTTGATGTTAAGAATAGTGAAATTGTTTGCAACTGCCCAATGCTAGGACCTGATTAGTGGCTTTTAAAAATGGAATGGAATGGAGTACACTTCCCCAAAAACCAACAAGAGGAGTGTTCGATCCCCCACAACAACCATTCTTAAAGTCAATATAAATGACTTTGCACTTCAGCTCATGACGGTCTCCTCTCTCTAATCCTACCCCTTGGTGGTGAACGACTCACTCTAATACAACCATCATAGTGACAGGTTATCTGTTAAATACCTAACTATCCCCAGATTTACCTTCAATTTTCCTAAAATCCACTACATTTTCCGCATATTGACCAAATGACACAACATTCCAGCAAAATTCAACAAATGACTACCAGATTTATTGAAATTCCATTGATATACCTAAGCATGGTTAAAACTACCTCAAATTCATATAAAATAAAACGAATATAGATGAAAATTCACTAAAATTTACCAAACTTACCCAAAGTGGGCTATAAACCATGAAATTTATCCATTTTTTTTTTAAATTCACTATATTGAGACCATTAGTCGAGTCAACAACCACGATGACTTTCCTAACATCCCATAAGTCGAATAAAATTACCGTGAGGATCAGGTGAACTTCCTAATAGGCTAAGCGGCACGAGACACTGTAGTCCACGGGGATCGTGGTACATGGTGACGATGGTCATAGACTGCCTAAGGAAAGGTTCACCTTAAAAACTAGACTGAGAAATTAAACATCCAGACTTAAGTAAAACACCGTGAAAATTTATTAAAATTCACAAGCCCCTAGCGTAGTTCGGAGGGTTATGATCGTCTAGTCCGCAAACTGATAAACAATAAAGAGCAGGTCCCTACCTGAGAAGTTACGGAAAACCCTCGCGAAAGATCTATCTCACAATAATAAAGCAACAACAGCAACACTAGGAAAATGGTACGACGCAAGTCCCTAGTTCAAGTTACAAGATTAAGCTAATATCAGAATTTACATTTAACAGGATAGCAAAACAAATCTAAGTTAGGATGATACCATTTCCACATTTACATTTAACGTTAATCGTCTAGCTAAGTCCTAACAGTTAATAACAAAATTTACGGCGATGACGTCCGTAACAGAAAACAATTACAACAAATCAAAGTGTACAGTCATGAAAAACATTTAATTATTCTTAATAACTACGTACTATCAGCTCACAATAAGGTAACATGTAGGATTTACACGCTTGTGCATCATAAATAAGTAATGAAATAGACACAAATTTTTATTAAATTCCTGCCTACACCTTGGTTTACTCTTTGTAAGCCATAGTCATCTAATGTGTGTAATTACGGTGACGAATGCGTAGTTGAGACCACGTCTGACATCGCATAGCCTGAGCTCCACAAGCTACGAACTCTAGGTTCGCGCATGCCTCAGGTCGCTACAAAAGTGTCAACTGTCCTAGTCATTTCCACACAAGGAAATTACCTTCAACTGCACGGCTATGTCAACAGTTCCAAAATGCAACAGAACAAAGTTAGATAGAAAGAATTCATTAGTTAGCTTTTGTATTACCAAAGTTATGCGTTTTATTATTAAGATGTCGGTTTAGGTTTATCGTTGGTTTATGGCGAATAATACTGACAATAGCTCGGGCACGGAGTGTCTACACTGAGATCATTCTCCACCAAAAAGCCTCGACTCAACAGTCGGAATAAGATCGACGAGCAATAACAACTCGGACACACAATAACACGGGTTACCAGCGGCGCAAAGCTCGCATTCAATAACTCTGGGATAGGCCTGTCCACAACAGTTACCTTCCAATAACATCTAGTCAACGGGAACAATCCCGGACAAGGTAATCACAAGTACCTTCATACAATAAATTCCTGCATTTAACAGGGTCGCCTGCAACTCACTATAGAAAACCTGACCTAATTGTACACGTCAAGACGGTACACGCAAGAAGTGCGCTCAACTAACAAAAAGCAGTCTATAAAACATGTGATCTGAGACAGGGTTGAAAACTGGGTTACATAAGCTAAGTTGCAATGAAAGAAAGAGCGAATACTACAAGCATTCTGTCTCTTGTCAAAGTAGTCCTGTCTCACAAACAAATGAAGCGTGCTTTCAAGGGCACTGGATTACAAAACCAGTTTATGTCACCAGCAGGCTACCACATTCCTGCGTTCGGTCGACACAAAACACACATTATTCAAGGCCGGCGATTTAATCAAAATAAAACTATACATCTGGCCTGTTCATAAAAGACTTTACCTTAGGTTATGAACCTTTAAAGAATCCGTGTAAAAAAACACGCAATAAAACTGAATAGAATAATATAATTCCGTCTTTCTGCCAAAGACGTCTAAATGATAGTAATCTTAGAATTACTGGAGCTCTTTGCTCTCAAAATACAATTCAGTAGTTGCTAGTACAACATCAAATAAAAACGTGTCTTAAATGACACAAGCAAAATGATAATTGTGGGGCAGATTCACACAAGGATCTGCTTAATGATACGTTGGGAACTGAGTTCGATGCTAGGCAACGAAACATTCCTTCTAATAGTTAGGTTCAAACTTGACCAAGAATAGCTTCTGAGCTTATTCAAAATTAAAATATAATGCATTTACAAAACTGGCAATTACAGTCGATTGCCTAACTGATACGACTGTTCTAACGAAAATCAGGGGTGTATCAAAACTGGCTGCATAGAATGCAGTTAAAGAAATAACCATGACATCTTATTGTCATAACTGAAGTCAGCAAAGACTTGAAAAATCACCCCAAATAGGGTTGTACAAAATAGCCTCGAATGACTACGGTGACATCTAGCAAAAGATAGGCTTTGACGTTCTACGACGTTCATCAAGCTGCACCAGGTTTAACCAATATGTCAGACCCAAGGGTATCTCACTATACTGAAATAAATGACATTAAATTAAACTAGATACAATCCCTACCTAGAAAAATGGCTGACACAGAGTGTGGTTGATTCACAAACTACATTAAATCTAATATACCACCAGAACTAGAACAAGAGAAGGGATGTCCAAAAACTCACGACATGGAGAAGCTATCACTCAGCCCTCTATTCAATAACCAGGGTTGTACAAATTCCTCTCTGGATCTCTGGAACAGTATTATCCTCATCAGGATTCCCATCTGGACTCCTCCAAAGACCAGGGTTCGATTCGTCCCTGTCGACAACTCCGTGGATATGCCTGGAAATGGCATCTTGGATTCCTTCCTTCTCGTCCTCGGTTCTGCAAGCTCCACCATCACGCTAGTTCTCGTAGAAACATCACCCTCATACCAGGATGGTATTAGCCCATGATGACTGATTCAAGCATGGTGTGGAATAGTCTGGTCACGTTGACGGTGAAATAAATTATGAAATTCATTCTTTCACTTTTCAAAAATATAATGTTCGTCGTAAATGTTGTAGGCTTTGATAGTAATTGACAACACAGCCTTAATTTCGTGGATGTGAATAGATATGTGAGCTAGCACTGATCTATGATTCTGCACGTGCTAATGACGCTACTTTTCTATCATGCAGCATCGGTAAAATGCACGTCGTTTTGGAAATAAAAACTTCACTCTGGCAATCCAAATATGTTACACTATCGTAATCACACTTATTTGAAGTAGTTGCAACACATTTACCTGTATATTTTCCACAAGGCATTTGGCCCTCCACAAACACGTGGGTACTAAAATGTGGTGTTCCGGTAAAATTATATAATTCACTAATACTTGCCAATAATTATCTTCAATATGTTTCTGTGGCTCACTGTGCATAAATAACAGTATTTTACAATATGCCAGTGCACGATGGCACCTGATAACCAATTCAACGCTAACAAGCGGATATTCTTCTATGTCTTACAGGACAAATACACTTACACGCCTGTACTGGGCGGATTCTCCAGACGTAGTGCAAGGCACTGGGTGTCTCAAGGAAGTAGGTCGTCAAACCGAAGTCGTTGAGCGACTACTTACGTTCCTATTTGCGTATCTGCAAGGGTATTACCTTACCTTAAGCTAAGATAACATTCTCAAAAATGTTTTAATAATGCAGCATGACAAAATGGAATATTCTGAGTCTTGAGAAAGAATAAAATTAATTAATAAGATCTCAGATAAATAATTAGCAGTTCTCACCAAAGTCAAAAGTGCGATTCAACGCTACTTCAAAGAGTATCGCGTGAGCTCTCAGCTCCACGTGGCTTCCTGGGTGTGTTCAAAGGTACAACATCCCATCATAAATGTTCTGTCATAAAAATATCACATGAACCATAGCTTAGCGGGTTCATCTGCCTCTCCGTCGTTTCAAATAAAATGTTGGGACGACATTTTTATTTGACTTGAAATTCATTCAAGAGTGATATTTTTTCAGATTGGCTGCATTAAAGGTTCCAATGCGCTCTCCTGTCCTGACGTCTTCTACTACATAACTTCCATTGTTCAAAGGCTGTCGGATACGACTAGGGCCATAATATAAGTATAGAAATTTCCCATATATGCGGTCTAAAGGACTTGAAATTCCGGGTCTCCTTATGAGGATAAGGTCTCCCTCAACTAGTGGTTCTCTAAATCTCTGGCGTCTAGTTCTTCTCACGCGCTTGGCAGCTTGCCCGTCCATAGTTTCCCTTGCAGCTAAAAGTCTGCTGGCATGTGATGGTTGTAAACAAGGTGGATTTACAATCACACGATCCCATATTCTCAGCGGCATCTGGTTCAAATGCAAGACCATAGGTATTTGACCAGTGCTCTCATGGACTGTTGAATTAATACATTTTGCCATAGTGACTAGGACTTCAGTCCATCGCCAGTGTTCTTCTTGACAATATAATCGACAGAATTTTGCGATAATATACATCACGCATTCTGCTGGGTTGCTCTCTGGATGACGAATAGATGATAAACATGACCTATTTCAAGCTCATTCATAGCATTGGCAAATTCTGCTGAGGTGTACTGTGATCCGTGATCAGTCAACAAGAATTGTGGCTTTCCTGCCTCCGGTATCACTTGACGTCTAATCCTCTGAATAATCTGATGTGCAGTGGCTTTTTGAATCGGATGAAGCATCGTATATTTCGTGAACACATCAATAGTTACAACGATGTATCGATTCCCACGACGAGCCTTAGGTATTGGGCCATACAGGTCCTGTGCGTATAACTCTCTAGGTTGAGTTGGGAGTATTGGTCTAGGTTGTTCCTTCAGCAAGTGTGACGTGTACTTGTTCCGCCTGCATGCGTCGCAAGCACGTAAACACTGTCTAACGGAGGCTCCTATCCCTTTCCATGTGAAAGATTCCTTGATGGTTGCAATGGTTTTGTCTGTTCCACCATGACCAATGGATAGATGAACCATAAGAATAACAGATTCTTGGTATCTCCTAGGAATAACTGCACACATTTGAGTGTGGTCCTCGTCCACAAACTTGTATAAGACACGATGATAAATCAAGTAATTATCTGCAACAGCAGCAATTCTCGCATAATGAGCATCCTGTGGATCCATTCTTCGTTCCAGGAAACGGATAATGTGCCTGAGTTCCTCCTCACGTCGCTGTCTTTCAGGTAGATGACGAAGTCGGCGAAGGTGTTCCTCGCATTCTCCCTCGATGTCTATGGCATTAACAGTAGCTTCAGTATTCCGGCTGAGGATGTCGGCCAACACATTCTCTCTGCCTGGTCGATAAACTATTTCCAAATCGAACTGTTGGAGAAACAGCGTCCAACGTGTGATCCTGTCGCTTGCCAGTCTTGTTCTTAAGATGAAGGTCAGTGCATGGTGATCGGTCCTCACAATAATCCTCTGGCCTAACAGAAGTTTCTGCCAGTATTCAAGTGCGTAAACTATTGCAAGTGCTTCTATCTCGGTCGTGAAGTAGTGAGATTCATGTGCTCTTAAACGTCGGCTTAAGAAAGCGATATAATGACGTTTCTTCTCATCATCCTCCTGCAGTAAAATGGCTCCTATACCAATGGCAGATGCATCAGTTTCTAGAATAAAGTTCCGGGAATAATCTGGATATTCTAACTGAATTGAGTCTACTAGCATCTGTTTAGCTCTCCTGAAAGCTATCTCGCATTCATCATTCCAGTTCCACCTGCAGTTCTTTTTCAGTAATCCTTGCAGAGGTGCGACAGTCTCGGAATACTTCTCACAATGAGCAGCAAAGAATTGGGGAATTCCTAAGAATTGTCTCAAGTGTTTCACACGGGTTGGCGTTGGAAATGCAGCAACAGTTCTAATCTTTGCCGGATTTGGTATGTATCCTTCTCCATTGATTATGTGTCCTACGAATTTCACTTCTTTCAGAAAGAATCGACACTTGTCAAATTTGACCTTAAAATTCGCCTGTCGTAGATTCTAAAAAACAAGGCGCAATGTCTTTAAATGCTCTTCTTCTGTTTCTGAAGCTATGATTATGTCATCCACATAACATATTACTCTCTGCTTCACTTCAGGAGTCAGCTTGGCATCAAGTGCTCTGATTAATGCGGCTCCGGCATTTTTCAATCCAAATGGTAGTTTTCGAAAGACATAAGTAGTCTGATCAAACAGGAATCCAGTATATTTCTGAGTATGCTCAGATAATTTGATATGGTAATAAGACTGAACCAAGTCCAATGATGAAAATATCCTTTTTCCTTTGAACTTCCTGAGAATGTCCCTAATCTTGGGGGGTCTGTCGTGCTTAGGAGCTAGGCGTTTCTTCAAGGCTCTGGCATCGAGGCAAAGTCTCAAGCTTCCATCTACCTTAACCACAGGCGTTATGGGATTCAAGAAAGGAGTCGGTGATTTCTTGATTGTGCCTGCAGCTTCCATCTCATGGATCTTCTTAGCAGCTTCTTCACGATTTTTCTCAGCAATCGGGTAAATTTTCTTCTGGAATGGGGAATCATCCAGTAGCACAAGTTCGTATTCGTAGTCTAATATCTCACCAGAGAATAAAGTCTATTGCTCTTTGCATGTTCATTTCTTCCTTCCTCTTTGTCAAACACCAACAGTGATCTTCTGTTTTCTCCTTGATGGGAAAATCTCTTATGTCTTCATAAGTCTGTTCTAGATATATAACTTCTGTGACCCACCTAGCGTCATCTAGCAGCGAATTTCTGAAGCTACTCAATTCCTCCCGGTGCGAGAGGACTTACATATCCATCTGGCGACCAGATCTTGTTACCATCGCCAGCTATTTTCTCCTTGAGCAAGAGGACTACGTCTACTGTTTCACTCACCATGCTGCGCTAATATCGCCTACTATCAACTCTTTGAAGACCATTCATCAAGAAGAACATTTATTTTTGATAAGTTGGTTATGCTGATATGTATACCCTTTGTCTCCTACCCCCACTCTTTTCCCTTCCTTGGACCCTCTGTGCTTCGATGAGCTGGTCTCACTTGTAAATCGGCAGTTGACTCATTCAGTTAGGGCTCACCTAGAGCCGGTCTCCTCAACCCAAGAGGCAAACTCTCTTCTACGCCATGTTGGCAAAGTAGTTATCGTCAAGGGGAACTTCACCTTCTACATGAAATCAAGATAAGTACCATCTTAAAGTTTTAACCTCATCTTCATGGTTTTAACTTTCACGTGCTTTTAAAGATGTTTTATAGACAGTGTGCGATTGCTTATTTTGGGGCAAAAATCATTCTTCGTGGGATTTGCCATGTTGAGCCTTTGTTTGTATAAGCCAACTTTACTAATAAAGAGCTTTTCTTAAGCTATTCAAATGAGAAATCCTCTCACTACGTGGGATATTATCTAAATACCCGCTGTCTATAATTCACCGAGCTAGTTCCTCCGTTGGATTTACATTAGTCCCAATTTTTCTACTGAGATCGTTCTGGAACCTTCTAGATTCTGTATTTTATCTACAAGTCCTGCTGTTATGAAATCTTCACTCACTTGTGAAAATGCTACTTAAAATTGAAGAATCTCACTTCGGAATTAAAGCTAAATAGCGAATTTACTTCCTCCGTTGGACATTTTATGGCGCATTTAATTGCAATCTACCATTTTCTCCAGCAATAGTCTATTGTTCATCTAGTGCAACTAGTCATTTTTTTTCAATTGAAACAACTTTCTTTGCCATAAACTTTCGTGTTTCTATAGTGAACTTTTCATAAGTTTCAACGAACTATAGTGAAAACTAGTGTTTGCTCAACTTTTCTACCGCGTCGCGATCGTCCGTTTACATTAAATACGGCCATGAACATTGATCCTATATCCCAATGATCTTTCCTCAACCTTCTACTAACAACCCATATTAATAAAATTGTAACTTTTCTATAAGGTGTCACTCACGAAGTGCCCTTCCAAATTTGCTAGTTTAACATTAATTAATTTCTGCATAATTGCGTGTGTGATACACGTTGCAAATTCACATTGTTCCTTTCCTATAATCAGGGAAAACAATTCTTTAAACTCTTGAGCGAGTCATGTTCAGGTTTCACGAAATGGAAACTGTCCCATTTGGCTAGTGATTCCTACTCAAACTTGGGAAGTCTAGAACCTTCCTTTTAACTTTCTTCAGGTTTCACAGTAAGTGACCTGCCCTTATTTGCATAATAACCAACATTAATTCTGTATAAATATAAGAAGTTGTAGGAACTTCTATCTTATTTTTCATGTTTTTCTTATTGTTATTTAAGAAGTTTTCACTCTTTCTAGAATATTCTCTCAGAAATTGCTTAAGGTACACTCTTTGTACTCCAATTAACGTTCAAACTTTAATTACTTCATTGGTTATTTGTTTAAATCTTATAAAGATTTTAGAAACATGTAAGGCGCGCAGTTCGCTACTCCAATGGGGGGTCCGGGCTGGGACACCGAGAGCCCGCCGATGAGCCAGCTTGGTGTCCTAGGCGAAACCCCACACAAGACACGGCACAAACCTAGAAGAATTGCTGAGTTTTAATTCACTGGCTGTGAAAGCCAATATACCAACTCATTGTTCAAGCGGGAATTTCTGGCCTATTAAAAAAAACATCGTGCAATAAAAACAATAAAGCCACCACCCAATTAGTTCACATGCCTTAATATTTTAAATTTATTTAATTTATTTAATTCACATTCGTGAATATAATGAAAGGCCTACTGGTATCTCGGTAATTATTTGCCTATTATTTGGTATAAGTTAAGAACAGTGGTGGGTGTCTGGTTGCCTGAAATACCACAATAATACAGGTTATAAAAACTGCATACCGGTATAATACATTCATTTCCCATGGCTCTCCTTCCTTCCAAGACCCTCAATCCGCCTTCTCCGAGGGTTGAGGGCATTTCTTTTCCTTCTGTCATTTTATTTGCCTTATTCTCCTGACTGAACGATCTAGTATCAGACGCAGATTCTCTTATGAATACACTCGTATAAAACACTGTTACAAACGTCAAAAACCAATTCCCGACTACACAATCCTCCTTATTTACCTTAATACAGCCGAAATGAAACCATTTCTCACTTAGTGCAATTTTGCATACGTCCCCCTTAAATTGCATTTTGTGACAATTTTGAATCTAAATTACATTTTGTAAGTATTTTCTATCTAAATTGCATTTTGTAAATATTGTCAATTCAAATACAAGTACAGTAAGTATGTACCGTAGTTAGTTTTAGTTGTAAGTTGGTAGTTAGTTTGTCTATTAGATATATGTCATTGTTCTATTAGACTGTGGTGTGTGAGTGTGTCTGGTAGCAGTTGCATTGTTTATTAGTTATAGTTCATTGTTTCAGTAGACTGTGATGTGTAAGGGTGCATGTGAGTGTGCCTGTTGACAGACTGTTTTAGTGGTAGTATTTGTTGTTGGTGGAACTTAAGTTTTTTGTTAGTAGAGTTTTGGTATTTAATTGTTAGTACGGTAGAAGGTTAGTATTTTTGTTAGTAGAATTGCTCTTTACTTATTCTGAAAGGGAGTAGCAGCCTTTCAGAATAAATCAATTCTTTACTAGTCTTATAGACGGTTAAGATATTGATAATATAAGCCAATAATGGCTACACTGCGTCCTGCTGCACGGCTGAAAGCAACGGGAAACTACAGCCGTATGCTATTCCCGAGGATATGCACCTCTATATGCATAATTACATGTGATGATGGCCTCCTCCCTTGTAAAATTTCAATCCGGAGGTAAACTAGTCCCCCGTTCGGATCTCCGGGTGGGGACTACTCGAGAGGGGGTTAACATCACAGAAGTGACAAAGAGGAAATCTGACATTCTACGGATCGGAGCGTGGAATGTTAGAAGTCTGCTAGGAAGTGGAAGGTTAGAAAACTTAGAAAGGGAAATGGATAGGTTGAGGTTGGATTTGGTTGGGATTAGTGAAATGCGCTGGCAGGAAGAACAGGACTTTTGGTCAGGAGACTATAGGGTCATTAGCACTAAATCAAACAATGGCCAAGCAGGGGTTGGCCTCATATTGAGTAGGAAACTTGGACAGCGGGTGGAATATTATGAGCAATATAGTGAACGGATTATTGTAGCAAAAATCAATACAAAACCTACCTGCACTACAGTGGTACAAGTCTATATGCCTACCAGTCAAGCTGATGATGACGATGTTGAAAAGGTCTACGAAGAAATAGACGAAATTCTGAGGTATATCAAGGGTGATGAAAATGTTATAGTAATGGGAGATTGGAATGCTGTGGTGGGAAAAGGGAGAGAAGGGAAGATAGTAGGAGATTTCGGATTAGGTGAAAGGAATGATCGAGGAAGCAGGCTGGTAGAATTCTGCACCGAGCATGAATTGGTCATAGCTAACACCTTATTCAATAACCACAATAGAAGAATATACACATGGATGAGACCAGGAGATACAGGGCGTTACCAAATCGACTTCATTATGGTCAAGCAGAGGTTTCGAAACCAGATTTTGGATTGTAAAACATATCCTGGTGCTGACATAAACTCTGATCACAATCTGGTTGTAATGAAATGCAGATTAAAGTTGAAGAAACTGAAGAAAAGTCAAAAGCCAAAAAGGTGGGCAATAGAGAGACTGAAAGAGAAGGATGTAAACGAAAGATTCAAGAAGAGTATAAAGGAAGGACTAATGAAAAACCCTAAACAAACTTCAATTGCAGACGAGTGGGCACTTTTGAAGAATGAAATAACAAAATCCGCAGAAGAAAACATTGGTAGGAAAGAAAGAATAGGTAGAAAACCGTGGATCACTCAGGATATACTAGAATTGATGGATGAAAGGCGGAAACACAAGAATCTAAGAGATGAAAAGGGGAAAGCAGAATACAGACGTCTGAGAAATGAGGTTAACAAGAAGTGCAAGGAAGCGAAAGAAGAATGGCTGAAAGAGAAATGTGCAGGTATAGAAAATTGTCTGAAATTAGGAAAAGTAGACACAGCTTATCGAAGGATTAAGAATACTTTTGGGGAAAAGAAGACTAAGTGCTGTAATATTAAGGACACAAATGGAAAGCCTCTAACAGATAGGGAAGAAAAGGTTGAGAGATGGAAAGCTTACATAGAGAGTTTGTATAAGGGAAAGGAGATTGAGAATCATGTAATGGAAAGGGAGGAGGAAATTGATGAGGATGCGAAAGGAGATTTAATATTGAGATCAGAATTTGATAGAGCTTTGGAAGACTTAAGCAGGAACAAAGCACCAGGCATAGATGATATACCGATTGAGTTGCTACGCTGCATAGGAGATGAAGGTCTGATCAGGTTATTTCACTTGGTGTGTAGGATTTATGAGACAGGTGAGGTACCCCCTGATTTCAAGAAGAATGTAATCATCCCTATACCAAAGAAAGTGGGAGCTGACAGATGTGAAGATTACCGTACAATCAGCTTGATTACTCATGCTTCAAAGATCCTGTCTAGAATAATTTACAAGAGGATTGAAAGCCAGATAGAAACGGAGTTGGGTGAAGACCAGTTTGGTTTCAGGAGAAATGTAGGAACAAGGGAAGCTGTACTAAGTCTTAGGCTGATTTTAGAAGGTAGAATAAGGAAAGATAAGAGAACGTTCATGGCTTTTGTAGACTTAGAAAAGGCTTTTGATAACGTTGATTGGACTAAATTGTTTGACATTTTGAAATCAATTGGAATAAAGTACAGGGATAGGAGGGTGATATACAATCTGTACAGAAACCAGACAGCAGTCATTCGAGTTGAAGGACATGAGAGAGAAGCTGGTATTCAGAAAGGTGTAAGGCAAGGCTGCAACTTATCACCCATACTTTTCAATCTTTACATTGAACAAGCAATGAAGGAAATTAGAGAAAAATTTAAAGTGGGAGTGAAGATTCAAGGAGAAATAATTTCAACTCTGAGATTTGCTGATGACATCGTCATCTTGGCCGACAAGCCTGAGGATTTGAATGAGTTTTTGAATGGTATGGACTCCGTCTTACGGAAAGAATTCATGATGAAAATTAATAAATGTAAAACAAAAATACTGGAATGCAGCCGAAATAAATCAGAAACCTCTATGGAGATCAAATTGGCAGGTGAAAAGCTGAAGGAAGTAGGAGACTTCTGTTACTTAGGAAGCAGAATAACCAGTGATGGACGAAGCAAAGGGGATATTAAAAGTAGGTTGGCTCAGGCAAAGAAAGCATTTCTACAAAAAAGGAATCTGCTGACATCGAATATAGATTTAGGTATTAGGAAGTCATTTTTGAAAGCCTTTGTCTGGAGCGTGGCGCTCTATGGAAGTGAAACTTGGACTATTGGTGCAGCAGAAAAGAGGAGAATTGAAGCATTTGAAATGTGGTGTTACAGGAGAATGATGAAGATCAGATGGGTAGATAGGGTTACAAACAAAGAGGTATTAAGACGAGTGGGAGAGGAGAGATGTTTCTGGCGACTACTAATGAAGAGAAGAGATAGGCTGGTAGGACACATACTAAGACACCCAGGAATAGCAAGCTTAGTTGTGGAAGGAAGGGTCGAGGACAAAAACTGTAGGGGTAGACCAAGGTTAGAATATGTTAAACAGATTGCCTCCGATGTAGGGTGTCGGAGCTATGTAGAGATGAAACGATTAGCTCAGGACAGGGAGGCTTGGAGAGCTGCATCAAACCAGTCAAAAGACTGAAGACTCAAACAACAACAAGGTTTTAAACCTTGTAAATTGTCAATTGCCTGGAGCAAACGTTTAATGTTGAGAGGTCGGCGACCCCATTTGTTAAAAAGTTCAAATGAACTATGTTTGTCAAAATTATATTACATAATTGTTAATTTCCTCAAACTTCTTTGAATTGTTAAATAAATTAAATATTTGTTTTTGGATTCATAATTTCGAAAATACAACGGTTAAGCAAGATCCTGACTTCCCTGACTCTTCCCAAGTGCATGCCATCGTTAATACAGAACAAATCTGCTATTATTTGTATTGCCAGACTATCACCCTTCTCTATAGTACTTTTATACATGCTTGGGAGGAAATACACTAAAGCCTTTCTCTGGCAAACCGCCCAAGTCTTAGCTGCGGTTCCCGTCAGCTTCGACCAAGCTCGTACCTACTTTAGGTATCAGAGGGTTAATTTCCAGTGGCAACTGCTTCTAAGAGTATTTAAAGTTAAACTTATTAATTTTGTGGGACTCTCCTCCTATCTTTCTATCCTTTTTCTCCAATCCAAAATCAACTTCCTTCTCTTAATCATCTTCCCTTGGTGGGTTGGTTATTCCTCAGCTTAAAATCTATCCAAAAATTGGTGCCGAAACCCGGGAGAGTCCATTTGTCATTTTTCTGTTTGGCAACACTTTGCAAATTATTAATATCTGCTTTGAACCTTTCAGCTATAACTACATCTTGCAAAGCCTGTGCAGGAGAAAGAAGCCGCTCCTGTCTCCTTTGGTGTGTCCTGTTCTTTCTACTTAAACGCTGTTGCCAACTTGACAGCATCTCCAAAGTTCAACAGTTTCGTGAGTTACATTTCAATTTATTTTCTTTGTCATGGCTCCTACTGAAAGGGATGAAACTCTCATTGCTAGACGTTCGTCCTATAAAGGGCAACTCACTAGATTCAGAAATTTCATCAACAAATTAAATCCCGCCGAGTGTGATTTAGACATCTTAAAACAACGCCTTAAGTTGTACGAACGGTCCTATGATTATTATGATCAAACTCAAACCGAGATTGAATCCGCTTGCCCAGAACTTCAATCGGATCGGGACGAGGTCGAACCCTTGTACTTTGAGGGGATTGCCAAGGCCCACCAATTGATTCGCAGTATCTCAGGACTGGACACTAGGGTCATCAATCCGGCCCAGTTCGCATCCGCTTCAGTTCACGAAAACAAACCGAAACCGTTACTTCCAAAGATAAGCCTACCTCACTTCTCAGGCAAGGAAGGTGAATGGTATTCTTTTTATGAACTTTACTGCTCCCTAATTCATGAAAATACTGAAATTTCCGACATTCATAAATTCTACTTCTTACGCACTTCTTTGGAAAACGAGGCCTTAGCCTTGGTCCAATCACTGCCTTTAAGCGCAGACAACTACCACATCGCCTTTAATCTCCTTAAAGAGAGATATGGCAATTTACGTTTGAGTGTCGCTCGTCACATTCGCTGCTTGTTCAACTTACCAGCCGTCAAACCTAATGACGTCACCTCTTTAAGAGACCTCTTAGACTCTATGCAGTTAAATGTTAGAGCATTATACCAACTTAAGCAGCCTGTCCAAACATGGGACACCATACTCATTCATCTAGCTACATCCAGATTCGATTTTTCGACTTTAAAGGCATGGGAAATCGAACTCGCCCGCAAGGAGGAATTTTCGTTCGAACACTTAATCTCGTTTCTTAACAGCCGATGCCAAGTCCTTACAGAACTTGCATTTCAGTGCGAAAATATCGAAACGAGTCATCCGTGTCGCACTCTTGAAAAAAAACTTGTCTCTTCAAATGGTTATCAGCCCCCATCTGTCGAGAACAAGCAAACCCGTTCTTCTTTCAATAATCCAAGAGAACATATCAGGCCGCTTAACAAATCATTAAAATGCACGCTCTGTAAAAAGCTTCACACATTGTATTCGTGCAAATCTTTTAAAGAATTGTCTGTCGAAGATCGAAGGAAGTTTGTCTTCAATAGCAAACATTGCTTCAATTGCTTGTCACCTAAGCATTCTTCTTCGAACTGTACGTCATCCAACCTCTGTTTTCATTGTAAAAAACCGCATCATTCTTTATTGCACGTACATGATAAATCGAGGTCATCAGCACCCGCTTCTTCAAACTCCATGCAGAGCAGCTCCGAACAAACTAATGCTTCTTCCTGCATTTCTAACGCCGAAACTTCTCACAGTGCGCAAGTTCTTTTGTCTACAGTACAATTCGAAATCCAAGATAAATTTGGAAATTGGGTTCGAACCCGCGGTCTTCTCGATTCCGCTTCAACGCACAACTTTGTTTTGCAATCATTAATTAAAAAACTAGGTCTTTCGTCATCGCCCACTTCTATCAATGTGACCGGCATTGACAATTTGAAAACTCAAGTCTTGCAGTCTTCAAAATTGAAAATCAGAGACGTTTGCCAAAGAAACACCAATCTTAATTTAAACTGTCTCATTCTTACCAGTATTGGCAAAGACACTCCTAGCAGCGCTATTAATACTTCCAGTTTAAAGATTCCTTCGCACTTAAGGTTAGCTGATCCTCAGTTTAATGCTCAAGGTCCCATTGATGTACATTTCAGTGCCAGTGTTTTCTGGAATTGCATTCGCAAACAAACACGCAAGTTATCTTCAACCGTGGTCGCTAGAGTCACCGATTTTGGTTGGGTTATTACTGGTGAAATCCAACAACCCAGTCTTCAAACTAAAGCGCAATGTCATTTCGTTACAGCTGACATAAATCCCATTTCTGAAAAAGAGAACGCTCATGTTTCAGATCTCAATATTTTTGAAAAACACTTGCCGAAACGATGTCTTATCGTGAACAACTACGCTACCTTTGTAAGTTGTTTAAATGATTTTGCTTTCTTCCCGCACAAAATGGCAATTCAAGTTCGCCTTGTCTTGTGTTATTTCGTCTACCTTCTCATGTCATTTTTTATAGCAGGTAATTGCTTAAACTCTTTCTCGAAAACTATCTTCCCTTTGTGTAAAACCATGGCTATCAGTCTCCATCACTTCGCTGTAAGCTATGTTTCACTTCTTTCGCTATGTAGAAGGATGGCCACGGCCGGCTCCTCCCTCCTTCCTCACAATTGGAAGTCGCTCATGAAACCGCTTGAAAATCTGAATTCTATAGCATCTAGAATAACTATTCTTATGCATAAACTCCTTCTCAATGTCCCAGCTTTTCTTCTCTGTTCGGAAGAATTAAGCTTCTTTCTGTTGAAAATTGTCCGATTTCGTGATCCTCAAAATTATGCGAAATTGATTTCCTACTCTGTTTCATACGGCTTTAAATTGCTTTTTCACGTCCAAGTTACGATTGACTGCATGCCGTCCAACCTGAATATCTGCTTTAAGTTACAGCTGATTCAACTAGTGTTGTTTGTGTACTTTGAACTGCTTGTTTTTCAAACTTGTTTGTATACAAGCCCGAGGAAGGTCAAGTCACTGTTTATTTCCTGTACGCTTGACAAAGGTCAAAACAAGTTTCTCTTATCTCAACTTTGGCTGATTGCCAACCATTGTCTAGTGAGTCGCTCCTGCAAGTACAGAAGCCGTTCAACTCATCACCAAAATAAACTTGTTCCGCTCAAGGATTCTTTCAGCTATTTATATGCCTTATCTCGTTGTACTATGTGGGTCAAGGCCGCGCTTGCTTTTGTCTTCCACTTACTCACGCTCGTATTCTACAATTGCTTCGATTCTTGTCTCGTAACATCGTCGCATATCCTTTACGCGCTTATGTATTGCACTCTGCTCACATATTTCGAAATCTTATTGCTCATTGATGAACAAACTTGTTTTTTCTCGTCGTCACATTCGATGTGTTTTTGTATTTATACTTGTTATGTCACGTTTCTCGCTGACTTAAGTATTTTTCTGAGTAACCCCTTTGATACTTATTATGACTTAAAGTCATTGCTTATGGCTACTAGGTTGTTACCTATGGCGTTCTTGTTTTCTACTCGCATAGTTCCTTTGTTTATTTGGTATATTCTTATCCTGAATAGATGTACTTGTTTCTATACGCTTTGTTTAAACTTGTTAATTCTCTTTTTGCATCGTATCGCCATCTTTACTAGTGCTTTATTTCCCTCAGCTTCTAGTTATTTTGTGATGGAAGATGTCGTTAATTCTCGTTATTTAACTCCGCTTTCTAATGACACTGATGACCTCCTTCCCCTCACACCTGGTCACTGTCTTACACGCACTTCTCTCTCTGCCCATCCTCCCCTTCCTAATTCTTTCAGGGATTCTGATTTACCTATTGTTTGGCGTAAACTTGAAGCCCTCCGTAATTCTTTTTGGAAGAGGTGGACCTTGGAATATTTAACTTCCTTGCAACGGAGACAGAAGTGGTTTCTTTCCAGTCCCGACATTAAAGTGGGACACTTGGTCTTAGTTAGGGATGTTTCACCCCCCCCCCCTAGTATGGATCTCTGGTAGAGTGACCGAGTGTTATCCTGGAAGAGATGGGAGAGTCAGAGCAGTCAGAGTTTTGACTACTAATGGTCAGATCACAAGACCACTTTTTTTTCATTGTTTCATCACCTTTAAATGTCTAACTGCTTATTTGTTCTCTGTTGGTGTTTCTCCCCCCCCCCCCCCAGTATGGTGTATTCTTGGAATACACGGTACGAGAGAATAAAGTCTATTGCTCTTTGCATGTTCATTTCTTCCTTCCTCTTTGTCAAACACCAACAGTGATCTTCTGTTTTCTCCTTGATGGGCAAATCTCTTATGTCTTCATAAGTCTGTTCTAGATATATAACTTCTGTGACCCACCTAGCGTCATCTAGCAGCGAATCTCTGAAGCTACTCAATTCCTCCCGGTGCGAGAGGACTTACATATCCATCTGGCGACCAGATCTTGTTACCATCGCCAGCTATTTTCTCCTTGAGCAAGAGGACTACGTCTACTGTTTCACTCACCATGCTGCGCTAATATCGCCTACTATCAACTCTTTGAAGACCATTCATCAAGAAGAACATTTATTTTTGATAAGTTGGTTATGCTGATATGTATACCCTTTGTCTCCTACCCCCACTCTTTTCCCTTCCTTGGACCCTCTGTGCTTCGATGAGCTGGTCTCACTTGTAAATCGGCAGTTGACTCATTCAGTTAGGGCTCACCTAGAGCCGGTCTCCTCAACCCAAGAGGCAAACTCTCTTCTACGCCATGTTGGCAAAGTAGTTATCGTCAAGGGGAACTTCACCTTCTACATGAAATCAAGATAAGTACCATCTTAAAGTTTTAACCTCATCTTCATGGTTTTAACTTTCACGTGCTTTTAAAGATGTTTTATAGACAGTGTGCGATTGCTTATTTTGGGGCAAAAATCATTCTTCGTGGGATTTGCCATGTTGAGCCTTTGTTTGTATAAGCCAACTTTACTAAAAAAGAGCTTTTCTTAAGCTATTCAAATGAGAAATCCTCTCACTACGTGGGATATTATCTAAATACCTGTTGTCTATAATTCACCGAGCTAGTTCCTCCGTTGGATTTACATTAGCCCCAATTTTTCTACTGAGATCGTTCTGGAACCTTCTAGATTCTGTATTTTATCTACAAGTCCTGCTGTTATGAAATCTTCACTCACTTGTGAAAATGCTACTTAAAATTGAAGAATCTCACTTCGGAATTAAAGCTAAATAGCGAATTTACTTCCTCCGTTGGACATTTTATGGCGCATTTAATTGCAATCTACCATTTTCTCCAGCAATAGTCTTTTGTTCATCTAGTGCAACTAGTCATATTTTTTCAATTGAAACAACTTTCTTTGCCATAAACTTTCGTGTTTCTATAGTGAACTTTTCATAAGTTTCAACGAACTATAGTGAAAACTAGTGTTTGCTCAACTTTTCTACCGCGTCGCGATCGTCCGTTTACATTAAATACGGCCATGAACATTGATCCTATATCCCAATGATCTTTCCTCAACCTTCTACTAACAACCCTGTCACTCACGAAGTGCCCTTCCAACTTTGCTAGTTTAACATTAATTAATTTCTTCATAATTGCGTGTGTGATACACGTTTCAAATTCACATTGTTCCTTTCCTATAATCAGGGAAAACAATTCTTTAAACTCTTGAGCGAGTCATGTTCAGGTTTCACGAAATGGAAACTGTCCCATTTGGCTAGTGATTCCTACTCAAACTTGGGAAGTCTAGAACCTTCCTTTTAACTTTCTTCAGGTTTCACAGTAAGTGACCTGCCCTTATTTGCATAATAACCAACATTAATTCTGTATAAATATAAGAAGTTGTAGGAACTTCTATCTTATTTTTCATGTTTTTCTTATTGTTATTTAAGAAGTTTTCACTCTTTCTAGAATATTCTCTCAGAAATTGCTTAAGGTACACTCTTTGTACTCCAATTAACGTTCAAACTTTAATTACTTCATTGGTTATTTGTTTAAATCTTATAAAGATTTTAGAAACATGTAAGGTTTTAAACCTTGTAAATTGTCAATTGCCTGGAGCAAACGTTTAATGTTGAGAGGTCGGCGACCCCATTTGTTAAAAAGTTCAAATGAACTATGTTTGTCAAAATTATATTACATAATTGTTAATTTCCTCAAACTTCTTTGAATTGTTAAATAAATTAAATATTTGTTTTTGGATTCATAATTTCGAAAATACAACGGTTAAGCAAGATCCTGACTTCCCTGACTCTTCCCAAGTGCATGCCATCGTTAATACAGAACAAATGTGCTATTATTTGTGTTGCCAGACTATCACCCTTCTCTATAGTACTTTTATACATGCTTGGGAGGAAATACACTAAAGCCTTTCTCTGGCAAACCGCCCAAGTCTTAGCTGCGGTTCCCGTCAGCTTCGACCAAGCTCGTACCTACTTTAGGTATCAGAGAGTTAATTTCCAGTGGCAACTGCTTCTAAGGGTATTTAAAGTTAAACTTATTAATTTTGTGGGACTCTCCTCCTATCTTTCTATCCTTTTTCTCCAATCCAAAATCAACTTCCTTCTCTTAATCATCTTCCCTTGGTGGGTGGGTTATTCCTCAGCTTATAATCTATCCACCAGGTGTGGTGTCGAATATGTCCCTGTATTCGTTCAATATTATATCAAGATTCTCTCGTGTGGGTGCTGATAATGATTCTGCCTCTTCGTCGGCATCGAGTGTCTCGTCAATTTCCTTGCCATTCAAGTTTTCGACTACGTCGACTTCGGATAGGAATTCCGGTTCTTCTTCAACTATGTTCATCTGAATGGGTTCGTTCGGCTTGAACTCTACCGTGTTACGGCCCATGTCAATGATACCATCATATTTACAAATGAAGTCTGCGCCTAGTATGGCGTCATGATGCAAGCCCTTCATTACAAGAAATTCGTGCAAATACACGTAATTTGAAATCTTCAGAGAACAAAGAATCTGGATTTTGCACGTCACAACCCGGTCAGGTATGACACCTCTGACTCTTACAGCTGAAACAGGCAGCTCTGTCACCTCAGAGTTGGCCTTTAATCTGGCATGGCAATCGGCGGAAATAACACTAATCATTGCCCCAGTATCAATGAGAATGACTACGTTGACTTTGTTCAAAGTGGCTACTATCTTGGGCAGACGGGTCAACTCATAATTGTGGTTCGTCGTCGTCGTTCGTCCAGCAAGTCTTCTTGGATTGGCTCCCAGAGCAATATGGTAGCAGTTACTCGGTGCTCAACCTGAGAAGAATCTGTTAATTTTTCGGCGTTTTTTTTATTATTCTGGCGAGAAGTACTGGGCTGGTTGTGCTCCGTCTCCTGCGCCGAATTTCTGTTTTCCCTCGAAGTTGGGTTCCGTTCTCCCTCTTCTTGGATTTGCAGCTCTCATAGTTGTAGGAGGTACTCACGGCTCTCCCGTGCTCTTCCTTTCCAATCTCTGTCTGGCTGGTATCTAGGGTCTCGATCTCGGTTATATCCTCTAGCGTATCGATAGTCCCTTCGGATACTTCCGTGCTGTTGGTTTCTTCCGTTATTCCCGCGGTGGTAATTTTCGTGACGTTGGTTATCATTCGTCCCTTGGTCGAATCTCCAATTCCAATGACTACGACGGTCATCTTGTTGATCACGAGCATATGGAGCGTTGTTCCATTCCCTCCTACGATAGTTGTAGTTATTATCACGATGCCCAGAACTTTCTTGTGTTTGCGTTTGTTGCGGAGTCTGGCTTACTTTATCGACAGTGGTCAAGTTTATGTGTCTTTCCTCGCGCCTGTCAGCCTTCTGCTGACGGTGTGTCGGGAACTGTTCCGTGTTCGCATCCAAGCGTCGCATTGCTGAAACGTGGATGCCCCTGCAGCGATCAACACACGTTGTACGTCCGCAGGGTACTGCCAAACAATGGTGTTAACTAAATCTTGTTCGGACAACGGAGGCTGAAGACAACGAAGCTTCGCAAGCTGTATGGCGAAGTAGTTCGCATAACGAGTAGGCGTATTCGAGCTGTATCTACGAGTATACATTTCAGCTCGGATGCTCTGCTGAATGTCACTCGACCAATACGTCCTTAGTAATGCTTCCTTAAAGTCCTGGTAGCCTGTAAACGAGTATCTAAATGCTCTAAACCAGGTACTGGCTTGCCCCTCAAGCAAACGTTCTATGACTCTGAGTTCCCTCTCTGGAGTTACCATCGTATCTCTCAGATAGCTTTCGACATTGGCTTGAAATTCCACTGGAGTAACCCCACTTCCAGTTCCGGAGAATCGAGCTGGTTGCTCCTCTCTCGAACGTATTATCGTCACATTTCCCTGCGTATGCGCGGGTCTAAATGTGTTCTGCATATAGTCATGCGTAGGTGTATTTATCTCATTATTAGGTTGACTTGGTGCTGGTCGAAAAGGATGGGCGTTAAAGTTCAAAACCTGGCTCGGCGCTGAACCAGTGAATTGTGATGGTTGTGGTTCTGTAGGTGCGCTGGGCAGAAAATGAGTTGGCATCATTCCTTTAGATTGAGAAACGGGTGTTTCCTGAGATTCTCCCATTTGTGAGTGCAAGTGTCTCTCCCTAGGAGTCGTTTCGAGTCTGTCAAGACGTCTTTCTATGACCTCAAGTCCTTGAATAGTTCTGGCCGCGACTTTGTTGCCTAAGTCATTCAATTGTAATTCGATTATATCGACCTTTCCCTTGAGGTTCGCGTCTACCTCGCGTATGGCCGTTCTGAGGTTATGGCTAAGGTCTAACCTTTCGTTTACTGTGACCTCCTCAAATCGCTTTTGTAAAGAATCGATCTCTCCCTCGACTCTTGACATGTTTTCTTTGACCTCGGCTACCTTAGCCTCTACTATGGTCTTATGTTCGTTGAGGTCCCCTCTTAATAACATGAGGTCAATGTTATGTTCCTCATGATGAACATTCACTGTTTCGCGTAGGCTTGCTACGGTTTCAGTTAGTTCAGAAATGTTTCTCCTGTTAACGTTCAGTTCGTCTCTGACCTCTAACATGCCGTCAACGATCGTCCTAACATTGTTGTTCACAGCATTTGCAGCTCCTCTCATGAGAACTAATCCGATATTCATGGTTGTCATGTCCTTTTTTACAGTGTCCATGAATCCCTCGACGTGCGTCAATCGAGTCCCGAATTCTTCCCGAGTGTGTTCCAGGTCAGCTTTCATGTCTATCTGGACTCTATTTATGGTGGTTTGAATTTGAGCCGTGTGCTCCTCCAATCGGTTTTGCACATCCTCCCTAGCTCTATTCATTTGGTCTGTTAGGCAATCTACACGCTGGTTAGCCTCCTGATGGTGTCGTATGACATCAACCCTAACTGCCGCCAAACCTGCCGCGAGATCATTTCTGGCATCGACCCTAAATGCGTCCATATCAGCCCTGACTTGAGTTAAATCAGTCCTGACATTATTAACAGATTGAGTGTTTACCTCTAAATCTAATCTTATTTGGTCTACATGACCACTAACATTGTTTATAGATTGGGTGTTTACCTCTAAATCTAATCTAACATTGTGAACGTCCTGTCTTACTTGGTCTACATGACCACTAACATTGTGAACTTCCTGTCTTACTTGGTCTACATGACCACTAACAGTGTTGACATCTTGAGTGTTCTGACTTAAGTCAGCAGTAATCTGTTGGAGATTAGCATTCACACCTGCCATCATCTCCCCAAACACACGACGAATCGTTTCCTCGTCCATTTGACAAGAAATATATATGAGAAAGTGAGGGATCAATCTCTACTAGAACTTACAGCTATGATTAGTTACTTGGTCGTATAAAGCTTGTTTCATTTATATAAATATCACGAGTACAGCTGGAGTATGGAAACTAAGTGCTTCTACATTTACAAAGACAACGACAAGCAAAGCAAAGTAATACATTTACTCTAGATGAGGCATCATCAAAGAAAATCCTATCCATCATTTATCTAACACTAAAGCCTCACCCCATGGACTTCTATCAAACATGAATGCCATGCGGTCAATTGATCTGCAGTACGACTTTCTAAGTTCGTCCCAGTCCTGTCAATTTACCATTAATCAACATTAAGATCCTCCAAAGTAACATGGTACTGACGGTCAGCACGTTAACGTCGTGCCCCACGTTGGGCGCCATTTTCTTTATGAGACCGTTAGTCGAGTCAACAACCACGATGACTTTCCTAGCATCCCATAAGTCGAATAAAATTACCGTGAGGATCAGGTGAACTTCCTAATAGGCTAAGCGGCACGAGACACTGTAGTCCACGGGGATCATGGTACATGGTGACGATGGTCATAGACTGCCTAAGGAAAGGTTCACCTTAAAAACTAGACTGAGAAATTAAACATCCAGACTTAAGTAAAACACCGTGAAAATTTATTAAAATTCACAAGCCCCTAGCCTAGTTCGGAGGGTTATAATCAGCTAGTCCGCAAACTAATAAACAATAAAGAGCAGGTCCCTACCTGAGAAGTTACGGAAAACCCTCGCGAAAGATCTATCTCACAATAATAAAGCAACAACAGCAACACTAGGAAAATGGTACGACGCAAGTCCCTAGTTCAAGTTACAAGATTAAGCTAATATCAGAATTTACATTTAACAGGGTAGCAAAACAAATCTAAGTTAGGATGATACCATTTCCACATTTACATTTAACGTTAATCATCTAGCTAAGTCCTAACAGTTAATAACAAAATTTACGGCGATGACGTCCGTAACAGAAAACAATTACAACAAATCTAAGTGTACAGCCATGAAAAACATTTAATTATTCTTAATAACTACGTGCTATCAGCACACAATAAGGTAACATGTAGGATTTACACGCTTGTGCATCTTAATAAGTAATGAAATAGACACAAATTTTTATTAAATTCCTGCCTACACCTTGGTTTACTCTTTGTAAGCCATAGTCATCTAATGTGTGTAATTACGGTGACGAATGCGTAGTTGAGACCACGTCTGACATCGCATGGCCTGAGCTCCACAAGCTACAAACTCTAGGTTCGCGCATGCTTCAGGTCGCTACAAAAGTGTCAACTGTCCTAGTCATTTCCCCACAAGGAAATTACCTTCAACTGCACGGCTATGTCAACAGTTCCAAAATGCAACAGAACAAAGTTAGATAGAAAGAATTTATTAGTTAGCTTTTGTTTTACCAAAGTTATGCGTTTTATTATTAAGATGTCGGTTTAGGTTTATCGTTGGTTTATGGCGAATAATACTGACAATAGCTCGGGCACGGAGTGTCTACACAGAGATCATTCTCCACCAAAAAGCCTCGAATCAACAGTCGGAATAAGATCAACGTGCAATAACAACTCGGACACACAATAACACGGGTTACCAGCGGCGCAAAGCTCGCATTCAATAACTCTGGGATAGGCCTGTCCACAACAGTTACCTTCCAATAACATCTAGTCAACGGGAACAATCCCGGACAAGGTAATCACAAGTACCTTCATACAATAAATTCCTGCATTTAACAGGGTCGCCTGCAACTCACTATAGAAAAACTAACCTAATTGTACACGTCAAGACGGTACACGCAAGAAGTGCGCTCAACTAACAAAAAGCAGTCTATAAAACATGTGATCTGAGACAGGGTTGAAAATTGGGTTACATAAGCTAAGTTGCAATGAAAGAAATAGCGAATACTACAAGCATTCTGTCTCTTGTCAAAGTAGTCCTGTCTCACAAACAAATGAAGCGTGCTTTCAAGCGCACTGGATTACAAAACCAGTTTATGTCACCAGCAGGCTACCACATTCCTGCGTTTGGTAGACACAAAACA
Organism: Meconema thalassinum; assembly: GCA_946902985.2. Lineage (NCBI taxonomy): Eukaryota > Metazoa > Arthropoda > Insecta > Orthoptera > Tettigoniidae > Meconema > Meconema thalassinum. Next base: position 1,519,716,042 of record OX336389.2, on the reverse strand, counting down.
CTCATTATTCAAGGCCGGCGATTTAATCAAAATAAAACTATACATCTGGCCTGTTCATAAAAAACTTTACCATAGGTTATGAACCTCTAAAGAATCCGTGAATAAAAAACACGCAATAAATCTGAATAGAATAATATAATTCCATCTTTCTACCAAAGACGTCTAAATGATAGTAATCTTAGAATTACTGGAGCTCTTTGCTCTCAAAATACAATTCAGTAGTTGCTAGTACAACATCAAATAAAAACGTGTCTTACATGACACAAGCAAAATGATAATTGTGGCGCAGATTCACACAAGGATCTGCTTAATGATACGTTGGGAACTGAGTTCGATGCTAGGCAACGAAACATTCCTTCTAATAGTTAGGTTCAAACTTGACCAAGAATAGCTTCTGAGCTTATTCAAAATTAAAATATAATGCATTTACAAAACTGGCAATTACAGTCGATTGCCTAACTGATACGACTGTTCTAACGAAAGTCAGGGGTGTGTCAAAACTGGCTGCAAAGAATGCAGTTAAAGGAATAAACATGACATCTGATTGTCATAACTAAAGTCAGCAAAGACTTGAAAAATCACCCCAAATAGGGTTGTACAAAATAGCCTCGAATGACTACGGTGACATCTAGCAAAAGATAGGCTTTGACGTTCTACGATGTTCATCAAGCTGCACCAGGGTTAACCAAAATGTCAGACCCAAGGGTGTCTCACTATACTGAAATAAATGACATTAAATTAAACTAGATACAATCCCTACCTTGAAAATGGCTGACACAGAGTGTGGTTGATTCACAAACTACATTAAATCTAATATACCACCAGAACTAGAACAAGAGAAGGGATGTCCAAAAACTCACGACATGGAGAAGCTATCACTCAGCCCTCTATTCAATAACCAGGGTTGTACAAATTCCTCTCTGGATCTCTGGAACGGTATTATCCTCATCAGGATTCCCATCTGGACTCCTCCTAAGACCAGCGTTCGATTCGTCCCTGTCGACAACTCCTTGGATATGCCTGGAAATGGCATCTTGGATTCCTTCCTTCTCGTCCTCGGTTCTGCAAGCTCCACCATCACGCTATTTCTCGTAGAAACATCACCCTCATACCAGGATGGTATTAGCCCATGATGACTGATTCAAGCATGGTGTGGAATAGTCTGGTCACTTTGACGGTGAAATAAATTATGAAATTCATTCTTTCACTTTTCAAAAATATAATGTTCGTCGTAAATATTGTAGGCTTTGATAGTAATTGACAACACAACCTTAATTTCGTGGATGTGAATAGATATGTGAGCTAGCACTGATCTATGATTCTGCACGTGCTAATGACGCTACTTTTCTATCATGCAGCATCGGTAAAATGTACGTCGTTTTGGAAATAAAAACTTCACTCTGGCAATCCAAATATGTTACACTATCGTAATCACACTTATTTGAAGTAGTTGCAACACATTTACCTGTATATTTTCCACAAGGCATTTGTCCCTCCACAAACACGTGGGTACTAAAATGTGGTGTTCCGGTAAAATTATATAATTCACTAATACTTGCCAATAATTATCTTCAATATGTTTCTGTGGCTCACTGTGCATAAATAACAGTATTTTACAATATGCCAGTGCACCTGATAACCAATTCGACGCTAACAAGCGGATATTCTTCTATGTCTTACAGGACAAATACACTTACACGCCTGTACTGGGCGGATTATCCAGACGTAGTGCAAGGCACTGGGTGTCTCAAGGAAGTAGGTCGTCAAACCGAAGTCGTTGAGCGACTACTTACGTTCCTATTTGCGTATCTGCAAGGGTATTACCTTACCTTAAGCTAAAATAACATTCTCCAAAATGTTTTAATAATGCAGCATGACGAAATGGAATATTCTGAGTCTTGAGAAAGAATAAAATTAATTAATAAGATCTCAGATAAATAATTAGCAGTTCTCACCAAAGTCAAAAGTGCGATTCAACGCTACTTCAAAGAGTATCGCGTGAGCTCTCAGCTCCACGTGGCTTCCTGGGTGTGTTCAAAGGTACAACATCCCATCATAAATGTTCTGTCATAAAAAATATCACTTGAACCATAGCTCAGCGGGTTCAATATGTACTCGAAAATGTCATAATATTGCCTTTACATGTATGCTTTTATTGTTGTTGTTGTTGTTTCGTTTACCACACTCCCTGCAGACAAATACCTCAACATGACTTTCTCCTAGACTAGGAGCTCCACATTCGACATGATAGCTGAGTTTCATCTCCCATAAACTTGTCTCTGAGTTGGGTGTCAGGAAAAGGCATTCAGCTGTAAAAACCACACCCTCACATAGACTTTCATAACCTCTTACGTTGAGGTTCCTAACGCCAACGACATTGAATGATTGAACGGTTTCCTTTTCACTATTCCTGTCTATACTTTCCTCTTTAAGGTTGCGAGATGTTTGCAAGATTCCTAAAATGCATTTAAACTTAATAAATACCTTAAGATGGTTTGATTTGTTTAATGATAATGGTGTTGTTGATTGTTATATACGTGAAGACTAATTTTTTAGGTCTTGACTGGCCTTTCAGTAAGAATTGACTAACCACACATGAGTTACCTATGAGGGAAACATTTTAGCCCACTATGTTGGTTATTGACCAGTGAGTACAGTTGTAGAAAGCTGTTTTTTATATCATATACAACAGAGGCTTAAACTTATAGACAAACCGTGTGACCATGTTTGTTAAACATGACATTATACCAGAGACAATTAGGAGACTTGTGTAGAGTTTACCAAAAATAATGTTGTGTAACAGTAAATGCTAGTCAACAAACAGTTATGCCATACTAAAAAATCATCATACAATACCTGAGAGAGCTCTTCTAAAAGTATTAATGCGTAACATGTTTCCACTCGCTTGCTATATATTTTTCGGCGTGGAAATGATTCTCAAGAAATGAAATGCAAATGGAACTGAAATGCAACGCAAACGAATAATGAGCGCGCGCGGTGACAGAGATTGATAACATGACGTACTGTCGGTTTTGTAGCTATGTGGAATGTTTATCACATATGGTTTAATACAAGGTTTGGAGATCCCATTAAAGATATTCCTACAATATATGATCTAGAAATGGTCATTCTTTGGTGTGAAAATATGTTTTATATTGAACCCTTATTGATTTGCCGATCAATAAGACTTCATGGTTTTTATTATTATTATTACTGATGCCCAGGCAGTACATGTTGAAATTGACAAAGGGGAGTCAGGTAGTGTGTCGCAACGATTACAACAAGAAGCAGCTTGGTAGTTATTCCTGAAGATAACCGGCAAAGCCGAGTTCAAGGACAAATTCTGTACGAACGCGCACCTCAATCGGCGTCATTATGGGATTGTCAGAAGTGAAGTTCCAACCGATCCACGATTGAATCAGCAAATCAGGAGAGAGGAAGCCAAAGCCACGCGGTGGATTGCGTACCCTATAAAAAGGCGCCAAAACGCGTATCTAAAGAACCGCCAATACGATATAATTCCGCATAAGTCCATTGAGACGTTTGGATGAAAAGAGGAAGATTGATACTAGTCCCAAGTCTGTGAGGTGATAACTACAGATTATTTTCACAAATTTCCCCCACCCTACTCCATTCTGTCAGTTTCTAATAAATTGATCGGTGATGAGCAGTTTGAGACACAACTTTATTGAGCTCTGGTGAGCAACGTTCACGCCACTTTGCGTCACGATTTATCAAGCTCTAGTGAGCATACTTCACGTCTGTTGAACAAACATTTTATCTTGTGCTCAAGGGAGCTGAGTTCACGCTTAGCCTTGTGGAGATCTCTAGTCGAGATAAGCGCTACGTGATAGACATATTTGAGACTTGTTAGAAGCCAGTTGCGTTGAGATTGAAGAGTGTATCTTATGTAAATTTTTGTATTATTTTGAGTGATATATTGTGCGTGTGTTATGCAAATGCTGAGATAGGGCCAGTTCTACGTTAAGTAATCGCCTAGGACATTATTGTGAGTGAAAGTCAGTAACTCATAGCGATTCTAGTTAGGCAAACTAATAACTTTGAACATTTCCTTCCAAGACGCAACGCCAAGATGTCTGCTGAAAGGTCGTGTGATGGAATGAAGTTCATCGCCTCTACCAATACGTCGACCATGGACGAGCAGATTTCCCGTAGGGAAATGCATTGGGATGGAGGATAAGTTCTATAAGCTGCAACGGTGATGTACAAACCATTGATTTACTCAATATGTAGTTAGATTAGACGCGGGAACGTTGTAAATATTTTATTCAGTTGCTTTTCTTGTATTTAGATTTTTTGTGTGCCGACACTATTATGTTTAAATGTACGTTGGCACGTGGCCAAAGTTGTTTGATTGTATATTTTTCTTATGAGTCATATTTAGTGTACACGGCGTGTGTATTTGATTTTATCCATGCGAATGCGAAACTCGTCACGGTCGATAAGTGGTGCTTTATTCAAGTTCATTTTTTTTGTAGGAAAAGGGGGTAAATGTTGTAAGATGTTTTTTTACGAACAGGTTGTTATTCATGTTAGGGTTGCCCAGCGCAACAAAATAAGATGTCACTGTAGAACACCTTAGTTCTATTTTTTGAGTTTTTTTTGAGTCCTTTTCAGGTTCTTTAGTCACGGACTAGATTGGGAGCCCAAGTTGGTGGAAAATATTCTATGTCATTTATTTCAGGTTTCTGTCAAACCCATACGTGTGATTCTGGTGTGTGTTCTTGTGTCAGGTGTGTGTACTGATTCTTCGTGATGAGGGGTAGAAGGTGCTACCGCCCTCAAATTCTGTGGTTGTATTTTTGTGGAAAGGCAGAGCACTCTCAGGGGCTACTGTACCTTGTCCATTGCTGATTCTTGGATTTCCTTGGGAAATGCTGAGATATTTTATTCTGACACACACACGTATATTATGTGTTTTTGGGAGCACGCTTCTTCGAGACTCGAACCCGTGCCACGGCAGGTCGAGGTCATTGACACGTGGGTTGACAGATGTGCGGATTCCACTTAGCGCCCGTCTATGTCTGGTGATTCATCTTTTAGGCAGTCCAGCTGACCGACTGACCCCTGTAAGCTATCAGTAGCAAACCTGTTCTTTTGTGATGGTCATTGGACCATAATTAATTGGGAGTTCGCCATGTCCATTACGAATTACCGCATATCGTATGAATGAAGTATTGTTTTTATGATGTAAATGTTGGCTTTGAGCCTAGTGATTTCGATGACTCATTTCTTGTTAGTTTTGTCTGTTGTGACACCATTGGGTGTACTCTTGTATTTTTTTTCCTTGTAAAAATGGCAAGCGGGCATCTGTGTATTTTTCTTGTTTGGTCACGTGTTGATTTACTTGTGTTGATTTGAAAAGTCCTAATTTTAGGCGTTAATGTTGTTTGCTTCGGCAGTTCTTTGATTCCAATTTCTTGCGGAAATAATTGCTGTCTTATTTAGTGTAGAAAGTGTCGGATTAATTTAATTTGTGTTTAGTTGGTTCCCCGTGTCTGCCTAGCTCTAGACAATGCAGAATTGTCCCCTGAAGGTGTACTGGATGGTAACGGATCTCGCATTAATTTGTACACCTCGTAACGCATGTAGAACGGCCGCACACGCACATGGTCATTGTAGTAATTTGGGACACTTGGTCCAGATATTTTACAATCTCTCCTGAGATTAGGCCTAAGTTTGGCATTTTATTAATTCAAGTGGGAGACCTTGTTTGTTTTGTTTTTATTGTAAATAGTTGATCTGTTATTAAATTCATTTGTTTTTTAACCCTGGTATTCACTTTTTCCTGCATGTTATTTTGTTATATGTTACCCTGCATGTTATAAGAAGCGCTTAACAACAACTTAACGAAATGGACTGTTACACCCCCGAAACTGAGTCTCATATGCTTCTTTGCAGGGGTTCATATATCAAAAATGGCTGCCCAAGTGGGGATTGTTGTTTTTGTTGCTTTGTTGACCTCATACTTATTTCGCTGAGAAATGATGCCAGGTCAGCAGGACAAGAGTAAATTCAGTAAATTGAGGCGAAGTTGTACCGCCATGTGTATTAGTAAAATCACTGAGTTCTTAAAGTTAGAAATATTGAACAAGGTTAGAAGTTGATATTGTATTTGTTGTTAACTTGCTCTGGTGCCCGGCTTAAAATTAGAAAATTTGAATATTTAGTGAACCCAGTCAAAGCAGGAAGGTGTTGCCATAATTTACATTTAATTAACTTCGGTTAATTAAAGTGTTGTTCGTAAATTCTGTTAGTTAGGAATTTAAAAGCAGATCACAAGGGAGTTATGTTGTTGTTTGGAAATAAGAGTCATTATTCAGTAATATTTTGATTACTGAAGCTTTATTTAAATTAGAATCAATGTAATTTAAATATCAAGACATGTGCGTGTGTACGACTGAAATCCCATTGCATGACCCTGTTTTCTCTGAATATATTTGTGTGTTTTGCGATGGCTAGCATCGAGGAGATTAAGGCGTTGATGGAGCTGATGTCCGCGCAAATGACTGTGCAATTGTCTGCAAAGACGGAGAAACAGTTAAAGAACATGAGTGAACAGAGTGATAAACAATTACAGGATGTGAACAGTAACATTACGGTACAATTGCAGATCCAGAAATTGGATAGTGAAAAACAATTACACGAGTTGCGTGAACATAATGATAAACAATTAAATGACATAACGACTCAATTACGTGAACAGAGTGAACAGAGTGATAATAATAATAAACAGCTGAACTAAACCACAAGTTATCGGAGCAGGCAACCTTACAAACAGTTCAATTAGAGAGGATCACCCTTGAAATAAATCAGAGTACTAAAGTAGAATTAGAGAAACTGGGAGGAGAGGTGGCAGAAAATAATTCGAGGCAATTAGGAGAAATTAAGAAGCTAGAATCTAAATTCGACGATCAACTAGTACAGTTAGACGGAATGGTAGCCGCCAAGTTGAAACAAATCGAGACAGCATGCGTGAACAACACGGCAGGAATCAAAAGCACGCAAGATGAATTACAGGGGCAATTCAACAGGATAGAAGCGAAAAATGTAAACATACAGGAGCAGATTAATTCAGTCGACACCAATGTGTTAGGATTGATAAAAGAACTTGATCATGCTGGAGATAAAAACGGAGAAAGAACGGATGCACTTGCGCGAAAACCTGGAAGACCAGTTAACTAAAAACCAAGAGCAAATACGAGAAGAAATAGGAGGACAGTTAAATAAGAATCAGAAAGAAATGGGAGAACAATTAATTACAACTCAGCAGTTGATACAAGAGCAAATAGGGGAACAGCTTGAGAAGAATCAGGAGAGCAATGAAGAAAAAAATAATAATTTGAAGAGTAGGATCCGGAAAGATTGGGTCCAGCAGGTGAATTAGACTAAAGGAGATAGGCTCAATATATTAAAGCGGCTAGGCGAGAATAACTCTAGAATGCAGGCTCTGGAGGAAAGTATCAAGTCCAAGTTCCAGGAACACGCAGACCTCATCGTTAAGAACGAGATAAGATCTTTAGAGAATGCCACTTTATTCTCTTCAGAAAATGTAGTAGGGAAACATGGAAGTATTGGGAGTCCGGAGGGCTCGAAGCTAGCTGAGGATACGGGCCGAGGTCAGAGTCCAAAGATAACGTGCGACACATTCCAAAATTACAGAGGGGAGACATCAACTCCACAACCTGGTTTGGCACCTGCCCAAGTCATACAAGTAATTAGGGGAAACGACTTTAAACCCGACAAATTCAGGGAGAATTCAGGCAAAAGACAACACCCAAAAGACGTTTGTGTCGTCTTAAATCCTTACACGTATCACAACGTATAAAATAGGATTTAAGACGACACTCAAAACACGTTTCATATTCATTAAGTCCGTTATTATTAGAACCATTTCTGCCAACAGATGCTTACTGCATATGGCAAGGCTTTACACTCCTGGGTTAGTCAGTCTTTCTTGCTAAGGATCCTCTATATACCCTAGACAAGGCTATACATGTTGGTTCTGAACACTTAGTCTTAATTGTATATGAAAATTAAATGCACAGCTTATACAAGGACGTTTTGCATGCAGTCAAACTTTGTAAGATAGTTACATACAACACACAAAGTAAGTTTCCGCTACCTAGCGATGGATATGAGTACTCACTGGTGATATCCGAGGTGAGATGATTAGCTCACACATTTGCTCACACATTTGCTCCCATATTTGCCTCCATATTGACTCCCATATTGGCTCCCACATTGGCTCCCATATTTGCTCCCACTTTTGCCCCCATATTGGCTCCCATATTGGCTCCCACATTTGCTCCCACTTTTTTTTGCTTCCCATATTAATGCCAACTCTTATAACTATAAGCAGCAGCCAAATGTAAATGGAATAATATTTCTGATAATGTTCAAAACAAAAGTCCTGAGGTCTTGGGTTTGAATTCCCAACTATGGTTGTCAGCCAATGAGTTACACTTCAGGAAACTTTTATTTTTATGTTGTGTTGCATGATAATTTGCCCATCTTGCGTTGTATTGGCTAGTATACTTGTGTGTTATCCCTGAAGTCTTGGGTTCCAACTCAACTATGCCTAGAATTTAATTTTGATCTGAGAGTTGAAAGTTAGGTTAGGTGAAGTTAGATTAGGTAAAGTTAGGTTAGGAGAAGTTATGATAGGTTAGGTTAGGTAAAGTTCAGTCAAGTTAGGTTAGGTGAAGTTAGGTTAGGTTAGGTTAGGTGAAGTTAGGTGAGGTGAGGTTAGGTTAGGTGAGGTTAGGTTAGGTTTGGTTAGGTTAGGTTAGGTTAGGTTATGACTAAGTTTGTTATGTCTAGTTGTTTTAGAAAAACACATTTTTTGTTCTCATATTTGCTTCCATATTTTCTTTGCACTTTAATCTATCTTGACTTGTGTATTTTCTTTTGCTGGTATATTTGTTGACATAATTGTTAGCATATTTGCTCCCACTTTTTATATTTGCTTTGCTCCCACATTTGATCCCGTATTTGCTCCCACTTTTTGCTCACAGTTTTTGCTCACACATTTGCTGCCACTTTTGCTCCCACTTTTTACCCCCCGCCTTTGCTCCCACTCTTTGCATGTATATATGCTCCCACATTAAACTATTGTTGTTATTACCAAGTTGTCTTTACTGGAGATTAGTTTGTGATTGACAGTTGATATGGAAGTATCAGTGACTAGGTATGGTAAGTCTTATGCATACTATAAAGGATATTCATATATTTTGAAACGAAGCAATAAAAATGGAACTGTTATTTGGCGCTGTTCAAAGCAACGATCGAAACAGTGTCGAGGAATGCTTAAAACAAAAGAATTGGACATACTTTCTTCAAACAATCATGAATGTAAACTTAATAATCACGCTAGTCTAAATGTAAGGAAAACCCAAACCAAAGCAAGAAACCAAGTCCAAGAGAAAGATAGTGCTGCTCAATATAATATTAACCTCAAGTTTAATACACTACAACGCACTCATGCTGTTAGTGAGTTGTTTAATGAGAAACCTTTAATACCTCATGTGAAACCCATGTTCAGACACGCACCCACATCTCAAAAGCCCTCAACCCTATCAGAGACAATATACCCCATCAATAATTTAGTGGGGAAAGGTAATAGTGATAATAATAACATAACAATGTTAAAGCATTCTAGCACATCTAAAAAGAAGCTTTCAACACTATCAAAGTCAACTCAAACCATTGAACAGACTGTGGACACAGGTGGAAATTATGATGGTAATGATATCGATGATAATGATCATTATTATGAAAATGATTATAATGATGAGGATGATAATCACAATGATGGTTATAATGATGAACCGCTTCCCGAGTTTCTGAAACCATTCATAAAAAATAGCAAATGGAACGATCCTAATATATTAGTCGAACGTCTACAGCTCTTGCATGCCTGTAAACAGGTTGGCCATATTGGTTATGAGAAAGAGCTATTAAATATAGAAAATGAACTTCGTAAAGCTGCTATTATAGTGTAATGGGTCAACGTAGCAACACTCCCATCCCCTAAAAAATAATTTTCAATAAGTGTTTTGTTTAAAAGAAATGATAAACAAAAAGAGCTGTATTCTGTGTGTCTATCTCTTGTTAAAAATATAATAAAAAATTGATTAAATTGATAAACATAGTTTGCGTATATTTCTTGTTTTCTTGCATGTTCAAGCAATAGTTATGTCAGGGAAGGGATTCGAACCCTTGCTTCCTTATATATTTGGAAATTTGATCTTAAGTCAAACGCCTTAACCACTCGGCCACCCTGACAGTTACTGATTTAATTAATCTTGTTGGACATTAGTGTTTACAAAACTTTTCTTTTCCCCAGTATATATATGCTCAACCACTTTTTGTTTTTCAATGCTGATTTTTGTTTTGTTTCATTTTTTTTTCAGAAACATTGCAGTTATCAGTATTGCAAACTGGGTGATTAATATAGGGATAAAGGCATCTTAAAAATCACAAGTTTTACAGTTGTCACGTATCATGTATAACATGTTACATGTTATCCTACATTCCGCATAGGGCTCTACCTTCTTAACAGTGAACTCTGTTGGTCATTAAATAACTACTTGTAAAATAATTCCAGTGGTAAATCCTTTTAGCAAATATCATATATTAAATATTTTCACGGCATAGAACGACAACTTGAAAATCATTTATTGTAGGAATACCTTTAATGGGATCACCAAACCTTCAAGTATGCAATATATATTCCTGATAGTGCCGTATTTTGGTCGATAGTGCCTCGAGTGCTTACATTATATAAGAATACAGTAAACGTATAAACATTTAATAAATCATAATTGTTTTCATGAAATATCATATAATATATATTTTCACACCAAAGAATGACCATTTCAAGATCATATATAGTAGGAATTTCTTTATTGGGATCTCCAAACCTTGAAGTAAACCATATGTGATAAACATTCCACATAGCTACATAACCGACAGTACGTCATGTTATCAATCTCAGTCACCGCGCTCGCTCATTATTCGTTTGTGTTGCATTTCAGTTCCATTTGCATTTCATTTCTTGTGAATCATTCCCACGCCGAAAAATATATAGCAAGCGTGTGGAAACATGTTACGCATTAATACTTTAAGAAGAGCTCTCTCAGGTACTGTATGATGATTTTTTAGTATGGCATAACTGTTTGTTGACTAGCATTTACTGTTACACAACATTTTTTTTTGGTAAGCTCTACACAAGTTTCCTAATTGCCTCTTGTATAATGTCATGTTTAACACACATGGTCACACGGTTTGTCTATAGGTTTAAGCCTCTGTTGTATATGATTTCAAAAAAATAATAATAAACAGCTTTCTACAACTGTACTCACTGTTCAATAACCAACATAATGGGCTAAAATGTTTCCCTCATAGGTAACTCATATGTGGTTAGTCAATTCTTATTGCAAGGCCAGTCAAGACCTAAAAAATTAGTCTTCACGTATATAACAATCATCAACACCATTATCATTAAACAAATCAAACCATCTTAAGGTATTTATTAAGTTTAATTGCATTTTAGGAATCTTGCAAACATCTCGCAACCTTAAAGGGGAAAGTATAGACAGGAATAGTGAAAAGGAAACCGTTCAATCATTCAATGTCGTTAGCGTTAGGAACCTCAAAGTAAGAGGTTATGCATGTATATGTGAGGGTGTGGTTTTTACAGCTGAATGCCTTTTCCTGACACCCACCTCAGAGACAAGTTTATGGGAGATGAAACTCAGCTATCATATCGAATGTGGAGCTCCTAGTCTAGGACAAAGTCATGTTGAGGTATTTGTCTGCAGGGAGTGTGGTAAACGAAACAACAACAACAATAAAAGCATACATTTAAAGGCAATATTATGAAATGTTCGATTACATATAGTGAATTTACAAAAACAATGGATAAATTTCATGGTTTGTAGCCCACCTTGGGTAAGTTTGGTAAATTTTAGTGAATTTTCAACTATATTCGTCTAATTTGATATGAATTTGAGGTAGTTTAAACCATGCTTAGGTAAATCAATGGAATTTCAATAAATCTCTTTGTCATTTGTTGAATTTTGCTGGAATGTTGTGTCATTTGGTCAATTTGCGGAAAATGTAGTGGATTTTAGGAAAATTTAAGGTAAATCTGGGGATAGTTGGGTATTTAACAGATAACCTGTCACTATGATGGTTGCATTAGAGTGTGTCTTTCACCACCAAGGGGTAGGACTGGAGAGAGGAGACCGTCATGAGCTGAAGTGCATAGTCATTTATATTGACTTGAAGAATGGTTGTTGTGGGGGATCGAACACTCCTCTTGTTGGTTTTGGGGGAAGTATACTCCATTCCATTCCATTTTTAAAAGCCACTAATCAGGTCCTAGCATTGGGTAGTTACAAACAATTTCACTATTCTTAACATCAAATGTGCATTTGCCTGGAGTAGAAGTGGGAAACCACATCAGTTTGGTGTATAGGAAACTCACCTCACCTCACCCCAACTCATTGTAAAATGAAAATCATTTGTTTTTGTCTTACTTAGGGGCTTGGAAATCATGGTCATCTGTCCCATGTACTATACTTGGGAAAATAATCATGGCCATGCATACTATTATTAGCTGAGTTTCTAATACAATTTTGCATATCCTAGGACCAGTATTGCATTATAAGGCATGCCATGTGTTAGCGTTCTTGAAAGCCAGTGATATAAAACAAAAGAGGTCTTTAATTCCACCCCTGGGCGTCATATCTAGTGTCATGTAGGTTGACGATCACGGAGTCCCAGCTGAGACCGTCATCGCTTCCACTAATTTGTGTTAGGCTCCTCTCTGTCTTATTTCCTGTCGACCACACTTGCTCAACTCTTGTTCTCTACCGACCCCAACATGATTAGCGTATCCGAGGCCTAGGGAGTCTCTTCCTTTTGCAACTTAATTGGCCCTTGTTTATTTATTTTTTCTGATATCCTACTAGTGTGAGGAGGCAGCCTTGTTTTTATTTTCATGTTATTTCCTGTCTTTTGCTCAAGCCCCCTCAAGAAGGTAGAGTGTATATAGCCCCACCACTTGCGGTGCACTCTGCATATGGCTACACCCTGAAGGGGCTTACGGCTGATCAGTTTGGAAGTTGGCGACCCCAAGGGATTTCTCAACTGAGTCCAGTTTTCCTCCTCTTTATCCATTACCTCTGGGGCAGAGCCTTCCCCATTATAATTTTTATCTGCCTTTCATGGCTCTCCTTCCTTCCAACAGCCTCAATCCACATGCTTGAGGGTTGAGGGCCATTTTTTATTCCTTCTGTCCTTTATTTGGCCTATTGCCCTTTTGTTTTCCGTTTCTTCTTCTAATATATAAGAGAGTAGTTAGTTTTAGTTATAGCTTAGATTTAATTTTCATCTTTACGATGACCCAAACCATTGAGGGTCGATAGGACAGCTTGGTGGTTAAATTTGTAGAACGCTTCTCTTTTGTCCAAAGGACAGCATGTTGAATTCTTCACTGGCTCATGAATTTTATTCTTTATTCACTTAGTTCTCATGGCTTTGAAACTGGCTGTCTGTAACGTGATCATTATTCATTTCAACTTCAGCGTACGGTGTAGGATTGGAAAAGAGGCGGCCATGGCTTCTGAATGACAACTATGTTAGCGTTTGTGTAAAGTATAAATAAAAAAAGAGTTCAAACATCATGTAGGACATAAACTAATTTTAAATTCAGATTTGTGTTTCACAGTAAACACAATTATTCTCCGTTTAAAACAAGCCATACAATTCTTTTTCTAACATGATAGCTTATACGTGGGCATGGCTCTAGATTACAAGTAGCATAATCATCAGCTAAGGATTCAATTTCCATTACCTACACCTCTCATGGTATGGCTCTTAGCCAATTCGTTAAACTATAGAAAACGTTTCTATATGTTCTCTTACATTATTATTTGACCATCTCACCGTGTAGTGGTTAACCTACTTGGTTGTCAACCCTAAGGTCTTGGCATCCAACGCCGACTATACCATGATATTCATTTCAAGGTTGCAATAAGCTTCACTAAGCCTTTGTCAAACCTAACAACAATCTAGTCATGTCCTGTATGATAACACGGTGCAGAGCACGTCCACTATCAAGCAGACGAGGAATATTAAACTTGCTGACAAGATCGCTGTGCTGTTATCACCAAGGCACACTATACAAACCTAAGCCAGATTCTCTGTGCAGATTCAACCCAGCGGTAGTATGCAAGCGTATGTTTGTTTAAAAAGCATCATGAATATAACTCCACTGTCACCACAGAGGCCCCGGTTCGATTTTTTTTCTAAAGGCTGCAACAGGGTATACTGAGTCTTGACAGGTAAAACTTTTTGGGGTCCATTCGTGAACCATGGCAAAGGGTTGGCCATCCTGACTTCTTCAAAACCTCAAACCAATGTTTATTATTACTGGTGAGTTACCATTTTTTTCTTCTTCTTTTTTTCATTCTTCGGCTTTTCCCTATTATTTTGAGTCGCCGCAGCCAACCAGGTTCATTTTGGTTTTGGCCGGGGATTTAAGGCCGAATGCCCGAACGCCACGTGATTTTTCAGATGAAAATTCCAACCCCCGCTGTCACCGGGATTTGAACCCCAGCCGTCCGGGTAAAGACGAGCAGCTAAGCACCTGCGCCATCACGCTCCCCAGTGGTTATTTATCTATACACACATTAATCCATAATTACCTAATAATAATAACAAAAATCATCCTCCATACACATGTCCATTAAAGCATGGTTTCACAAAACGCTTATGCTTTTAGGTGTATAACACATTTTTTCCTCATAACATGACTATTTACTATTTTAGGGGTGAAATGACCTATCCAGGTAAAAGCGTATGTCATGGCCTAATTTTTAAGCTCTCACACCTAATTTTAGGGTTCTCCGTTTCCAAGCTATCGATTTATCAATTTGGGGGTTGTTTACACTCCCCTACGATATTTCATCAAAAACAAAAGGTCTTAGGTTTAATTATCATTTTTCCCGTTTAACACCTTTTTATCCCCCTGTAAATTCACTATTTACTGTTTTAGGGTTGAAATGACCTATCCATGTAAAAGCATATGTCATGGCCTATTTTTTAAGCTATCACACCTAATTTTAGGGTTCTTCGTATTCAAGATATTGATTTTTCAATTGGGGGGTTGTTTTCACACCCCCTACTATTTTTCATCAAAAACAAAAGATCTTAAGTTCAATTATCATTTTTACCCGTTTAACACCTTTTACCCCCTGTAAAATCACTATTTACTGTTTTAGGGGTGAAATGACCTATCCAGGTAAAAGCGTATGTCATGACCTATTTTTAAGCCATTACAACTATTTTTAGGGTTCTTCGTTTTCAAGATAGGGATTTTTCAATTTTGAGGTGGTTTTCACCCCGCAATGGGGGACGTCGTCCCAAGTGCTAGGACCCCTCATACAAGTCCCTAGCATGATTGGTTCGCGAGATATTAAAAAAGGTGTAGTTAGGCACTTTCGACAAAAATGAATCATACATTCAAAAACGGGGCGTCACCCCGAGGGCTAGGATACTGCCTATGGCAAAATCCCATCAGGGGTTCAGAAAATATTAACATACGTGTAGTTAGGTCCCTTTGACAAAAGCCGTCCGTGCGCGCAAATACAAATATTATTATTTACCCCCCGGGTAAGGGTAGTTTTTATTTTGGGGTGGATATACCCCATCCATAGGAAAGGAGAGTTCACCACGAGTCCTACGACACCTCATAGGTTTAAATCGCACTATTGGTTGGCGAGATACTAAAAAGCCGTTGACCTATTAGTTTTTTGGTTTATTTCAATAAGTGTTAAAAAAACACTCATCTATAAATAATCATTTAAAAAGCCCGCTCTCTTACAAAAACCGCCAAGTTCGTAAACATACAAAAATAAATTACTATTTCATCGCCCGGGTAAGGGTAGTTTTTATTTTGGGGTGAATATACCCCATCCATACAAAGGTGGAGTTCACCACGAGGCCTAGGACACCTCATAGGTTTAAATCCGATTATTGGTTAGCGAGATAGTAAAAAGCCGATGACCTATTAGTTTTTTGGGTTTCTTTAAATACATATTAAAAAACTCTTGTATAAATCATCATTTAAAAAGCCCGCTCTTTTACAAAATCCCCAAGTGCGCAGGCGTACAAAAAACATTCATCGACATAATGTCGAAAAACCCACGTTTACCCCAAATGGCGTTTCCAAATTCCATCCATTTTAAAAAATAACCTCACCATCACATAGAGCGGAAAAAATACCATCTAAACGACCCCTCGCTCGACCCTACTCCTCCCCCAACACCTAACCCTTTCCCAACATAGGCATACATATTCAAGCACGAGCGTGACTTGAGAAAACCCACACTACCCCACTACTCGCGAATGACCTTTTAGTTTTGGTCTTTTAATTAAATAAAGAGACTATAGGAAAGTAGGGGGCGTCACTACGAGTGCTAGGACACCCTGTGTGTTCTAATCCCTTGTTTGGTTAGCGAGATATCAGGTTCGGGGCCGATACGAGGAGGGTTCAAAAAGAAGTGCCGTAGCTCTCTCACAACCACTCTACTATTGTTTCATAGAATTTACAAATTATGTTGATACCTGTGGTGACAGATAGTCTGGGTTCATAATATATGTATGTGAGGAAGGAATACCATTTTATTCCGTTGTATACTGAGCCCGTCAGAGGAGGTTATCCGAGTACCATCCGCCGAACGAAATGGTACTTCGAACGACCCCGTCCTTCGAACCCACAACCTGAGAGGATCGGGTGCATTTCTTTAAGGGCTTGCATAGCACGAGAGGCTTGATCCAGGGGATCTGGGTCATTTGTGTACGGAAACATGTCATAGACGCCCCAAGAAATACATCCGCAAATACAAAGCTAACAATAAAGAGATCCAGTCTTAAGTAAAATTTCGTGAATGATTTATTCAAAGAAAGACCCCTAAACTACTTCCGAGGGTCGGAATCGGCTAGTCCGCTGATCTAAATACAATAATGAGTCGATCCCTCGCGAAGTCCAAGTCACAAGAAACAAAGCATCAACTAAGCTAGGCGCGTGGTACTCGAAGAATTAACGCGGAGCAAAGTTACAACAAATGACTCGGTACAAGTTACATTTAACATCAAGCAAACCAATACCTAGGTTAGGATGGTACCACGTCCACATTTACTATTACATTTAACATCTGTCTAAATCCAATGCTAACGAAAATATTACCACGAGACGCGTTGTAATCAAATGCTTATTACCAAATCTAAGGATAGTTTGACCACTAACTTAAAAAATACCATTGCATAACACTCTTACATCTAAACAGGGTACAATAGGGTGAATACACTTGGAAATATTCAATGAACACATAGTAATAGCCTTCCTTCGCAAACTGAGATACTCTTTGTACCCAGTCGTCGTCTCATGCATGCAAATTAGGGAGGCAATGCGCAAACATCACTGTGACATACAAGCTTTGAATCACGCGGGCCATAAGTTACGAACTACTGGTCCCGGAAGATTCATGTCGCCGAAAGAAAAAAATTCGGCTCATTTAAAAATCATCTCCCACTGGAAATGATGCGAAATCAAGGTGTCAATCAACAACAAGCAAATCTTTGCAAAATTTAATGGCTGTAATTATTTAATTAATTAGTCCGTTGGTTTAGGATAATTATGCTTTTGATTTATCAGAAGGTTTAGACAAGCCCAACAACAAAACAAGAGCTATGTTGGATATGTTACAAGAAGAAGGCTACTCTCTTATAAATAAAGCAAGTGAAATAACGTACATAGCCCACAATGGCACAAGTACCATCGACCTAGTTTTTTACAGAGGAAGCATCATCTCCATCAAAAACCAACAGGGACTCTGGAAGTCATCCTGCACCCCACTGACAAAACATATACCTATCAGGACCAATATTATACTCGGAAATACTGAAGAGGAAATACCGAACCTACTAACCCACAAGAGCTCCAGGAAGATTGACGCAAATGCCCTAAGCAACAACGCACAAGCAATGGAGGCAACAAAACAATGCCTTAACGAAAACAATCTCAACCAAGCCCTGACAACAATTCAGGAGGCCATACGAGCATCAACAATCCCAATCAACCAAAGAAGAGCTAAACCATGGTTCGATACGGAATGCTACACCCTCAGAAATGAAGTCCTCCTAAAACTACACATGGCCAAACTCCACAACACAAAAGGTCTTCTAGAAGAATATGCAGCACAAAGAAAGGAATATAAAACTCTCCTGAAAAAAAAAGGCTCATTACATAGAAAAACAAGCCTTAATGGAGGCAGAAGAAGCACTAAAAGACCCCTTTATAGCTATCAGAAGAAAGACTACGAGGAAATCTGGCCCAATTCGGATGGACATATGGGAAAACCACTTCTCACAAGTACTGAACCTAACTCAGTCACAAGCGGCATATAACGCAACATATCACACAAGCGTAGAATTGGGCACACCCATCACATCGGAAGAAGTAATTGCGACAATCAGCAAGACAAAAAACAAGAAAGCGACAGGCCCAGACGGCATCTCCAATGAGATCCTGAAAGACTCGGCTGAAATTCTAAGTGAACTATGGTCAGATCTGTTTAACAGATGCCTAGCAACAGGAGAAATACCTGACGAATGGAGAAAATCCATAATTAAGGTTCTACACAAAGGCAAAGGAGAAGACAACGACCCAAACTCATACCGAGGAATCGCTCTAGAGAACAATATATTCAAAGTATTTTCAAACATTCTGCTCAAAAGGCTCACCCCGACAGTCGATCAACTGATTCCCGATCAACAATTCGGGTTCAGGAAAGGAAGGTCCACCCTTCAAGCTATCAACAATCTACTGAATGACATAGAACAAGCGCTTAGACACCCTAAAGGAATTTTCCATGCAATATTTGTCGACTTCTCGAAGGCCTTCGACCTACTAAACAGATCGAAGCTCATTATGAAACTGGAGCAAATGATGGATGAAAAATCCGAAATCATGTATATGATAAAAAACATCCTGGCTTTCAACAAAGTAGAGATAAATGATGGGATATCAACCTCAAGAGAGATCACCCAAACCAACGGAGTACTCCAAGGCGACCCACTGAGTCCCACTCTGTTCAACGTCGCGACAGCGGATGTTATACGGACTATTGAAAACACAAAATCAGTATCCCTTTACCTGTACGCAGATGACATGGTTCTGGGGTCTACAAACAGACAGGAGCTACAGGATGTGCTCAACAACTTGCAAGACTGGGCGGAGGAAAATGAGCTCAGTATAAATGAAAAGAAGACAGTGCATATGGCCTTCCGAAAAGGAGGAAAACTAGCCGCCAAAAACAAAATGATCCTGGGAGAGACTGAACTTGAGACAGTCAATTCCTACAAATACCTCGGCCTCACCTTTACAGACAACGTGCCAATCCTTTAGACTACATATAAAGGAACGAGCAGCAGCAGCCATTAGAGGAATGTACGATTTGAACAATATTACCAAACTATCTCTACAAACAGCAATGATTCTCTTCCACGCGAAAATAACCCCCGTCATTACATATGGTCTAGAACTGATATGGGAAAGGCTATCCATGACAGACCTAATCACAATTGAAAAAGTAAAGGCTTCTTTTCTGAAAAGGGTGCTAGGAATTGCAAGAACGTCCCAGTCCAGGCTGGCATATGTCCTAACAAAAGAAACATACTACATTGAAGATCTCAGATTAAGACTACAACTGCCATTGACTAAGCATATGAAGAAACTCCTCGAGATAAGACATCAGAAGCAGAACGAAATCCCGCTTGAATTCTACGCAACAGAAGCAATGGTGGACAGAAGATGGACAAACGAGAACCAGGAGATGAGACATGTGGTAACAAGACTCGCCATCCACGGTTTCCACCACAAGATCTGTAAAAATGTTAAATACCATGAAGCGAATGAGGAATGCATATGTTCTCTGTGCAATAACCCCTGCGACAAATACCACATCACATCATGCAGCAAACGGACAAAGAGCATAGTTGAATACAGTAAAGATTAATCTACCTGAAATAATTATTTGTAAGCACACCTTATAACTGTCCATTATGGCCACTTGGCTGCAATAAATATTTATTATTATTAAGTACTGTATTAGATAGTTCAGTTTAGGACACCAGTCGTCGGCAGCATGTGATCTCCCTTGAGATTCACTCGAAGAATATGTCTCCTATAAGTCATCAATTACACAGGTTAGCGCGTCTTATACCAACTGCATGCGAATATCATCGGTCGCCTTGGCCACAGCTCAAATAGACGCCGGAATAAACCAACAATAAGGCGAGTATTAATCAGTCCTGCCTAAATACCATAATGTGTTCACAGACACAACAATAACATTGGCTAGCTTGACTTTATACAAAAACTGGGTAAATTAACATATGGTTTAAACCTCTTTATAACAGGCTAGGTGATTCATTTTCATCAGCTCAAACATTTAAGGAAATCGTGTTAGCGAATGCTCCCTCACTCTCAAACATGGTAAACAAATAACAGGTGTTTCACAGCTCACGTAGCTGTCCCCAAAGCATGGTTATATCATTGACACTGACCTTCAAATTCCTATGATTATGACGTAAATTAGCATAAATAACAAGTCAATGTAGTCGTCTCGCTATGAATTCTGGGTAGTAACAGGTTCCTACCACTAGCTATCGCGTGTCAAACAAGCTTTACATAGCATGGCATACGGCTTGGCTTCGTACAAATTGTGTTTCTAAAACTGTTCATTTTCATCTGTCAGTGACACTAAATAAAGTCCTGGTGTGCTCTGCAGATAGCGTTCAAATAGATTAACACTTCCCTAATAGTGTTTCTTATCACGATTTACCCTTTCATATCATATAACGTTGCAATAATACCAAAGAAGAGTAAAATAAAGACTGTACACTTCTGCTGTCTAACTGCATTGACGTGACAGATATGTCACTCATTCTATTCTTTGAACACGTGGGTTTATGTACATGGCTTGGAACATTCATAAACAAATAAAAACATCTAACTTCTGCTACGATGTTTAAAATGATACGAGGTAGATTTACTCACCAATCTTACTGTACATGGGTTCGTTCCTCCCAGGAACTTCCCGTGGTAAATAGTACTCACAAAAATGTCAAATAAAGAGTACATAACAAATGTTTCAGCATCATTCGGCTGAGAAATGATACGCTAATGGTGGTGTTTTAACTCAAAAGAAGGGGCCTAAAATATAGGGTGTTCCCTAAATATCAGAAGTTTACATCTTCTCTTTGACGATGTCGATTATATGACATAAAATACAGCCTTCACTTGGCTGGCTTATCATTACACTGAAAAAATATACAAATGAAATGTGCACCTGCCGTAAAGAACACGGGTTCGGTGTCTAACTAATGATTGTCCCAGTGCCAAGAAGAAAAATGAACACTAATCTTTCCTGAGTGGTCAAATATCATAGTTTCGGCTAAAATATTCAAAATTACTTCTCCCTGGACAAACCTTGTACATGATGAAGGTACAGGACTCACGATTACGGTTTCATGTTGTTCACCTTCAAAACTTCCCGTTGGAAGGGGTAACATGCCTCCATGGCTCCTGGCATGTACATGGATAAGGCCAATGGTCCTAGCCTGTCCCCTTGCTCCTTCATCTCGTACGCGGCTTGTTCCTCAGGGTGCTGGTTAGACATTCCTATGGAAGGTCGGATTTATTTCCTCGGTTCCTCCCTCATCATGAGGAGTTACTCCATCTGGACGTTCTTACGGTGACGTTGAAATATGGCCATCTCGTGGCGTGTTTCAAAATGCACAGTGGCAATTAATGTCTCTGCTTCTATAATTAAATTACTTAGTAAAAATGCTATCACTGGCTTTAATTTTGCAGGTGGTTGGAAAATAGCTCTGCTTTACCTGTCACAGGCTTTGTGATACACGTGGTATCCTTCACAGATTCTGCACTTGGTTAGATCACTAAAAATCTGCGTAATCACAATTGCACAGGTGCGATGCGAAATATTTCCATGGTTAGTTTTACTAGCTTTATTCACTAGGCTATTAAACGTGGCTGTAGCCTTAATATTTCCTGTCTGACTTCAGACGGTCCTCGTGGTCTGCTGTAAAATATGTCAAATTCACACAAATAAATTCACACTTGCTAAATAATGATGCCTTAAGGCTGAAATAAATACTTTTCGCTGAAATCTATCGTACCACACAGCTCGATGCCTGTAGATAATTATCCTCCCTATTCTGGGGTATGCACAGATGCTGCCGCCTAGCTGAGTTAATAGAATTGTTTCACCCGTCTTCGATATTCAGCGCAATGCTGGAAATATCCTAGATAGATCTCCACTGAATTTACTAGTATATATTTGAAGATGTTTTGGAGTTGAATCTCAACAAGTGAGGTCCAAGTTTAGAATCTGAAGTGCTTTCAAGTGAATTCATTATAATATTTTTCATGTCCATACAGCCCTGTCCCGGCTTATATAAGGCAATTATATCCCCCACCATCTGTAGGGGATCTGCCAATTTCAGTATCTCTGTATTGTCTCAAGAAAGTGACGCTCCTTCCTAATTGGCTAAAGTAAGTCCTTTATCACGCACCAAGTGACACACTTCTATATTGGTGTCATGTAGCGGTATCTGCCTTAAAAATCAAAAGGCTACAGTTTTCTCGTAGTAAAACAATTTATTCTAAAAAGCTGTCGAGTACATTGTTCTGACATCTTTTAGAATTTGGCCTGCTGGCTACCGAAGGTCTCTCTTTGTTGCAGCTCTCTTTCTTCTCTTCCGGCCTCTTCATAGACGGTTTATGACGGTTGGAGCGGTATCTATTGTCAGTTGTTAGTTCCGCAAGTGAGCTCAAGAAATATATTTATTGGGGGGTTGTAAATTGACGGTTTGAAATCTCGGGTTGACGTCTGTTACAAAGATGGATGAGAATGAACATATGATTTATATTACCCTTAAACATAATAAATATATACATGCACTATGGTTGCAATTGCACATCAATATGGTACTCCTAGTTCAATTGTTTTCGGTGTGGTGTTCAAACATCCCATATGTATAGAAAATATTAGTAATTATTATTCTAGATCGAACATTATTAAAACTATTATTATATTTATTAAACAGAAAATACCAGAATGTAGTTAAGGTAACAATATATTTACTTGGTTGTACGGAATATAGATCCCAGATAAGACAGAATATTGGCTTAGGCCAAAGTTAGTGGGAATTTTAAATGTAATATAAAATTATTTAATTAACGATGAGTTTAAATAAGAAATAGTAGGGGAAATATGTATTATATGTAAATATTAATGATAGATCGACATATATGTATTTATATTTTATTTAGATATGATTTAGAGAAGGAATAAAGAGTCTACGATGTATAGAGTAAAAAATATACATTGTAATAGCGTAGGCTATGTTGAGTTATCCTCTGCAGTAGCCTATATTGATATACTTTAGTGTGCCATAGAGATAGATTAAATGTCATCGCCCAAACCTTTTACCCGTTACGCCCAGGATTCGAAAGTTTCTCTCTCTTTATTTGCATTTAGTTACCCACAGCCTCTGTAGTTAGATATATAGTTCATATTTAGATAGCTTAACCCTTCCTGTGTGTATTCGCCAGTAGCTCTTAGTAGTTTTTCTAGACTGGGACTAAACGTAGCCTAAATCCATCACCATCTTCGGATATTGGCTGATAGTCGCAAGGAAATACGGGTACAGTTGTTAAATAGCGCCCAACGTGGGGTAGATCATTTTGGGGTATATATTTAGTAAATGACTATCCCAAATGTTGCTTAGACAGTTGTTGATGCCGAAGTTTCCAGCTCCAGGACAGTGCCCGGGACGCGGGAAAGGTGGGATCCCTCGCTGAGTTCGAGGGAAAAGCTAATCCTGGAGGATAAATTGACTAAGAAAGAAAAAAATAGAACCAGTATACTCTTGGAGATGAGATGTTGTGTTCTTTGCTACTGGATATTTTTTCATTTTAAATGATCTAGTTGACTTCGTCGTTACGTTACGGCAACGTCACGAAATGAACCGAGAATGTACTGAGGCGTGTGAGGCCATAGTACCGCTTGGTGCATGTGTACTGAGCACACTGTTGAGGTCTGGAGTTACAAGACGGCAACGACACGGCGAGCGTGACGTCATCCAGCCAGCTCCCTCCTTTCACAAGCGTTCCAGCTGCCTCATGACTTGTAACTTTCTAGCGTTCTGTTTGTTTCTTGATCGTATAACATGTCAAGAGTCTTTGGCTTGGAGCGAAGAGAGAATCCTCCAGCCTTTCTAGCATTTTTCAGCATTTGTAGCATTTAAAATGATATAAAGTTAAGTCTTTCAGGCTGACTGTCTCTCTTTTTATGAGTGCTCATATGACATGTGCTTTACATGTGACCGCTTTTGCTGAATAGTCTTATTGATATTGCTAGGGGAAGTGTGATTATTGGGAATATGGGTAGACAATCATTAAAATGAACAAGGAACAAATAAGAGAAGACGAATGATGGCAAACCAAGACAAGGAGAGAGAGAGAGAGGCAGAAGCAGGAGATTGCAGGTCTGGGATGTTTTAGAAGAAAGCAAGTCGTGCAGATACACACTTGATTTTGAACTCATTTTCCCACTCTTTTTGTACAAACAGTGCACTAAATCTGGAAGCAACAGCTTCATTGACATACAACTTGAGTTCTACTTTGTATGCCAATGCTTTAACCTTCAGAAATATAGAATAAGGTCTAAACACTGGAAAATAAATATAGTTTTAATAACAATATTCATTATTAATCTTTTTCTAAATTGATTCCTTTCCTAAAATTGCATATGCCAAAAATGTATTATTTTGTAGGTAAGGAATACAATAAAGACCCTACGGAAGCTGGAAACTGAATTTTGGAATAATAGCAGGAATGGCTTCAGAAATAATGCACCGATACATACTATTTTACACTCGCAACGATAATTATTATTCAGATAAGAATTTATGAACCCAAGACTCTGTGAATTATTCATTTGCTTATTGACTGAATGAATGATCGTGTGGCCTTCTGAGAGGCTGAGTACAGGTCTTTCTAGTTGACGCCCCTGGGTGACCTGTGCGCCGTAATGAGGATCATGGGATGACGAAAACCTCACATACACCCTGTCCACGAGCCAAGTGAATTATCCCTAGGAGATTCAAATCCCTGATGGCTCGGCTGGGAAACAAACCAGGGACACGTCGGGCCAAAGCCTAGCACGCTGACCGTTTAGCCACGGAGCCGGACTTTCACCTATGAATACACCCATATGCTATGAGCAATTTGAGCTTCATGAACATCAAGTGCATGGTTACAGAGATAGGCTATTCATATTTTCATCAAACATGCTCTCAAAAAGAAAAACAGCACGTTTTTATTGGAATTGTATTTATTCGAAATTGAGAGCAGGGGAAAACATATTTTATACATACAGTAGACAAGAAATTATGTGTATACTAAGTTCGACGTTATAATGGAAATTATGAATATGGCCATTTGATGCGCAGAGTGCTGTAGGCGAATGAAAGTGGAGCTTATATGGGGCTCAAATGTCAATGCCTATATCAAACTTAATTTGGCTGCTGTAAACCCATGATTTGGCACTGAACCCAATATTTAAAGTACATAGGATATGGTATGGGTCGGGATATGAACCGACAGCTCTTGAGAACAAAAGCGCCAATGTTACGTGTCTGATTAGGCAACCGGCAGCATGGAAATATGAATCAGGACTGTAGCAAATGCTATTGTTGAATTAAAAGGTTTCCGTATACTTTTAGCACGGCAAATAGAGGAAATGTAAAATGTTATTTTATTAACATGGAGATGAATGAGATTTAATACATGCTGGAAACTGGCGAAGTTGGCGAGTTTACTGAGGGCGACGCTTGGGAAAATCCAATTTTGGAGACGCACGTGTCAAGGTGACATTGAAGCGTGCGAGAAGGGAGATTTGGCCGCGTAAAGCAAGGAGTTTCATCACGTGACCCCAAAATGACCAATAGCAAAATTACATATTGGCGGTTCTTAATATTTTATTAATTATTGAAAAATAACTTTCAGAAGAAATTAAATGGCAGAAATGGGAAGAAAGCGAGAAATGAAAAACGATGTTGTAAACTTTACTAAAAGATTTGAAAGGATGAGATAGATATTTATCGCTAAAAAGTTACAAGGTCGAATGCTAGAAACTCCAGTTTTAATTTTTTTCAGAGTGGGGAGACGGCCAGAAGAAGTCATTCTCTACTTGTCTGTGAAGTTGAACAAACGTGTTAGTCGAAAGTGGAAAAAGTTGACCGAGATATCTGAAGAATACTTGACGGGGAGGAGAGTATTGCCACCGGGTCAAGATGAAGACTCGTATCGCTGAAAATTAATACACCAGAAAGTCAAAGTTATATTCAACGAAAGCAAGCAACATAATTGACAGAGAAACGAAGAGATTTTATTGAAATATCCAAGGAAAATTCAACCTACGGTGTGGTGATATTAATGCCAAGCAGAAGCAATGTTCTTCGAGAAATACAAGAGTTATACGAAAACTAAGAAAATTCTACGAAACCCTACTCAACGAGTTAGTTCAGACTGCTATTGAAAAATACGAAGATGTTATTTGAACTGGGGACAACGAGGATATCTGACATGAAATAGTACTTTATTGTCATGGAGAGTTACTAAATTATGAAGGGGAACTAACTATTTGCAATATGAGGATTCCGGCAGTGACTTAGCCCGCATATCACGGCTTTGTCATTGAGGGTGGAAGCCTATCATCATGCTTCACCGAATTAACACAATTGCATCTACGACTGCACGGTATTACTATAGCAACGAAAGAAATACCTATAAACTACAACAACAACAACTATTCAAAGGAGAACTTCATGAATGCTGTTCGCTAGAAGACGATCGCAGGAATCGCCCTGGTTCAGAACAATGCAGAGAGATTCGAGTCCCGACGCGAGGAAGGAAGCAGCAGACGAACTCGGCTGATGGACGGACGAAGGGGGAGCAAGCAGGTGTCCCGCATGCAGCCTGGCACGCGACCATTACTGATCCCGTTATGTCAGCTGACTGGCAAGCTTCTGTACGAGGAGACTGCTGCGTGGGAAGTTCAGGCCAAATTTGGATTTTGAAAAAAATATTCTGGCAGAAGGTTAAAATACCCAACGAATATTATTGTAGTTAGAAATGCAGTAACGTAGATATCCTTGACCTGACATAGTTTTGCGTGGCAAATTTGATATATTTTTCGATACTATTTTATTGTATTAATTGAGACTATAGCATCGTTAATGTCGTTTAATGTTCAAAGAACTGTTTTTGTAACGTCGTCATTAGGATTTCGACGTATTTACGATTTTTAGTCGTCATTGTTTGTTGTTGCGAGTTTATTTTTGAATGTATTAGTATTTGGTAAATTAATTGAAATATTTTAAAAATGAATTAGTTCTGATATTTTATTCTGTTGAAGAAAGCCGTTATAGACATATTTTTAGTATGATTTTCATGGCGGAAATTTATTTGAATTCTGCATAGTCAAATAAATTATTTTTTAGTTCTATTGAGAAAAACAATGAACTTGTTTGCTTTAAAATAGACTTTTAGTGAAGTTGACGTCTCATTGAACAATCTGATGTATTGACACAGATGAAAAACGCTATATTACGGTACGGAAAAATACGGAATGTATAAATTAATACTTATGTAACTGAATTGTTGTGAGAAATGAAAGAAACTTGTTAGATAAAATGTATCAATACAGAAGTACTAAAAAGGAGATGTAATGTAACGTATTTTTATTTTATTAAGACGAGAATATACAGACCGTGCTCTAAGTTTAGAAAGTTCTATGAACTTTGGTTCCATATAATAATAGAAGGTTAATAAGATCGCATACTGAATTACTTTAAATGATGTTGTGACAGAAAATGTATAAGAAAGGAACAGGAACGAAAATACAAGAGGTATTTAAGTAAATGTGAGAGGAATTGAATGTATAAGAGATAGAAGAATTGTAATTTGAACTCTATAAGTAAAATAACTGAATTTCGTGGATACCTAGAGTGTGCACATAAATGGGATTATTTATTATTATTGGTGTACAGGAAATGAATACCAAAGCGTAGGTGTTGACGCTAACTTCTGTTTTTTGGTAGAATATTATGATGATCCTATAGAAGTATAGAAAGGAATGCGATTGTATAATGGAGTTCCTACCAAGTTGTCGAGGTGTAATATGTTAAAGATGCGATGATGATAATAAGTAACTATTGGAGTAACGTATTGTATTTCGTGGATGTGAGGAATCGAAGAGTCGTCTGTTATATGTCCGTCTTATCTTATTAAATTTATATTAATGGATTTGTCTGTACCGAGCAATTCTTAGCTTCATTGTTTGAAAAGTTATGCTCTCCGGAAGTGAAAGTTAACCATGAAATTACATTGAAATATAAGTTTTCATTATTTAGAAGTGACGAAAATAAAATGCAACGAGAAGGATCAGTGGGATCAAACAATTATCGAGTAGCTAACGATAATATTATATATAATTGTATAAAGTAATGATAGGATTGTTTTTACGGTTATTTATAATGTGTGGAGTTTAGGTTTAAATAAATGTAATTATGGAATGTATCTTATAGGGTATGAATGTTTAACGATTGCGTGAGACAAGATTTACAAGTACAATGAGTACAGTATGAGCCACAAGTGGACTACAATATTTATTTTTAAATATTTCATTTTAAAAGATGGGAGAAATATTTTTTTCTGTGTTATAGTCATTAGGACTGATAATTAGTGACAGGAAGCTCACTACGTTTTATTTTATCTTAAATATACTACTTATCTTAAATTACTTTTGTGTAATAATTGTAACGTGTGCTTGGACTGGTAGTGTCCCTATTTTGATGATTAAATTTGCAGGCACGTGTTCGTTTGCCTATCCTATTTTATAGAACATCTCGACTTTCTGTCTTTAATAATCTGAAACGATAGTGTTACTAGTTAGGTACTGGCGCTCATTGCAACTTAGTAACCGTTCACCCTCGAGATTCCAAGAATCTCGTCCTACCATATTTTGATTGCAGGATGTTTAATATTTGTAACTAAGTAAGAGTATTATCCTGGTTTTATAAATATACCTGTATTCAGAGGTTACTAGTCTTTCACCTAGCGAGGTTCCGTTAATTTATCTAGATGGGTATCAACGCCCTTAGCAATCCCTTCCATCTCTAGGGTAATAGGTGAGGGCTACGTCAACTTCGGGTGCAGTATACAAATGTATTTCTAACCCTTATAATTCAACGGGGTCGGCGATGAGATGAGATGCGATAAGAGCCTATGTGGCGGGTGATTTTTACAGCCAGAAGCACTTCCTAACGCAAACCTCAGGAGAGGAGTTAATGAGAGGTTAAATGAAAAAATATTAATGAAACTGGGCAAGTAGTTGCCACTGTCGGTCTATTTGGTACACAAATGGTATCAATAACAATCCCTTGTGGAGATATTGAATGCTGGTGTAATTATTCGCGCGGTCGTCATGTTGAATTGGTAAAACGTATTATAATTTGAAAAGCACAGTCGTGGCTGGACGAGATGGTACTACGACCTCAACAAGTTTCATTGTAATCACTCTAGCCATTTAGATTTCATGAGGGCACACACATGTACACACACGGATACAAGGTGATCTCACAAGTCTATATTTCATAGGATGAATGTAGGCTCAAAATAATAATCCAGTGAAATAAAAATGTGAAAAATGGCTCAGGTATTAACATTAAATCGAAGAATTTCAGAGTGAATGACTCCGTGGCTAATTGTTTAGCGCGCTAGGCTTTTTCCGGACGTGTCCAGGTTTCGATTCCCGGCCAGGCCATGAAACATATTATTCTCCTGGGGTTATTTTCCATGGCTTGGGGACTGGGTGATTGCGACGTCTTCATCATCACTTCATCCTCATTACGGCGTGCAGGTCGCCCACGGACGTCAACTAGAAATTCCAGCACTCGGCCTCTGAGAAGGCCATAGATCATTATTGAGCCATGCAAGACTGTCTGTAGACATTAATATGCATCTCCTCTACGTATTTGTATCCCCTACCATTTGAAGCGCCCGCTAAGATGTCTTGCTTTGGGTAATGAGCTCGAGATGGCAGAACCTTCTGAGATACTGTTCGGATGATGAGGTTGAATCTCAACCTACCAGACCGCAGCTTGGTCTGTATGAAAAGTGAAATGTTCAATTAAATCTTCGCATTAAAACAGAGGACTATATATAAAATATTCCGCCAAATTGATTATATAATATGCACATTGTTACATGGTGTGTCAATCTGTGATTGGACAATTTCGATTAACATTAATGCACTGCGGCCTATAACTGTGGTCTCCGCCATGTTGGCATCTTCAAACGGGCTCTCGTCTGGACTGTTTGAACTAACTCTTCGTGCACAAGTGTGTCTCCGTGAGGCTGGGGGCTTGACCCCTAGCCTCCATGAAATATGGATGTATTCTATTAAAAGGAAATGCCTGTACCCTGAAGGCTATACATTCGTCATTTCGTCTTGAAGATGAAGTGTGGTCTATTTATTTTTAACTGGCTGCAAAGAGAAGCTGCGTGGGTGATCGAAGCGGCGTGTGTGTGCTCGCGTAGCCATTTTGAGGCAAAGTTTATATCTTTTAAAATTATTTAATATGTGTTAGTTTTTTGTTATTTTTGTGTCTCCACAAAAGAAGGATTATAAGGTATGTTTTATTATATAATATATATATTGTAATGAGAGCTCCGTTATTGGCCTTATATGGATGTTTTAATACTCTATTTTATTTTGCATTATAGGCCTAATATTTCTGTTTTGTTAATATTTCCTGATATGTAAATCTTGTTGTTTTCTTTTGCACCTTCCGGAGACACGTTTCAAGTTATCTTACATTGTAATTTATTATTTGTTTATTTTATTTTCTTGAGCGGTAAATTTCTTCTCGTAATTTGGGGTTGACATATTTTTTTGGGGGTCTTTAGATTTTTGATCCGTCGCTTCCCATTTCTATTTTTATTGTTCGTATTTTGTTAAAAGATAATATTTATCTCCTTTTTGTCATTTCTCTCTGGCCGAATGTTAATTCTTAAAATCTTTGTTTGGCGTAATTGGGCATGATATTCAGTCATCTGTTTCGCGGCCATTGTAGTTTTCTTTTTTCATTATGCATTGTGGTCTTAGGTAAGAGTCTTTCGGCGTCTGGCGCGGTGTTCAAAGGTGATGTCGTAGTTCTTGATTGTTTTTTTGTTCTTGTTTTTAATCATGCTGATTTATGGTTTAGTGCTAACTTCTGTTTTAAGTTTCCCTGCGTGCGCCGCGGTTATTTTAATCTGTTTTTGTTATTTTGGTCTCTTTATTTTTATTTAGCTCCTTGATTTTTGGCATGGTACGGTTGACTGAATGTCGAGCCGAATTTTCAGTGTTTGTGGTTCATTAAATCGCTTCATTTAATAAGTGCTAATCTAATCCTTGTGGGCTCCAATTTTTCTTGAATTTTGTTTATTAATATATTTCTGTTTCTGCTCCTCAAGCTTCATGTAATTTTTCTTTTACTTCACCTGTGGGTGATTGTTTGTTTGGCTCCAGCCATAAGTTTTTAAGACCCCTTGTAAGAATTTAGGTTTGTTTAAGCGTATAATGTTATGTCTGTTAATGTTGACCGAATCCCCTGTCTTTTCATGTTAACAAGGTTCTTGCTTCACCTTTTGGATTAAATGTTTTTCTTAAGCTAAGCTAATTGACGTGGCATTATTTCGCCGGTGGCATTTCTATGGGTTATTGGGAGGGTATCTGTAGACTGGCCTGTGGGATCCCTCTTCCCCCTCCTTCCTTCATCTGTAGGTGTTAGTCTGCAGGGGTATGTCATTTGTCGGTGAGTTGCAGTTGCGAGCGGACCTCTGAAATCAAGGTAAGTAGGCCCATCCCGTCCCCGGTGGTGGTTGGGCGCAGTGGTAGCAGATCGAGCTCGTATATCGATCTTGCAGCTATCCGTCCCCCCCTTACCCGCAGGCTTGTTTATGGATCTTTCTGATGCTTATAGGGCGATCACTGGTGGAATGTGTCATGTCAGTGTGCTTAATGTTATTTTATGTTAATCCTTGTCGTTTTGTTTGATTTCATGTATGCTTCTAAAAACCATGTGGTGATGTATGGAAGTGAACTGTTCCAAGCGAAGTTTCGGTGGTGAATTATGGCCTATTAATTATGCAGCATTCCTAAAGAAGACGAAGTTTGGTAAGTGAGTGGCATGGATTCTTGGCATGGGAAATGTGGGTTTTTGGTAAGCTGATAGCCTACATGCTGCGAACGAAGGCATCGAGGAGACCTGTCTGAAGCTGTTTGCCCTGTGATTTGTAACGTCCATATTGTAGCTATTTGTTGTATTTTAGCATCCTGTTCTGGAGCCTAGCAAAGGATGACATCTGCAATCCTGAGCAACGTTGTGCATGATTTTTTAGTTGAAATTTCAGGTGTCTAGGCAGTGTTGGTGTCTAAGAAGACTGATGTGTTCCTATATGTTTCTTTTGCATGGTATTGTGTTGTGATATGATGTCCTCCTGATATATTTATTATGGAACCGTCACGCCTCCTGGTGTTATTGCGAAGTGTAGTCCGATTAAAAGGGCTAAACTATGGAATTCAGCCCTGGGCTCCCTATGTCCCTACTGTGGTGCCAGAAGGCACATTTAACGTGCATGTCACTATTAGTTTGCTAGAAATTCTTCCCACACTTATTCAAGGTAAGTGTTTGGTTTGAAATGTTTTTATTGCAGTGTGCGGTTTGTAAATTTGTATTCATACACTTATATTATGCTGCAATCGTGCTGGGATAAGTGTGCATTTTGTGCAAATCTTGTCTGTTTGTATGTGGTAACGTTAGATTTTGATTTAGATTTGTGGGGTGGGGTAATTCAGGCTTTGTTGTTGTTCCATAATAAGTCTAGGATCGTATTTTTATTAGTTGCTTTCATTGTAATTTTGAACTAAACCTAATATGTGGGTGTGTTTTACGTGGAGATATCTACTGTCAGGGGTTAGCTAGGTTAGAAGTATGGGATTCTTTCTTGGTTTGATCCGTGGGCAGGTTGAATATAGGACTTGCACGATCCGAATAGCCTAGGTATGGGACTGGTCTGTTCGATGACATGCGAGCATGTGTCATGTAATGTAAGTGTAAGGGTATTGTGTTTGTAATTGTATTTGTTTGAGTCATGATATCACTACGACTACATAACTTGCATATTTGAGTATTAATGGGAATTATTTTTGTGGGTGGTTAAAACTTATGTATCGCTGCTATATGAGTATGTTGTGCGATGAATATGTTGTGAATATGAGATCTCAGTTCGTGAACAGCCATAATGTAATATGCTTTTCCGGTTAGTTAATTAATATAGGGTCTTCTAAATTTACTGGGTTTTAATTTCTGTTGGAAATGTTGGTCATCAGCTTCTGTAAGTCAGCTTGTTTTGCGTTTAAAGCAAGTAATCTGTTGTTGCTGGAAATCAGGGTCATCAGTTGCCTCATGTTAACTGTAAATGGCATAGGCCTTCTGTTTTAGTTCTTGCTATGGCAATCACGGTCATCAGCCACTGTAACTTAGGCAAAATTTTCTGCTTTTGACAGGTAATTCTAAAATGTTTCTGCTTAAATCGATAGAAATGGTGCGTAAGTGTTCCCTGTTTGCCTCGTCTTTCGACAAGAGCGGCTTGTTTCTCATCTAACCGTATATTCGGGCCATGTTAGGCATCCTTTGGTAGTACGTGTTCGTATCTTAAACCTGAACGAGGAAACCTCATTTGTTCCTCTTGTACTGTTGAACTTAGTTCTTTTATGTTGGATTTTTCTCACCCAGGCGGATTTCGGCTGTATAGTCATCTGGTGTCGAACCTCAATATCGTTCCTTGTGTTAGTGTACTGGTGTTTTGATTTCTGCGCTGCCATTTCCTCTTCGTTTTTGTCGTTTCTGTAACTGCGTTTGTATTTCTCATTGTCCCCATGCCAAGCAATTAGTGCGATCACGAACCAACAAATGTAGACACATACATGCCAACATAATTAATTTTCTTATTCGATGCCCTGAGGGAAATAAAATATCCAGAGTGCTTCTGTCGCACATAACACGAGGTGGAGAGATTTGTAATGAAGAAATTGTACCATATATTTGTATACTGATATTTTGTATAATGTAGAGTAGGCCTATCCCAAATCTTCATTGAAGCTTGTAGGCATCTGTTCCTTCTGGCATTTTGAATTGTATTTGTAAACTCTAATGGGATACAGCTTGTAACTGTTGGGTAATTCTCATTTAATGGTAAAATTTTAGCATTGTGTAATACCCTTTGTAAAATTGTAACTGATTTCGATGTTTCACGTTGAAGATGTTTGCATGTAAGTAAGACTCGGTGGGAGACCTAACTCATGGTGATCTTGTATACCTGTTTCCTTGGGAATTTGAGTGGTCATTCCTCTACCGTAGCTCCTTCTGAATGTATGGTTGTTCAACTCGTGTACTCTAGAAAAGTCTAACTAGTCTGTAAAAACTTAACCTTGGTAATGAACTTTACTTCTGTAAATCTTGTTTGTTTAATGAACTATTGTGAGCACGGATTTAGGGCATGGTCAGGATTTTCTTCATATAAATTCAAACTTCTTTCTCATATGTAAAATGTATTAAGAATTATTAATTTCTGTAAACTTTTATTTTTGAAATAAGATTAACGACTGTACTGTAAATGGCTACTCACTCGTCGCATGGTATCTTGCACATGGCATCCACCTGCTTCTTCGAAAGCTAACAACATTGGACTTATTGGAAATTTACCTAACGCGTCTCGGACACTGTAAGCCATGCAAGTGCTGGTGTAATGCGTTTCTGAAGAATTTTGGACACAGTGAAGCTGTTAACTAAGTGGTTTACGAAGTGATCAATTATCCCTTCACTGATAATCTGACCCTGCACTCTTCCTAACCAAAACGATGTGGTTTAATTCATCTATTGCAGTTAATTGGTGAACATTATCTTCTGGAAACTTTCGACATACCATTATTTTGTGAATCGACTAGTTATGGTGTACTTCCTATGTCTAGTCATGTTCGTGAACGGTGTTCACGCTTAAGGGCGGGAGAATGAGCCATGCAAGCTTGTCTCTAGACATTAATATGCATCTCCTCTACGTATTTGTATCCCCTACCATTTGAAGCGCCCGCTAAGATGTCTTGCTTTGGGTAATGAGCTCGAGATGGCAGCAACTTCTGAGGTACTGTTCGGATGATGAGGTTGAATCTCTACCTACCAGAGCGCAGCTTCGTCTATATGAAAAGTGAAATGTTCAATTAAATCTTCGTCATTAAAACAAAGGACTATATATAAAATATTCCGCCAAATTGATTATATAACATGCACATTGTTACATGGTGTGTCCATCTGTGATTGGACTATTTCGATTAACATTAATGCACTGCGGCCTATAACTGTGGTCTCCGCCATGTTGGCGTCTTCAAACGGGCTGTCGTCTGGACTATTTGAACTAAGTCGTCGTGCAAAAGTGTGTCTCCGTGAGGCTGGGGGCTTGACCCCTAGCCTCCACGAAATGTGGATGTATTCTATAAAAAGGAAATGCCTGTGCCCTGAAGGCTATAAATTCGTCATTTCGTCTTGAAGATGAAGTGTGGTCTATTTATTTTTAACTGGCTGCAAAGAGAAGCTGCGTGGGTGATCGAAGCGGCGTGTGTGTGCTCGCGTAGCCATTTTGAGGCAAAGTTTATATCTTTTAAAATTATTAAAATGTGTTAGTTTTCTGTTATTTTTGTGTCTCCACAAAAGAACGATTTTAAGGTACGTTTTATTATATAATATATATATTGTTATGGGAGCCCCGTTATTGGCCTTACATGGAAGTTTTAATACTGTGTTTTATTTTGCATTATAGGCCTAATATTTCTGTTTTGTTAATATTTCCTGATATGTAAATCTTGTTGTTTTCTTTTGCACCTTCCGGAGACACGTTTCAAGTTTATCTTACATTATAATTTATTATTTGTTTATTTTATTTTCTTGAGTGGTAAATTTCTTCTCGTAATTTGGGGTTTACATATTTTTTGGGGGTCTTTAGTTTTTAGATCCGTCGCTTCCTATTTCTATTTTTATTTTTCGTATTTTGTTAAAAGATAATATTTATCTCCTTTTTGTCATTTCTCTCTGGCCGAATGTTAATTCTTAAAAGCTTTGTTTGGCGTAATTGGGCATGATATTCAGTCATCTGTTTCGCGGCCATTGTAGTTGTTTTTCTTGATGCATTGTGGTCTTAGGTAAGAGTCTTTCGGCGTCTGGCGCGGCGTTCAAAGGTGATGTCGTAGTTCTTGATTGTTTTTTTGTTCTTAATTTTAATCATGCTGATTTATGGTTTAGTGCTAACTTCTGTTTTAAGTTTCCCTGCGTGCGCAGCAGTAATTTTAATTTGTTTTTGTTATTTTGGTCTCTTTACTTTCATTTAGCTCCTTGATTTTTGGCATGGTACGGTTGACTGAATGTCGAGCCTAATTTTCAGTGTTTGTGGTTTATTAAATCGCTTCATTTAGTAAGTGCTAATCTGATCCTTGTGGGCTCCAATTTTTCTTGAATTTTGTTTATTTATATTTTTATTTTTTTGCTCCTCAAGCTTCATGTAATTTTTCTTTTACTTCACCTGTGGGTGATTGTTTGTTTGGCTCGAGACATAAGTTTTTAAGACCCCTTGTAAGAATTTAGGTTTTTCAAGCGTATAATATTATGTCTGTTAATGTTGACCGAATCCCCTGTCTTTTCATGTTAACATGGTTCTTGCTTCACCTTTTGGATTAAATGTTTTTCTTAAGCTAAGCTAATTGACGTGGCATTATTTCGCCGGTGGCATTTCTATGAGTTATTGGGAGGGTATCTGTGGACTGGCCTGTGGGATCCCTCTTCCCCCTCCTTCCTTCATCTGTGGTTGTTAGTCTGCTGGGGTATGTCATCTGTCGGTGAGTTGCAGTTGCGAGCGGTCCTCTGAAATCAAGGTAAGTAGGCCCATCCCGTCCCCGGTGGTGGTTGGGCGCAATTATCATTCATTGTATTGAATAAGACGAACTCTTCATTGAGATTGCGATTCCGCGAGGAATAATGCCTAATTCTATTGATTAAATTTCACTTCATATTTACATATAATAAAATGTATGGATTTTTCTCTTCAAGTCGGAATGAAAGTGTATGAATTTAATTTCACTCCGGTCGAAATAGAATTAAAAGGTCGTTCACAGTTTCATTCCAATAGGAATTGAATTTTTTAAATTTCACTCCGGCCGGAATAGAATTACATGTTCGTTCACAGTTCCTTTACAAAAGGAATAGAAATAAATTGTATGAATTTAATTTCACTCCTACCTTGAGATTTAATTTACTTCCTCATTTAATTTCACTCCGATGTCTACTGTAGATTAAATTGAATTCCACATTTCATTTCACTTTGACCCCAAGATTTTATTAAGTTGCACGTTTTATTACACACCGACCTCAAGATTGAATTTCGTTCCAAATTTCACTTCACTGCGACCTCAAGATTTAATATCTTTCCAAATTTAATTTCACTCCCTATCGACGATTTAATTGTATTCCGACCACAAGATTTAATTTCACTCTGACATCATGATTTAATTTCACTCCGACCATACGATTTAATTTCACTCCACATTCAATTTCGCTACGACCTCAAGATTGAATTTCATTCCACATTTATTTTCATTCCGTCCTGAGGATTTTTTTTCATTCCATATTTAATTTCGTCCAACCCCATGATTTAATTTTATTCCGCATTTAGTTTAATTCCAACTTCATGGATTAATTTCGGTCCACATTTAACTCCATTCCATGTTCAACATTTAATTTCATTCCTCATATAATTTCATTCCGAGTTCAAGAATTATTTTCATTCCAAATATAATTCACTTAAAGTTTCACTCAATGTGTTTCGGTCTTTTTTTTAATTATGAATGGAGTTTTATTATTCTCATTTCACACCTCACATTTTATTCCTTAATTTCACTGTCAATTTAATTTTACTCCGAGTTTCATGGAAACTTTTAATCCCAGATATAATTTCATTCCAAATTTCACACCTTTTAATTCACGAAATGGTTTCGTTTGAACATTTTGCTCCTTACATTTCACTGCCTGCATTTCGTTCCTCACATTCTATTCCTAATTTAATTCCTCTTCGAATTTCATTTACTAAATAATTTTCTCTTTAATAGTGTTCTATTACGAATCGCGTTTAATTAGTTCCTTTCAATATTGTTCCAACTAAGAGTTTAGTGCTTTTCAGTCGGTCAACACGAATGTACCCAAAAGAGATGGGTTATGCCCTAATCCCGAAATAAATTACATGAGATTAATAAAACACTAGGATGACCAGTTTCGATCGTGAAGCGATCATCATCAGATCCATTACACTTAGGCTACAAAATCTATGTTTGAAATACAGGTGAAAATATTTACAATATGTACAATTATTTAGTTGCAGTATTGGTACTGCAACTGTCAGTGTATGCTAAATGCAGTATATATGTTAGGTGAAATGCTAAATGGTGATAGCTATCCGGAGATTGTACTTGAGAGAGATTATATGGTTGTAAACTATGGTTAAACTATAAAATTTTAGGCTAAATACTTATCTGATTGTCTTCCGTACTACAGCTACTGTCACTCCTTCTTATTATTATTTCCATATCTTTGCCAGCCCTGATTGTAACCATTTCATATAAGGGATCACATACTGAGAAAAGACTATTCGAGGGCCTGTAAATGGATACCGGATGATGGACATTTTAGCCAATTGATTCTCATCTGATTGTGATTAACTACAAAGCAGTGATTGGCTGAATATTTAAGATTGGTGATAATTGGTGTAATTGTAAATTATTATGTTTTCATTAGCCGTGAAGGATTCTTGGAAAGCGTACCTGTATCAAAGTGTTATTTCTGTAGATATATTCTAAGTGTCAGGTCGTAGTTTTATGCAGTACTAGCAGTAGTGCCCGGCTTCACCCAGTTGAATGAACATGAATAATCAAAGTATCCTTAAGCTACCTGGTCTAAACACTCTGATTGATGAATGTCACAGTGGCAATCTTCATACTAAAATGACCGACAGCCTAATGAAGGTGACAACAGAGAATCATTAAGGAAATTGACGAACAAAATGTGATAAGAGATCACAGCGTAATGTGTCATGAAAGAGTACTTTGCTCTCTGTAATGGATCTTATACCGCCAACAGTCTATTAATATGGCCCTTGAACACTTCCCTCTTTCATTAGTTATATCTCACATGCAATAAGTTCACATGAGGGGCAGATGACCTCGTGGTTCCGACCTTTAAAACAACAATAACTAACTAACTAACTAACTAACAAGTTCACATGGCCTACAGCTACGATGTCCGATGTTGTTGCATGACTACATATCTAGCAAATCTACTCGTATTCTAATGGAAGGGTAGCAGAGACCCTACTCACTTCCTCCTGATACCGTACTGAACTCGAATTCGGTTTGACTCAAGGGATTGTATGAGGCGAGGATGGAACCGACTTGCGCACTAATTTAAGCAAGAAATAAACATTAAGATTGGAAGAATATTTCATTCATAGACTTCAACAAAGGGAATAGTAATATGGAAAAAATACGTAGATGATGTAATTTGCATCTACGATACTGAACTAACAAGCGAAGAAACAATTCTCCAATCCATTAATAGCCTTCACCACTCTATCAAATTCACTAAGGAATCCGAAATAGACCGGAAAATAAATTATCTCGATATAACTATTGAACGTAAAGACAACGACCTTTCATATTCCATATTCCGGAAAGCAACACAAACCTCGCATGCAATCGACAATCAGTCTGATCACCCCAGTACGCACAAACTAGCGGGTTTCAATTCAATGGTGCACAGGGCTTTAAACATACCCATGTCAAAAGACAACTATAATAAGGAAATAAGAACTATTATGCAAATAGCAAAGGAAAACAACTTCTCGCCAAGCAAAATAAATCAAATTATAGCCAAACATAAAAATAAAGATAAAACGATTCCCAAACCGGACAGTAATGAGAAAAAATTTGCGCGTTTCAACTATGTGAATGCGAATACATATAATATCACTAACCTATTCAAAAAACAAGGCATAAAGATAGCTTTCACGACGAAAAACACAACCGCTAGGCACCTCCTAAATAGTAATCTAAATAAACGTCACCCGTATTCAAGGTCAGGGTTATATTCTATAACGTGCCAAGACACCGATTGTCAAGCTAATTACATCGGGCAGAGTGGAAGGCGAGTAGACACACTTTATAATGAACATAGGAATGCGATAAGATACGGAACACATTCAGCCGTGTGCGAACATATGTGTGACGCAGGGCACAGCTTTACCAACATAGGGTTGGACCTTAAAATAATCCATCACGAATCGAAAGGCAGAGCTCTTGACATAAAGGAAGCAATCGAGATACACCTAGCCAAACGAAACAATCCCTACAATCTAAATGAACACACGTTCATGGAGAGCTCATCCCTCTTCACGCTACTAAAAAACACACCCTGTCGGAAACAAAACACAATTTAGTGACACAGCCAAGCTAGATAAAAAAAAGGGGGGAAATTAGGGGTTTTTTAATAGGTAAATGTTATCTGGATCAGGTGTACGATGTACTTTTCTTCTGCAATAAACCAAGGCCCATATTCGCGGCAGTATTGAAGGTGCCGGGACGTCCTCATAAGACCGTCAACG
Organism: Meconema thalassinum; assembly: GCA_946902985.2. Classification (NCBI taxonomy): domain Eukaryota; kingdom Metazoa; phylum Arthropoda; class Insecta; order Orthoptera; family Tettigoniidae; genus Meconema; species Meconema thalassinum. The sequence continues at coordinate 1,519,675,058 of OX336389.2, read as the reverse complement.
CTTAGTTCGAATGGGTTATACTCCACGCGTGGCGAGGGCTAATCCACGCTCTTTAATATTTGTAGACCCACCTCATTCAATAACATACATCTTATCTAGGTTGGCAACACCTCACATAAACACATCGCTATCACTTCCCACAGCACGTAGGGACAGGGGGGATAAGGCAGGGAAAAACCAGTCGTTAAGATAACCACCGCAGTCGACCGCACAGTGAGTTCCAGTGAGAACGAAAACTGCGAGTAGCTGTAGTACGGAAGACAATCAGATAAGTAGTTAGCCTAAAATTTTATAGTTTAACCATAGTTTACAACCATATAATCTCTCTAAAGTACAATCTCCGGATAGCTATCACCATTTAGCATTTCACCTAACATATATACTGCATTTAGCATACACTGACAGTTGCAGTACCAATACTGCAACTAAATAATTGTACATATTGTAAATATTTTCACCTGTATTTCAAACATAGATTTTGTAGCCTAAGTGTAATGGATCTGATGATGATCGCTTGACGATCGAAACTGATCATCCTAGTGTTTTATTAATCTGATGTAATTTATTTCAGGATTAGGGCATAACCCATCTCTTTTGGGTACATTCGTGTTGACCGACTGAAAAGCACTAAACTCTTGTTTACTAAGGTAACACTGAACATATGGCTTCACACACCACAATTGTTCCATCTAAGATAATTTTATTTTAATTCCTCTACAAATATAATTTCATTCCTGACTGTTGTGTGTTTAAACCATCTAATGTCACTCCTTCCTATTATTATTTCCATATCTTTGCCAGCCCTGATTGTAACCATTTCATATAAGGGATCACATACTGAGAAAAGGCTATTCGAGGGCCTGTAAATGGATACCGGATGATGGACATTTTAGCCAATTGATTCTCATCTGATTGTGATTAACTACAAAGCAGTGATTGGCTGAATATTTAAGATTGGTGTTATTGGTGTAATTGTAAATTATTATGTTTTCATTAGCCGTGATGGATTCTTGGAAAGCGTACCTGTATCAAAGTGTTATTTCTGTAGATATATTCTAAGTGTCAGGTCGAAGTTTTATGCAGTACTAGCAGTAGTGCCCGGCTTCACCCAGTTGAATGAACACGAATAATCAAAGTATCCTTAGGCTACCTGGTCTAAACACTCTGATTGATGAATTTCACAGTGGCAATCTTCATACTAAAATGACCGACAGCCTAATGAAGGTGACAACAGGGAATCATTAAGGAAATTGACGAACAAAATGTGATAAGAGATCACAGCGTAATGTGTCATGAAAGAGTACTTTGCTCTCTGTAATGGATCTTATACCGCCAACAGTCTATTAATATGGCCCTTGAACACTTCCCACTTTCATTAGTTATATCTCACATGCAATAAGTTCACATGAGGGGCAGATGACCTCGTGGTTCCGACCTTTAAAACAACAATAACTAACTAACTAACAAGTTCACATGGCCTACAGCTACGATGTCCGATGTTGTTGCATGACTACATATCTAGCAAATCTACTCGTATTCTAATGGAAGGGTAGCAGAGACCCTACTCACTTCCTCCTGATACCGTACTGAACTCGAATTCGGTTTGACTCAAGGGATTGTATGAGGCGAGGATCGAACCGACTTGTGCACTAATTTATGCAAGAAATAAACATTAAGATTGGAAGAATATTTCATTCACATAACTATTTTATGATGTGAATGGATCATATTGATGAGTTTTTGGAAAATTTTGCAGCATTCTTAGAGAATTAAATATTGGAAATTTTTCAGTGTATGTTATTTTAACCAAGGGAGAGTCAAATCTATAGACACTGGAATATGACCAAAGTTTCATGTTAGCAAGTCAAGGACCGGTTTTTGTTCGCCGAGTCGACAATAACAAAATCTTCCACACGACACTTTGATAACGGGCTACAAGAATGAGTCTTGCTTGATAACTCGAGAGCCAATCAGAATGAACTACATAAATATAGAGGGAAATGTTATTATATTTAATTCTGAAGAATAAAACGATATAAGCACTCATACAGTCAGCGAAGACGAAATAACATTTTCTCATCGAACCAGAATTAAATATTATGGAATAGGAGAGAAGATATGAGCAAATTACAGAATTTAGGACTGTATTTGAGGCTAGTCCGCCATTTCTGACAGTAAGGAGCGCGGCATTGGAGAGCGCAGAGATTGATTCCTTTACTGCGACAGGTACAGTGCAGACCTGTGTCACTGATCGTCCGAGATAGCTATTATGCATATACGAGGTACGGCAAGGAGCTAAATACTTGACCGGAGGAGACGCAGCACTCACCGAGGAACGGTAGGAGATGCGGTGAAGAAATAATAGAAGTAGTTTGAAACTTTGAAACTGGAAACGAACGATTACAATTTGACGTTCAAAAGAAGCTGTCTATATCATTGAAAGGATGATACTACCACAACATTAAGAGTAGTACATAATACATCGACTGTCATAGAGAAGAAACCACAAGGAAGTATATTTATCAATTATTCATGATGATACAAAATTCAGGTCAGGGGGGGGGGAAGTTCCCACTGTGAAAATATTCTGAAGATAGACATGCAGTACTAAATCATGAAGGGAAGTTAGTCTATATTTACCGAGTGGAATTCAGAGTGGACCAGACAACAATGAGTTCATCATTCTATCACTGCAATACCAACAGCAGTGGTCTGAATTACCCACATGAAACTACAAGAATTTCCATTTCCAACTTGGGAAATTCTACAACGAGACATCCAATTCACTATCATGAGGCATGGCGACGAGAGACCAGCCGATCGAAGAATTCGTTCAACCAGGTTAGGGGAGTCCAGCTTGCTAATCGCGAAGCATGAAGTCCTTTCGATGCGAATGGAGTACAAGCAGCCAGCTGCAGGCGGGGAGGAGCGTGCCGACCAGCTGACTACTTGCAGACCAAGGGGAATGGTTATCCAACGTGCGTCAGGCACGTGGCGAAGCAATGACAGAAGCACCTTACTCGTCCAGCCAGGTATCACGAGAGCCGATCATCATGAAGGTAGACGAAAGATTGTCCTAATATCTTAGTAGTTTGTTGTATTTTGGGGGTATTTCAGACGTGACCAATTTACATGTAGATTTTCCTTACTCATAACTGATGTTGTTATGTTTTCAATTTTGTAAATTTCATTGTAAATTTTATTCTACGTCAGCGTGTGTCGTTTTTGACGTATATTAACGATTATTTGGATTTTAACGTTTTATATTTGAAGATTCCTGATGCGTTTTTAATTAAACTCATTTTTAATGAAACTGCTTTATACAAATGGAATGCTTCGATAGAATGCGTAATTATCTATAGTATGCGTCAATGTTCTTAGATCACATCGATTAATAAAGAAAGCATAAATGAAATATGCTGAGGTATTTATTATCAACATTTTAATTGGTAACAGAACACGTGTAATAATGATAAAATACTTTTGAAGTATAACAATTACAAAACGGAATGTTTTCAGATCATGACATTGTTATAGTCATTTGTTATTAACATGGTAGAGAAATGAATGAAAATAGGATCATATCGTTGAAAGATGAAGTCAAGATGATGCTTAAATGTATAAACAATTTTATTGATGTAATTGGTTGTTATGAAAATATAGACCAGGTGATTTGTAGATCAACCTGAGGTTTATTTTAAAATGAAACACATATGTACATGAATAATTAATTCATTAAGAAATACCAGGAAGGGAGGAAATGTTTTATTTTTATTAAATGCGAAGACGAGCGGACTAAAGTCTTATAATGTTGATATTGTATTGTAACGTGGATAACATTATAATGTGAAGGTAATTAACGGAGTTTTCTCAGTTGAAGCAATGTGAAAAATCGTACAAAAAAGTAATTATGTGAACAGAAATATTATTGAAGTATAACGAGCACGAAGGTGACAGTTTGTGGAAGAGGGTTGTTAGAGTGCATCATGAAAGTTTTTTCACAGGTTAGTGATCATCTAGTAGGGTCACTGATTCTTATACATGTTTGGATATGTAACAAGATGGGTTTTATTGGAGAAATACCTTGCATTATTGTCGTCGGAAGGAAAGGAATGTGTTGAGAAATGTATGCGTAAAGCTAACGCACTATTAAGAAGTTGTTCAGCAGTTATGAAAGTTTTAAGTATATTGCTAGTGAGAGCAATCGTTCAGTAGATTATGCAGTAGATTATGTCGAAGAAGTTAACTGACGTTTAAGTGTTGATTTGTCTTGTATATGTCAGTGAAGAGAAATTCCACAAATCCAAGAAGTGTATAGAGTAATAGATTAGTCCCGCATCGTACTTCCAGTATATCGAAATAGTAATCTTGAAAAAGACATTACAGAGCCGTAATTAGCTTTATTGTTTGTTAAGAAGGTTCTATTGATTGTGACAAAAACAGTAGATACAGGTGAAATGTTTGTTTGCGAATTGTATTAAAAGAAATGTGTTAGTGAAAGGAAACATAGCGAGAGATGTAGATCACGTGAGATCTTGTGAATATTTTAATAGAATATCGTGCTGGTCATGATAATTAAGTTAGTGTAAATAATTTAATAATTTAATATTTTTTATTAATACAATGTTAATGTGTTCTAGGAACGATAAATGTATAATTTAGTGTATTTTGTGTTATTTAACTACAATTTTCTCAAGCTATTGATAACAGCTGATCATTTCAGGCTGTTCTTGAGACCATGTCACATGGTGACCTATGAAAAGACTTTCAGTATTTAAAATTTGCGAACAATTTCGTTTATCGTATTCTTTCGCTTGGAGAGTCAATTCAGATAGAAGAACTATCTACATTTTATGTTCAAATATTTTATATTTAATTCTAAAATTTTAATATTTGTGTTAGGATTTTTTTATAGTATGTACATTTTTAATACATTTACAATTACTTTTATTTTGCTTGTCCTTTTGATAGAATCTGATCATCTTTTCATTATTTGCAATCGACATGCGGTAGTACTACTGGTTGGATACTAGAACTCAGTTAGTCTCAACTTCACCATTCACGCTCGAGATCTGAGATTCTCGTTCTTTCCGGTTTGTCTTATTTGTTTGCTTGCTAGTAAATGTGTAAATAGTTAGTAGTACTATTGCATAGCCGGTATGCGCCGAGGATTTCCTAGTTATTTACCTAGTAGGGAAATGTTGGTTTATTTGGCTGGGTATCGACGTCCTTACAAACCATTCCATCTCTTGATATAGGTTGTGGCTATGCGGAATTCGGGCACATATAGGTCTTATTTATTTGGCGCCCAATGTATTCGGCATCGATTGTGTTGGGACACTTATGTGTTCAGCATCGACTTTGCTGAGATATTTGTGGGAAGTAGAAAATTGTTAGAAATGCCGATCCCAAATTTTGAAAGTTGTTTAAGGGTATAATCATTGACAATTTTGAGGATTGCGAGAAAGTTAAGAGGCATATTTGTTAAACCAGCTGATGATATTTGATCATGTAACAGTAAAGGGATAGTTAAATTCATGTTGATATAAATTAAATTATGTAAGGCTTGTTGAGTGAGAGAGGATCAGTTTATTTAATTATGGTTAGATAGGATGCAGGCTTAAGTCTATCGTTTTAAATTCTGATTATAGGGGTATTCCAATGTTATAAAATGTATGAGTTGGTAACTGTGAAACTCTACAAAATAGTGTAGATGATACTTCCCATTTTTCTGAAGTGTATTAAATATGTCGTCGGGAGATTTGACTTACATCAAATCCATGCTAGAGAAGATGCAGGAGAACCAAACAGTTAACAGGGGATGTGGAAGCCTTACACAAACTCACACATGAAGACACAAAGAGGATAGAAAGAGAGATTAAACAGTCAGCTGCCGCAGCTAAATCTGAAATGAAGGTGGAGTTAATAGTAGCCCAATCTTTAACTAAATCCATCATTACGATAGTGCAGGAAGAATGCAAAAGAGTTCAAAATGAAAATAGGAAAGCACAAGAAGAGGCTAGAAAAGCTCGGTAATAAGCACAAGAAAAGGCGAGGAAAGCACAAGAAGAGGAAATTACAAGAAGAAACTAGGAAAGTACAAGAAGAAATTAGGAAAGCACAAGAAGAGGCTAGAGGAGCACAAGAAGAGGTTAAAAGGAATCAGTAAAAAGCACAGGAAGAGGCTAGAAAAGCCCAGGATGATATTAAGAAAGCCTTGGAGAAAGCCCAAGAGGAAGGAAGATTAGCCCAAGAACAGAGTAGGTTAGCTGAGACTGAAAGTAGATTGTCCATAGAAGAAAGTAGGAAAGCCCTGGAAGAGACCAAATCAGCTTTCAATCAAGTGAAAGGGGATGTGAGTAGGGGGGTATTACCAATCATAACTCCCGCCACCACCTCTCCTTCTGACGTCACATACTAACCCGCATTACATTCAGGGGCAAAGCTGATATCATGCGAACCAATGGTACGATTTTGGCATGTGACTTATCGTTGGACTCGAGCTGACGCCCCCTTTGCTATGGACCACTTGCTATATTTTTCAATTTTTTTTTCGAAAATTTTTGTTTTTGAAAATAGGCGATAGTTTTTAAACTAATTATGATAGAACGCTGTGCCATGGCTTAAACGAACGGTCTCTATGATCTTTAATTTTTATAATGATTGTTTTATTTTTATGTTTCTTTGAAAACAGTCCAATTTTGAAATTCCTATATTTCGGAAACGAGGAATTCAACAAAGATGTTTATTTGACATAAGTGAATGGCCCTGACCCGCTCTACCACCAAAATATATTTCAAGTCTCTAGGGCAAAAATTGTTAGTATTGGGGTTATAGGAGATCTGGGACTCACCCTACTTTCATATAAACTTTACCGATATCTCCCGAACGCATGATCGGATTTTAACGAATAAGTGTTGTTGGCGTTGCTAAATATGTGTGTTGGTATTTAAAAAAATAATTTGAAAATGTTCGGTTTTTGGATTGGCGCTATTTTGGAAACGGTGAATTTTAGAAAAATGTTTGACGTTAATGAAAGGTCCCTACGCCCTCTAGCTTTAAAGCAAGTTTTAAGTGTGTAGGACAAAAAATATGATAGCCTACTTTCTCGCGAACATTGGCGATAATTCGCGAACGCCTGAGGGGACTTTAACAAATGAGGTGTCGTTGCACTCCGGCTGACGGGCGCTTTGCTCTGGACCACGTATTATATTAAAAAAAATGAAAATTTTTGTTTTTGAAAGTAGGTGATAAACTGATAACCAAACTTGATAGAACGTTGTCCAATAGTTCAAACGAATGGTCTCTATAACCTTTAATTTTTATGTTTTTTTATGTTTTTTTAAACAGTACAATTTTGAAATTCTTATATTTTGGAAACTAGGCATTCTACAAAACAAATTGATTGACATAAATGAAAGGTCCCTACTCCCTCTATCTCCACAATAAATTTTAAGTCTGTAGGACAAAAATTATGCATTTTAAAACTTTTTAAACTTTTAAAATAAAGAGTGTTTGTAGACAGAGAGCCTGTAGCGCTGGGCGTGTGTTACAACGAAGCTATAACTGACCATGGTGAATACAGGAAATGGCTATTTCGAGGGGGCGACATTTTTCCAATGACGAAAGATTGAAGACAAATATTTGAAAATGTGTTATGTGTGCTAGGATTTTTTTTTACCCTGAAGGGGTTCTGTATCGTTTTAGTCAACGATGATGAGCAAACCGCTCTCTGACACAGCAGACAGTTGTAGGATATGACCAAGTGTTCTTGGAAGTGGTAAAAGTATGTGGTTAACATGGCAATGTATTGAGGATGGCCGCTTGCTAATGATGATTATTATTATTACAGTAAAATGGTTAAGACACACACGTTTTGATTGCTAACACACATAGTCCTGCTCGCTGAAGATTGAATACTGTACCTAGCCAGAGGCCTTGTGGGAGCTGTTGCTGTTTCTGATGAGGCAGGGACGAGCATGCAGGCAGGAAGTGCGGTGTCAGGTTACTTGCCTCGTGGTGGCTAGCAGGTGTGACGCTTAAGCAGAGACCGCCATGTTGGTTCCTAGACAGTCGTACTTGCGATGTATAAGAAGCAACCATTTTGATTCTTTATTTAAATCATGAAACTAGTATAAGGTATACACATCTTATTGCGCTTGAGGAATGTAGAGAGGCGTGGGAACATGTGAGAGACAAACAATATTTCAAGGTCGAAACGCTGAGAAAATTCAACACTCTCTGTTGCAAAGCAGACTGATAAGGATTGCGTTAGTGATGCACTTGCCATTTTAGCAAAGGGACGTACACAGTAAAGCTCTTAACTGAACTTTGGAATAAAATCCTTTTTTTTGTAAGTACCTATGAATGATTATTTTAATAATGTCATGCTAATGAACCTTAAATTTGTAGTTATTGATAAGGTAATTAATAATTTTTTTATTTATTTGTTTGCAAATAACCGGTATACCTCACATGACTGAGAGAAAAGAAACCATTGCACTTTTATGCCCACTAGAAGGAAAAGGCAAGAAGCCAGTACAAATCAATGTGAGAGTTTTTTTAAACTAACTTGTTTTATTTTTTGTTTGATATTTTTATTTTATTTTATGAAATGTGTGTAATAAACTGAATTGAGGTATTTATGGCGGTTTATTTTATTTATTTTTAGAAAATTGGATAGAAAAGTTTTACCGCTGTAGCAGTCGCAGAAAACCTGAGACGCACTAGAGTGCAACCATTGTTCTCAAGCAGTGAACTATTGGAAACTCAGGTAAGCCTAACTTAAAATGCTATTCCATTTTACCACTACTGAAAAGCCCTAGACAAAAAATCATTACCTGTACATGACTGGGACGATGATTGCTTTCTTGATTAATGGCTATGTATTGGCAACCGGTCGAAGACCATATTCGTTGTTGACCGGAAAAGTACAAGGCCATATTGGACATTTGAAAACAAAAATGTAAATTCAACTGACGTGTCGTTCCCTATGGACTCAACGAATATACACAGGTTTGAACATGATAATCTGAACGAAATGACATGGCATTCATTTTTTGTTTATATATTGGTTAAAGGGGGATGTAAATGACTGCAGCTTTATAAAAAGAAAAAATAGATGGGTTACTGTTAGTGTCGACATACAGTTTATTTTTGTAATGGTGTTTTGATCTTTTTAATGCTAATTAACGTTAAAGTTTTATTTACAAGTATTGATTGATTGATTGATTGATTGATTGAGTGATGGGTTATTTTGTTTGTTTTTAGGTGTGGTGATGAGCCATTAACGTAGTGAACAGACAGTGAAAAAGCATACATTAGCTTCAAAGTACTCTGTGCTCTTGTGCAACGTTAATAACTTGCAATAAAAAGTTTGATTATAACACATGGCATTAGAACCGAAAACAACAAGTAAGCAAGTCGGTTTACCATGTGAGTTAAATTTAAAATCAGAAAATGATCGTTGGTTAACATTTGAATCCTGGCTTGTAGGTTTTTGTCAACACATAAACTTGCAGAAACCGTTTTTTTTACTTGAACCGAGAAGATGTGGTGCGATGAGTGATTTGGCGTATTGCACTTTCACACTGGGAAGAATGCGATGATCCCTTTAGAGACCATTTGCAATGGTCTCCTCATTGTCCTTACATGCTTGGAAAACAAGTGGGTAACATACCAGTGTATTAATTTTACCGAACCTCAATGACATTCGCTTCTACTTACGTTGCTGAATCACAAATAAATAATAATAATGATGATGTATTACCAGCCAACGGTAATGTCGATATATGTGGTCCATGTGCCATAGACATTGTTGAATTGGCATGTGCTTTTGAAAAATTGGGAGTTTGCAAGACTAGCAAACCCAGAGTACAGCTCAGTTGAAAATCGTTTACAATCATGTAAAAATATTTAATATTAAAACACCTTACAAAACAGCTAAGTGAAGCTGGATTTTTTTATACTGGTGAAGGGGATAAAACAATATGTTTTCCTTGTGGATTTGCTTTAAAGGATTGGCAAATGACTGATGACTGTTTTGTGGAACACGCTCGTTGCTTACCTAACTGTAGATACATGGTGCTGCTTAAAGTTCAGGAATTTGTGAACACTATTCGTAAGGAGAACGTAATTTCAGAACAAGACATAAAAGTGCCTTTAGAGCTAGAACACGCGGAGCAAATACATGAGACTAAAATAAAAGATGTGTCTCACGAACAGATACAAAAGTGTGACCAACAATTATGTAAAATATATTATCAAAATGAACTGGGTGTTGTATTTTTGCCTTGTGGACACATGATAGCATGTGTCAAGTGTGCATTTGCACTTAACACTTGTGCTATATCCAGAAAAGTGGTATCTGCTACAGTTAGGCCATTTCTTGCATAAATAGTATAATTTATTTTCAATGCATAGAGGAAAATACCTATATGCACAATATTATTAAAGCTGTTTAAGAGTGTAATAGATATGCTTTTCTTTTGTTTATAGACTACTAAAATGAATGTTTTGAAAGCTGTGGGAGAAGCAGGTGGCTTAGAAGCAAAGAAGCTCAGCGAATTGCCAACGCATATTCCATTCCCCATTATCAAGATACGGAAATTGAAAACAGCAATAGGTGATCGTCTACTTTGGGTATGTGAAAATGTTCAGACATTTCTGCCTACACGGTTTAATTATATGTCGGAGAGTGTCTTTGATGAAGTGAATATTGCTGTACAACCTGTACACTTAATTTATGAAGGTTTTAAAAGATAGGTGCATGGTTCGTTTTAATTAAATAAAATGTCAAATAATAATGGAAGATATAAGTCATGACAATGGACTGAAAAAGGAAGAAAATATGTGTATAGAATAATAATGTTTAAGTGTTTTGTGTTGTCTTAAAAATATTATGATGAAACCAAAAAAGTATATAAAGTTTGTAAATAAATGCAAATGATGTTACAATGTTGTTTTATTTTATCCGAAGTTGGAATATTTTAACATTGCAGAGTATACATGATTAGGTCAAAAGATGCACACTGAATACAATTCTTTCTCTCTTTACAATAGTCTGTTATGGGTTTAAAACACAAGTCTTGTTGTACATCTTTTTCATAGCAATGTTCATTCACTGTTGTTTTCTAAAACTGGGCAGGCCGCAATGGTTTTATGGGCATAAAACCTTATTTTTATTTATATTTAGTCATTTTGATACGACCATTTTTTTTTGCATTTCAAGGCAGATGACTTAGCTGTTCCACTCTTTAATACGACAACAACAATACTATCTCTTGCATAGTTTGTGATGTTGAAGGCTTTTGCGACGTGGAAGATGGATTAAACATAACTTTTAGAACAGGGGTTAAACGTTGCTCATTAAACAATCCATTATTTTGAGTAGCAATATTTTTTTCTTGATTTTTTGTTGTCAGTAACTGTGTTTCATGCAGAACACTACATTGATGATCACTGACACTTAAAATCTCACTATTTGTACTTTTTAGGTCACCACGACAATGTTTGGAACGTTGTTTCGGACAACGCCAAATAACAGTTCCATTTTTATTGGTTCGTTTCGCAATATAAGAATATCCTTTATAGTATGCATAAGGCTTACCATACCTAGTCACTGATACTTCCATGTCAACTGTCAAGCATAGACTAAGCTCTAGTAAAGTCAACTTGGTAATAAGAATAATAGTTTAATGTGAGAGCAAATATGGATCCAAAAACTTGAGGTAAAAGTGGAAGCAAATAAGCAAATATAAGAACCATGAGTGGGGGTAAAAGTGGTAGCAAAGTGGTAGGCCCATTACACAATAATTTCAGCACGACGAAGCTCTTGTTCAATTTCTTTGATTTTCCAATCGTGATCGATATGCCCAGCTTGTTGTAAAGCATGCAAGTGTTGAAACCATTGAATTAGCTTACTGGGTATGTTCCAGTATGCAAATTTAACAAATGAATTTTTAGGTGTAAACACAGCTTTACTATTATCATCATCATCATTATCATCATCATCATGATCATCATTATCATTATCATCATCACCATCATCATTATTACTATATAGATCTTTTTGATCCCCTTGCAATACCACTTCGTTGATAGTCTGTGTTGACTTTGATAGTGTTGAAGGTTTCTTGAACGTTGACAACTGTCCTAACATGACTTTTTGAGGACATGATAAGTCCTATTGAACAAACATGGCACTATCTTTAGCCGCAATATCGTTTTCTTAAACTTGCTTTTTAGCATTTTGGTAATTGTTTGTAATTAGCAACCGTGGTTCGTTTGGAGCACTACATTGATGAACACTAACACTTAAAACCTTTCCATTTTTACTTTTCAAATTTCCTCGACATTTTGTTGACCTCTCTTTTGAGCATCGCCAAAACATTGTTCCATTTACATTTTGACGATTATAGTTATAAGAGTAGCCTTGATAGATTGCACGTTGCTTACCTTTGTTGGTTGTAGTAAGTTCCATAGTAGTAACTGACCTGTCAGTACGATGTTCACACTACAAAGGTTACAACTGTTTTGGTGATGGAGTGACCTACCATAAGCTTATACATATATATTGGCTTATGTGTTGGCTTTTGTGTTGGCTTTTGTGTCGGCTTTTGTGTTGGCTTTCGAGTTGGTCTCTTGTGTTGACTTTTTGTGCTGGCTTTTTGGCTTTTGTATTGGCTTATTTGACATGTTATTTTTTGTCAATGTATTTAGTGGATTTTTTCATGGAAATTAAAAATTCTGTGCATAGTTGAGTTGGAACCCAAGACCTCAGGGGTAAAAACCATTTTTGGTGGCTTATTTTGGTAGCTTATTTTGATGGCTAACCTAACCTAACCTAACCTATCGTTACCTAACCTAACTTTTCAACTCTCAGATAATAATTAAATTCTGGGCATAGTCGAGTTGGAACCCAAGGCCTCAAGGGTAAAAACCAATTATTTTTGGTGGCCTATTTTGGTAGCTTATTTTTATGGCTAACCTAACTTTACCTAACCTAACCTCAGCTCACTTTGGATATCACTAGTAAGTGTTCATATCGTCCGCTAGGTGGCATGCTAGTTGTTCAGGTAGTGCTCATATTTACCGCTAGGTAGCGGAAAATACTTTGCGTGTTGCATGCGACTCTTCTGAAGTTTGACCACGTGCAAGACGTGCTTGTATAAGGTCTGTATATAAAATCATTATGCAATTAACCACTAAATGTTCAGAACTAACATGTATAGCCATGTTTAGGGTATAAGAGACCCTTAACAAGAAAGGATGTCTAACCCACCAGTCTGCAGCCTTGCCATACGCAGTAAGCACCTGTTGGCAGAAAATGGATTCTTATAATAATGAATTTAATGAATATGAAACGTCTTTTGATTGTCGTCTTAAATCCTATATCACGTTGCTCATTACATGGCACTTAAACAGGCTCTAGATAACGGACAAAATTGGTGAAACTTCATCGTATGCCTTTAACCAAGGTCTCTGTTTAAACTTTAACACACGAGGCTGGCAAAAAGGATTCTTTTTGTTTAATAAAGAGTTATATCCAGCCTCAAACCACCATTCATCTGTGACGTCATAGCCAGTCTCAAAACAAGTCACAACTTGAATAACATTAGTTTAGGTGAAGTTAGGTTAAATTAGGTGAGCTGCGGTTAAGTTAGGTTAGCTAGCTCTATATCACCCCTAGCCAATGATTAAACTTAAAGTACTCTAGAATTCTCTGAATCTGTTTCATGTAATTATTATTCTTGACAGCACTTTGGAAATTCAACCTTGAAAAATATCAATAATTTTTTTTAAACTTCTATTATTATTATTATTATTAATAATATTATTATTACTCAGATTACTCTACCAAAATATAATCCATGTGCATTGGTTGATATGAAAGTCATAACAACCAGTCATGGTTGCTCCCACTTTTTGCTCCCTCTTTAGCTCCCACATTTGTTCCCACATTTTGCTCCCACATATTTGCTCTCAAATATGCTCCCACATTTTGCTCCCACTTTTTTGCTCCCCCATTTGCTCTCTCTTGTTACTCCCACATTTGCTCCCACCTTTGCTCCCACTTTTTGCTCCCACTTTTTTGCTCCCACTTTTTGCTCCCACATTTGCTCCCCCTTAATGCTCCCACATTTTCCCACTTGTTTATGTTTCGACATTTGCTCCCGATTTCAAGTTAGGCTAGGTTAGGTTAGGTGAAGTTAGGTTAGGTAAGGTTACAACTAAGTTTGTTATTTGTGCTCCCACAGTTGCTTCCAATTTTTTATCTGCTTTCCACATTTGCTCCCACTTTTTTGGTCTCACAATTGCTCCAACTTTTTGCTCCCACTTTTCGCCCCCACTTTATTTTGCTCCCACATTTGCTCCCTCTTGTTGCTCACACATTTGCTCCCTATTTTTTTGCTTCCACATTTGCTCCCTCTTTCAAGTAAGGTTAGGTTAGGTTAGGTGAAGTTACGTTATGTTAGGTTATAACTAAGTTTATTATTTGTGCCCCCACATTTGCTTCCACTTTTTGCTTCCACTTTTTGCTCACACATTTGCTCCCACTTTTTTGCTAACCACATTTGCACCCATATATGCTCCCACATTAAACTATTGTTCTTATTGTCAAGTTGTCTTCACTACAGCTTAGTCTATGCTTGACAGTTGACATGGAAGTATCAGTGACAAGGTATGGTAAGCCTCATGCATTCTACTGTATAAAGGATATTCATATATTGTGAAACGAACCAATAGAAATGGAATTGTTATTTGGCGTTGTTCAAAACAACGTTCAAAACAATGTCGCAGTGAGCTAAAAAGTAAAAATAGTGAGGTTATAAGTGTCAGTGATCATCAATGGAGTGAACTGCATGAAACATTGTTACTGTCAACAGAAAATCATAAAAATGCTAAAAAGCGAGGGCTAGAAAACAATACTGCAACTGAAAATAATTCAACGTTCAAAAAACCCTTAACATTAAAAAAGCCACGCAGACTCTACATGAGGACACTGTAGGGGAAGAGGAAGAGGAAGAGGAACAGGAATATTTAACTGGTTTCAGTAATGCTGAGGATAATAATAATTATACTGCTTATGATTATAATAGTGATAATTACATTTTTGTACCTATTGTTCGCCGTGGAAAAAAGATCTACAACAAGCTTTGTTTTTAAAACTATAACACACTATCGTAAAGCCAAAGACTTGTATTAAGTATGCATTTATTGTCATATTCATGTATACTCTGCAATGTTAAATATTGTAACATTGTAGAAAATGAAACGGGATTGTAACATCATTTGCATTTATTTACAAACTTTATATACATTTCTTGTTTTTCGGTTTCATCATATTATTTTTAAAGACAAAACTAAAAACTAAAACATTATTATTCTATATACATTTTTTTCTTTCAGTCTATTGTCATTACTTATATTTCTCCATTGATATTTCACATTTGTTTTTTTATTAATGAAAACGGACCATGCACCTATTGTTTTAAAACCTTCATAAATTAAGTCTACAGGTTGCACAGCATTATTCACTTCATCAAAAACTCACTCCGTCATATCTTTAAACCGAGTTGGCAGAAATGTCTCCAAATTTTTGCATACACAAAGTAGGCTACACGATCACCATATGCTGTTTTCAATTTACGAATCTTGATAATCCGGAATGGAATATGCGTTGGCAATTCGCTGAGCTTCTTTGTCTCTAAGCCACACGATTGTCCCACAGCATTCAAAACATTCATTGTAGTAGTCTATAAACAAAAGAAAAGCATATCTATTACACTCTAAAGCAGCTTTAATAATGTTGTGCAATTCGGTAATTTCCAATATGCATTGCTAATAAATTATATTATTTATGCAAGAAATGCACTGACTGTAGCAGATACTACTTTTCTGCATATAGCACAAGTGTTAAGTGCTAATGCACACTTGATCCATGCTATCATGTGTCCACAAGGCAAAAAATATAACACCTAGTTCATCTTGATAACACATTTTACATAATTGTTGGTCACCCTTTTGTATCTGTTCATGAGACAAGTCTTTTTTACAGCCTCATGTATTTGCTCCGCGTGTTCTAACTCTAAAGGCAATTTTATCTCTTGTGCTGCAATCAAGTTTTCTTTACGAATAGTGTTCACAAATTCCTGACCTTTAAGCAACACCATGTATTTACAGTTAGGTAACCAACGACCGTGTTCCACAAAAGGGTCATCAGTCATTTGACAATCATTTAAAGCAAATGAAAACATATTGTTTTATCCCCTTCTCTAGTATATAATAACCAGCTTCACTTAGCTGTTTTGGAAGGTGTTTTAATATTAATGGCCAAACATTCTTATAAGATTCTAAACGTTTCTCAACAGACCTGTACTCTGGGTGTGCCGGTGTCTAAGTCTTGCAAACTCCCAATTTTTCAAAAGCACATGCCCATTCAACACTGTCTATGGCATATGGACCAAATATATCGACACTACCGTTGTTGGCTGGTAAAATATCAATATTATTATTATTATTTATTTGTGATTCAGCAACGTAAGTAGCGGCCGTTGGCCTTGTGGTTCGGTAAAATGGATACACTGGTATGTTACCCACTTGTTTTCCAAGCATGTAAGGACAACAAGGAGACCATTGCAAATGGACTCTAAAGGGATCATCCCCTTCTTCCCAGTGTGAAACTTCAATACGACAAAACACACAGCGTACAACATCTTCTCGGTTCAAGTAATAGAAACCAGCTCCAGCAAGTTTATGTGCCGACAAAAAGCCAACAGGCCAGGATTCAAATATTATTCAAAGTTCGTTTTCTGATTTTAAATTTGACCCACGTGGTAAACCGACTTGCTCACTTGTTGTATTTGGTACTAACGCCTTGTGTTATAATACAACTTTTTTATTGCAAGTTATTAACATTGCACAAGAGCTCAGTATTTTAAGGCACAATGTATGCCAGTTCATTGTCTGTTCACTGCACATGACCACACCTAAAAACAAACAAAGTAACCCATCAATCAATCAATCAATCAATTCTTATAAATAAAACATTAACGTTAATTGATATTAAATGAAAAAAACTCCATCAAAAATAAACTGTATGTCGGCACTAACAGTAACCCATGTACTTATTTTATTTTTTATAAAGCTGCAGTCATTTACACCCTCCTTTAACCAATATATAAACAAAAATAAATGTCATGTCAGTTTGTTCAGATTATCAAGTTCAAACCAGTCGATATTCGTTGAGTCCATAGGGAACCACCCATAAATTAAATTTAATTTTTTTGTTTTTAGAAAGTCCAACATGACCTTGTACTTTTCCCAGTCAACAACCAATATGGTCCTGTACCGTTTGCCAATACATTGCCAATAATCAAGAAAGCAATCATTGTCCCAGTTATGTACAGAAAATGATTTTTTTTTTGTTTAGAGGTTTTCAGTAGTGGTAAAATGGAATAGCATTTTAAGTTAGGCTTACCTCAGTTTTAAATAGTTCGCTCTTTGGCAATGGTTTCGCTCTAGTGCGTCTCGGGTTTTCAGCGACTGCTACGGCGGCAAGGCTATTCTTTCCAAGTTTCTAAAAATAAATTGAACAAACCGCTATAAATACCTAAATTCAGGTTAATACATGCATTTCATACAAAGAAATAAAAATTATTAAACAAAAAATTAAACATTGTTCGTTTTTAAAAATCTCACCTTGACTTGTACTTGGTTTTTGCTGTTTCCTTCTCGTGAGCTCAAAAGTGCAATGTTTTCTTCTCTCTCAGACCTGTAAGGTATGCCGGTTATCTACAAACTAATAAATAAAAGTATCATTAATTACCTTATCAATAACTACAAGTTTAAAGTTCTTTAGCATTACATCAT
The DNA here is from genome assembly GCA_946902985.2 of Meconema thalassinum. NCBI lineage: Eukaryota > Metazoa > Arthropoda > Insecta > Orthoptera > Tettigoniidae > Meconema > Meconema thalassinum. Next base: position 1,519,657,184 of record OX336389.2, on the reverse strand, counting down.
TAAAATAATCATTCATAGGTACTTACCAAAAATTAAAAGGATTTTTCTTCCAAAGTTTAGTTAAGAGCTTTAGTCTATACGCCCGTTTGCTAAAATGGCAAGTGTTCTCTACCGCAATCCTTATCAGCCTGCTTAGCAACAGAGAGATTTATATTTTCTCAGCGTTTTGACCTTGAAATGTTGTTTGTCTCTCACATGTTCCCCACGCCTCTCTACATTCCTCAAGCGCTATAAGATTTATATGATTTCATGATTTTAATAAAGAACCAAAATGGCTGCCTCATGTACATCGCTAGTATGACTGTCTAGGAACCAACATGGCGGTCTCTGCTTAAACGTCACACCTGCTAGACACCACGAGGCAAGTAACCTGACACCGCACTTCCTGCCTGCATGCTCGTCCCTGCCTTATCAGAAACAGCAACAGCTCCCACAAGGCCTCTGGCTAGGTACAGTATTCAGTCTCCAGAGAGCAGGACTATGTGTGCTAGCAATCAAATCGCGTGTGTCTTAATCATTTTACTGTAATAATAATAATCATTAGCCAGCGGCCATCTTCAATACATGACCATGTTAACCAAATACCTTTACTACGTCCGAGAATCACTTGGTCATATCCTACAACCGTCTGCTGTGTCAGAGAACGGTTTTGCTCATCACCGTTGACTTAAACGTTAAAGATCCCCTTCAGGGTAAAAAAAAATCCTAGCACACTTAACCCATTTTCAAATATTCTTCATTCGTTCGTCATTGGAAAAATATCGGAAAAAGCGACCCCTCGCTCTGTCGCCCCCTCGAAATAGCAATGTCCTGTATTCACCATGGCCAGTCATTGCCTCGTTGTAACACACGCCCGTTTCTTTATCTACAAACACTCCTTATTAAAAATTTAAAAAGTTTTAAAATGCATAATTTTAGTCCTACAGACTTAAAATTTATTATGGGGATAGAGGGGGTAGGGACCTTTCATTTATGTCAAACAATTTGTTTTGTAGAATTCCTAGTTTCCAAAATATAAGAATTTCTAAATTGAACTGTTTTCAAAAAAAAACATAAAAAAATAAAAATAAAGGACATAGAGGCCATTCGTTTGAACTATTGGACAACGTTCTATCAAGTTTCGTTTTCAAACTATCATCTACTTTCCAAAACAAAATTTTCCCAAAAAAATTACAAAATATAATACTTGGTTCAGTGCAATGCGCCCGTCAGCTCGAGTCGAACGACATCTTTTTGTTAAAATCCGATCAGGTGAATTATCGCCAATGATAGCGAGAAACTAGGCTATCATTTTGTTTGTCCTATCAACTTGAAACTTCCTGTCCAGCTAGAGGGCGTAGGGACTTTTCATCAACGTAAAACAAACTTTTTCTAAAATTCAACGTTTCCAAAATAGCGCCAATCAAAAAAAAATAAAAAAATACCCACACACATTCTTAGCAATGAGGACGTCACCCCAACGCCAACACTTCGTTCGTTAATATCTGATCATGCGTTCGGGAGATATCGGCAACATTTATATGAAAGTAGGGGGAGTCCCAGAACTCCCATAACCCCACTACTAACAATATTTGGCCTAGAGACTTGAAATTTATTTTGGCGGTAGAGCGGATCAGGACCATTCATTTATGTCAAATAAACATTTTTGTAGTATTCCTAGTTTCCGAAATATAGGAAGTTCAAAATTGGACTTTAAAAAAATAAAAAATAAAAATCGTTATAGAAAATAAAGATCATAGAGACCGTTCGTTTAAGCCATGGCACAACGTTCTATCATAATTAGTTTAAAAACTATCGCCTATTTAAAAAAAAAACATTTTCAAAAAAAATAAAAATATAGCAAGTGGTCCATAGCAAAGGGGCGAAAGCTCGAGTCCAACGATATGTCACATGCCAAAATCGAACCATGGGTTCGCAAGATATCAGCTTTGCCCCTGAATGTATTGCGGGTTAGTATGTACGTCAGAGTGAGAGGTGGTGGGTGAGTTAATATCGGTATTACCCCATACTGATGTGGTATCCACCAAAACAGAAATGGGCACTCTTAGATCAGAAGTTACCAGGAAAGTAGTAGAAGCTAAAATACAATGTAGTGAAAACATTATAGATTTAGAAGAAAAGATTCAGAAAAGAATTAGTAACGTAACTTCAGAGAACGGAGAACACCATGAACACATTACAGGTTCCGAGAAGAGACTCACCGACCAGCTAAACGATTTAAATTGTATTGTTGGTGAACTACAATGTAAGTTAGAAGATCAGAAGAAATTAATAAGTGAAGGTTTAAATGTTGATATTGCATCTTGTATACCTAAATCTGTAAAAGAGTTGAAGGAAGAGGTAATAAGATCTAATAGGGATTATATGCATGCATTACATAGTAAAATCCTGAAAGATGCAAAAGAAATTGCAACGAGAGCAAATGTTAATAGAGATAACTTGAAGCCGGAGTTAAATAAACGCATTGACATGATACAAAAATCGAGCATTACCACAATAAAAGAACATGTAAATAAGGCAGATTCAAATAAAAGTGAGGAATTAATCGTAATTCGGAGTACCGGTACCGTAAACGATATTAATGTAGAACTTGCGAAGATTAAATCTAATCAGGAGAAAGAACTACTAGATATTAGCAACAAACTAAAATCACTTACTATTGGAGAACCATGTGATCATGAAAGTTTGAAGGAGGAATTTCGATTAGGAATGAGGCGAAAATTTGCAGAATGTTTCCAGAATAGAGATGAATAGCTACGAGAAGAGCTAGGGAAATTTGAAGTAAGAAAGGGCAGAGTGGGAGATGATAGAGAAAGCATAAATAACCACACACATTATAGACCAAATGCGACACAAGAAACCGAACGTATTCAAAGGGAATATGGAGGCCTAGGAGGAATCTATGATCAGGGAGGTCAACGAAGTAACCAGAATGTTATCATACTCAAAAACATTGACGATAAGCCGTCACGTTTCAGTGGTGTTGGAAATATAACAGCTGTAGAATTTCTACGCGACATGAGGTGTTACTTGGATGATAATCGAATACCAAGGGACAGAGAAATGGGAGTAGTGGAAAAATTTCTCGATTCTGAAGCACTAATTTGTCATAGCGCTTTTAGATACACATACACCAATTTTGAAGTATTTGCGGACGCGTTAAAAAAGAGGTTTTGGAGTAAAGAATTACAGCAAGATATCAGGCCAGAAATACACTCGAAGAAGTATGCGTACTCAACACCTACACGCTACGCCACCTTCGTCACTTCACAGCTCGCGCGCCTTCAATATTTGCAACCCCCATTGGCAGAAACAGAACTGATTCACGCCATTTCATGACAGAATCCTAATGAGGCGAGAAGGCACCTAATATCAGCAGAGGTGAGAACATTGGTAGGCATGGCTGAACTTTTACGTTGGCTTGATCATACTAGTTCTACGCCTAAAATGTCACAGAGAAATAACACAGGCAAAGACAGGAAAATCGAGTCTCAACAGCCGGAAGAAAATCGTAGTAGAGTAATTCCGACTTGAACCAATGAGTATGGAGGAAACAGATATGAACCTGCTTATAGACGTTTTAGAGAAGGAAGACCATATCAATCAAGATACTGGAATAATGGAAAACGAAGGGCAGGTTACCATGGAAATAACGAGATCATAAGGAATGACTACTATGAGAGAGAAAACAGGTCCAACGGAGGAGGTTACCGACGTTATAAAAATTAGAACGACGGTAATTTCGCCAGAAACCAACAACAACAACAACCACGTCCGCAGCAGCAGCAGCAGCAACAACAACAACAACAAACGCAAAATAGAGTTTGGAGAAACAATGGCAATGTTAGGAGATACTACCAAGGCAGAGATAGAGAAAGTCAGGAGTATTTAAATAATGTGAGAGGAAATGAAGAGAGGAATACTCAGAGTAATGAAGAAGTAGAACCTCAACCCTCAACTAGTAGGCAAAGTCAAGAATCGCACCTAAGTGGAGGACAGAAAAAAACTTCATTTGGAAAACGATAGTAGGAAAAGAAGTACAGTTCACAACAGACACGCATGAAATCGCAGTAAATGAATTTTACCAAGTATCCGATGAAGATTTACTTTAGAAAGAGAGGATCTAGAAAGAGGAAAATAGCAAGGTTGCCTATTTTACAAATTATGACGGAAGGAGGGAGTTTAAGAACACTCTTAGATACGGGTGCAAATGCTTCAACCTTATCAGAAAGTTACTACAATAAACTGAAGGATGGAAAGTCAATAATATCATTGCCAGCTTGGTCTATAAATGTACGAGGAATATCTAACGACAAGACTCTGAAATGTAGAATACAAGCATTGATGAAGTTCAGGATAAATGGTCATGTTTATGAACAGATATTCATTGTTCTAAACAAGATTAGTTTTGATGCTATACTGGGTATAAACTTCATTACTTAAACAGGGGCCGATAACCTAGATGTTAGGCCCCTAAAAACAACAATTATCATCATCATCATCATCATCATCATTACTTAAACAGGAGCTGTGATTGATCTTAGAAATGGTATAATTAAATTTAATGAAAATAGTAATGAAACAGAAGAATGGTAGAACGAATACCTCATAGAAGATGAAATACTGGAGGAGAACTTGGAAAGAATAATTACAGAGGTGGAATTAGAAAATCCAGGACAGTATGGATCGAAAATTGAGAATTTCGAGGTTTATTGAGATAGATTAGAAAGATTGGTCCCAGGGTATGTCGATGTTTTCGATGACAAACCAGAATTGATGAAGGATTTCAAATACCAGATCAAGCTCAAAGACAACACACCATTTCAGAAGAAGTTATATCCAATTACTGAAAAATATCAAGCAATGATCGCAGAACTGATAAAAGGCATTGAAAAGGATGGTATAATTCGTAAAAAGGCTACACCGTATTTGAACCCGATCACAGCAGTGAAGAAAGCGGATGGGAGTCTGCGGGTTTGCCTAGATGCCACGGGTCTCAACAGTTTATTTCTGAAAAAATATGACCGACCGACCAAGATTATAAAGCTACTCAGGAAGTTTAAAGGGAAGTCTTACTTCTCGGTCATTGACCTCACTTCAGCCTTTTGCCAAATTGAAATAACTGAAGATAGCAAATGCTATACTGGATTTCTGTTCGACCAGACCAGTTATATTTTCGAATGAGTACCGTTTGGTCTTATAAATTCATGTCCTGCCTTCATAAGAACTCTAGATAGTAAGCTTAACGTTGAAGTAAAAGCAAATGTCATATGCTATGTAGATGATTTAATTATTTCATCAGAAAATCCCGAGCAACATTTACTTCATTTAAGGAATTTATTGGAGAATTTGAGAGAAGTAAATATAAAAGTGAAATTCAATAAGTGCCACTTTTTCCAGGAAAGGATCAATTTCCTAGGGCATACGATTGACCAATTCGGCTACCATCCAAACCAAGGTAAAATTGATGCTAATTTAAAGTTTTCTAAACCAAAGAAGATAAGGGACGTAAGAGCCTTTGCGGGGCTGTGTCAATTTTTCAGTAGTCATTGTCCTCACTCTCTGAAATTATGGCACCACGTCATGAACTGTTGAAGAAGATCAACAGATGGAAATGGGGCATAGACGCAGAGAACGCATTTATTTTGGCTAAGGAGATGCTCAGAAATAATATCAAGCTTGAGTACCCAGACTTTGAACGTTCGTTTATTGTAGAAACGGACGGATCTAAGGTTGGAATTAGCGCAGTTCTCTACAAAAAGGATCAAGAAGGAAACAACCACTATATTTCCTTTAATAGTAGAAAGTTACGGTTTCATGAAGTCACGTACTTCACAACTGAGTTGGAAGACTTAGCAGTGATTAATTCATTGCACCAGTGGAAGAAAATCTTAATTGCACACCAGATAATTATAAGGACAGATCATAAAGCCCTAGAATGCATGCTTAAATCAGACTTATCGAGTGATAGGATGACTAGGTGCACGGTGTTTCTACAACAATTTAATGCAACGATTGTGCATGTCCCTGGAAATGAAAATTTGTTAGCAGACATACTCTCCAGGAATCCAACAACTGAGAGCAGTGTAAAAATTCAAGCAGTGGAAACGGATGACGAAGACCAGGCAACGTTGGAGCGATTACGAAGAATAGTAGATAGCGAGAAGAAGGATGCAAGTTTAAGGAACTTATATAGATTTATGTCAGGCAGAATGCACATTGATGACGAAAACTATGAAGAAACCAGGAAGAGAGTGATACACTATGTATTAGTAGAAGACATAGTATGGAAGTATGTTAATGCTAATCACACGAAGGTGAGAATTGTGATTCCACCAAGACTGACAGTGCCAGTAGTTTGATTAGTGCACGAAAGCATCCGACACGCGGGTGTCGATAAAACGTACAGTACTGCACAAGAGAAGTTCTATTGGAGTAATATGAGAGAGAGTATTACAGTCATAATCAGGTCATGTGAACTATGTCAGAAAAAGAAGTAAAACTCCGAGCTTTTGAAAGAAAGACCGAAGGCAATTATAACCACTAAACTTTTAGAATTGTTCAGCCAGGATATTTTCGGTCCTGTTCCAAAATGTAGTAGGGGAAACAAATACTTACTAGTCACTATGGACGTTTTCTCTGAAATAGTCATGATGAATCATATGCAGAAAGCAAATACGAAGACTGTGTTGTAACACCTAGAGAAAAACATTATTCCTAAGCTGGGAAGGCCTGAAAGATTACTGACAGATCATGGAACGCAGTACACTTCTACGGAATTCCACCAGGCTGTGGAGAAACTAGGAATTAGCCATATTTTAGTTCAAACCGTAGTCCAGAATCTATTCCAATTGAGAGAACAATGTTGGAATGTTCCAAGTACATACTCATATATAGCTCAGACAATCACGCAAATTGGGTGAAAGCTGTACAACTAATGGAATTCTGCATCAATAATACGAGGCATGAAAGCACGAATGAAATTCCAGTTACGCTCCATTATGATGAAAAAACAGTTAGACCGTGGAACGGAATCTTCAATATTCCGATAGATTACGAACCATCGATGGAACAACGCATAAAGTTTGCCAGAGAACATTTAAACAAGCAAGCCGAGAAGAGATTAAAGAGAATGTGTGCCAAGAGATATAGTAAACCATTAGAAATTGTAGAATTAGTTTTGGTTAGAATTCCAGTCAAGGCCGATGTATTGGAGAAGATATACATAACATTCTCGAATGTGTTCAAGGGGCCATTAATAGTTGGAAAAGTCTATGGAAATGAGTGTTACCGGATCGTAAAAATAGAAGATGATCGTCCCATTGGAAAATACAACCATTCGAAATTAAAAATATACTATCCCAGGATCAATTGATAGGATGAATTCGGTTCCATACATGAGCAAGTTGAGTATTAAAGAAAGTCTAGGCTATACTTTCATTAAAAGGTCAGGAGGGGATCTGAACTCGTTAGTTATAGTTAGTTAGTTATTGTTTTAAGGGGCGGAACTACGAGGTCATCTGCCCCAAATCTGAACTCGAATTCGGTTTGACTCAAGGAATTGTATGAGGCGAGGATCGAACCGACTTGCGCACTACATTTATGCAAGAAATAAAAATAAAAATCGGAACATTATTTCATTCACATAACGTGGGGGTTTGCCTGTTCCTCTATCGGGCGCGTCCCAGGTGGCGGATAGGGGGGCTCGCCGGACTTGTCCGGAGGGTTTGAGGGAAATAAAATACCTCTCGCGGACCAAAAACAGGCCCCTTGCCAGGGTTATGGTGAAGCTACGTTAGGCCTAGCAAGCCAGTAGTGGATATGAAACTGCTTTTAAAACGGGAACGGGCCTCGGAAAGGACAGACCTAAAGGAAGCAGACCAGGCTATGGAAATGGACTACGAATCGGAACTTTGAATATAACAACATTGACGGGAAGAGTGGAGGAGATTGTGGATATGATGGAGAGGAGAAAACTGGATGTACTCGGACTGGAAGAGACTAGATGGAGAGGGGAAGGAAGAAAAGAACTGAGAAATGGCTTGCAGCTATACTGGATAGGAAATGAGGAGGGGAAGAGAAATGGAGTGGGAATGGTGGTGAGAGAAGGGCTGAGGGAGGAAGTAAAGAGGGTAAGTGATAGAATAATTAGAGCCAGAATCACAGTGAAAGGTAGAAACCTGGACATTCTGCAAGTCTATGCACCACAGGTGGGATGCACAGAAGGCGAGAAGGACGAGTTTGAAGAGGAGTTGCAGAAGCAGTTAGCGGGGAGAGACCTGATAGTCATGGAAGACCTAAATGCCCATGTCGGAACTGATAGAAGAGGTTTTGAGGAAGTGATTGGTGGTGAAGGATGGGGAAACAGGAATAAGGAAGGAGAGAGATTGTTTGAACTGTGCAAGATAAATGGGCTAATGGTTGTAAACACATGGTACAAGAAGAGAGAGAGCCATAAAATTACTTGGTACAGCAGGGATTTGACTAGGAAATCAGTGGTGGACTATATTCTATGCGGGAAGGAGACAAAGAAGAGTATCACGGTTATAAGGGTAATACCTTCAGAAGCCCTGGACAGTGACCACCGTCTGCTGGTCGCCATGGTGAGAGGACTGAAGGAAAAGAGGAGAACTGAGAACCAAGAAAGAAGAATAAGGACATTGAAGCTGAAGGAGGATGGAAATAAGGAGAAGTTCCAGATATTAGTGAGGAACAAATTACCGAAGGATGATCCGAAAACAGGTGAAGAAGGATGGAATAGGTTCAAGGACGTGTTGGTAGAAGCAGCGGAAGTCGTGTGTGGCAGAACTAGTGGAAAGAAAAGGTGGAAGGAAACACCATGGTGGAACCCCAGAACTAAGGAAGCAGTGAAAAAGAAAAATGAAGCATTCAGGAAATGGTTCCAACAGAGGACAGACAGAACAAGAGAAGAATACCAAGAGCGGAAGAAAGAAGCAGGAGAAGTAGTGAAGGAAGAGAAAAGGAAATGGCTGGAGAAATGGACAGAAATGATGTAGGAGGACTGTGATGGCAGTAAGAAAGTGTTGTATGGAATGATAAAGGCAAAGAGAAGAGATACAGGGGAAAATGTCAGAATGGTGGACAGGAATGGAAAGGAGGTTGAAAATATGGAAGAAGTAAAGGTTATCTGGAGAGAATACTTCAAGGAACTCCTAAATCCAACTAAAACCAGCGTAGTGGACATTGTGGAGGAAGAAACAGACAGTGACCAAGACATTTCAGAGAAGGAATTGACATGGAAAGAAGTGGAGGAAGCATTAAGGATGATGAAAGGGGGAAAGGCACCGGGAATAGACGAAGTGAGTGTGGAGATGGTGAGAGCAGCAGGGGTGATAGGAACCCAGTGGCTCTTTCGAGTAATGAAAGTGATATGGAGGGAGAAGAAAATACCAGAGGACTGGAAAAGAGGGATAATAATACCGATATTTAAAAAGGGAAGTAGGAAGGACTGCAAGAACTACAGGGGAATTACACTCATGTGCCACTGCGCCAAAATATTTGAGAAGGTACTGGAGAGAAGAATTCGAACAGAAGTTGAAGATGGGCTGAGGGAAGAACAGTATGGATTCAGGCCAGGAAGATCAACAGTTGACCTCATCTTTGCAGTAAGACAGCTACAAGAACACCATTATGAATATGGGAAAGATCTGGTGATGACCTTCTTGGATATTGAGAAAGCATATGATAGTATTAATAGAAACAAGGTATGGGAAGCAATGAGAGCAAAAGCAGTGAACAAGGAGACAGTGGCAAGAGTGAAAGCAATGTACGAGGGAAGCAAAAGCTGTGTAAAGGTGGGAAGAGAGAGAACGGAATGGTTTCAACTGGAGAGTGGTCTGAAACAGGGAAGTGCCCTCTCACCCCTGTTATTTATAGTGGTGATGGATGAAATCATACGAAAAGTGGTAAATAGCATTGGGGAAAGGAAAATGAAGGCAATGTTGTTTGCTGATGACCTTCTGGTATGGGGAGAGGATGAGCAAGAAGTACAAGAGCAATTAGATGAGTGGGAGAAGGTAGTGTTATCATATGGGATGAAGTTCTCAGCACAAAAGAGTGAAGTGGTCATCACAACGAGGAAGAAGAACAGACTGGATATGGGCATAACACTTGGAGGACAGCAGTTGCAGAAAGTAGAATGCTTCAAGTACTTGGGAAGCATAATTGAAGAAAAGGGAGGCAATAGGATGGAAATAAATGAGAGGGGAAGGTGCGCAGATGGATTTTTCAAGAGTGTTAGGGGGATGATGTGGAATAAAGATGTACCACAAAAATGTAAAGGAATCATCTACAAGACCTACTTTGTGCCAATTTTGACATATGGTTCAGAAACATGGGTGATGAAGGAAAGGGACAAGAATAAAATACGAGCAGTGGAGATGAAGTTCCAGAGGAGTAGGGTAGGAGTGACGAGAATGGACAGAGTAAGGAATGAGAGAGTCAGGGAGATGGTAAGAGAGGAACCATTGCAAAATAGAATAGAGCGATCTAGGCTACAATGGTATGGACATGTGAGGAGGATGCAAGAGGAGAGGATACCGAAGAAGATGTTTGGAATGGAGATGACGGGAAGGAGGCCAAGGGGAAGACCAAGGGACAGATGGACAAAAGGAGTTAAGAAGAGTGTGGAGGAAAGAGGAGTGTGCTGGGACACAGTAAATGACGAGAGATGGTGGATGGACAGGAAACGATGGAGAGGCTTATGTTCCAAGCAGACCCGACCAGCGGTTGGAAACTGCTCAAGATGATGATGATGATGAACTATTTTATGATGTGAATGGACCATATTGATGAGGTTTTGGAAAAATTTGCAGCATTTTTAGAGAATTAAATATTGGAAATATTTCAATGTATGTTATTTTAACCAAGGGAGAGTCCAATCTATAGACACTGGAATATGACCAAAATTTCATGTTAGCAAGTCAAGGACCGGTTTTTGTTCGCCGAGTCGACAATAACAAAATCTTGCACACGAAACTTTGATAAGAGGCTAGAACAATGCGTTTTGCTTGATAACTCGAGAGCCAACCAGAAGTGTGAGGGAATGGCTGATATTTGAATAGCGCGCGGAGGAGACTCAGAGTACTGAGGGAAGCATGCATCTCAGGCGCGAGGGACGTGAGTTTTTGACGTGGATCCCGCATACGTCACGAGAAAAAAAATCTGGAATATCCTTTAGGAAAAGAGATGGACGCTAGAAATGTAGTACAGTTTGCTGGCAATTACAAAAGAAGGAATTTGAGCTATCTAGCATTAAAATCGGTCCAGTGGAAGCCGATATATGAGAAGGAAGTTTCTGGAAGTTTTGACGGTTCGACTATATAAGGAGCGAGGATTTCAAGACAGATTGTATACCAACGGAGCATTTGCTCTGGTGCGGAGCTACGCAACGTGAAAGTACGAATATACACGCCGAGATTCTGACCGTCGAAGGACTTATTCGCAGAACTAGTGGTCAGTAGGACTTAGTTTCTGTTCGGGTGAAAGAACATAGCTTGTGGCAGCGAAAGGACTCAGAATATCAACTGACTTTCAGGTCAAATATTCTAACCGGTTAGGTGATGGTAGTGTCGAAAAACCATTCTCAGAAGTTAGCCTACAGAGTGATGTATTTCTTGTGGTGACAATACATCCGGCACTTCGAATTTCATCAGGAATAATTTATTCATCAGTTCGTTTTATGCAGCTAATAAGTGTTCCTATCTTAGCACGTAAACGAAACCGCTTTTTTCGAATATGAGAATTATTCTCATTATCACAAGAGTACTGTACCAGTCTATGACTGCACAACTTTTCATCATGTTATACTGTGCTGATGATAACGGGAGTTGTTTCGAACGAGTGACTTTAAATATCAACATGCGCCGTTAAATTACTCGAAGGATAGGTAGGACATGGAGACGGATGAAGTTATACGGATACAGCAGATGGCCATGGAAGGACACTATTGGGACAGTGTACACCAAAGGACACGCTCTTCCTGCACAACAAGAATGAAGTAAGACAATCATTCATGTACTATCCACTAGATTATAATATTAGAGAATTCCATATTTAACACAGCCACGATAAGAAATCAACACAATTCTAATCGTAACTAGAACGTCTATTGTATTTGTCAGGATGACAAATGGAGCATGCTGTCTGACAATGTATTATTTCATTTCCGTTTTTTGCCAGGACAGACAGTTAATTCATGTGTTCCGACATGAAATGTTTCAGTTATTCCAAGGGATACGAGTATTTTTTCTTTAACTCTTATTTTTGAGAGGAGACGTAATTACAACTTGGATTATTTAAATAATTTAAAAATATATAATGTAATTTTTAAAAAAATTGTATGTTGTATGGTGAAGTTTATTTGGAGTCAAATAACAATATGATGGTTTTAGTGTGCGTTTGGCGACACTTAAAGTTGTGGAGACCTAGGGGGTCTTCCAAGAGGGCATTTGTTCCCATAGTTGTGGGCACTCAAGGATGTGCGGGTGTTATTAAAGAGCAGGTGGGCTCAATTGTAAAAGAAGGGTTAGGCAATGAGGACCGCCCCATATTCTTGTCAGATTTCATTTTACTGTCAATTCAAATATTTAATTATTTTTTTCCGGATCAACTTGAATTTCAAATAGTATGCCTAAATAATTGAAGAACATGAGTCTAGATTTGATGAACCTGACCGAGTAGAAAAAAATCAAATGAGAAGTGCAAAGCAATAAAATAAAATAGAATAAAATAAATAATTAGTGAAATTTTTATTTTGTGCTTGGATTAATGATAATAATAACAATGGAAATGAGCAAATTAAATATTCACAATATGAGAGGGTGAGACTTGTTATAAATAAATCAACAATGCCACGGACGTGTGAACGATCCGGGTACAGTATGATGTACTACTCTTAATGCTGTGGTAGTATCATCCTTTCAATGATATAGACTGCTTCTTGTGAACGTCGAATTGTAATCTTTCGTTTCCAGTTTCAAAGTTTCAAATTACTACTATTATTTCTTCACCGGCATCTCCTACTATTCCTCGGTGAGTGCTGCGTCTCCTCCGGTCAAGTCTTTAGCTCCTTGCCGTACCTCGTATATGCAAATTAGCTTCTCTAGGACGATCAGTGACACAGTTCTGCACTGTACCTGTCGCAGTAATGGAATCAATCGCTACGCTCTCCAATGCTGCGCTCCTTACTCTCAGAAATGGCAGACTAGCCTCAAACACAGTCCTAATTTCTGTAATTTGCTCATATCTTTTCTCCTTTTCAATAATATTTAATTCTGTTTCGATGAGAAAATATCATTTCGTCATCGCTGAATGTACGAGAGCTTATATCGTTTTATTCTTCAGAATCAAATAATATAATAACAATTCCCGTGATAAGACTTTTGTAAATAAAGTGATGAGAAATTTCGAAATAAATTAATTAATAATAATAATAAATTTTATGATTAATATTTTTTTTGTGTGTGAGATAATACGTAAATTTTGAGTGATAGAAACATTTTGGTAAAGGAGATAATGATTTAATCCACCAATAGAGGATAGCAACAATTTATATGTTTATGGTTTGCTAACAAACATGACAGTTGAATAAAATTTAAATTTTGATTACATTGAAACAAATGAATGTGAGAAAAGTAAAAGATTAATTTTTCAAATTATTATGAAAAGTTTATGAACAATTTTTGTTTCAGAAATGAAAATCTTTACAAACAAATATTAGCATTCGACTTATGTCAGCCGAATATTGATATTGTTATTATGCTACAACGAAACAGTGATATACTAATTATTCAAATAATTCAAATTTTGGAACAACATCGAACGAATCAAGTGACCTTTTTTTAATATCTTACAACAGAAACTTGAACAATCAAATGCAATTCTTCGAAAAGTGAACTGCAAACTTGTAAATAAAGGGGATCACTCGGAACTCTTTATTGAACAGTGATTACCCAGTCTAGATATTTGAAAATTATTTTTTCGTTTGATATCAGAATGAACTAATGAATTTTCTGATTATCAAGTCTGCGACGTTAGAATATAATTTTAGGAACTGTTGATTTCTCATGTGTGATGTGTTTTATTTGTGTGGAGATTTTTGCCAGTCAATTAATATTTTATCTATAAATAAATTGAAATTTTAAGAAATGTGCTGCTTTCAAAATAATTTCTTTCCTTACCTTACTTGTGAATTACCGAGATCAGGGATGCCAGATTAGACCCAAGTATTCACCTAGATAGACCCTGAGATAGATTTTCTCGTGCTAATCTGATTTCGGTGTTTTACAAAATGTGGTCTTTGGATTTCGGTCCAAACGGGCACATAAGGTAGAGGAAGGATGTTTGGCGTCCGTACTAAGGGGCCACCGAATGGGTCTTTCGAATTTGTTTTCGAAGAGGCATTCGAGTAGACTTGTGAATTTTGCCACTTGTTTCGACAATTGACAAAAATGCAGTCATTTTTTTTTTGAATTAAGGGAATATGTTAAGTCCATGTTTGAGGACATAGTCATATTTGCATTTTGGAATAAGTATTTTGAATTTTGTTTTGTTGTAACGACTTTGTTTCGTATGGGAGTCTAGTGATTCTTAAAGAAGTTTTATTAAATTAATATTTTGAAATAAATGTTGGAATTGGGAGTTGTTTTTGGTTAGGTGAAAGAGCACATTTATAGTATCCAGATGGAGGATTTTTGAATTTTGCATATTTGTTGTTGTTCTTTGAAAGTCAAATTAATGAGTAGATTTTTTTTCCATTAGACCTCGACGTAGGGTTTATCTCAATTTATTAGGAATTCTCAAATACTATTGGTCTAGTATATGTTTAGTATTAAGGCTTCGTTGATATCCATTGAATACCTATCCTGTATTTCTCTTTGAAAAATTATGGATAAGATTTAGGAGGCGTTGGCTCGAGTGGAGTCAAATAACAAGCAGAGTATCGAGAAAGCTACTCAATTGGAGAACATATTATTGGAAAATTCTAAAAGGTTGGAAAATCAGATCCAAGAAAATTCTCAATATTTGGAAAGTAGAATAGAAATCAAATTAACTAAAAATTCTAAATAATTAGAAGATAAATTAAATGAATTATTTGAATCTAAATTATCTGAAAAATCAGACTCTATAGAATCCAGATTAAATTAAAATTCCAAAGCAATAGAAGATAAATTATCTGAAAAGTTATCAGAGAATTCTAATTCACTCAGGTCAGATATTGACAATAAACTATCAGAAAACTCTTAACATTTTGAGGACAGATTAAGTATTAGCACAGAATCCTTAAGAGAAACTTTGGAAGAAATAATTTCCATACATTCCAAAGCTCTTGACAGATTAACTGAAAATTCACGGATAATGGACTTAAAAATCATTGGAAATGCAGAAACTTTAAGGTTAGATTTAGCTGATAATTCTAAACTGTTAGAACACCGATTGTCAGAAAGTCTGGGGAAACAATTCTCGGAAAAATCTAAAATTTTTGGGGGAAAACTTGGCGAATTATTTGAAAAATCCAAGAATTTAGAAAACAGGTTAGAGGAAAATAAAGTTTCACTGGAAACTAAAATTAATTACAGTATGAACAACTTAGAAGACAAATTACGAAAATCGCATGATAAATTGAAGGGCATGGAAGAAAATTTTTACAAGCATTCCAGACAAGTGGTTGAAGACTTAGTAAACTTGGAGATCAAAATTACAGAAGAGTGTAATGTTACTGCAAGGCAGGTGTTGCAGAAACTGGCAACCGATTTCCAGGGGACTATTCTAGAGCAACTAAAAGAAGACAAGCTGATCCAAGAACTTAGTAAGAATGTAAAAGAGATAGCACTTACTGAGGTTAGGAGTTCAATACTGGAGGAAGCGAAAGAAGATGTACAGGAAGTGAGAAGTTCTTTTTCTACACCTATCAAGGTGATATCAGAAGATGTGGGGAAAAATCAGAAAGATGTGTCTTAAGTCTCTAATCTAGAGAAGAATCATGAGACCATAATAGAGAAGTTAGTTGAAGATGTTCAGGACACGAATAAGGACTTGAGAAAGAAAGAAATTGATCCTTTAACAAAAGAGGGGTGATGGAAAAGAAGACAGATGATTCTGGACTGAAAAAGACCTTAGGAACGTTGGAAGAGAAACTTGTATTATATAAATCTCAATTGGAGCAAAGAAATTTGGAAGAGGTACCAATTTTTGAGCCAGATAAGAAGAAAGAGATTTCTAAAGAATGGGTCAATCAGGAAATCATAACAAATTCTATTCATATTGCCATATATAAGGAAAGGGATGATAAACCAGGGAAGTTTACAGGAACTGGGAGTATTCCACCGGCAGAATTTCTGAGAGAAGTTATGGATTACATCCGGGATTCCAAGATTTCAAAGCAGAGAGAGATTAAAGTTGTGAGCAGTTTTTTGGATGGACCTGCACTGGCTTGGTTCAGGGAGTTTAGGTCAAGTTTCCATGATTTCGAAGAAATTTCCAGGGGGCTGTTTAGAAAATTTTGGTCGCCGGTAACTCAGAAAAAAATAAGGGCGGAATTGTATGTCAAGAGATATTCGACATCACAGCCAACGAAGTATTCGGCTTATTTCTCGCAACAGCTATCTAAATTGCAATTTCTTGAACCACCAATGCCAGATTTTGAAATGATGTCTGCGCTCATACTGAAATATTTCCATAGTTGGTGTTGTGATATGATATTTTAATCAACCTACATGAACGTTGAGATACATAATAACTACCCACTTAATTTTAATTTTAACTTTTCAGTGTAAATATTGTTGATATCAATTTATATGGAAGGAGAGGGTATTTTATTATGTTTATATTCAATTAGAGCTAATGGAAGATTTTCGATATACGAATACTATACATTAAACGCGAGGGTAAGATTGAGCAGGAAGCCGAGATTTTAAGTCATTTAGCGAGGCAGAGTAGATGTCGCAACTCAAGTTATTCTCGATCATATGAACAGCGGGGCGCTTTCCCAGAATTGGAGCAGACAATGACTGACGCCTCTCTGAGGCGCATTTCCAAGAACTTGGTTCATGTGAGGTCAAGCTTACTGAGGACAAGAGAAACTAGGCTTTCGACGTACTGTGCCCAAATCCAGTTGCCTAGATTGAAGGGTACAAGCCGTGAGCCTAGATTTGGGGGAACAGGCCACGATGATAAGTCCAGAATGGGATGTTTGAATAGCGCGCGCCGAACCATCTTAGAAGCTTTTGGAAGGTTTTGACAGCCAAGAAATGGGTGAGTGACGTAGGACGAGAGCATCAGTCAAGGAAATATGTCACTAAATATTCTCCGATGAGATGGAAACATGAAACCTATATCAGATTACTGGCACGGACAAGGGAAGAAGAATGAGCTTTGTTTCAAAAACATTGATCGGGCGGAAGCCGAGTTATGAGCTGTTTTATTTTCAGCATTTTCTCCGCATTGACCTCGAACCGGCCAGCCGAGGAGTATATAAGGTGTGTCTCCCAGGCACATGTATGTTCACTTCGTCATCAGCACTCCGTTGCCTTGGACGTGCTACTCTTTGTAAGTGCTCTAGCCGCTTAACTCTCGACAATCTGCGAACATCGTTACTATCGCCAAGCACATGGTTGCTTTAATCTCCGATTTACAGCACAAGCTGTGGACTTTAAAAATTTTCCACAGTACATGGTTACTGAAAGTGTTAAACATTTCAAGTGAGTTTCGAACTTTTCTACGTTATCACCGTGGTGAAATAAACCTGTGGCACTTGGTAATTTCTTACCGCTACAACTTGGACATATGATAGACTTTGTCTATATTTCTTTCTACAGTCCACAATCACTTATAGCTGGATTATTGATATCCAACAGTGTAGGGACAAGTTTTAGTCTTGTTCGTTGGACCAGTCAAGATAAGTCAGTAATCTTAATACCATTCTTGCATATTACAATTCAAAAGCCGATAATGGGAATACAGGTTTGCCTTGTGTGACCTGAAGAGTGAGAAGCTCTGCCCAACCAACTCGACAGAATTCGTAATTGTGCTAAATAAGATTGTGAGCGTACTAGAATACTGATTATATCACAGTTGGGTTATGGTAATTATTTTCAACATGGATCGTTAAGATCAGACCCCTGTCGACTTCACTTCAATTTTGAAGTTGCCAACATTTTTCTGCAAGATATTATGAATGCCACTATGTCTGTGTAGGCAGCTTGTGGGTATACAATGGAAGCCGATAAGAGATTATAAGTGCGCGTCTTAATGGGTCAGACAACAGGAATACTGAATAATCAGGTTCAGTTCCGACTTCTAACATTAAGACCTACAAGAATGTAAGCTGCAATTTACATTATTTCTATGCGCAGTTGGTTGGATTTTCTCATATTTTGTACAGTCTTGCCAACACATTTTTTTTCTAGTCATCGATATGGTTATTTGCTGTTGCAAATATTTTTATTTCGAAATTTGAACTTGGATCTGAGTTGTTTTTACTCAGACTTCAATGATTCGTCATTTATGGACGAGCAGAACGAGCATTTATTTTATTTTATTGCTGTCATTAGCCGCCGTAATTTGAGATTTAAGAATTAATCTAAGTTGAGGAATGGATAGTTATCCATTATTTGGAAATCGAGGGTGATATTCCCCGAACAGTTTAATAACTTTAAACCCAGTTTTGGTTGAGATAATATTAATAATAATAATAATAATAATAATAATAATAATAATAATAATAATAATAATAATAATAATAATAATAATGTGATTTAATAATAATTATTATTTTTCTATTTTCTGAGATAATAATAATAAACATTGCTGATTTCTAATAATCATTTTCTGGTTGTATGATTAATGCAGTTGACATTTGAAGTCATATTCTAAAACGGATATTTGTTAATTCCAAAGGTTAGTGGTTAACGCATGCCCACATTTAAATAACAGATTAATTCAGTGAAATTATTTCACGTTTGCATTACATATTAAAGCTTTGAGAAGACACGGAAAGAAGTGAAACGGGAAGCTAAGCATGTATAAAGCAGGGTTTTTGCTAGAGTTTATATAGAATAAAATCATTATGGAGTATCGTCTTTCGAAACGTTTTTGCTAATATTAACACAGTGTGGATGTTACAAACTGATGGTAACATTATTGTTAATATTGTCGTAAACTCATTGGTGAGGTTTACTGGTGTCTGACCATTTGTCGTAACAAGCAAAGGCTTGATTATTTTGTATAATTTGGGAAGATGTCATTGTGTGTGTGCAGAAAGTTATATGCCATTCTGAGTGCGCAATTTAAGTCGCAGGAATGAGGTTGTTGTAAAATGGAGCACCAATTTTATTATAGGTTGGGCGTCTTTGATGTAGTAGAGGAGTCATTTTAGCCACACTTTCGTCGTAATATAACCACAGGTTATTTTGTTGAACCATCATTATTAATTTACAGTTGATCCACGTGTTAAAAAAATATTTCTAGTAATTGCTCACCCGAAAATTGTTATTGTTCTACTAGATCCTTTCATTCAGGAAAACTTTACCGTTGTCTAAATGCTGATTATAATTCTGTGATTTTATCACGTGTAAATCGTATGGGCCGATGCTGTTATTTAAAATTGTTAACTTATTAACAACCACTATAAGCTGAAAGGATTTTCAGATCCTATAAAATTAAACACACATTTTTGCAAATAAGTTGATGCTTAACATGTTTGACATTTTGTCAAAATTATTTTGATAATAATAATAAATTGTTTCATTATAAAATATTCTGAATGATATTTCAAATTTCCTAAGTAATATTTTCAAGGGATAATTAATTAATTTATTGAGTGAATCCATGTGGAATGAAATTTATATTTTTGATAATAATATTTTTGATTGAATCGAATTTCTTGAATAGACTTTGGATTGATATCTATGTTTAAATAGATATTTTCTTTTCTTCGAATCTAAAAATGCTCAAAGTCCATGAAATTATATTGTATTCTATTTATTATGAACAACTTTGTATTTAAACCAACCCTGATATTACTGCATCCTGAAAGTGTTAGTAAAAAAATAATTGCTACGATATTTTTGAAAAAAAGAGCAGTGAAAGGTGATAAATTTTTCAACATGTGATAATTTTTCTTATTGATCTTCAACGTGTGAATGCTAAATGATTTAGGGATCAGTATATACGATTGACTTGCGCTGCCTAAAACCCTACTCCTTTATATAATTATGTTGAACGAAGTCAACAGGACTGATATTTTGACCTCTCGTCTCAACTATTTTAGTGTTCATGTGTTGGCGACATTGTATTTTGTGTATATAAACTATGCTTCTCCAGTCACCTTTTGTGCCATTTTTGGCATATATTTCCTGTCATTTTAAATTTTTAAAATAAAATGAGATGATTTTATGGTATGCAAACCCGTTTCATAAATCTCCTTCTATCCTTATTGTTGCATCGAGCCGAAAATCAGTTAAGCATTTTTTTTGTTGGGTCTTTGTATTCGACTTTAACCCATCTGGCGCCCCGGGATATTTTGATTGTCGTGCTGACTGATTTTTGGTAAAATGCATATGTGGTCGTCCGGACTTCGGTCTAAACGGGCACATAAAATAAATTAGAAGAGAGAAATGGCTTCGAACGTGGGTCCCGATTTTTTATACTGTTGTTTGTATACCGATTTGATTTTTCAATAGATATTTTGGGAATAGGAAATGTCTGGTTCGGATATATATATTCTTAGGAGACCCAATTAGTGGGGAAACTTAATTCAAATTAAAATTCAAATAGTTAGAGTGGGGATTTGTTTCGTTGTATAATGGCTTATCCATTAGGGTGTCAAATAAAAATTTAGTATACGTTCGATTGTCAGAAAGGTTGCATTTCGTTAGAATCCAGGTGGAGGATATTGACTTTGTAATTTTTGATATTGTTGTTCAAATCTAATTGTTAATAGTAGAGAATTTTTTTCCGTCACGTCGACAGTAGGGCATATCTCATTTTATTCTGAGAAATCCAAGTAGCTACGCATAATTCTTGTTCTAGATTTAAGTCTTTGTGTCTTCTTACATTTATACCCCTAATTTTGAATTGTATTCTGATAATCATGGATGAGATCATGAGGATCTTGAATCGTATGGAGGAGATCTCCAAGAGTGCTGCAATGCAAATAGCAGAAATCATTGACAAAACTGATCAAATGGAGATTAAACATAAAGAAAACTCTGAAACTTTAACAGAAAGATTAAGGGAAATTTCCAATGCCCTAGAAAATAGGTTGACCACTTCCTTAAAAGTTAATCTTGAGAATTCAATGGAAAGTAAATTTAGGGAAAACTCTAAATCTTTCGAAAATAAATTAAAAGAAATTCGTTAGAAAATAAACTTAAAGAAAACTCTGATTCGTTAAAAACTTCTTTGGAAGCTAAACTAGAGGAAAACTCAGTAAATTTGAAAGCTAAAATGAGGGAAAATTCCGATTCACTAGGAGCTTCTATAGAAAACTGTTCGAAAAAACTCATAAACTCGAAATTTTCTTAGCTTTTATCACAAGTAAAATGGAGGATAAATTTCGCGATGCCAACCAAAAATCTCAGTCATTAGCTGATAGGATCGAGCGAGGTATCAGGAAAGTAGGAGAAGACATGATAAGCTGAGAAATTCGCGTTCAGAAAGAAAACACTGACATGGCAAATAACGACATACAACGTTTAACCGAGCAATTCCAGGAACTTGTAGTAGGAGAGATTCAGCAAAGTGAAGTCAAGGAGTTGACAACTGAGATCAAGACAACAGTTATCCAAGAAGTCAAAGATGCACTTAAACTGGAAACTCAAGACGGAATCAAAGAGATTAGGGAAACTTTGACGTCACATGTCCAGGTCATTGCAAAGGATATCCAGATAGCTCAAAAGGACAAATTCGTTGACAAATCATGAACATATGATGAACCGAATTTCTACTGACGTAAAAGAAAATTGTAAAGAAACAGAGGGGATCAAAAGAGATACTGAAGTAATCAGAAAATAATCTGAAGGAAATCAGAAGGAGATCGAGGACATCAGGAGTCAAGTAAGAGATTAAAATCGGGGTGATTGTTCCTATAGTAAAATTAGTAGAGAGGAGATAAAGAGATTAGTGTGTGAGGAGAATGCCGAACACAAGGAAACCATAAAAGCCCTTAATAACAAATTTTTGGATTATCAAAAACAAGCGAAGAGTATTGTTGAACCTCAGAGGAAAGCTACAGCCACAAGTAATGATAAAGACATTCAGGAGATAAACGGAGTACGAAGTCCCCAGAAACAAGAGGAGGTTAGGACAATGATGCAATCCACACCGATAACCTTCTATACAAATGTAGAAGATAACCCTTCAAAATTCTCTCGAACCGGAAGTATCACACCCGTAGAATTTCTGAGAGAAGTAGGAGACTACCGTAAAGATTCCAAAATTGGAAAGGAAAGAGATATAAGAGTGATAGGGAAATTTCTGGAAGGTTCCGCACTGACGTGGTTTAGAGCATTTAGATCTACTCTAAACAATTTCGAAGAATTTTCTACAGGATTATTTAAGAAATTCTGGTCCCCAGAAATCCAACAGCAAGTGAGAGCGGAGTTGTGCTCGAAAAGATATTCCACTTCACAGCCTACTCGTTACTCAATTTATTTCTCAGGACAGTTGTCTAAACTTCAACATTTAGATCCGCCGATGCCCGGCAACGAATTGATTACTGCTTTGATCAGGCAATTTCCTGCAGATGTCCAAAGAACACTGATAGCAGCGGACATATACAGCATGGAACAATTCGACGACGTTTTACAGAGATTGGATCACACGAACGCCCAATTCTTTCATCAGAAGGCTGGAAAGAATGACAACGCGGTATTTGCAGTGATGGCTGACAGATATTCTCAGACACCTCGAGACGGTAGATAAGAGAAAACGACGAGGGATGATCCAAGACAAGGAAGATGGAATCAGAGCTATTATAGGTCATATGAAAATAGACCATATGCAAGACCTGAAAACAACTACAGAAATCAATGGGGAAGACCAAGAGGAAATCAAGGGCGATATCAAGAGAAAAGATACTTTGGGAGAAGTAATGGATATTACCCAAGGAATGAGAATCCAAGACAATCTAACGAAGAATTCAAGCAGGAGGCGAGGAAGAACTTGGGGGAACGACATCAGGAGAACAAACAGTACCTGGAACAATAGAAACAGGGTGAACCCGGCACTTCAGGAACACCACAAACTAAGATTAAAGATGAAAAAGAAACTTCAAATCTTCAGTAGCAAATGACTTAATCAAGACTTTCACTTATAGGATTACTAAATGGCAAGTAGAGGAAGATGATTTGATACAGAATAATTATGAACGCAAAGAAATGGGAACGAGGATCAAATTACCAATTATAGTATGCGATGTATTCGGCAAGCCTGTCAATAGTTTGATTGATACTGGGGCGATGTTATGCTTGACAAGTGAGAAATTATATGCTTCATGGAAATTCACTGAGAATCTCGAAGAAATTCCCGTGTCTGGAATCAAGATTCAAGGAATTATTCCAAATAAGACATCTCTGAGTAAGACTCAGTTATATTTATGCATCAGAATACGAGGACATGATTTTCGACATGTCTTTGTGATTATGAAGGACATGGCTTTCGACATGATCTTAGGAGCAGATTTCATCCAGAAATATAAAGCTGTGATTGATATGAGTACTGAGACGGTAAGATTTCAGAATACCGAAGAATAAACTTCGAGGGAAACGAAGAAGAAGATACTGAATTGAGGAATGTAACAACAACGGTAGTTATAAGATAGCCAATACACTAACTGGTATCATCGTGGGAACTTATAATTCTGCAAGTTTGAAGATCTATTATTCAAGAACCAGATAGCTTGGATGTGTGAAAAAAATGATTTTTTTTCGGCTTATGTGTGGGGTGGATGTGCCCAAATCCAGTTGCCTAGATTGAAGGGTACAAGCCGTGAGCCTAGATTTGAGGGAACAGGCCACGATGATAAGTCCAGAATGGGATGTTTGAATTGCGCTCGCCGAACCTTCTTAGAAGATTTTCGAAGGTTTTGACAGCCAAGAAGTGGGTAAGTGACGTAGGACGAGAGCATCATAATCGAGGCTATATGTCACTAAATATTTTCCGACGAGATGGAAACATGAAACCTATATCAGATTACTGGCATGGACAAGGGAAGAATAATGAGCTTTGTTTCAAGGAAATTGTTCGAGCGGAAGCCGAGTTATGAGCTGTTTTAGTTTCAGCATTTTCTCCGCATTGACCTCGAACCGGCCAGCCGAGGAGTATATAAGGTCTCCCAGGAACATGTATGTTCACTTCGTCATCAGCACTCCGTTGCCTTGGACGTGCTACTCTACGTAAGCGCTCTAGCCGCTTAACTCTCGACAATCTACGAACATCGTTAATATCGCCAAGCACATGGTTGCTTTAATCTTCGATTTACAGCACAAGCTGTGGACTTTGAAATTTTCTACAGTACATGGTTACTGAAAGTGTTAATTATTTCAAGTGAGTTTCGAAATTTTCTACGTTATCACCGTGGTGAAATAAGTCTGTGGCACTTGGTAATTACTTACCGCTACAACTTGGACATATGATAGACTTTGTCTATATTTCTTTCTACAGTCCACAATCACTTATAGCTGGATTATTGATATCCAACAGTGTAGGGACAAGTTTTAGTCTTGTTCGTTGGACCAGTCAAGATAAGTCAGTAATCTTAATACCATTCTTGCATATTACAATTCAAAAGCCGATAATGGGAATACAGGTTTGCCTTGTGTGACCTGAAGAGTGAGAAGCTCTGCCCAACCAACTCGACAGAATTCGTAATTGTGCTAAATAAGATTGTGAGCGTACTAGAATACTGATTATATCACAGTTGGGTCATGGTAATTATTTTCAACATGGATCGTTAAGATCAGACCCCTGTCGACTTCACTTCAATTTTGAAGTTGCCAACATTTTTCTGCAAGATATTATGAATGCCACTATGTCTGTGTAGGCAGCTTGTGGGTATAAAATGGAAGCCGATAAGAGATTATAAGTACGCGTCTTAATGGGTCAGACAACAGGAATACTGAATAATCAGGTTCAGTTCCGACTTCTAACATTAAGACCTACAAGAATGTAAGCTGCAATTTACATTATTTCTATGCGCAGTTGGTTGGATTTTCTCATATTTTGTACAGTCTTGCCAACACATTTTTTTTCTAGTCATCGATATGGTTATTTGCTGTTGCAAATATTTTTATTTCGAAATTTGAACTTGGATCTGAGTTGTTTTTACTCAGACTTCAATGATTCGTCATTTATGGACGAGCAGAACGAGCATTTATTTTATTTTATTGCTGTCATTAGCCGCCGTAATTTGAGATTTAAGAATTAATCTAAGTTGAGGAATGGATAGTTATCCATTATTTGGAAATCGAGGGTGATATGCTCCGAACAGTTTAATAACTTTAAACCCAGTTTTGGTTGAGATAATATTAATAATAATAATAATAATAATAATAATAATAATAATAATAATAATAATAATAATAATAATAATAATAATGTGATTTAATAATAATTATTATTTTTCTATTTTCTGAGATAATAATAATAAACATTGCTGATTTCTAATAATCATTTTCTGGTTGTATGATTAATGCAGTTGACATTTGAAGTCATATTCTAAAACGGATATTTGTTAATTCCAAAGGTTAGTGGTTAACGCATGCCCACATATAAATAACAGATTAATTCAGTGAAATTATTTCACGTTTGCATTACATATTAAAGCTTTGAGAAGACACGGAAAGAAGTGAAACGGGAAGCTAAGCATGTATAAAGCAGGGGTTTTGCTAGAGTTTATATAGAACAAAATCATTATGGCGCAACGTCTTTCGAAACGTTTTTGCTAATATTAACACAGTGTGGATGTTACAAACTGATGGTAACATTATTGTTAATATTGTCGTAAACTCATTGGTGAGGTTTACTGGTGTCTGACCATTTGTCGTAACAAGCAAAGGCTTGATTATTTTGTATAATTTGGGAAGATGTCATTGTGTGTGTGCAGAAAGTTATATGCCATTCTGAGTGCGCAATTTAAGTCGCAGGAATGAGGTTGTTGTAAAATGGAGCACCAATTATATTATAGGTTGGGTTTATTTGATGTAGTAGAGGAGTCATTTTAGCCACACTTTCGTCGTAATATAACCACAGGTTATTTTGTTGAACCATCATTATTAATTTACAGTTGATCCACGTGTTAAAACAAGTAGTTCCGTGAAGAACTATACAGCCTATTTTCATATATCCTACTTATGTTAACTGCCACTATCAACATACAAAATTTCAGTTTGATTGCTGTAATAGATTCGTGATACCGCTAATAGTTTCAGAGATATATTTCGCACATTCGCCATCTTGTGGTTATTTAAGCAATTGAACGAAGTTAGATGTCGGTGCATTACAATGTGTATAAACATATACTGTACCACGTTTTATTGCGTTTGGTTAGTTAAATCGCGAGAAACGTCTATTTAAAAGTCCCACATTAGCGTGGCCGCCATGTTGGTTTTGTAGTTACCAGTTTTATAAAAGTCACATAGGTGAACTTCTAGTAGTTCCCTTTATCACCGAAAAAAAATCCAGGGTGATATCGCGAATAGTTTCGGAGATATTGAATGCTGGTGAAATATTTCGCACAGCCGCCATGTTGGATTGGTGAGACGTAACAAAATTTGAAGGGCACGGTCGGGGTCGCCCGGAATAGTGCTATGAACTTACCGAGTTTCATTGAAATCGCTCCAGCTGTTTAGAATTTATTAGGGACACACACCTCTCTCTCTCTCACACACACACACACACACACACATACACACACACACTCACACAAACGCACACACACACGGACAAAAGGTGATCTCATAAGCCTATTTTTTCAAAATTGAAAATAGGCTAAACATATTTCTAGTAATTGCTCACCCGATAATTGTTATTGTTCTACTAGTTCCTTTCATTCAGGAAAACTTTACCGTTGTCTAAATGCTGATTATAATTCTGTGATTTTTATCACGTGTAAATCGTATGGGCCGATGCTGTTATTTAAAATTGTTACTTATTGAGGTATGTGTACACCCAGAAATTGGCAAAAAGTCGTATTTTTTCAATTTTGAATTTTGCATCGCCTGGATTGATTATTTTATTAGCTTTAATTTGGTGTAAATTGTATAACACTACCTTCACTACTTTTTGAGATATTAGCATTTATGTAAAATGCTGCACACTGAGCCACGACCCCATTACTGGACACGAGGCAATCTGCTCATGCTGATCATCTGTGACTGTTGTTTTCTTGCTAATTACTCATGTAAAATATCGAGTTCACTCCATAGTAACCCTGTGCTGTTATCTATGAGAATTGTTTTTAATTATTTAAATCAGCAGCTGTGATTGTTTTGATGTTTTGAACACCCTTGCATATTGTAGGCCTACGATTTATATTGATATACTTTTAGAAAGTTTTTTAGCAATTGCAATTTGTTTACCTTGAATATTGTTGTGCATTGTTGTTATAACCATGGGTAACAGAAGAATTAAAAGAGGCCTGTAAATAAGTTCCATGGAAACCAGTGAAACCGTATGGACTTCCCTGTATCATTTAGCAGCAGGCAGGAATTAGGAACTCCATGGTAAATGTCCCAAAGGTGAAGGCAGTTGGTGTTCCTTCCAAAATGCAACTGGCACACTGGATAAATATAAGCCTAAAAATGGACTACCTGACAATGTACTTGAAGCTGTCAAGCCAGTGTACTCCAAGTTGATTGATACTGCTATGCTAAGGCGTTGTCTCCATGGCAAAACACAAAACCAAAATGGAAGTTTTAATGACATGATATGGAGAAGATGCCCAAAAGATAGTTATGTAGGACTGAAAACATTGAATTTTTGTTTTATGGATGCTATTTGCTAATATAATTGTGGCCCAGATGTAGAATTGGAAATTCTAAAGCTGGTGGGTGTTACTATTGGTAAACATACTCGAGCCGGTGTGGAGTTGGCTAAGGCTCTAAAACAGAAAACGTATCACCTACAAAACACCCCAGAGCAGAAAACCAGGAGGAGGTACCTGAGAGGAAGAAGGAAGATGAAGGAAGACCAGAATATTGCATTAGAAGGGACATCATATGAGACAGGAGGTTCCTGAAACAGTTGTAAAACTTTGAGATGGATTTCTCTGAATAATAATTTTTAATGACCTCAGTATTTCCAAAAATCATAACATTAGACCTAATTATCCTATTTCACTGATTATTTTTTAAAATGAAAGCCAAAAGCCTACTCGAGTGCACTTACCTCTGACATGTAAATAATTGTGTAAAATATAATTATTTATGTGATTTGTTTATAAACACTCTCAAAAAAATTGTATCCACGAATGTAATAGGACACCAGCAGACACAATTTCATTCTAGGCTCATGTATTTTAGGTTTATGCACTACTTAAAAGTTTTGTGAACAAAATGCAAAATTCAGATTTGAGGAATGTCAATTAATTTGGGAGCTATGATGTTTAAAATAATATAATACATTTTTAAACAAAATAATTTGTTATTAACAAATATTGCAACATTTTTAGTTCATATACATACTGATCTTTCTACTTTTTCTTGCTCTTTCTAGTATCCTAAATTCTAAACAGGTAACTTTGTAATTTAAAAAAAGAAAATTCTGGGTGTACACATACCTCAACAACCACTATAAGCTGAAAAGATTTTCAGATCCTATAAAAATAAACACACATTTTTGCAAATAAGTTGATGCTTAACATGTTTGACATTTTGTCAAAATTACTTTGATAATAATAATAAATTGTTTCATTATATTATATTCTGAATGATATTTCAAATTTCCTAAGTAATATTTTCAAGGGATAATTAATTAATGTATTGAGTGAATCCATGTGGAATGGAATTTATATTTTTGATAATTATATTTTTGATTGAATCGAATTTCTTGAATAGACTTTGGATTGAGATCTATGTTTAAAAAGATATTTTCTGTTCTTCGAATCTAAAAATGCTAAAAGTCCTTGAAATTATATTTTATTATATTTATTATGAACAACTTTGTATTTAAACCAACCCTGATATTACTGCATCCTGAAAGTTTTAGTAAAAAAAAAATTGCTACGATATTTTTGAAAAAAAGAACAGTGAAAAGTGATAAAATTTTCAACAAGTGATTGTATGTATGTCTACCCCTTATTATTCCCGTTTTCCAACGGGGTCGGGGATGAGATGCGATGGAAGTCTTTGTGGCGATGGTTTTACGGCCGGATGCCCTTCCTGACGCCAACCTCATGAGAGGAGTTAGTGAGAGATGGAATGAATGATGGTGAATGAAACTAGGCAAGGATGTGGAAGGAAGCGGCCGTGGCCTGTCAGAAGGTACCGTCCCAGCATTTACCTGGTGTTGAAAATGGGAAACCACGGAAAACCATTTCAAGGACGGCCGACGGTGGGGCTCGAACCCACGTGTCTACCGAGTCAGCAGAGAGCTTGGCCCCTTGACCTAATGCTACGCGTTAGCCAGCGTAGCCACTACTGTCGGTATTTTTCAACAAGTGATAATTTTTCTTATTGATCTTCAACGTGTGAATGCTAAATGATTTAGGGATCAGTATAGACGATTGACTTGCGCTGACTAAAATCCTACCCCTTTATATAATTATGTTGAACGAAGTCAACAGGACTGATATTTTGACCTCTCGTCTCAACTATTTTAGTGTTCATGTGTTGGCGACATTATATTTTGTGTATATAAACTATGCTTCTCCAGTCATATTTTGTGCCATTTTGGGCATATTTTTCCTGTAATTTTATTTTTTAAAATAAAATGAGATGCTTTTTTGGTATGCAAACCCGTTTCATAAATCTCCTTCTATCCTTATTGTTGCATCGAGCCGAAAATCTGTTAAGTATTTTTTTTTTTGTTGGGTCTTTGTATTCGACTTTAACCCATCTGGCACCCCGGGATATTTTGATTCTCGTGCTGACTGATTTTTGGTGAAATGCATATGTGTTCGTCCGGACTTCGGTCTAAACGGGCACACTACAGCATATCCTTATTTGGCTATAAGACCTGCAATTCTCAGAATCGGAGCCACGCTACCCCTGAGCAAATCAGAACGTTGATGACAACCCAATTTGATGGAGTGGGAGACTTGGGGACAGCATCGCAAGAAGAGATTGTCCTACGACCACGTGTAATGGGTGCTGGAGAGAGGGATATCAAGAAGTTTTAAAAGACTCAACCCGGGGACGGAGAGTCACTCCATTTGATTGTTTTCCTTTAATCAGTTTCGTTTATCATGTTGATGGTCAGTCTAGTCTACTTTTGAGCATCCATGAGCTCATAAACTATTACAGTTTCTGTATGCTG
The DNA here is from genome assembly GCA_946902985.2 of Meconema thalassinum. Lineage (NCBI taxonomy): Eukaryota > Metazoa > Arthropoda > Insecta > Orthoptera > Tettigoniidae > Meconema > Meconema thalassinum. The sequence goes on along the minus strand of OX336389.2, from coordinate 1,519,626,689 downwards.
GGAACAGATTCCGTTCACGCATATTGATGATAACAGTTGTGTCTTTGGCTCTTGTCATAAATGGGATTCTTGAAGCTAGTACTTCATCTCACGCAACGCTATAATTTTACATATCAAGAATTTTCAAGAAGATGTTGGCGATCTCCTACAGAATACAACAGATTTGCTCGAGGTTGAGCATGTCCGACCATGTAGTCAGCACTGGTGAACGTGCATGACATTATGACATATCTCTCTGTTTTTCTTTCAAAATTGATCAATCTTGCTTTGGGCAAAGTAACTGTAAATTCATTTTAATTCTGCAATAACTTAAAGTAATATGTCTCCGCTTCGTCTTGATTTAGCCCCGACGTTAATAGTAATGTCTACCTATTCCATTAGCATGTGTTTTAAAGGTGATCTTTTTATTATAATTAATTTCAATTTCATTAAATTCAGTTTCCGTGTTCAATTCTTGTAGATAGAATTAGCTATAATATTGAACCTGTCCTCTATTAGTATATACCATTTGGTTAGAAGCTGGATGTTCCTCCACGAGCTGAGTTAAAGAGAGTCTATATAGCTGAGGTTAATAATGCTAAGTCTGTTTATAGGTATATTTCGATGTCCTAATGGTAATTGGACACGATGGCGCCCACCAGGTATAAATGTCTATAGTGGTTTCACCACAGTATTTCAGGTGAATGACCATTACTTATAGTTGTCCAACTGTGGAACTTGTTGTGGTGCGGATTCACTCCCATCAGGAGAATAATAACCATTACATTTGTACGCCCAACGTGAGGCCGAAAACCAGTGGTATTTATAGAGAGAGGAAAGGTTTTTTATTTCTGTGCAGTGTGTGTGTTTTTTGGGGGGATATACATATTCTGTGTTCTGTGTCATAATGTCGGGTGAAGAGGAAAATATGAAACTTAGGAGCGGTCAGGTTACGACTGGTGAGGAGAAAGAGAGGAATGTGGAAGCTATTAATGAGGTCAGTCCGGAGGGAACGAACTCAATGGAAATAACGAAGGTACATCCAAAGAGTGGAGCTGATAAGGAAAGTGTTCAGAGTTCTAATGAGGGGATTATGGCCTTACTCATGCAAGTTAAAAATTATATAGATGCTACTAAGAAAGAAATTAATAATACTATGAAAACTAATAAGATTGAAATCAAGAATAAATGGGATGCCACTAACAAGAAATTAAGGAGGAGATGAAAACTAATAATATTGAAATCAATAATAAATTGGATGCTACTAATTCTAAATTAGAAGCGACTAATTCTAAATTGGAAGCGACTAATGTTCAAATGGAGAATGATAATAGAGCAATTAACATTAAATTAGATAAGTGTAGTGCGGAAACTAATAATAAAATTGAGCAATTAAACAAAAGATAGTGGAAATTAACGAGGAGGTGAGTAGAGAGTGTGAGAAAATTAAGGAAAATTGGTCGGAGTTCAGAGAAACGGTGGTGGAAGAAGTTGAGAAGAAGATTGAAATTATAGAAAATTAAGAAGACATGATTAGTCAACAGGTGGTAGAGAGTGTGCAGGAAGTAATGGCAGAGATTCTGGAACATAATAAGAAGGAAGATAAAAAGACTAGAGAAAAAATAGGAATGGCGATAGGTAAAGTAAGGAAAGCATTAAGCAATCAGGAAATTAGGATGCAAAGAGTAATAGATGACGAGAATTTGCAAATTAAGGACAGCTTTAAAGCAAGTATAGAGGAAGTTAGTATGAGATTAGCGAAAGTGGAGAAGCGGATGTTATGCCACAATCAGAAAGAGATAACTAAAGAACATGAAGGGCAGAAAACTGAATTCAGGAACTCGAGAAGTAAAAGAAAAAAACAGATTAAAAGTGATTTAGTAGAAGAAATGGTGCAAGGTGGTAGCATAGGCGTTGAGGGAAGGCAGGAAGATAGATATCATAGGGGTAGAAAGAAAGTGCAGAATAATGGTAATTTCTTAGAGGAGATGGAAGCCAGACTGAAAGAAAGAGAGAAAGAACATAGTGAGGGGTGGATGGAAATAGTAGCCGAGTTGGAAGGGGCAGGAGGAGCTGAAGAGAACTGTAAGGTCACAATTGATAGGTGTAGTATAGAGGAAGGGGAAACAATAATAGTAAGGAGAGAAGAGAGAGTGACGATAAAAAGAGAAAGAGATAAAGTCGGTAGTGCGAAGGAAGGGAGTAATAATCACAAGTAGAACATTTATGTAGAGTTGCAGTACGGTAGGTTGTGTCGCCATCCGGTACTCTTATGTATATTGTAATAAATTTTGACCAATGTTCAAGAAGTAAGTGAGTGCAAAATTTCATATCCTGTGGCCAAAGTCTATATGTCTGGGGCGTCCGTTTTTGCATTATTTGATTCAGGATGCGCACGGAGTTCTTTGAGTGCCATGTTTTATTCTAAAATGAAGGAGAGAGGTACCATTTTTGAGGAGATGTCCATTAAATCTACTTATGTTATTACTGCTGTTGGGAAGAGGTCCCATTTAATTTCTAAACAAGTACTGGTTGAGTTAGAGATTGACGGTCACATTGAGAGGCTGGCCTGTTTAATTATACCGAACCTAGTATATGAACTGATCGTTGGTTCAGATTGGCTTAGTAGATATTCAGCTCAATTATGCTATGTACAAGAGTGTGTTAAGATGAATTGGAACAAAAAGGAAATAATTGTACCGTTTAACAACCCAGGTAAGCTGTGTGGAGTGACGTCAGAGGTGTACGTTGAGTACGGTGGTGTCGGCCAGTAGTGTCGAGGAGGTCGGTCGGTCAGTTAACTACGGGTATAGAACGTGTACCATTATTTTTTTGTGGGTAATGTGCAAACGTACAGGTCTTTAGAAGATTCCTTGCGGGTTGCAGCATTTAGAGATGAGTTAGGAGAACAACGTAGTGTTCAAATTTATAAGGTGTTGTTAGACAACAAGAGGATTTTTGAGGAGAGAATTGGCAAGGCCAATTTTTACACACATACGTTAAACCTGCATAATTATTCTGTGTTCGTTAGACATATATATCCAGTTCCTTTTCGGTATCAAGAGGCAGTTCAACAGCAAAGAGATCTGATGCGATAAGATAGCATAATTGAATACTCTAATAGCCAGTATGTAAATTCATTGATAACGGCCCTTACAGCAGAAGGGAAGGTCAAATTTCAGGTAGAGGTACGCTCATTTTAAAATTAGCACTTAAGAGTGAAAAGGTAAGATCTATAGTGTCATAAAGGGTTCTTAAAAACGAGGAAGGTATACAACTATACGGAACGTACAATATTATAAGTCTAATAATTATGTTATTGGTTTTACGTCCCTTTTAACAACCCTGGCTTTTAGAGACGCATTAATAGTCTGAGGAGATACAAATCATAAGGATATGAGGGATGGTGTACTATGTACAGAAGTGTAAAATTTGCTAAGATTTTTTTATGAAATAATAATAATAATAATAATAATAATAATAATAAACAGTTTACGTGTGTCAGACATTCTGACTCACGTAAGGTGACGTCAGAGCTGGGTATGCAAGAGCGTGTTGGAGAACACATAATTAGCTCTGGTCAGACAAGGCAGATAATAGACAGGAGCAAAGGTAACGGTGTACATAATATAGGTCATATTTAGCATACGGCTGTTGACCTGAATTTAGGGAAAAGTAAACATTTAAAGAGATGGACTAATTGGTAGTCCAGCACTGAGATACGGGTATTTCTGAAGTGTACACAACAGGTAATGTGACACGAGATACAGTATATTTAAAGGGATACTTTGTTGATATAACGTGCACAGAAATATTAATCGGATTATAGATATTTCTATATTTTGTATTTTCTTTCTTACCTTGTAGGTAAATTCTTTGCAGAGAATATGGCATGGGGTCAGAAAGTTTCACCAGACGTGTGAAAGTGTAGTAACGTAAAGTTACAGTGCGATCTCGTGTTGGTATAAAGCATAATGATTTGAATTCTGGAGAAGTGAGATTTATAACACTTGTATTGAGTGAATCTCCAAGAAGTCTCAATCAATTTTTCACGTAGGGAGTGAAGGAAACAGCAGAAAACGGAGAATAAACCTATCATGCGATAGTATGAAGGCAACACAAGAATAATCTCGTGTGCAGTGTTTTTTAGGGTCTATCAACATATTTTTATAACTAGCGACATATACCGCAAACTGTTTAAAAAAACTTGTATAGGCACGATGTGCCAGATCAATGAACAAACACTGATATGAAGGACCAAGGAGAGGGGAATTTGTATTTAAGGGTGATTTATATGTTTTTTTTGTGAAGGGTTATGTATATATATATATATATATATATATATGTATTACTTGTTTTTTTATGATGTGTCTTTAGTTTATCGTATCGATTTTACCTAGCAAATTCGCACGATAAACTTTGGCGAATGGGATATTTCCATAGTTGGTGCTGTGATATGATATTTTAATCAACCTAGATGAACGTTGGGATACATAATAACCACCCACGTAATTTTAATTTTAACTTTTCATTGTAATCATTTTTGATATCAATTTAGTAGGAAATATAAGGCGGTTCTAGCGCAGGGGCTAATGGGCAAGATGGCCGCCGCGCGTAACTCTCTTATGTTATTCTTATGGAGGGGTCAGTCAGAGCTAGCGCAGTGGCTAATGGGCAAAATGGCCGCCATACTCTTAGACCGTGAATAATGTCACAGGGAGAGTTCGACCGTGTAGTCGCTAAATGGAATATTTATTATTATTATTATCATTATTATTATTATGTAATTATTGATTAATCATGTACAATCAAGACCAGCCTTATATAATTCACTTTATGATTAAGTGGCAGAATTCTTGGATGTCACTGTGGAGTCCCCCGGTCTGAGTCCTGGCTTTGCCAAGAAATTTAATTTCTGGTCTGATAGTTGGAATGGGGTACACTCAGTCTTGTGAAGCAAAAACTAAGAAGAGTGGGGTTAATTCATACCTCAGCCATTTTGCCTAACCCAACTTCACCTAACCTAACCTAATCTAACCTTACCTAACCTAACATAACCTTAGTTCACCGAACCAAGCATTTCCTCACTTAACCTCACCTAACTTAACCTAACCTAACTTTACCTAACCTGACCTTTAAAGCTAAGCCAAAGGCTAATCAACACACTCAAAGTATATAAGGTCACATGCAACTATCTTATTGCTAGTCTTATAGAGAGTCAGGCAAAGCTAACAATTGCACTGTGGCTACTGTGCAAGATGTTCGCTACACACAACCAGCTTAGGATTACAAAGTCAGTTAAGTTTTAAAAAGTAAAAGCTTTTATTCATTTTTTTTTCTTTTCATTTTCATATTTCACACAATGCAATTTGTCAAATTCCAATTTACAGTATTTAAAATTTTAGTTTTCAGTTTTTTGAATTTTGTCAGTATGGAAATATGGATTTTTCAATTTTGTTGTTTACATGTTTTTGATTTAGTCCATGTCTAAAGTTCATATTTGCCAAGCACGATTTTTTCATTACATATAACAAGGCTGTATACCTTATCCCAAAGCATATAGGTAATACATGGGATATACTATACTTTTGAGTATCTAGTTTAGCTAACTAAAGCAATTTCTCAAAATTACTAGAGGTTAACAGTTTGGATTAGGAGTGGGAGGTGGGTAGTAATTAAAAATTTCCAAGCAGTGTTCATACAATATTTTTTTATTCATTTTAAATATATTTACACTATTTACACATAATACATTCGTTATAATTAGGGCCTACAGTTGTTTTTATTTTTGTTTTCTACTTTTATTTATGTTCGCGTATGAATACCATTTTTTTTCTTTTTGTGTTTTCTATGTTTAGTGCTATTGTTTTATTTCCTAAATTGTTTTATGTATTTGGTATATGCAGGCAGAGGATTTTGATATTCTTAACTTAACTCTTTAAGAATGGTCAGTGATTGAGTAATGACCATAGGCATGAGTACCTATACCATTAGTATCAATTACTCTTTTATCATCACCAGGACACAAAGTAATTTTGTTTAGTCTTATAGATGATATGTCATGTTGTTTAGAAGCGATAATGTTCATTGGTATTCTTTTTACATTGTTTTTCATGACACAATCCTTATAATCTTGAAAGCTTATACAATTTTTGACAACACCTCTACTAATACCTTTAATCTTTTTGATTTCTTTACCATTTATGTCTAAAGCATACATTTTAGCTCTAAGTCCAACAAATGCTTTAATAATTTGTCCACAAGCCTCGTCTTTAAATTTTCCCAACGTTTTCTTGTTTGATATAGAGTAACATATATGATTAGTAGGATAATCAGATGTGTCCAGGTGTTCTAGAAAATCCAATTTGTCTTGATATACATCTTGGGTGTTAACCAAATAAATGAACGAGTCAGTATCCATATACATGAGTTTAAGATTGTCCATGCCATAATAGGGTAGCAGGACATCATAGTGCTGGGAATACATGAGAGTTTTTGAAATATCCAGTATACACATTCCAATATATATAGGCTTATTGAATACAATGTTACGTTTAGCCATGTGGAAAGCAGCTAGGTTAGGACCATAAATTGTTCTGTCAATAAATGTCGGCTTTGCTATCAGCTTTTCAGCCTTTTTGCTGTCAGTCACAAGACGTATGTCTATTCATTTACGAATATTTTCCATTGTTTTTCCAAAAATGGCATTGTTGAATAATTTGTACAGATTTTTCTCAAAATCATTTTTGGCTTGTTTTCGAAGGTTGTTATTAAAATCAACGTATGCCTTTAGCCAAGGTCTTTGTTTAAACTTTAACACACGATGAATTTGTACCAATTTTAGTCCATGATCTAAAGCCTGTTTAAGTGCCATGTAATGAACAACGTACCGCCTTCGATTTCCAAGATGAGGAATTAGTGTCTTGAGAGACGAATGCTTAGGTTGTGTACACTCTGGTAGGAAAGGTAAATCGTTGTGTAGATCATGAAGGTCGCATGGGTAATCAACATCAACGTCTAGAATGTACCCCACAGAATCGTCTTCCTTTAGTGTTTCTAGATCAACTGTATCTGGAGAAACCCACTGAAATCCACCATAAGGAAGAGAGTGACACATAGCCCACCCATATTGGTTGTTGGCATCATCATAGGTAACAAACTGCGATGATTTCTCAGAATCATAGGTTTCCATGTATTTATTGTTAGCTTCAGCATACCGATGAGACACCTGACATATGCCTCCACGTATTCCAGACTCTATTAAAAGAATCTGATCGTAACCCTGTAGCAATTCCAGTTCAATTCCAGTGTAAAGGAGCATTGCCTCGAAACTTAAACCAGGCGAAGTAAAGAAGTGTGCAGCATCCACTCGGTGTGTTTCTAATGTTTTGTTTCTGAACGTTTCAAAGCTGTCTGCAAGTAGGAGTACATCTGAAGTCAGGTAGAGGTCACTATACCCCCCTAGAGTTTTAATGTTAAACTGATTCCACACATTTTTGGCATGTTCATAGTCTTCTTTACTAACATTTTCTTGACTTAATTTGTTAAAGAATGCCTCTTTTGGAGGTAAACACGTTTCACTTAACTTTTCCCATGAATCGATGTAATCATAACAAAATACACCTTTACGAGTCATGAGCATTGCATTTTCTTTTCCAAAGTACTTGTCTGTTTCAGGGTATGATGTTAAGTTGGAAACTAAGTTTTCCAAACTACTTGGCATTAACCGAAACGTGTCCACAAATCGAAGCTTAATATTTCCTACATATTTGGTGAAGGAAATGTACTTTTCTTTAGAGTTAGCGATAACATCTACTCTCTCAGTAGTACATCCCAATTGTTTTACAATGAAATTTGCATCGTATCCACTCATATTATGTAGAAATACAGGAACGGGGTTACGTGTTTTACACCTCAAATTACAGTTATTGTGAGCACTTCCACGGTATTCCCCTGTAATATGGCAATGGTCTCGAACTTTCCAGTCCTCTTTGGTAAATGGTTTATGACACAAATAACAGGTTTCAGAACATTGGAACTCTGCTTCTTGATCCTGAGTTAAGGCCTTTGGAACATTTAAGCTGTAAAGGCGATCAATTTCATTAGCTATTGAGATCAAACAGTCCATAAATTTTTCTGCAGCGTCAGGTCCACGATAAATAACAGGTTGGCTTGGAAGGTTTGTCTTTATGTGTTCCACAGCAGGTGAGGGTTTAACATATATACCAAAGCTCATAGGAACATGACTCTGGTATGGCACTGTATAACTTGCATCAGGATTGGGTAGACATGTTTGATATGGTAGAAGTATACTTTCAAAATCTGCATAGATAACGTAAGGTATTCTCAACATTTTTTCCACATTTAGGAATTTCACAATTGGGTTTTTAATAGGCATTTCAACCCTAGCAATGTCATGTTGGACACACAAAGCTCTATGTTCTTTTAATTTTTCCATTCCTTGTTGTCCATATTGATTATCAAAGTGAGTAAAACACCGTTTACACGTATATATCTTATGTTCATGGTGGGTAATCTGATGTCTTACTAGTTTATCAAAATCTTTGATAAAGACGTAGTGGTTCTGACCAGATGAAGAACTTAACAGGAGGAGGTCACGATGGTCTTGTAGCTCTTGATCCACAACCTTTAGAGGAAACACTTTGTTGTCTTTTTCCAGTCCAAATACATTTATGGATATGTCGTTGGCTTTCTCAAATTTGGGAATGTCAGCTAGCGATGTAGGAAACGATATTACTGAAAAATCATACTTGTTTTCCAGGTCTTTGTATTTACTGATGCGTTGAGCATCCTTTTTAACCAGTTTTGCTAAAATGGCATACATAAAACACTTTTTCATTTTTCAAGTTTTCAGGATTAATGCAGGCTTTTCTTGCTTGTATAGCTGCTGGTAATGGAATATATGTGCTGCCACGCAAGGGATTGTACTTATTTATTTTCAATCGTACTCCTTCCACTGCTAACAAAGCCCAATTACTGCCTTTTAGCTCAGATTCTTCCATTTCCGCAGTTAACTTTGTAAATTGTGTTTCCACGAAACTACTTAAGTCTGATTCCAAAAATAGGGCCTGATTTCGTGTTTTGAAAGCACGATCTGTAATTTCATTGGTAGATGTATGAATGAATCTACATTCAGCCACAAGATTAACTTTGATTGACTTGTGCATTGCTAGTTCTTTCTGCATAGCTTGTATTATTTGCTGTTTGGACTCTTTAAGGTATGAATTTAAATCCCTACACGTGTCACAACGTATGAAAAAGGATTTAAGACGACCTTGAAAAGACGTTTCATATTCAGTAAGTCCATTTTTGTCAGGAACCATTGAAAGCAGGTAATGTTTTGTAGGCTCAGTTTTTTGTCTTTTAGCTGCTGACACAACATTACAACATTCTTCATGACGACGTCCGTTGTAGACATTGTTGAATTTACTACCACAAGTTTTGCACTCATGAAACTCACCACACGATACTTCATGACGCTTTCTATGATAGTCTCGAAGAAAAGTCTTTCCACACTCTTTACACATATAGCTAGGCATGGTTCCTTCCATCATGGATGTTGATTTCTGCAAACAGCTGCTTACTGCGTATCACAAGGCTGAAGGCTGGTCAGTGAGACGGACTTTCACGATGTGAACACTGCAAAAGGTAGTAATCAACTGATTGTATTCCTGCTAAGAGAGACCTCTTATATAACCTAATCAAGACCAACAGCTACTTACCACGTAGTACACGGCTAGAGCCTAGTGGGTGAGACGATCTTTCACAATGTGATCACTGTTAATTGTAGTAGTCAACTGAAAATATTCTTACACCCTACTAAAGGTTATCAGGTCCTTACTGCATATCAGAAGGCTGTACACTCATATGTTAGACTCTCTCTCTTGCTAAGGAACCCTATATTCCCTATACAAGGCTATACATGTTAGTTCTAAACACTTAATGGTTATTTGTATATTAAATTTATGTACACAGTTTATACGAGCACGTTTTCACGCAATAAAACTTTGTCAAATAGCCACATGCGACAAGCAAAGTATGTTTCCGCTATCTAGCGGTGACTATGAGAACTACCTGAACGACAGTATGGCACTTAACGCTCCATATCATTACTGAACGATCAGCATGCTAACTAGCGGTCGATATCAAAAATTACTCAACTACTAGCATGCTACCTATCAGTCGATATTACAACCCACTCAATTACTAGTATGCATTCCTATAATGAACACATTTGCTCATATCCACTAACAATACACAGCGGGTTTGCTTTATCGTTTGATACAAATATATCTTGTTTAAATAATGTAACAAAAAGTTACATGGCACAATTATATGGGAATGTTGCATTACCAAAAATGTAATAGTATGCAAGTGTTTAACATTTACAATAGGCTTATAATGAAGAATTATGGTGGTGGCTTATCGTGGTGGCTTAAGATGGTGGCTTATGGTGGTGGCTTATGGTGGCTTATGGTGGATTATGGTGGTGGCTTATGGTGGGTTATGGTGGCTTATGGTGGTGGCTTATAGTGGTGGTATATGTTGGTGGCTTATGGTGGATTATGGTGGTGGCTTATGGTGGGTTATGGTGGCTTATGGTGGTGGCTTATAGTGGTGGTATATGTTGGTGGCTTATTTTTGGTGGTTTACGATAATAACTTATTTGTAATGGCTTATTTGACAAGTTATTTTTTGTCAATGTATTTAGAGGATTTTTCTCTTGGTCTTGGAAAGTATTTCAACCCTTTTTTATGGTAGCATAATGCTCACCGCCATGTTTGTAAGCAACAACAACACACTAAAATTCCAAGAATCCAAAGTACTAGGTTAATGATTGTCTCCCAACTCCATTCAACGCCTAGTCAAAAACAATATATATTTTCAAATTTTTTCAAAAAAAGGTAAATTGGGGAAGTAGGCTATATGTTTAAACTAAAAACAATATCAAATCATATGCTAACTCCAACACCTACGACTATCCCACTCTCAGTCAAAAAATATAATATTCTTTAAATATTTTTTCCAAAACAATATTTGGAAAGTAGGCCATATTTTGAAAACTAATCACTCTATAAAGTCATATATAGACTCAAACCAATGGCTTTTATATCCTTAATCGTAAGAACAAAATATGGAATCGTTGACATTTTTTCCAAAAAATTTTCTTTTTAAAACGGGGGCTATATTTTGGAAACTAGGAATTTTACAAAAAACGTTTGTTGAACGTAAATGACAGATATTTACCCCCACTACCCACAAACCAGGTCTCTGGGACAAAATCCAAAAAGTAGGCGATATTTTGAAAACTAATCATCCTAAAAAGTCATATATAGACTCAAATTCCAAATGGCTTTTATGTCCTTAATTGGTAGAACAAAACTTAACAGTTTTTCCAAAAAAGTCCAATTGTTTATATTTTGGGAACTAAGAATTTTACAAAAAAAGTTTGTTTAACGTAAATGAAAGGTCTTTACCCCCTCTACCCCAAAAAATACATATCAGGTCCCTAGGACAAAAACTGTGCAGTAGTGTGTTTGTAACAGTTCCGCAGCCTCCTCCTCCTCCCCTCCTCCAAGGTGGCGGCCGTAGCTTAACTTAACCTAGCCTAACCTAACATGATGGCGGCCGTAGCTTAACTTAACCTAGCCTAACCTAACAAGATGGCGGCTGTAGCTTAACTTAACCTAGCCTAACCTAACCTAACCTACGAGGTGTGATCAAAAAGTTCCAAAAATTTGGCTGAAACTTAACCAAACCTAGCCAAGCCTAACCTAACCTAACCTACAAGGTGTGATCAAAAAGTTGCAAAATGGAGGCCGTAGCTTCACTTAACCTAATCAAAAATTTTTCAAAATAGTGGTCATAGCTTAACTGAACCTTGTCTAACCTAACCTAACCTAACCTAAACCTACGAAGTGTGGTCATAAAGTTCCAAGATGTAGGCCGTAGCCTAACCTAACCTAACCTAACCTACGAGGTGTGATCAAAAAGTTCCAAAAATGGCTGCCGTAGCTTAACTTAACCTTTGAGTCATTTTTTTAACGGGTCCCGGAGGACGGGTCCTTGTTGACGGGTCCCTGTGGGCGGGTCCTTTGGACTAATCCCTATGGACTGGCCCTTGCATTTTATCCAAATTATGTCGAATACTCCTCAATATACAGAAGTTAATACCTTTCAAAGATTATAATTTCTCTGATGAAGATGAAGAACCCGAAACTTTTCGCAAAGGGAACCAAGATTTAGAGGAAAAAGAAGAGGAAAACATCGTAAGAGAGAGTATTTAATTTAAGAGCCAGATGACCGCAGAAAAAATATATGATGTGTCACATATTTTTTATTGGCGTGAGGGGTGGATGTACCCGGATCGTTCACACGTCCGTGACATTGTTGACATCATTATTTTAAAGAAGAGATGTTGCTTTATTTGCGTGAGGGAATGGCTGATATTCGAATAGCACGCGGAGGAGACTCAGAGGACTGAGGGAAGCATGCATCGCAGGAGCGAGTGACGTGAGTTTGTGACGTGGAGCCCGCATACGTCACGAGAATTTTTTCTGGAATTTCCTTTAGGAAAAGAGATGGACGATAGAAAACTAGTACAGTTTACTTGCAATTATAAAAGAAGGAATTTGAGCTATCAAGCATTAAAATCGGTCCAGTAGAAGCCGAGATACGAGATGGAAGTTTTGACGGTTCGACTATATAAGGAGCGAGGATTTCAAGGCAGATTGTATTCCAACGGGGCATTTGCTCAGGTGCGGAGCTATGCAACGTGAAAGTACGAATATACACGCCGAGATTCTGACCGTCGAAGGACTTAGTCGCAGAACTAGTGGTCAGTAGGACTTAGTTTCTGTTCGGGTGAACGAACATAGCTTGTGGCAGCGAAAGGACTTAGAATATCAACTGACCTTCAGGTCAAATATTCTAATATAATAATTTGTGGATGAATTTAATTAATTGGAAGGATTTAAATAAAATAACTTTATTTATTTTTGGAATACAAAGTTTGGATTTACAAATATATTTAAATGAGTTTAAGGATGAAGAAAGTGAAATAGTAATATTTTGAGCTCAGAAATATTTTCCAAAAGCACTTAAATATATTCAGATGAAGAGAAATGAAGCGGCAGGTATTAAATGTATAAATTAGGGCGAGTTTATGTAGATGGGAGGCAGGGTAAGATTGACAAGATTTAAATACGTATTTTTATTGGTAAAATAAAACTGAAGAATGCAGTATAGTAATTATGACAGAATATCACAAAAAATATATATATGATTTTTTTAATATGATGTGGTGTGATGAAGTTTATTTGCAGTCAAATAATAATGTGGTGATTTTAGTGGGCGTTTGGCGACACTTTAAGTTGTGCAGACCTAGGGGGTCATCCAAGAGGGCATTTGTTCCCATAGTTGTGGGCACACAAGGATGTGCGTGTGTTATTAAAGAGCAGGTGGGCTCAATTGTAAAAGAAGGGTTAGGCAATGAGGACCGCCCCATATTCTTGTCAGATTTCATTTTTCTCTCAATTCAAATATTTTTTTTCTGGATCAACTCGAATTTCAAATAGTATACCTAAATAATTGAAGAACATGAGTCTAGATTTGATGAACCTGACCGAGTAGAAAAAAATCAAATGAGAAGTGCAAATGCAATAAAATAAATTAAAATAAATAATTAGTGATTTTTTTATTTTGTGCTTGGATTAATGATAATAATAACAATGGAAATGAGCAAATTAAATATTCACAATATGAGAGGATGAGACTTGTTATACATAAAGTGTTGAGACTTGTTGTAAATAAAGTGATGAGAAATTTCGAAATAAATTAATTAATAATAATAATAAATTTTATGATGAATATTTTTGTGTGTGTGAGATAATACGTAAATTTTGAGTGATAGAAACATTTTGGTAAAGGAGATAATGATTTAATCCACCAATAGAGCATAGCAACAATTTATATGTTTATGGTTAACAAAAATGTTTGCTAACAATCATGACAGATGAATAAAATTAAAATTTTGATGACATTGATACAAATGAATGTGAAAAAAGTATAAGATTAATTTTTCAAATTATTATGAAAAGTTTATAAACAATTTTTTGTTTTAGAAATGAAAATCTTTGCAAACAAATATTAACATTCGACTTTATGTCAGCCGAATATTGATATTGTTATTATGCTAGAATGAAACAGTGATATAATAGTTTTTCCAAATAATTCAAATTTTGGAACAACATCGAATGTATCAAGTGACGTTTTTTGAAATATCTGACAACAAATACTTGAAGAATCAAATGCAATTCTTCGAAAAGTGAACTACAAACATGTAAACAAAGGGGATCACTCGGAACTTTTTATTGAACAGTGATTACCCAGGGTAGATATTTGAAAATTATTTTTTCGCTTGATATCAGAATGGACGAATGAATTTTCTGATTATCAAGTCTGCGACGTTAGAATATAATTTTAGGGAATGTTGATTTCTCATGTGTGATGTGTTTTATTTGTGTGGAGGTTTTTGCCAGTCAATTAATATTTTATCTATAAATAAATTAAGATTTTATGAAATGTGCTACTTTCAAAATAATTTCTTTCCTTACCTTACTTGTGAATTACCGAGATCAGGGATGCCAGATTAGACCCAAGTATTCACCTAGATAGACCCTGAGATAGATTTTCTCGTGCTAATCTGATTTCGGTATTTTACAAAATGTGGTCTTTGAATTTCGGTCCAAACGGGCACAATACATCGACTGTCATTGAGAAGAAACCACAAAAAGTATATTTATCATTTATTCTTGATGATACAAAATTCAGGTCAGGGGGGAAGTTCCCACTGTGAAAATATTCTGAAGATATACATGCAGCACTAAATCATCAAGGGAAGTTAATCTACATTTACGGAGTGGAATTCAGAGTGGACCAGACAACAATGAGTTCATCATTCTACAACTGCAATACCAACAGCAGTGGTCTGAATTATCCACATGAAACTACAGGAATTTCCATTTCCAAGTTGGGAAATTCTACAACGAGGCAACCAATCTACTATCATGAAGCATTGCGACGATAGGCCAGTCGATCGAAGAATTCATTCAACCAGGTTACGGGAGTCAAGATTGCCAGTCGCGAAGCAAGAAGTCCTTTCGATGCGAATGGAGTCCAAGCAGCCAGCTGCAGGCGGGGAGGAGCGTGCCGTTCAGCTGACTACTTCCAGGCCAAGGGGAACCCGTTATCTAACGCGCGTCAGGCACGTGGCGAAGCAATGGCAGAAACACCTTACTTGTCCAGCCAGGTATCACGAGAGCCGATCATCATGAAGGTGGACGAAAGATTTTCCTAATATCTTAGTAGTTTGTTGTATTTTGGGGTTATTTCAGACGTGACCAACTTATACGTAGATTTTCCTTACTCATAACTCATGTTATAATGTTGTCAGTTTTATAAATTTCATTGTAAGTTTTATTCTACGTCAGCGTGTGTCGTTTTTGACGTATTTTAACGATTATTTGGATTTTAAGGTTTTATATTTGAAGTTTGCTGATACGTTTTTAATTAAACTCATTTTTAACGAAACTGCGTTATACAAATGGAATGCTTCGATAGAATGCGTAATTATCTATAGTATGCGTCAATGTTCCTAGATCACATCGATTAATAAAGAAAGCATAAATGAAATATGCTGAGGCATTTATTATAAACATTTTAATATGTAACAGAACATGTGTAATAATTATAAAATATTTTTTGAAATATAATAATTCCATAACGGAATGTTTTCAGAAACATGATATTTTATAGTTATTTGTTAGTAACATGGTAGAGAAATTAATGAAAATAGGATCAAGTCGTTGAAAGACAAAGTCAAGATGATGCCTAAAGATATAAACAATTTTATTGATGTAATTGGTTGTTACGAAAATATAGACCAGGTGATTTGTAGATCAACCTGAGGTTTATTTTAAAATGAAACACATATGTACATGAATAATTAATTCATTAAGAAATACCAGGAAGGGAGGAAATGTTTTATTTTTATTAAATGCGAAGACGAGCGGACTAAAGTCTTATAATGTTGATATTTTATTGTAACGTGGATAATATTATAATGTGAAGGTAATTCAAGGAGTTTTGTCAGTTGAAGCAATTTGGAAAATCGTACAGCAATGTAATTATGTGAACAGAAATAATGTTGAAGTATAACGAGCAGGAAGGTGATAGTTTGTGGAAGAGAGTTGTTAGAGTGCATCATGAAAGATATTTCACAGGTTTGTGATCATCTAGTAGGGTCACTGATACTTAAACATGTTTGGAACTGTATCATGATGGGTTTTATTGGAGAAATACCGTGCATTATTGTCGTCGGAATGAAAGGAATGTGTTGAGAAATTTATGCGTAAAGCTAACGCACAATTCAGAAGTTGTTCACCAAATATGAAGGTGTTTAAGTATATTGCTAGTGAGAGCAATCGTTCAGTAGATTATGCAGTAGATTATGTCGAAGAAGTTAACTGACGTTTAAGTGTTGATTTGTCTTGTATATGTCAGTGAAGAGAAATTCCACAAATCCAAGAAGTGTATAGAGTAATAGATTAGTCCCGCATCGTACTTCCAGTATATCGAAATAGTAATCTTGAAAAAGACATTACAGAGCCGTAATTAGCTTTATTGTTTGTTAAGAAGGTTCTATTGATTGTGACAAAAACATTAGATACAGGTGAAATGTTTGTTTGCGAATTGTATTAAAAGAAATGTGTTAGTGAAAGGAAACATAGCGAGAGATGTAGATCACGTGAGATCTTGTGAATATTTTAATAGAATATCGTGCTGGTCATGATAATTAAGTTAGTGTAAATAATTTAATAATTTAATATTTTTTATTAATACAATGTTAATGTGTTCTAGGAACGATAAATGTATAATTTAGTGTATTTTGTGTTATTTAACTACAATTTTCTCAAGCTATTGATAACAGCTGATCATTTCAGGCTGTTCTTGAGACCATGTCACATGGTGACCTATGAAAAGACTTTCAGTATTTAAAATTTGCGAACAATTTCGTTTATCGTATTCTTTCGCTTGGAGAGTCAATTCAGATCGAAGAACTATGTACATTTTATGTTCAAATATTTTATATTTAATTCTTAAATTTTAATATTTGTGTTAGGGACATTTTTATAGTATGTAATTTTTTTTAATAAACTTACAAGCACATTTTAGTTTGCTTGTCCATTTTTTTATAGAATCTGATCATCTTTTCATTTTGCAATCGACATGCGGTAGTACTACTGGTTGGATACCAGAACTCACATAGTCTCAACTTCACCGTTCACGCTCTGGATCTGAGTTTCTCGTTCTTTTCCTTTTGTCTTATTTGTTTGCTTGCTAGTAAATGAGTAACTAGTTAGTAGTACTATTGCATAGCCGGTATGCGCCGAGGATTTTCTAGTTATTCACCTATTAGGGAAATGTTGGTTTATCTGGCTGGGTATCGACGTCCTTACAATCCTTTCCATCTCAACGGATATAGGTGGTGGCTATGCGGAATTCGGGCCCATTACTTGATGTAAGTCGAGAAGAAAACAGGAGCTGACAGATTTGAAGTTTACCATATAAGTAGTTTGATCACTCATGCTTCAATGACCCTGACTGGAATAATTTACAAGAGGATGGAAAGACAGATAGAAACAGAGTTTAGTCAAGACCAGTTTGGCTTCAGGAGCTAGTGAAGCTGTACTAAGTCTTACGCTGATTATGGAATGTAGAATAAGGAAGGATAAGAGAACGTTCATGTTATTTGCAGACTTTGAAAAGCATTTTGATAACGTCGATTGGAGTGTAAAAGGCAGAGGAAATTTACTGCCTGTTTTGAAACATGAGCATTAATTCTGCGCATCGTAAACTATGGAGGCGAACTCGGTACTGCAGTTCAAACACATGATGAAATTTTATAATGTCCCATTCGTTGATGTGATGACCATGGAACGTTGAATTATGGAGGAGCCTTTGAATCTGCCGAGATGGTTACGCGGAAGCTACTCTTGATGGGTTAAATCAGATGATCCACAACGCACAGAAAGATGTGAGTTTTTGCCTTCTTGCCAGCGATTTTGTAACCATGAGGTAGTCTAGATTAGTTCTAGTGAACCAACTGGCATGCCATGTTAGGCAGGATTTTCCTTATTGTATAAATTTTATAACGTGCAGAGTAGCACATTCTTTAGTAGGCGAAGTAGCGGTATTTGTATCTGAGCTCTGCAAAATATTTGTCAGTGTTTTTAAAGTGACGAGTTTCAAGCCAATGTGTTTGGTTATCGAAAGATAGGAAGGCTGTAGATCTGACCACTAGTCAGATCCGATATTTTTGTGACAGTAGCGCAACAGAGTGCTATATTAGACAGAAACAGCGATAGTAAAACATGCATAAATAACTGGAGACTTGACAATGAGATCAGAAGGTCATGTGTGATCGACAATTTAAGAGAGATAATTTATTATATGAGTACACCTTATTGTAAATGGTTGTGGAGACATTCGGCTTTAAAGAGTTAGGCAGGTGCACATATTTCAGGTTATAGAAAGAGTATAATAATGAGCTTTGATACTAGATCATGGAGTCATGAACCATTTTGAATCTGCAGTTGACAAAACTGGGCACTGAGCGTAGCGTATTTTGAAGTTTGTTGAGATATGATTATGAAATGACAGAGGCCGTATTGGTAGCATTATTAATGAAGAGTAGGCGATAGTGGATCGTGTCACGTGTGTGACGGCTTGTTTTAAGGGGATAGTTTCTCATCTTTACTGTGGACGACTTAATTTCCCAGATTTTTACCAAAACAACGCATCTTTTAGATCATTAAACTTTTTTACTAATTCTCGCGAACCGATGATCGGAGAAAGGCTTGCGATATGAGCAGTGGGGTGAGGATAGTTCTAATTCCCAACCTACTTTCCTACGAACTTTGCCGATATCTCCCGAACGCATGATCGGATTTTAACGAACGAAGTGTTGTTGGCGTTGGTGTGACGTCCTCTTTGCTAAGAATGTGTGTTGGTAATTTTTTGAAAATTCTTGATTTTGAAATTGGCGCTATTTTGGAAACAGTGAAGAAGAGAAAAAAATTGTTTGACGTTAATGAAAGGTGGCTATGCCCTCTAGGTGGACAGCAAGTTTGAAGTGTGTAGGAGGTAAAATAAATGATAGCCCACTTTCTGGGGAACATTGGCGATAATTGGCGAACGCCTGATCGGATTTTAACGAATGAGGTATTGTTGGCGACGGGTTAATGTTGTCTTGGCAAAGAATGTGTGTTGGGAATTTAAAAAAAAATGGAAATTCTTAATTTGAAATTATTGATTATTTTGAAAACGGTGAATTTTGTGAAAACGTTTGTTTGACGTTAATGATAGGTGCCTATGGCCTCTAGGATGAAACCAAGTTTCAAGTGTGTAGGCCAAAAAGAAAATGAATTTTGAAAAATGGTGTCTATTTTGGAAACGGTGAACTTGACAAAAAGGTTTGTTTGTGATGAATGGTTGATATTGGTGAAAAACCAATGCACGTTTTACAGTTCTCCTGAAAGTCGCGTGTGTGCTTGAATACGCATGGCTTTGTTGGAAAATGGTTAGGTGGTGGGGGAGGAGCAGGGTTGAGTGAGCGATCGTTTAGAAGGTATTTTTTCGCTCTATTTGATGGTGAGTTTTTTTTAAATGGGTGGAATTTGGAAATGCAATCTGGGGCAAACATGTTCTTTTGACATTTTGGGGATATTTAATAATAGTGATAATGACGTGTATCATGTTATTTTTTTGTATCGTCATTTGTAAGTGGGTGGACTTTTTAAATAATTATTTATAGATTCGTTATTTAAAAAAATAATAAAGAATCCAAAAACTAATAGGTCATTCGCTTTTTAGTATCTCGCTAACCAATGATGCGATTTAGATATATGGGGAGTCGTAGGACTCGTGGTGAAACCCCCTTTTCTATGGACAAGTTATGTCTACCCCAAAACAAAAACTACCCTTACCCGGGGTTGAACTATTGATTATTTTTTTGTGTTTTGTAAGAGAGCGGGCTTTTTAAATGATTACTTATAGATGAGTTTTTTTATATTTATTAAGAACCAAAAAAACTAATGTGTTATCCGCTTTTTTAGTATCTCGCTAACCAATAAACGGATTTATACATATGGGGTGTCGTAGGACTCGTGGTGAACCCCCCTATTCTATGGACAAGGTATGTCTACCCCAAAATAAAAACTACCATTACCCAGGGGTGAAGTAGTGATTATTTTTTTGTATGTATGCACACTTGGAGTTTTTTTGTAAGAGAGCGGGCTTTTTAAATGATTATTTATATATGAGTTTTTTAAAATATTTATTAAGAACCACAAAACTACTAGGTCATCCGCTTTTTTAGTATCTCGCTATCCAATAATCGGATGTAAACATATGGGGTGTCGTAGGACTCGTGGTGAATCCCCGTTTGATGGACAAGGTACGTCTACCCCAAAATACAAACTATCCTTACCGGGGGTAAAGTAGTGATTATTTTTGTATGCAAGCACACTTGGAGGGGGCTTTTGTAAGAGAGTGGGCTTTTTAAATAATTATTTATAGATGAGTTTTTTTAATATTTATTAAGAACCAAAAAACTAATAGGTCATCCGCTATTTAGTATCTCGCTAACCAATAATGGGATCTAAACATATGGGGTGTCGTAGGACTCGTGGTGAACTCCCCTTTTGTATGGAAGAGGTAAGTCCACCCCAAAATAAAAACTACTGTTACCTGGGGTAAATAATATATTTTTGAATGCGTGCGCACTGACGGCTTTTGTCAATAGGGCCTAACTACAGTTTTGTTAATATTTTCTGAACCCCTGATAGGAATTGTGCCATAGGCAGAGTCCTAGCACTTGCGGCGGCCCACCGTTTTTGAATGTATGATTCATTTTTGTCAAAAGGGCCTAATTACACTTTTGTTAATATCTCGCGAACCAGTCATGCTAGGGACTTGTATGAGGGGTCCTAGGACTTGGGGCGACGTCCCACTTTGGGGTGTGAAACTACCCCCCCCCTCCCCCCAAATTGAAAAAATAATATATTTGAATACTAAGAACACTAAAATTAGGTGTGTTAGCTTAAAAAAACAGGTGATGATATAGGCTTTTACCTCGATTGGTCATTTCACCCCTAAAACAGTAAATAGTCATTTTACGAGAAAATAGTGTTAAACACTTAAAAATTATAACTGAACCTAAGATCTTTTGTTTCTGATTAAAATAACAGGGGGTGAAAACTACCCCAAAATTTGAACAATCGATATCTTGGAAACTAAGAACCCTAAAATTAGGTATGATAGCTTAAGTAATATGTCATGACATACACTTTTACCTGGATAGGTCATTTCACCCTTAAAACAGTAAATAGTGATTTTACAGGGGGAGTAAAAAGGTGTTCAACGGGTGAAAATGATAATTGAACCTAAGATTTTTTGTTTTTGATGAAAAATAGTAGGGGGTGAAAACTATCCCCAAATTGAAAAAATCTATATCGTATAACCTGGGAACCCTAAAGTTAGGTGTGATAGTTGAAAAATAGGTGATGACATATGCTTTTACCTCGATAGATTATTTCACTTTTAAAACAGGTAATAGTAATTTTACAGGGGAAAAAGTTATTAAACATCTAAAAGCATAAGCGTTTTGAGAAACCATGCTTTAATGGACGTGTGTATGGAGGATTATTATATTATTATTATTATTATTATTATTATTATTATTAGGTAATTATTATTATTAGGTAATTATGGATTAATGTGTGTATAGGTAACTAACCAGTAGGCTAATAGTAAACATATGTATGAGTTGTTGTAGAAGTCAGAAAGGCCAACCCTTTGGCATGGCCCATGAATTGACCCAAAAGGTTTAACTGTCAAGATTCAGTGTACCCTGTTTCAGCCCTTAGACTGGAGATAATATGTCTTGGTACAGCACTGAAATCGAACCTGGACCTCTGTCATGACTGCCAAGTTATAATAATATTATAATAAATATTGGATTTTATAAAAGAGGGAGAGAGAGAGAGAAAGAGAGAGAGACATGCTTTAATATTTAGCTTGCTGAACTAGTGAGAGTTGCTCATAAGAGCAGTGCAGTGTTGTCAGATTTCTTGTCAGGCTGATTGTGTAACTGGAGTTAAACCGGAGCCGCACATGTCAATGCTTAGCTGCATTACTTGGCGTCTTTTATTACCTGGCTGCACGCTAGCATAACTGTATTTCAAATAAAGATCATGATGATGATAATGATGATGACGATGATGATGATAATGATTGTTGTTTTAAGGGGTCATCGGCCCCTAATGGTTTGGGTGATGGTGAAGAGGAATGTAAAATGTAAACTATAACAAAAACTAACTACACACTAATTGACTAGGAAAAGGAATCAATGACAAAAGGGCAATAAGGAAAATCATGGAATAAAAAGATGGCCCTTTAAGGCACATAGAAAAGTAGAAGAGGAGAGGCTCTGTCCCAGAGGTAAAGGATAAAAGGGGGGAAACCGAAGCCAGCTCAGGAATCCTTTGGGGTCGCCAACTTCCAAACTGATCAGTCGTAAGCCCCCCTGAGGGTGTAGCCATATGCAGAGTGCACCACAAGTGGTGGGACTATATATATACTCCCTACCTTTAGTGGAAGTTGAACAAAAGGCAGGAAATAACATGAAAATAAAAAAAGGCAGCCTCCTCACACAACGAGGGTATCAGAAAAAATAATTAAACAACGACCAATTAAGTAGGAAAAGGAATAGACTCCCTAGGCCTTGGATACCCTAATAATGTCAGGGTCGGTAGAGAACAAGAGTTGACCAAGTGTGGTCGAAAGGAAAAGACAGAGACGAGCCCCGGCACAATTCAGTAGAAGCAATGCCGAACATAGCTGGGGCCCCCCGTGGTCGCCAACCCGCATACCACTAGACGTTTGGGGGTGGTGGGGTTGAAAATAAAGACCTCTTTTGTTTTATATCACTGGCTCTTTAAGGACGGTAAAACATGGCATGCCTTTATAATGCGATACTGGTCCTAGGGGTATGCAAAATTGTATTAGATACTCAGCTTCAGATTCAGAATTATTATTTCTATTTACTTTACGTGTGTCTGAAATTTTGTTTCATATCGTTTTTGTGAAGTAAACTCACGGAGGTTAATTATGACAGTCTAAAGATGTGTGGGAGAGTTGAAAATTTTTCGTGAGAACCATTGGATGTATTGACGTAGCACAGTAAACATGTTGGACGTATCTGTTTGAGAGTTTTTCCCTGTTTAAAGGAGGTTCCCACAGAATAAATGTTAACAACAATTTAATCGATGTTGGTTATTGTTTAACATAGTGGAGGATTTATTTATGCCATGTATGTTGATATATGAGGTGTTTTGTGCTTGTGTGACCTATTGCGATGATGTATTGCCGCAAAGTTTAACGGATGTTGATCTCTACTAAATATGTAATCCATGTAAAGAAACGTCTTAGCTGTTTTAACAAAGAGAGGTGTGCGGAAAAGCAATTGGATAATCGAATGAAATTCCTTGTCACAAATATTCTTATTAAAATTTTATAAAACAACGGAAAAGTCAAATCGTGCAACTAACCTTTGTCGGTCGATTGCATTAAACCAATTATGTAATGAAAACCCAATATGACCGTGTGTGCAGCGTTTTGAGAAATGTATAGAAACGTTTTGAAAAATGTATAGAAACGTATAGATTCGTACAGAAATGTATAGAATTGTATAGAAGTGTATAAACATGTGCATACAATTTTGAATAATTTTTCCATAGACAGCATATTGTTACGTGCCACCCCCTAGTGGCACCTTTGTTAACTGGATTACGGTGGGTAGGAAGCACAACACCAATTACTGCTTAAAGAAATAATTAACTTTATTGTGGCCAGAAAATTACACTAATCAGCAAATACATGCAATTAGGAACCTTACTCCAGTTTCCCCAAGTCTCTTCCTTGAGCGCTCTTGGCCCTTCCACTTGTCAACAGACCACAGAAGTTAATCCGTCCAAATGAGTACAGTGGCCTTGACAGAAACTACCTGCTCCTCTCCCTTACGTTCACCGACCTCAATTACTTACGATCACTTGCTGCAGGCTATTTCGCTGTCCACAAGCTGGTGAAACAATGTCACTGGATTTCGTAACTCGCACAGCACTTCGTCACCACACTTCTGTCGCACAGGATAATCGCTCACACTAGCTCGTAAAACTCAACAACAACAACTGCTAGACAGGTCGCACTTATATAGCAGGCCGGTGACTCAATAAATGCTTCTAGATCCATCCAGGGTTCACGGCTTCTCGAGGTTTCCATCGCTGGTCCAGTCACGAATATTCTGGACTACCCCTTTGTCCTAGTAGCCCTGTTGCATAAGGCACACGCAATACAGGAGGCAGGCCACAGCCCAGCCCTGGGGCAGTTGTGACTCATGCGGCGAGTGATGACACAAACTCAAAGCCGTAACACCACCCCCTTCCTAAAAAGGCTGATCGTCCCGACCAATCATTGGTCCGTCTGTGTCCCTCCGTAGGCTGCCAGGCGATCTCGGTGCACGATCTTCATCTTTGTCCTCGGGCTCCGCTGGATCCTGTAGACGACATCGTTGATCCGTTTCACGACTCGGTATGGGCCCTCCCAGGACTTCTGCAGTTTGGGTGACAGACCTTTCTTCCGTAATGGGTTGAAGAGCCAGACCATGTCGTCCTCGTGGAATCCGCCGGCATCCGTTTGCTGGTCGTATCGGGTCGTCATTCGGTCGGTATCGATCCGCAGTTTCCTCCTCGCGAACGCGTGTACGTCCTCCAGTTGGTCGACCAGTTCTTGACAATACTGGCTTACCGGGATCGGATCATTCCCAGGTCGGCCGAAGGCAAGATCGACAGGTAGACGGAGCTCCCTCCCAAACATGGCCCGGGCTGGTGTGCACCCGGTGGCTTCATGCACGGCGGCGCGGTAGGCCAGGAGAAATAGTGGAAGATGCTTGTCCCAATCCCTCTGGTGCTCTCTGACGACTATTCGGAGATGGTTCTCGATGGTGCGATTGAATCGCTCTACCATCCCGTCGGACTGAGGGTGTAGCGGCGTTGTCCTTGTCTTCCGGATTCCCAGCAGCTGGCATAGGTTCTGGAACACCTGCGACTCGAAGTTCCTCCCTTGGTCGGAGTGCAGCTCCAGGGGTACTCCGTACCGGCTGACGAATTCCTTCACCAGGGTCTCTGCAATCGTCGCGGCTTCTTGGTTAGGGAGCGCATACGCCTCCAGCCATTTGGTAAAGTAGTCGCTGACGACTAATATGTAGCGATTCCCTGCCTCGCTTAACGGGAATGGCCCAGCAACATCGATGGCCACTCTCTCCATGGGGCCGCCCACGTTGTAGGTCTTCAGTGGACCCCGTCGTCTTCGTCCTGGGCCCTTGCTGGCTGCGCAATCGTGGCACCTCGCGCAGTGGTTCTCCACGTCTGTTCGGCAACCAATCCAGTAGAACCGCTCTCTCAGCTTCTCCAGGGTCTTCTTTATCCCTAGGTGTCCACCAGATGATCCTCCATGAACTTCCTTCAGGACTTCCTCCGTCATACCCTTTGGAATGACGACTTGTTCCCGAGATGTCTTCCCGTCGGTGCTCTCCCAGGTACGGCAGATGAGGCCATCCCTTACAATCAGCGAGTCCCACTGCGCCCAGTAGGACTTAAACTTTGGGCTGCAGTCACTCACAATGTTCCACCCGGGTCTGGGGACACAGGCCCTCTTCCATTCGGCTATCAGTCCCAGGTCATCATCTTCTGCTTGTGCCCGCGAGAAAGATTCGCGGCTCCAGCTCCCTTGAAGTTCCACGGTAGTCCTTCGGCACAGTATCCCGCAGTTCTCCTCCCTCCTAGTACAGAAGGTGCAGTCTTCGGGGCACGGTCTTCGTGACAGGGCGTCGGCGTTGGAATGCAGTTGGCCTTTCCTGTGCTGAATCTCAAAGTTGTACTGTTGAGGCCTCTCTAACCACCGCGCGAGTTGACCCTCGGGCTGCTTGAAGTTCAGGAGCCACCGCAGGGATGCATGGTCGGTCCTGATGAGAAATTCTTGCCCGAACAGGTACTTGTGGAAGTGTTCAATGGTCTTCACGATGGCGAGCAGCTCCTTCCTGGTGACGCAGTAGTTCCTTTCTGGCTTTGACAAGGCCTTGCTGAAGTAGGCCACTACTCTTTCCTCGCCGTCCACTACTTGCGACAGGATTCCCCCTATGCCAAAGTCGCTGGCATCGGTATCGACGATGAACCTTTTTCCAGGTCTGGGGTAGGCCAAAATAGGCGCGGTGCACAGAGCCTGCTTGAGTTGTTCGAAGGCACTGTGGCATTCTGCTGTCCACGTGAAGAGTTGGTCCTTCTCAGTCAGTCGATGTAAAGGTTTGGCGATGTCGGCGAATCCTCTCACGAAGCGACGGTAATAAGTGCAGAGTCCCAGGAAGCTTCGTAGTTGGGACTTGTCCTTTGGAACTGGCCACTCCCTCACAGCTGCGGTCTTCTCTGGGTCGGTGCGCACCCCTTCCTCGGAGACGATATGCCCAAGGTACTGGACCCGCTTCTGGAAGAGCTGACACTTCTTGGGGCTCAACTTCAGCTGGGCAGCCCGTAGCTTCAACAAGATCTCCTTCAGGTTGCTGTAGTGCTCCTCGAAGCTTTTTCCCAGAACGATGACGTCGTCTAGGTATACCAGGCAGGTCTTCCAGTGTAGTCCCATCAGAATGGACTCCATTAGCCTTTCAAAGGTCGCAGGGGCGTTGCACAGACCGAATGGAATGACGGTGAACTGCCAGAGCCCGCTGCCCTCAGAGAACGCCGTTTTCTCGCGGTCCTTAGGCTGGACCTCCACCTGCCAGTAGCCACTCTTCAAATCCAAGGTGGAGAACCATCTTGACCCTGATATGGTGTCCAGCGTGTCGTCGATCCGGGGTAGAGGGTAGCTGTCCTTCTTCGTGACGTCGTTCACCCGCCTGTAGTCCACGCAGAACCTGGTGGAACCGTCCTTCTTCTTCACAAGCACGACCGGAGAACTCCAAGGACTATGTGATGGCTCGATCACCCCTTGATCCTTCATCTCTTCTACCATCCGGTCGACTTCGGCTTGCTTGGCGAGCGGGACACGTCGGAATGGGGCCCTAATCGGTGCGCTGTCCCCAACGTCGATTCTGTGCTGGACTAAGCTTGTCCTGCCGAAGTCTTTGCTCCCCACGGAGAAGACATCCTGGAAAATCGCGTAGCAGGTCCTGAAGTTGGCGTGATTGCTCCTCGTCTAAATGGTCCTGGGATCCTTGGTACAGCTTCTGTAGTTCTTCTGGCAGGGCGCGTCTTCTTCGGTTGTGCGTCTGCAGGTGTCCGTCCATCGTGTCTGTGATGCGGGCAATCCAGGTAACGGGCTCGCAGACTCCTAGGTTGTTGTCCCGGTGAACCGTAATGTCGTAGTCGTTCAGGTTGGACAGGCGGACGTACGGCCGAGACGTCGTGTTGATGAGAGTCTTGGCAACTAGCAATCCTTTTGTCTGGATGTCCTCATATTTTGGCTCGATGACAGCCGCCACTCCCTCAGCAATTCCGTCGACAATTACGGCAGCGCGGACCTCCGTCCTGGCGGGAACGATGACGTCTTCTCTCAGCCTTACTCGTCGTGCGGTGATGGACTCGTGCGCAGGTTGCAAAGCAAGTTCCTCACCTCCGAAGTGCAGAGTGTTGGTACTCAGATCCAAGATGATGTTGTTCTGGTCCAGGAAGTCTAGTCCGATGATCACTTCATTTGATACGTCAGCCACAAGCACTGGATGCTTTATCGCCCGTCGACCAATGACGAACTCCAGTGACGCTTCGCCATGTACCGGTGCGGTCTCTCCGGTCGCGGTTATTAGCTGGAGATTCCTTTGTGTGGGTTGAACTATCCACTTCGGGATCACGGTGGGACTGACGATGGTCCTCGATGCTCCCGTGTCGATTAGCATGGGCCAGCTCTCTCCGTTGACGACTCCGTCGACCATCAGGCTGCTATTACCCCTCCGTAACTGCGTCACACGGACTTGGACTGCCGGGGCTTGACGACTGTCACAAACCAACCTTTGCCCCCCCTAGGCTGGCTGATACTTGCTTTCCTGGGCCGCGCGGTTTCCCTACGACTGACTGTCCCGACGGAAACCCTTGGCGGCGGCGATCACCGCAGTCCTTGCTCAGGTGGCCTCTCTTACGGCAGGTCCAGCAGGTCGGTAGTCGTCTTCCGGGTCGCCTCTCCGGATGTCCTTCGGCTACGTTTTTGTTGGTGGTACTGCGATTCTTGAAGAAACGGCTTAGCGCCTCCATCAATTCGTCGGCCAGGGGCTTGGTCTCGTTGGTTTTTACTGGTTCATCGACGTCCACTTGACGCACCCGCGCGTGCATTCTAGATGCCTGTTTTGCCGTCTTGGACTCAAGTGCGTGGCTCAGTGCATCTGCCAGGGTCTTATTACGCGCGAGTCGCAGCGCCTGTTGAGTGTCCGAGTCCCGTAGCCCGTCGGTGAAAGTCTGTTTCGCTATCTGCTCCAGAAAGTCGGCCGGCGCTGTTGGGTAGGCGAGCCTTACGAGGCGTGCGATGTCCATCTCGAACTCCTGCAGGGTTTCCGCGTTCTTCTGTACCCGGGTCCGGAGCTGCATCTGATAGGCCTGCTGAAGATGGCTATCTCCATATCGGGACTCCATATGGGCGATCAGTGCAGCGTTGTCCTGGGATCCAGTCGGGATGGCCTGAAGGACGTTAAGGGCGTCGCCTCTCAGCGCTACAATGAGAGCTGTAGCATTTTCTGTGTTGTTCCAGTTATTTATGGAACAGGCTGCCTCGAACTGACGTAAGTAGGTGCTCCACGGGACCTTTCCGTCGAAGGTTGGGGGCATCACTCTGCTATGTCCCGTTTCTGATATTCCCGGTGTAACGGTGGGCGGGCGTTGGCGCAGCTCGGCAACTTCCTCTCGTAGAGCGTTGAATTCCTCTTTCACCCCCGTCAGTGGGCGTTGGCGCAGCTCGGCAACTTCCTTTTGTAAGGCGTTGAATTTCTCCTCCACCCCCATCAGCGGGCGTTGGCACAGCTCGGCAACTTCCACTTGTAAGGCGTTGAATTTCTCCTCCACCCCCATCAGCGGGCGTTGGCGCAGCTCGGCAACTTCCACTTGTAAGGCGTCGAACTTCTTTTCCACTGCTGCGACTTCCTCACGTAGGCCCTGTTCTAATTTCCTTTGGCTCTCCTCTAATTTCGTCAGCAGACACAGCAGAAATTTGGCGGTTAGGTCCTCTGCTAACTTATTTTGGCTGTCCTTCAGGTCCTCTGCTAACTTATTTTGGCTGTCCTTCAGGTCCTCTACTAACTTCTTCTGGCCATCCTCCATCTTCTTCTGGCCATCCTCCATCTTCTTCTGGCCGTCTTCCATTTTGGCAGTTAGGTCCTTGGTTAAATTCTTCTGGCCGTCTTCTATGCCATTTAACTTGTCTAGCAATTCTGCCAATTGCGCCTCCATTTTAGTTGTTTGCCTTGTAAAGGGCATGCACTCACAGGAAAATTAGAGAAAATGACCTGCTCGGGTTTTGAAACCAGGACCGTCAGGTGCTGTGCTTGAGTTCGTAATCCCGCTTCTGACACCAGTTGTTACGTGCCACCCCCTAGTGGCACCTTTGTTAACTGGATTACGGTGGGTAGGAAGCACAACACCAATTACTGCTTAAAGAAATAATTAACTTTATTGTGGCCAGAAAATTACACTAATCAGGAAATACAAGCAATTAGGAGCCTTACTCCAGTTTCCTCAAGTCTCTTCCTTGAGCGCTCTTGGCCCTTCCACTTGTCAACAGACCACAGAAGTTAATCCGTCCTAATGAGTACAGTGGCCTTGACAGAAACTACCTGCTCCTCTCCCTTACGTTCACCGACCTCAATTACTTACGATCACTTGCTGCAGGCTATTTCGCTGTCCACAAGCTGGAGAAACAATGTCACTGGATTTCGTAACTCGCACAGCACTTTGTCACCACACTTCTGTCGCACAGGATAATCGCTCACACTAGCTCGTAAAACTCAACAACAACAACTGCTAGACAGGTCGCACTTATATAGCAGGCCGGTGACTCAATAAATGCTTCTAGATCCATCCAGGGTTCACGGCTTCTCGAGGTTTCCATCGCTGGTCCAGTCACGAATATTCTGGACTACCCCTTTGTCCTAGTAGCCCTGTTGCATAAGGCACACGCAATACAGGAGGCAGGCCACAGCCCAGCCCTGGGGCAGTTGTGACTCATGCGGCGAGTGATGACACAAACTCACAGCCGTAACACCATATATCCACTTTAAATTTATTTAAGGCTGATGAAATTAAATTTTCTTGAACGTTAGGCAACGCTGTATATAACAGAGCTTATGTAATTGAAATTTGTAATGAGGGTAATAATTTAATAATGTTGAATAGGGTTAACTTGAAACGTGTTTTAAAATAAGATTTTGTGAGTGGAAGTGGAGAAAATGATTGAATTTTGTTAAGAATGGATGATGAAACTAATCGCTTATAAACGATGTAAGGAATGAAAGGAAGTGTACATTTAAAGTTTGTTAAATTTGATGATCTAGTTTAAGAGTTATAAGCATTTCTGTGTGGAATGAATGATATACTGTTACGAGACAATTCTCTGTAACAGCCAGCAAGCCGCTTGGCTCATTCAACGATATATGTGTGTCAAAGGTGATGATTCTAAATGCGCATTTGTTTTATTGTATTTCATACGCAAGGCCAAGGTCTTCCTTGCGAGGTCGATCAACTCTGTAGGTTAGTGTGTCAATAAAATCCAGGAGCTTTGTCAGACGTCAAACTTGTCAGCTGCGCGATTCTGAACTGCTACCGGTTTATTGTAAATTCAATCTATGTTTTTCATCACTTACAGAGGACCTATAAATCACAAAATTTTTATGTTTGATGTTACTAGCCCTGTGAAGGCTGAGGTGAGTTTGTGAAGGATTTCACAACGTTAAGAATGAATGAGAGATTTTTTTGTGTGAGAGATTTAATTATTGTTTGTTAGTTTAATTCCTTTTGTGAAATAAATTTATACCGTTCAGTTTTCTTGGTCGTTGACTTGTGTGTTCATTTTAAATGTTAAGAGAAGAATATTGTGGTGCTTCACTTTTAACGATGCTGATAAACCCAACGCCCTGAGATGAGTAAGTATAAGGTAGGTGATCCCCGTGTTTTTAGTGTGTTCCACAATATTCTCGTAACTGCTGTCTTATAATCCTTAAAGACTTGTCAGAGCAATTTCTATTGAAGTATTTGACCGGTGCAAGTAGATATAGGCGATCCGACGGGGGTACGGATTTTCTGACAGGCCACTTTATGGATTATCGTGTACAGTACAGACTATGTCCGATTTATTGACCCACGAATTAAAGGCAAGGCTAAACCCCAACCATTTTACATATAATTTGTTTCTATTTGTTTTTAACACTTTTACACTAGATGATTTAAGGGAAACTGCGTTTTTTTGAAGTTCTTGGATATATATATGACCGCCCTTTTATAGGCTCATTGTTGTGGTCTTGCAGTATATAAATTCCTGGGCTGTCGAGGTTGACATGTAGAATGCGAAAAATCTCCGTGCCTCAATTTGAGGTGTATCCTTTGTCGGAAACAGACTTCAACTTGCTGATACGGACATGTTCGCCGATTTTAAGGCGGTGGAGTTTAAGATCGGCAGATTTGATGGAATTAATGAGTTTATCCAGCTGTGGAATATTTTTGTCACAAGTCGTTCCTTTGTCCCAATAGTTCGGTGTTTGGTATCATTGAAACGTGACACTGGCTCAGGTATTAAGTCTACCCAGGGATAGGGTCCCCGAACCTTAAATTCCTTCAACATATTTGTTCCTAGGCTGCGACAACACTAAGCTTTAGATTGCTGTATGTGGTGTAATGTTAAATGTTTAAAGATTGGAGGAAGCTGGAGAAACCCTTGTTGAAAAATTATTTTCCCTGGTCTGTTTGCAAAAGGTTGGGTTGATGTTTGGATGTTTGAATAATACTCTTCAATGCACTGGTAACCAAAGGATCTGATTTGCGACTCATCGGTTGAACAAAGGCCATTTTGGAATAAACGTCGATGACGGTGAGCATATAGCGAGCACCATCGTTAACGCTAGCATAGGGAATCATCACCGCCAAATCTTCCTGCCAAAGCTCATCCACACCATGTTAAATAACTTTGAGTCACTAATATTTACGTCAGACAGTGTTGTGCAACTCATGAGCTATGCTCACTATGATTGGTGAAGGTTTAAACAATAATTTTGGCACTCCGAAGTTCTTGTTCAATTTCTTGGATTTCCCAATCGTGACTAGTATGACCAACCTGTCGTGAAGCATGCAAGAGCTGTAGCCGTTGGATTAGCTTACTGGGGTTTTGCCAGTAGGTAACACCAACGAAGGGTTTTAATGGTTTAAATGTAACTCCCGAAGCGTAGAGTCCACGACGAATAGTGTATGTGGTTGGAAATAGTTTTAAAATAACGGTTCTATACTTGTATTGGCATTGACTGGTTCAGATCGTTTGTATTCACATCTATAAATATGTGTAGTCATTAAGATGGATTTATATGTTTGGAGATCATTATGGATATAGTCCTCTGAAAGCGGACTACGTGAAAATAACAGCTCTAAAAGACCAGTTGTTAAATTATGGTTAATATTTTAATGATAACTACATGCTGACCGAACTTGATATCAGAATTACCAATCCGGAAACAATCTTCTTTATAGTAAACACCATAGGTAGTATCTGTTCGCAAAAGTTTGGTGCTTTTCTGTCGGTCAACACGAATGTACCCAAAAGATTTGGTTATATCCTAATCATGAAAATATTACATGAGATTAAAAAATACACTAGGATGACCAGTTTCGATCTGGTTGGATGTCTTCCGCGCTAGCAGTGTCAACTTCATTCTTTTACCAGTGACTGTCGACCAGATAAGTAGTTGCCTGTACTATACAGTACAACCATAGTTGACTTTTACAACCATATAGTCACTGCAAACAGACAAATTGCGGTTTTCTATCACCATTTTAGCATTTCTCCTAGCATCATATATACTACAACTAGCATACACTGTTAATTTGCAGTACTAATACTGCAACTAAATAATAGTATATATTGTAAATATTTTCACCTCTATTTTCAAACATAGATTTTATAGCGAATGTAATGGAACACTGAAAAAAGGCCTCAAACCCAATAGTAGTATCTGTTCTTTTTGTAAATAGATCTTTGAGGTACGGTGACACTAAAGCACAATAATTATTATTTACCAGAATACTTTTTATCTGGGCTTTATATTCGGGTGTAGGCAAGATTTCCGACAAAGTAGGCCGTTTGGAAGTTGTAGGTGATTCGGCAATCACTGATGGTTTCAGAAACTGAAGAAGTGGCGATGGTTTAGCTGGTGAAAAAGCTCATCTGCAACATCACTAGAAATATCCTGTTCCTTTTGTTCCCTTCCCATTGGGACCTCTTGCATAGCCTACGTTTCTTTTGAAACTGTTATAGGACTTGGAGACGTGGAAGATAATTTAAAAATGGCTTTTATAGGAGGAGTTAAATGTTGCTGAATAAACAAAACATTATCTGCACGCGAGTGTTCCAAATCAAGAAACTTTCGGCGAATAATTATTTTTTTGCAATATTAGTACACTCTTGGAATTGACTCCCTGCTGTTACCATGGTGTCTGTAGAAATGACATAGGATGAAATGAGGTTGCCCCTTAAATATGTAAAAAATGATCAACCCCTAAGCGATAACGTCCCTGGTTAATATCACTCTGTTTATCAATAACAAGACAGGCATCCCGTTGAGTGTTCCAACACTTGGCGCACAACAGAGTAAAGGTTTTAAAGGTGATATCGGGATTTACATGCTCATTATAATTGCGGCACATATTCCGCTCATCCTGGCGAAACCAGACAATTACGTTGCCATTATCACGAATGAGTTGTTTTGACATTTTGGAATATATTTTTCCAAGATAAAGGCAGTCGATATATTTGTGACGACCCATGGTGAAATAGGCTTCAATAATAGCTTGTCGTTCTGTAGAGACATCATCGAAAATCATAAGCGAATTAGGCCTTACTGCATCTGGTGCAATATCATTTCCTTGCATTGAAAACCTGAAACAACCCATCTTTCGGTTCGTAATTCAGACATGACCTGATCCAGGAACACATAGAGTGGTTGGTGGAGGATTTTGGAAAAATATAGATATTTTGAAAACGCAGACCATTCGCAGCCGTGATGAGTGTGAGCAAAAGATTTGTCATTCCTCATTCCAATGGTCCTTCAATGAGGCAGTGAATGGAAGACGGAAACGGTGAACCGTGACGTTGTTTGGACATTGTAGGAAAGAGATGTGAAACCATGTCCTCCGCGTGGAGTGAATCTTGCTGCTCAATAATCTGCATAGTAACTAATTGTAGAAGTTACTGTTAGGCTACTGTATACAACGAACCGAGCTCTGTGACAGAAGCAGTATTACCATGGATGTCTTTGGACTGCATTTTTGGTCAAGGTTAGATTTTGAGTAGGAATAAAAGAGCGGTTCTGACGCAGGGGCTAATGGGCTAGATGGCCGCCGCGCGCAACCAGCCCTATGTCATTCTTATGGAGGGGTCATTCAGAGCTGTCGCAGTGGCTAATGGGCAACATGGCCGCCACGGCCTGAGACCGTGGATGACGTCACAGGGAGAGTTCGGCCGTGTAGTTGCTAAATGGAATATTTATTATTATTATTATTAGGTAATTATTAATTGATCATGTGCAATCCTGACCAGCTTTATATTGTCAACAACTTGGTGTAGTGGCTAGCATTCTTTGCTGTTACTGCGAAGGCCCGGGTTCGATTCCTGACTCTGCCAAGAAATTTAATTTCTGGTCTCACGAGTGGAACGGGGTACACTCAGTCTTGAAAGGAAAAAGCGAGAAAAGGAGGCGGGTTTTAATTCATACCTCTGCATTCAGCCTAACCCAACTTCATTTAACCTCACCTAACCTAACCTAACCTCACCTAACCTAACCTAACCTAACCTAACTTCAAAGTGAGAGCAAATATGAGAGCAAATGTAAGAGCACACATAATAAACTAAGTTAGAACCTAACCTAACCTAACCTAACTTAACCTAACCTAACCTAACCAAACCTAACTTAAAAGTGCGAGCAAAAAAAATGAGAGCAAAAAGTGTGAGCAAAAAAGTGAGGGCAAATGTGAGAGCATAAATAATAAACTTAGTTATGACCTAACCACACCTAACCTAACCTAACCTAACCTAACATAACCTAACTTCAAAGTGGGAGCAAATATGGGAGCAAAAAGTAAGAGCAAAAAGTGGTAGCAAAAAGTGAGAGCAAACAGTGAGAGCAAAAATGTGGGAGAAAAAAGTGAGAGCAAAAAGGTGGGAGCAAAAAGTGGGAGCAAAAAAGCAAGAGCAAAAACGTGGGAGCAAAAAGTGGGAGCAAAAAAGTAAGAGCAAATGGGAGAGCAAAAATAATAAACTTAGTTATAACGTAACTTAACCTAACCTAACCAAACCCACAGAAACCACATTTAAATATTTTAGATTTTACATTTTAACATTTAACATTTTTACATTTTAGATTTTTGAGTTTTTCATCTTACATTTTTTAGATTTCACATTTTACATTTTTGTTCTTTTTTATAATTTAGATTTTAGTTTTTTTAGATTTTACATTTTAAATTTAAGATTTTTTGATTCTTGATTTTACATTTTACATTTTCCGAAAAGAGTAAACTACAAG
Organism: Meconema thalassinum; assembly: GCA_946902985.2. Classification (NCBI taxonomy): domain Eukaryota; kingdom Metazoa; phylum Arthropoda; class Insecta; order Orthoptera; family Tettigoniidae; genus Meconema; species Meconema thalassinum. The sequence continues at coordinate 1,519,590,763 of OX336389.2, read as the reverse complement.
GTCACATACCTAACCTCACTAAACCTAATTTTACCAAACCTAACTTAAGCTAATCCAAAGGTTAATGCACATACACAAACTATATAAGGGCACATGCAACTATTCTTATGCTAGTCTTATAGCCTACTGTACAACATGAACACTACCCCAACCATGTATTTTTTTTTTCATTTTGTTGTTTACACATTTGTTAATTTTCCATTTTAACATTTTCAGTTTTTGAAAAATGTCAGGATTAACTTTTACAATTTCATAATATGGAAACATGGAATTTGAATTTTGTTGTTTACACATTTGTCAATTTTCCAATTTTCCATTTTCAGTTTTATTAATGTCAGTTTTAAGTTTTTCAATTTCATAATAAGGAAACAAGGATTTTGCATTTTGTTGTTTACACATTTATCAATTACACAATTTCCCATTTACAGTTTTTAAAATGTCAGTTTAAAGTTTCTTCTATTTTATCAATATGGAAACATGGATTTTCCAATTTGTGTTTTACATGTTTATTTTGCATTAGGAGTGGAGATAGGTGGATAATAATTAAAAATGTACTAGCAGTGTCCATACAATATTTTTTATTTTAAATACATGTACACTATTTACACATAATACATTTTTATGTATATTCTATTTTATTATAAATTGTACAGTTGTTTTATTTTGTTTTCTATTTTAACTCTTTTTGATTATGAATACCATTTTTCTATTTTTGTGTTTTTCTATTTTTGCAGTCCTATTGTTTTAATTTTTTTAAATTGATTTGTTTTATGTATTTGCTAGACTCATGCAGAGGACTTTGAAATTCAAAACTTAACTTTTTAAGCATGGTCAATGATTGAGTAATGACCATAGGCATATGTGCCTATACCATTAGCATCAATCACTCTTTTATCATCACCAGGACACAAAGCAATTTTCTTTAGTCTTATAGATGATATGTCATGTTGTTTAGAAGCGATAATGTTCATGGGTATTCTTTTTACATTGTTTTTCATGACACAATCCTCATAATCTTGAAAGCTAATACAATTTTTGACAACACCTCTGCTAATACCTTTAATCTTTTTGATTTCTTTACCATTTATGTCTAAAGCATACATTTTAGCTCTAAGTCCAACAAGTGCTTTTATAATTTGTCCACACGCCTCGTCTTTTAAATTTCCCCAACGTTTTCTTGTTTGATGTAGAGTAACATATGTGATTAGTAGGATAATCTGATGTGTCCAGGTGTTCTAGGAAATCCAACTTGTCTTGATATACATCTGGAGTGTTAACCAAATAAATGAACGAGTCAGTATCCATATACATGAGTTTATGATTGCCCATGCCATAATAGGGTAGCAGGACATCATAGTGGTGGGAATACATGAGAGTTTTAGAAATATCCAGTATACACATTCCAATATATATAGGCTTATTTAATACAATGTTAAGTTTAGCCATGTGGAAAGCAGCTAGGTTAGGACCATAAATTGTTCTGTCAATAAATGTCGGCTTTGCTATTAGCTTTTCTGCCTTTTTGCTGTCAGTCACAAGACGTATTGCCCCCGTAAATTGAATTATATTGAGACCACGATGGCTGTATTGGCATATATGAATAAAGTTATGGCTGTCATAGTTGTGACGTGTATATTCATGACGTAGGCACGGATGACGCAGACTTTATGCAAGTAGGCTGGTTGAGCTGAGATTCTTGGTGACGTCATGATTTTGTTCGAGAAAGATCTGAGATTTACGACGCAGTCGCAGGGAAACGGGAATTGTGCTAAGGAAGAAGTTACGCCATTGGAGGAAAGGCTCGAACCAATGAATGATAGTTTGGAGGGAGACGGAGATTACTGAAACTACCATATTTAATTATTTTTGGAATGCAGAATAGTGGAAATCTATTTTCAGTTATGGCATTGATTTGGAATTTTGAAGAAATTAATTTTGAGTTTTTGAAATTTGAAAATCCGTCAAGTATAGCCAAAGTTAGAACTTCTAGCAATGACGGAGGAACAAGCTATGGAAGGGATGGATACGCCCCTTAAGAAGTTGATAAAAGGTCTTGCACAGCAGAGAGAAGCTCTCATATCTCATTTTCTCGTGTCTCATAGTCGTTTTTCTGATTATAATATTGTCAGACTTCGAGTGATTCAGTGAAGCAAGTCGTTTTTATCGCGTGTGGTAAAGCCCACCGCATCGAACGAGCACGGAGCGTGCAGCAGTTCCATTTTACAGTTAATGAAACTAGGCGAAGTTGGAACGCACACATAATCGAGTCTACAAGATAATCTATCAAGAGTTAGATACTGCCTGTATGCTAATTCAATTGTGCATTATAATATTGAGGTGTGTAGGAAAGTTGAACATTTTCACGATTATAATTTGGAAGATATTCACGTTTTAAGACTGCAGACAAAAGTGATTTTCTCGCCACCTGAGAAGCACTTTTATAATATCACATTCTACGCTACGGCTGACACGTGTATTGCAACCGTAATACTACATATTGCATTTGTTGATACAACGCTACGTTCTACTATGGAACAATATAATCTGGCAGTACTTTCGACTATTATTATAACGGAAGTGGAGATGGAAGACTAAATCTTTAATGCAATTGGGACATATATCAATGGAGTGAAATAGCAGCATGGAACTTCGCTAATCGTCTTTCTACAAAAGCGAGCATGTAGTGAACATCCAACTACACTCATGCATCGTGATCCAACGCTGAATTATATCAAATGGCAGTGGAAATACCTTCATACTCTACAATTATGAACATTACTGCGGAAATAATTGCAATAAACTTCATGGCGAATTTCTACCAGAACTTCAGGGAACTATCAAGAGAGGCCAGGGTGAACCCGGCTCACAAAGAAGAGTTTTGCCAGAAGGATGTCTATCGTCTACACGGAGCAGTGCAATTTCCGGAGGAGGAAGCAGTTCTATTCTCCGAGGGCGCTGGTTCCAGGTTCGAGGTCGGAGCACATCTTTACGTTGGTGAAATGGAACCATCAGCAGTCTTCTTTGGAAGATTTTCCTCTAGAACTTCAATCAACAGATAAGGTAGTCGTGAACGTTTCTTGTTTTATTTGAGCCATTTAGCGATATCTGAGCAACCATTTTTCCCATATTTTCTGTCCCATATATTATGCCCCATATTCTTGCTTGATATTTCTGTACTCAGTACACTTTGATGATTTATGCCTTTTTCTACAATTTATTGAGACATTGTTATGTCAGTGGCATAGTTAAATAATTTTGGATCAGTTGAGACTGATATTATATTCTTTCAGTAATTTGCATATTTTTGTAGTCACGATTTGACTGTAAAGTTAACGATTTCCTATGGCAAATTTGAATTCAGACAGCGTGTCATTTTATTAAAGTAATTCTATTCTGTAAATTACTTTGACCAATTTTCTGTCATCCTCAAGAAAGAAGAATAATTAAAAGATTTTAGAGCGTTAAAATCTATTACTGTATCGACGATCTTGGAAATACTAGTCGTTTTATGAACATGTTTGCAACATAGACATTTATCGTCAGTTCTGAAATACCATTGCATTATAGACAATTTTATGAAATATGAACTTTGAGTACGATTTATTGAGTACACTATAGTAATGAACATTTGATAGGAGTTTTTTCTCAATTCTAGATTGGAACAATAATGTTTGCATTCCACAATCTAATTGTATTCTATTCGATTATTTATGCAGTTTAGATGAACTTTGATTGAAGATAGTATTTTTATACTGCGATACTTTGATGATATTAATCTCAATTTTGATAGACCAGGGAGGCGTGTCTAATCGTATTTGCTATTAAATTTATTTGTGATTGGCAAATTTTTACTTCATATCGATTCATGAATGAAACCCACGAAGGTTAAATATAATAACAGTTTTTGATACAATTAATGAATATAAGAATTTGTAAAGTGGAACTATGGATGTATAATCGTTAGTTCAGTGGACGTGTAAAAGTCACTGATGAATAATGCCCTTGAATAAGTGAAGGAGGTTCCCACAGGAATATTAATGAAGTTAATGAATTTATAAGTGGAGGTTTTTGTATGGATTGTGGAAGATTTTTATGCCATATATATTGAGATATATGATGAATTCTGGGCCTATTTTGTGCAATTTTGTGCGTATTGAGCGAGGTATTTTTCCGCTGAATGTATTGTCCAGGTCATTTGAAAATTAATCATGTGAAGTTACTGTTAAAATTAACAAGAGTGTTTAAATAATTTGAGATAACGATTTTGAATGGAGGTTACCGTCACAAATAATAATAATAATTATTAAACCTTATTAAACCTGAATCTAAAATTTAAATATAACTAACCTTCATTGGTCGATTATATTACCACGATTTAAGTAATTATCAACCGGATAAACGTGTGGTTTAATGTATTTCTAATACTAACAATATAAATATTGTAAATAATTATGTAAATATCTTTAATAATAATTTGAAACGAAAGGTATTAATAGAGGCGTGTATAAATTTTTCAATTGTCGTTTGACAATGTTATAAACAATTTAAATTGTTATAAATAATTAAAGAACATTTTGTTATAAACATTAAGCATTTTTGTTATACTCTAAACAACGCTAGCTAACAATTGGAATTTACCATTAAACAAGATTTGGGATTATTAGAGTAATCCATTAATATTTGATTGGAGCATTTAAAAAATTTGCGTGATAATATTTGAGTTGAGATGTGGACATTTAAAGTGTTTTGAAAAGAAGCTAGGCTCTGATGTAACTAGCATATGCTAACGTTGGCTGGACAGGTGGGTCCATTTGACGATGCAAGCATGCGACATGGTGCAGCTGGCCAGACAACTGTATGAGAGAGGCCAAGGTCACCTACATAGCAGCCTTGCGGTTATAAATAAAGTGTGATGTTTATTAAAAGGAAAACAATTGCTATATGTCTCGTCCCAACTCCCTTACCCATTCCAAGTGCATTCTTATTATTACGTTCTTTGGAGCTAGAAAGCTGAAATTTTGTATGTGAAGTCTACAAGTCCTACAGGAGGACATATTTACATTGACAATGGCTTCTGATCGCCACGTATATTTTGTTGTTATATTTTTGTTAAATTATTCCTTTATGTGAAATAAATTATTGTAGAGTTTAAAGTTTCTTGTTTCCGTCTTGGTTCATTTTAAATATCGTGGTGGAGGTTATTGTTAGGGCATACTTTTAAGTGATCCAGTTGGCAACCCAGACCCGAGATTAATTTGAAAAGGTAAGTAAAAGGTAAGTATGAACCCCCGTATATTTTGGTATGTTCCACAATAATTTCTTGTTAACTACTGTGCTCTAATCTCGGTAGTATCTGTCAGTGCCATTTTCATTGATGTAGCTGTGCCGGTGCGATTGATTATTGGCAATCCGATTGAGGGGGCGGATATCTGACAGCCTACTATCCGGATTATCGGGGACAGTAGGATTGGCGCCGCAATTCGGTGGGGGTCGATTGACAAAACTGGATTACCAGGTTGAACGCCAGTAGAATTGGCACAATCGAAGTTCGGAGTGCTTGAATAACATTGGATTACCAAGTTATTGCAGTAGAATTGGCACCGCAATTTCGTGGAGTGTTCGAATAACATTGGATTACCAAGTTATCGATGTCAATGGGATTGTGAAGACTCAAATAAAGAGGTTGATTCTTTGTTAGATGTCTTGGCCAATTGTAGAATTTGAGAGTGTGATTATATAGGGATTAAATGTTGTGTTGTATTAGGAAAATTACACCCAGAAAAGATCAGATCTTATACAACTTGAGAGAGGTTAAATAGGCTGGAAACTTAGAAAAATCGCCTATGACCTGGAGTCTTATTTTATTTGAACGGCTTATGACATGTTTAGTCATATTAAAGATAAAATTAAATTATTTGGATTGTAAATGTAAATTATTTGTGTTAGGATATTTTAAAATGAACCAAAGAAATTTGAACATGTGCTTGAGTTTATTTCAACATGAAGTGTCTACGAAGGTTAATTATAAGGTAATTATAAGTTAGATTCAAGACAGAAAATTGCTCAAACTTATATATGGTGAAAGATGTTGCTCAGATGTTGTTATCTTGCTCTGTTTGATGTATGTCCCTAAAGCAGTCTATTATTGAAATATTATTGAAATGGCAGATGAGAGTATTAGGAAGATGTTGGAGGAGATGGAAGCTAGGAATGCTAGTCGAATGAAGCAGATGATGGAGGAGAATGCTAGTAATTTGTCTATTAGGCTGCATGAAAGTTTGAAAGTTCTTCAGACCAGTTCTGCAAACTTAGAAAATAATGTGTCGCGTTTACAGACCAGTACCCAGGGAATCGAGAATGCTGTAACTGACATGCGCACAGACGTGTCCAATGTCCATAAAGATTTATCCAATGTCCATAAAGATGTCTCAGAGGTTAAAGTAGATTTATCCAATGTGCATAAAGATGTCTCAGATGTTAAAGTAGATGTTTCTAAGGTACAGAAAGACCTTACTATGTTGAATCTTGATGTTGCTAATGTCCGGGGTGATATTTCTTGTGCTAGGGCAGAAGTAATCGTTGTTAGGAATGATGTTGCTACTGTACAAGACAAGGTTGAAGAAGTTCAAAGAGAGATTAAAAATGTTCGAACCGATGTGTCAAACGTTCAAGTAGACAAATAATATTCATTCTGATGTAAATGAGATGCAAAGCGATATCAATAAGATACAAGTAGAAGTTAATACAGTTTTTGTAGACATTGCTAAATTTCAAACTGATGTTAATAAAGTAAGAGAAGAAATTGAAACTTCAAAAACGCTTTGTACTCGTAACATTAGTGCTTTAACAACTAGGTTGGTTGACGAGTCTGTTAGGACAACAGCTTCTTTAGCTGGATTAAAATATGATGTAGAGGTCATGAGAACCCAAGTCTTAGATCATAATCGTTTACTTAAGGAAGACATTGAAGTAGATATTGCGGAAATGTTAACTGCAAATGTAACGGTTTGGAAAGATGAATGGAACAGGTCAAGTGGGGAACATGTCGATCAGATTCAGGAACGAATTGAACGAAAACTTGCCAGTTCACAAGTAGATATAAATAATGAAGTAGTTCAAATTAGAAAGGATTTGAGTATAAGGATGGATTCGCTATCCTAAAAGCAGGAAGAGGATAGAACTCAAATAGGTCAGGACGTGCAAGCGTTAAAGGAACAAATTCATAAGGTTGTCTCTGATGTCAATGAAACTACAAGCAAACTTCAGAATTTGAAACTAGGAGAAGCTAGCATGATGGAAACCTATAAAGAAGAGTTGATTAGGAAAGTCATCACGGAAATCACAGATAAGGATCCAGAAGGCTTGACTTGTGAAGATGATAGGAATTACGCCAGAAGATGTAACCTCGCTAATGAAGAGAGAGATATTAGTCCTGAGGAACGTATATTCAGATTTCGGGAAGAAGAAGAGGATAGGAATATTGAACCTGAATGGAGATATCGTGATAGTGGGAAGAATTACATGGATTCCTATCCAAGAAATGTGACAGTCATTCGAAACTTTGAGGACAAACCTCAAAAATTTAGTAATACTGATAGTCTAACACCGATAGAATATATCAGGAACCTTAAAGACTATTTTATTGAAGCCCATATTCCTAGAGAAAGAGAGATGAGAATCGTAGAAAGATTTCTAGCTGGAGGACCCCTTGAATGGTTCAGAGCATTTCGGTACACTTTTAGTAATTTTGATGAATTTGCAGAGGCACTGATAAAACGATTCTGGTCAATAGAAGCACAGAATTCATTAAGAGCTGAGGTATACTCGAGGAAGTATTCAGGTACTCTTCCAACACGGTACGCTGATTTCTTCACGAGCCAGTTATCGCGCTTGAGATTCTTGCAACCCCCATTGTCGACAGAGCAGTTGATAGATGCTATCTCTCGTATGCTGCCTGTGGAGGTAAGAAGACTTATCATATCGTCAAATATCAGGGATTTGACCAGTATGGACGAATTATTGAGAAGGCTTGATTACACGAGTCCAATGCCAAATGTGGTTCAAAAAGGTCAGAGACACGAATTCAAAGACATTAATACAGTCTACATGGATCAAGTTCAGCAAACCGATAAGCCTGCTGATGATGAGAAAACTGAAAATGTAGGTCCTCACAGGAACAATTATTTTCGAAACAACAGATCACAAGGTTACCGTCCATATCAGCAAAGACGAGGCTGGAACAACAATAGAGGGAATTATAATAACGGAAGAGATAGATACTACAATAACCAGCACTACAATAGGAACTACAACAGAAATAACCAGTACCAGAATCGGAATCAGAATTCTCAAGGTCAGGTTATGACACCCGACAAGTATCAAGAGAGAGAGAAAGAAAGTCAGCAGTATTTGAAGGAATTACGAGAGAAGGAAGCTGAAAACCAGAAGAAAAGACAGGATGTAGTGATCGATCCTGGTCCTTCTACAAGCCAGCAGGGGAACTTTGAGATTGGTAACACAAAAAAACGCCGATTTCTCAACGACAGTGAGAAACTATGAATACATTGCCACACCACACCTAATTACCATTAATGAAATTTACGAAGTAACTGATGAGGATTTATTAGAAGAGAGGGGAATCGTCAAAGAGGAAAGACCATGTGCCTTACCTATTATTTCTGTACTGATAGATGGCCAACAGTACAAAGCTCTTATGGATACCGGCGCAATTATTTCTATCATTTCTGATGAATGCTATCAAAGTCTATTAAAAGGAGAAAACATGACAGTTTTACCAGTTTCTACCGTCAAAGTGAGAGGAATTTTCCAAGACGAGGCAGTGAAATGCAAGATCCAAGTGTTGTTGAACTTTGAAATTAATGGAAGGAATTATGAACAGATCTTTATTGTGGTGAACAAGATCCATTTCGATATTGTGCTAGGAATCGATTTTATATCGAAAGTTGGAGCCATTATTGATATGAAGAATAGGATCATTAGCTTTAATGATGGGTACATGATCACAGAAGAGATCGAAGAACAGGACGGGAAAAACAGTCTGGAGATAGACCTTAGGGAAGAGATTTTAAATACCATTATCGATGAAGTGGAGAATCTAACAGAAATACCCAGTAGAAAAACTGAAGGATTTGAAGAAATTCAGGGGGAATTTGAGGATTTGATAAAGGAATTCCAAGATATTTTTGATGAAAAGCCTGGATTGATTAAAGACTATAAGTATAAGATAAGGCTGACCGATGAAACCCCTTACCAAAAGAGAATATACCCCATACCTGAGAAATACTATCAAGAAGTACGAGGGTTGATCAGAAAAATAGAGGTAGACGGGATTATAAAAAACAGGCGTCGTCTTACATAAACCCCATCACTGTAGTCAAGAAAAGTAATGGTCAGATACGTCTTTGTCTCGATGCTCGGACCATCAACTTAAAGATTCTTCCAGAAAATGACCGACCACCTAAGATTAGAGATCTGCTTAGAAAGTTCAAAGGGAGAGCATGTTTCAGTGTTCTTGACTTGACATCTTCGTTTTACCAAGTTCAACTGGAAGAAGAAAGTATGCAGTACACTGGATTCTTATTTGACCAGACGTCATGGGTCTTCGTGAGAATGCCTTTTGGAATGGTCAACAGTGGACCAGCACTTATTAGAGCACTTGATAGCAAGCTCACTGACGAAGTAAAGGAAAATGTAATCTGCTACATTGACGATTTAATTGTATCTTCACCCAACGCCGCAGAACATTTAGTGCATTTGAGAAAGTTGTTTGAAAATTTAAGGGAGGCCAATATTAAGGTCAATTTTGGAAAATGTCAATTCTTGAAGAAGGAGATCAACTACTTGGGGCATACTATTGTGAAGGATGGATATCATCCAAACATGCAGAAAGTAGATGCGATCACAAGATTCGCAAAGCCAACTAAGGTGAAACAAGTCAGAGAATTTGTAGGCGCATGCCAATTCATCAGCAGCCACTGTCCGAGATACTCTGAAATTATGGCTCCTCTGTATGACTTACTCAAGAAGAATAATAGATGGAAATGGAGTACCGCAGCAGACGAGGCTTTTGAGAAAGCAAAGGAGATGCTCAGAAACAACGTTAAACTGGAGTACCCAGACTTTGAGAAGGTGTTTTTTATTGAGTCTGATGCATCAAGAATAGGCATTAGTGCAGTCTTATACCAAAGAGACGAGGCAGGCAACAAGCACTACATTGCGTTCACTAGTTGGAAATTAAAGAGACACGAGGAAAACTACTTTACGACAGAACTAGAAGCGTTAGCTTTTGTAACAGCTTTGCAAGCGTGGAAAAAAATGTTGCTGGGACACAAGGTTATCATTATTACAGATCACAAAGCACTTCAGTTTATGCTGCAAACTGACATGTCTAGTGATAGATTGACACGTTGGGCTTTGTTCACCCAACAGTTTAACGCCACTATCGTCCATCAGCCTGGGAAAGACAACTTACTTGCTGATGCTTTATCACGTAACCCTATCAAAAATGTGCAGATACACCATGTACAATTGGAGCAGCAAGATCAAGAAACCGTTAGGAGGTTAGCCCGAATCGGTGTGTCACAGAAGAGACACGCTCCAATCAGGAAAATGTACAGGTTCCTTAAGGGTTACATGGACAATACTGATGTTGACTATGCAGCTACACAGAGAGATTCACGACACTTTGTCTTGAGTGGAGACGTCGTATGTAAGTATGCTGACTCTGCGCATACAAAGCTCCGAATAGTCGTGCCACCTAAACTTGTTGTCAATTTAGTGTGGGTAGCTCATCACGCAACTGGACATGCCGGTCTAGATAAAACTGTTGATACTCTTAAAGAGAGGTTTATTTGGACTAACATGCGTTCCAGCATTGCTAATGTCATTCGGTCATGTGATAAATGTTAAAAAGGAAAGTATGCTTCCGCTCTATTAAAAGGAAAACCTAAGGCTATGATTCCCTCTAAACCAAACGAACTCATGGCGACGGACTTATTTGGTCCCTCTCCGAAGGTAACCAGGGTAATCAGTTCCTGTTGGTTACCGTGGATGTCTTCTCGAAATTTGTAACAATGAGTCCCATGCAAAAAGCTAACACGAGGAACGTTGTAAGCAGAATGGAACATGCTGTATTTCCAAAAGCTGGTAAACCAGAGTATCTACTATTAGATCATGGAGCTCAGTTTACATCCTTAGAATTTACTGCAGATATGGAAAGGCTTGGTATTAAGCACATATTTACAAGCGTGCGCTATCCGGAATCGAATTCTTCAGAAAGATATATGGCTGAATTTTCGAAATTTTGTCGAATTTTCTGTCCGAATGATCATTCTGGTTGGGTGAGATTTGTACCCCTTATTGAGGAGTGTCTAAATTCTACAGTGCAGGAGAGCACAGGAGAAGTGCCAATGAGACTTCATCTAGGAAGAAACCCAGAAAGGCCGTGGGACAATCTTTTTAACCACGTTCCTAGAGATCCCGACCAAGGAAGGCGACAGAGAATTGACAGAGCGAAAGAACAACTCCAGAAAACAGCTCAAAAACGACTGAAAAGAGTAGCTGGAAAACGTTTTGGTGCTCCCTTAGAAATTGGAAATCTGGTATTACTACGCAGACATGTCAAGGCTGATGTGAGTAAGAAAATCTATCCCAAGTTTGGAATAGTGTTTATGGGTCCGTTCAGAATTAGGAATGCTTATGGAAACAACTGTTATGAACTCTACGATGATGAGAATAATGTCGTATATGGCAAGTTCAATGCTCGAAACTTGAGGAAATATTATCCAAGAGTAAGCCAATAATAATTCAATTTCGTGTTCAAGTGAATTCTGATATTTATAACACAGAGTTTAAAAACAATTTGCAACTGTTTTTAAAACGTGGTGAAGGGAGAATGCCCCCGTAAATTGAATTATATTGAGACCACGATGGCTGTATTGGCATATATGAATAAAGTTATGGCTGTCATAGTTGTGACGTGTATATTCATGACGTAGGCACGGATGACGCAGACTTTATGCAAGTAGGCTGGTTGAGCTGAAATTCTTGGTGACGTCATGATTTTGTTCGAGAAAGATCTGAGATTTACGACGCAGTCGCAGGGAAACGAGGAATTGTGCTAAGGAAGAAGTTACGCTATTGGAGGAAAGGCTCGAACCAATGAATGATAGTTTGGAGGGAGACGGAGATTACTGAAACTACCATATTTAATTATTTTTGGAATGCAGAATAGTGGAAATCTATTTTCAGTTATGGCATTGATTTGGAATTTTGAAGAAATTAATTTTGAGTTTTTGAAATTTGAAAATCCGTCAAGTATAGCCAAAGTTAGAACTTCTAGCAATGACGGAGGAACAAGCTATGGAAGGGATGGATACGCCCCTTAAGAAGTTGATAAAAGGTCTTGCACAGCAGAGAGAAGCTCTCATATCTCATTTTCTCGTGTCTCATAGTCGTTTTTCTGATTATAATATTGTCAGACTTCGAGTGATTCAGTGAAGCAAGTCGTTTTTATCGCGTGTGGTAGAGCTCACCGCATCGAACGAGCACGGAGCGTGCAGCAGTTCCATTTTACAGTTAATGAAACTAGGCGAAGTTGGAACGCACACATAATCGAGTCTACAAGATAATCTATCAAGAGTTAGATACTGCCTGTATGCTAATTCAATTGTGCATTATAATATTGAGGTGTGTAGGAAAGTTGAACATTTTCACGATTATAATTTGGAAGATATTCACGTTTTAAGACTGCAGACAAAAGTGATTTTCTCGCCACCTGAGAAGCACTTTTATAATATCACATTCTACGCTACGGCTGACACGTGTATTGCAACCGTGATACTACATATTGCATTTGTTGATACAACGCTACGTTCTACTATGGAACAATATAATCTGGCAGTACTTTCGACTATTATTATAACGGAAGTGGAGATGGAAGACTAAATCTTTAATGCAATTGGGACATATATCAATGGAGTGAAATAGCAGCATGGAACTTCGCTAATCGTCTTTCTACAAAAGCGAGCATGTAGTGAACATCCAACTACACTCATGCATCGTGATCCAACGCTGAATTATATCAAATGGCAGTGGAAATACCTTCATACTCTACAATTATGAACATTTCTGCGGAAATAATTGCAATAAACTTCATGGCGAATTTCTACCAGAATTTCAGGGAACTATCAAGAGAGGCCAGGGTGGACCCGGCTCACAAAGAAGAGTTTTGCCAGAAGGATGTCTATCGTCTACACGGAGCAGTGCAATTTCCGGAGGAGGAAGCAGTTCTATTCTCCGAGGGCGCTGGTTCCATGTTCGAGGTCGGAGCACATCTTTACGTTGGTGAAATGGAACCATCAGCAGTCTTCTTTGGAAGATTTTCCTCTAGAACTTCAATCAACAGATAAGGTAGTCGTGAACGTTTCTTGTTTTATTTGAGCCATTTAGCGATATCTGAGCAACCATTTTTCCCTTATTTTCTGTCCCATATATTATGCCCCATATTCTTGCTTGATATTTCTGTACTCAGTACACTTTGATGATTTATGCCTTTTTCTACGATTTATTGAGACATTGTTATGTCAGTGGCATAGTTAAATAATTTTGGATCAGTTGAGACTGATATTATATTCTTTCAGTAATTTGCATATTTTTGTAGTCACGATTTGACTGTCAATTTAACGATTTCCTATGGCAAATTTGAATTCAGACAGCGTGTCATTTTATTAAAGTAATTCTATTCAGTAAATTACTTTGACCAATTTTCTGTCATCCTCAAGAAAGAAGATTAATTAAAAGATTTTAGAGCGTTAAAATCTATTACTGTATCGACGATCTTGGAAATACTAGTCGTTTTATGAACATGATTGCAACATAGACATTTATCGTCAGTTCTGAAATACCATTGCATTATAGACAATTTTATGAAATATGAACTTTGAGTACGATTTATTGAGTACACTATAGTAATGAACATTTGATAGGAGTTTTTTCTCAATTCTAGATTGGAACAATAATGTTTGCATTCCACAATCTAATTGTATTCTATTCGATTATTTATGCAGTTTAGATGAACTTTGATTGAAGATAGTATTTTTATACTGCGATACTTTGATGATATTAATCTCAATTTTGATAGACCAGGGAGGCGTGTCTAATCGTATTTGCTATTAAATTTATTTGTGATTGGCAAATTTTTACTTCATATCGATTCATGAATGAAACCCACGAAGGTTAAATATAATAACAGTTTTTGATACAATTAATGAATATAAGAATTTGTAAAGTGGAACTATGGATGTATAATCGTTAGTTCAGTGGACGTGTAAAAGTCACTGATGAATAATGCCCTTGAATAAGTGAAGGAGGTTCCCACAGGAATATTAATGAAGTTAATGAATTTATAAGTGGAGGTTTTTGTATGGATTGTGGAAGATTTTTATGCCATATATATTGAGATATATGATGAATTCTGGGCCTATTTTGTGCAATTTTGTGCGTATTGAGCGAGGTATTTTTCCGCTGAATGTATTGTCCAGGTCCTTTGAAAATTATTCATGTGAAGTTACTGTTAAAATTAACAAGAGTGTTTAAATAATTTGAGATAACGATTTTGAATGGAGGTTACCGTCACAAATAATAATAATAATTATTAAACCTTATTAAACCTGAATCTAAAATTTAAATATAACTAACCTTCATTGGTCGATTACATTACCACGATTTAAGTAATTATCAACCGGATAAACGTGTGGTTTAATGTATTTCTAATACTAACAATATAAATATTGTAAATAATTATGTAAATATCTTTAATAATAATTTGAAACGAAAGGGATTAATAGAGGCGTGTATACATTTTTCAATTGTCGTTTGACAATGTTATAAACAATTTAAATTGTTATAAATAATTAAAGAACATTTTGTTATAAACATTAAGCATTTTTGTTATACTCTAAACAACGCTAGTTAAACAATTGGAATTTACCATTAAACAAGATTTGGGATTATTAGAGTAATCCATTAATATTTGATTGGAGCATTTAAAAAATTTGCGTGATAATATTTGAGTTGAGATGTGGACATTTAAAGTGTTTTGAAAAGGAGCTAGGCTCTGATGTAACTAGCGTATGCTAACGTTGGCTGGACAGGTGGGTCCATTTGACGATGCAAGCATGCGACATGGTGCAGCTGGCCAGACAACTGTATGAGAGAGGCCAAGGTCACCTAAATAGCAGCCTTGCGGTTATAAATAAAGTGTGATGTTTATTAAAAGGAAAACAATTGCTATATGTCTCGTCCCAACTCCCTTACCCATTCCAAGTGCATTCTTATTATTACGTTCTTTGGAGCTAGAAAGCTGAAATTTTGTATGTGAAGTCTACAAGTCCTACAGGAGGACATAGTTACATTGACAATGGCTTCTGATCGCCACGTATATTTTGTTGTTATATTTTTGTTAAATTATTCCTTTATGTGAAATAAATTATTGTACAGTTTAAAGTTTCTTGTTTCCGTCTTGGTTCATTTTAAATATCGTGGTGGAGGTTATTGTGAGGGCATAATTTTAAGTGATCCAGTTGGCAACCCAGACCCGAGATTAATTTGAAAAGGTAAGTAAAAGGTAAGTATGAACCCCCGTATATTTTGGTGTGTTCCACAATAATTTCTTGTTAACTACTGTGCTCTAATCTCGGTAGTATCTGTCAGTGCCATTTTCATTGATGTAGCTGTGCCGGTGCGATTGATTATTGGCAATCCGATTGAGGGGGCGGATATCTGACAGCCTACTATCCGGATTATCGGGGACAGTAGGTCTATTCTTTTAGGGATATTTTCCATTGTTTTTCCAAAAATGGCGTTGTTGAATAATTTGTACAGATTTATCTCAAAATAATTTTTGGCTTGTTTTCGAAGGTTGTTATTTAAATCAACGTATGCCTTTTACCAAGGTCTTTGCTTAAACGTTAACACACGATGGATTTTTATCAATTTTATTCCATGATCTAAAGCCTGTTTTAATGCCATGTGGTGAACAACATATCGCCTTCGATTTCCTAGATGAAGAATTAGTTTTTTCTGAGACGAATCCTTAGGTTGTGTACACTCAGGTAGGAAGGGTAAATCGTTGTGTAGATCATGAAGGTCAGATGGGTAATCAACATCAACGTCTAGAATGTATCCCACAGGATCGTCTTCCTTTAGTTTTTCTAGATCAAAAGTATCTGGAGATACCCACTTAAATCCACCATAAGGAAGGGAGTGGCACATAGCCCACCCGTATTGGTTGTTGGCATCATCGTAGGTAATAAACTGCGATGGTTTCTCAGAATCATAGGTTTCCATGTATTTATTGTCAGCTTCGGCATATCGATGAGACACTTGGCATATGCCTCCACGTATTCCAGACTCGATTAGAAGAATCTGATCGTAATCCTGTAGCAATTCCAGTTCAATTCCTGTGTAAAGGAGCATTGCCTCGAAAATTAAACCAGGCGAAGTAAAAAATTGTGCTGTATCCACTCGGTGTGTTTCTGGTGTTTTGTTTCTAAACGTTTCAAAGTTGTCTGCAAGAAGGAGTACATCTGAAGTGAGGTAGAGATCACTATATTCCCCTGGATTTTTAATGTTGAACTGTTTCCAGATACTATGGCATGCTCATAGTCTCCTTGACTAACATTTTCTTGACTTAATTTGTTAAAGAATGCCTCTTTTGGAGGTAAACACGTTTCACTTAACTTTTCCCATGAGTCAATGTAGTCATAACAAAATACCCCTTTGCGAGTCATGAGCATTGCATTTTCTTTTCCAAAGTACTTGTCCGTTTCAGGGTATGATGTTAATTTGGAAACTAAGTTTTCCAAACTACTCGGCATTAACCGAAACGTATCCACAAATCTAAGCTTAACATTTCCTACATATTTGGTGAATGAAATATACTTTTCTTTGGAGTTAGCGATAACATCCACTCTCTCAGTAGTACATCCCCATTGCATTACAATGAAATTTGCGTCGTAGCCACTCATATTATGTAGAAACACAGGAACGGGGTTACGTGTTTTACTCCTCAAATTACAGTTATTGTGAGCACTTCCACGGTATTCCCCTGTAATATGGCAGTGGTCTCGAACATTCCAGTCCTGTTGGGTAAATGGTTTTTGACACAAATAACAGGTTTCAGAACATTGAAACTCTGCTTCTGGAGCCTGAGTTAAGGCCTTTGGAACATTTAAGCTGTAAAGGCGATCAATTTCATTAGCTATTGAGATTAAACAGTCCATAAACTTTTCTGCAGCGTCAGGCCCACGATAAATAACAGGTTGGCTTGAAAGATTTGTCTTTATGTGGTCCACAGCAGGTGAGGGTTTAACGTATATACCAAAGCTCATAGGAACATGACTCTGGTATGGCACTGTGAAACTTGCCTCAGGATTAGGTAGACATGTTTGATAGTGTAGGAGTATACTTTCAAAATCTGCATAGATAACGTATGGTGTTCTCAGCATTTTTTCAACATTTAAGAATTTGACAATGGACCTTTTAATAGGCATTTCAACCCTAACAATGTCATGCTGGACACACAAAGCTCTATGTTCTTTCAATTTTTCCATTCCTTGTTGTCCATATCGATTATCAAAGTGTGTAAAACACCGTTTACACGTATATATCTTATGATCATAGCGGGTAATCTGATGTCTTACTAGTTTATCAAAATCTTCGATGAAGACGTAGTGGTTCTGGCCGGATGATGAACTTAGCAGAAGGAGGTCGCGATGGTCTTGCAGTCTTGATCCACAACCTTCAGAGGGAACAATTTGTTGTCTTGTTCCAATCCAAATACATTAATGGATATAACGTTGGCTTTTTCAAATTTGGGAATGTCAGCTAGTAATGTAGGAAATGATATTACAGAAAAATCATACTTGTTTTCCAGGTCCTTGTATTTACTAATGCGTTGAGCATCCTTTTTAACCAGTTTTGCTAAAATGGCATACATAAAACTTTTTTCATCATTTAAATTTTCAGGATTAATGCAGGCTTTTCTTGCTTTTATAGCTGCTGGTAATGGAATATATGTGCTGCCACGCAAGGGATTGTACTTATTTATTTTCAATCGTACTCCTTCCACTGCTAACAAAGCCCAATTACTGCCTTTTAGCTAAGATTTTTCCATTTCCGTAGTTAACTTTTAAATTGTGTTTCCAAGAAACTACTCAAGTCTGTTTCCAAAAATAGTGCCTGATTTCGTGTTTTAAAAGCACGATCTGTAATTCCATTGGTAGATTTATGAATGAATCTACATTCAGCCACAAGATTAACTTTTATCGACTTGTGCATTGCTAGTTCTTTCTGCATAGCTTGTATTATTTGCTGTTTGGACTCTTTTAGGTACGAATTTAAATCCTTGCACGTATCGCAACGAATGAAACAGGATTTAAGTCGATCTTGAAAAGATGTCTCATATTCAATAAGTCCATTTTTGTCAGGGACCAATGACAGTAGGTAATGTTTTGTAGGCTCAGATTTTTGTCTTTTAGCTGCCGACACAACATTACAACATTCTTCATGACGACGTCCAATGTAGGCATTGTGGAATTTATTGCCACACGTTTTTCACTCATGAAATTCCCCACACGAAACTTCATGGCGCTTCCTATGATAGTCCCGAAGAAAAGTTTTTCCACACTCTTTGCACATATAGCTAGGAATGGGTTCTTCCATTACGAATGTTGATTTCTGCAAACAGCTGCTTACTGCGTATCACAGGACTAGAGGTTGGTCGGTGAGACGGTCTTTCACGATGTGAACACCATGAGAGGTAGTAGTCAACTGGTGATGTTCTTGTTAAGGTTCATCTAATATACCCCTAGTCTAGACCAACAGCTCTTTACAGCGTATGACAAGGCTGTAGACTGGACAGTGAGACGGTCTTTCACGATGTGAACACTGGAACAAGTAGTAGTCAGCTGATTATATACCTGCTAAGGGTACTCTAATATACAATAGTCAAGACCAACAGCTACTTACTGTGTAGTACAAGGCTGTACAATAGTTATTTTGACGATCTTTCACGATGTGGTCAATGTGAGTGGTGGTAGTCAACTGATGATATTCTTGCTAAGGGTCCTCTAATATACCCCTAGAAGGGTAACAGCTGCTCACTGCTTGTGATAAAGCTAAAGACTGGTTGTTTCAACGGTCTTTCACAATGTTAACACTGTGACAGGTGGTAGTCAACTGAAAATATTCTTATAGCCTACTCAAGGTTATCAGGTACTTACTGCATATCAAAAGGCTGTACACTCATGTGTTAGACAGTCTTTTTCTTGCTAAAGACCCTCTATATTCCCTACACAAGACTATACATGTTAGTTCTAAACACTTAGTGGTTAATTGTATAATACATTTCAATACACAGCATATACGAGCACGTTTTCACTCGGTAAAACTTTACCAAATAGTCAAATGCGACACGCAAAGTATGTTGCCGCTATCTAGCGGTGACTATGAGAACTACTTGAACGACCAGCATGCTACCTATCGATCCATTTCAACACTCGCTCACTGAACGACCAGCATGCAATCTAGCGGTCGATATCAATACTCACTCAACTATCAGCTTGCTACCTATCGGTCAATATATCAACTCACTCAACTACCAGCATGCTACATGGCTTTTTTTGTCAGTTTTTTGTTGGCTTTTTTGTTGGCTTTTGTTGGCATTTGTTGGCTTTTTTGTTGGCTTTTGTTGGCTTTTGTATTAGCTCTTTCATATTTGCTCTTGTTTGTTGGGGCTTATTTGGTCTTGGAAAATATGTCAGTCCTTTTTTATGGTTGCATATTGCTTACAGCCATGATTGTATGCAGCAACAACAACAACACACAAAATTCCTAAAAAATCCAAAGTACTTTAAGGTTTATCAATGACTCTCAACTCTTACACTAACCTCTATCCCATGCCTAGTCAAAAAATAGTGTATTTTTCTATTTTTTCAAAAACTATTTGGAAATTAGGCTATGTCATTAATCTAAAAATCCTAAAACGACATATATTAACTCCATCACCTACCACTACACCACTCTTAGTCCAAAAATAGTGTATTTTTCAAATTTTCCGAAACATATTTCCGAAAGGGTTATATTTCCAAAATTAAAAAGTTTACAAAAAAGTTTGTTTGACATAAATGAATGGCCTTTACCCCCTCTAACGCCGTACCAAGTCCCAGGTCTCTAGGACAAAAAAATAAAAATTTCCAAAATGGGCTTATATTTCCAAAATAAGAATTTTACAAAAACGTTTGTCTGTCGTAAATCAATGGTCTTTACCCCTTCTATCCCCATACCAAGTCTCAGGTCTCTATGTCAACAAAAATTTTGAAAATGGGCTATATTTCCAAAATTAGGAATTCTACAAACAAGTTTGTCTGGCGTAAATCAATGGTCTTTACCCCCTATATTCCAATACCAAGTCTCAGGTCTCTAGGTCAAAAAATTAAATTTTGAAAGAATGGTCACTATTTTGGAAACTAGGAATTCTACCAAGTTTGTTTGTTTAACATACATGAAAGTTCTCTATCCATTCTAGCTGTAAACCTAGTTCCAGGTCTGTACGATAAAAAATTTTAAAAGTTCAACTGGGAAAGTAGGCGATTTTTCATAAAACCGAACATTCTAAAAATTGTTCTGTGGGCTTAAAAGAATGGCCTCTATGTCCATTATTTTTTATAATAAAACTTTTTTATTTTTTACATTTAAAAAAAAAGTTCAATTTTGAAATTTTTATATTTTGGAAACTAAAGAGTTTGATAAAAAGTTTGTTGGACACAAATGACTGGCCCTGACCCCATCTACCACCAAATAATTTTCAAGTCGCTAGGACAAAAATAACATTAGTGGTGTAGTGGTGCTTCTGGCCCCGCCCCGAAATGTGACATCAGAGGGAGAGGGGCAAGGGTGGGGGGAGGGGGGAAGCATGCCGGCCTCTCACCGCTGGGTCCGTGGTTCAAATCCCGGTCACTCCATGTGAGATTTGTGCTGGTCAAAACGGAGGAAGACAGGTTTTTCTCCGGGTACTCCAGTTTTCCCTGTCAAAATTTCATTCCAGCAACACTCTCCATTATCATTTCATTTCATCTGTCATTCATTTAATCATTGCGCCAGAGGAGTGCGTCAGGCTTCGGCAGCCGGCACAGGTCATATCCTCGCCGCTAGATGGGGGCTTCATTCATTCCATTCCTGACCCGGTCGGAGACTGGAAGCAGGTGGTGGATTTTCATTTTTCAAACGTTTTTGTAAAATTCCTAATTTTGGAAATAAAAGCCCATTTTGAATTTTTTATTTTTGTTGTCCTAGAGACCTGGAACGTGGTACGGCGTTAGAAGGGGTAAAGGCCATTCATTTATGTCAAACAAACTTTTTTGTAAAATTTTAATTTTGGAAATATAACCGATTTTGGAAATATATTTTGGAAAATTTGAAAAGTACACTATTTTTGGACTGAGAGTGGTATAGTGGTAGGTGATAGAGTTAACATATGTCTTTTTAGGATTTTTAGATTAATGACATAGCCTACTTTCCAAATAGTTTTAGAAAAATTTGAAAAATACACTATTTTCTTGACTAGGCATGGGATAGATGTAAGTGTACGAGTTGAGAGTCATTGATAAACCTTAGAGTACTTTGGATATTTTAGGAATTTTGTGTGTTGTTGTTGTTGCTGCATACAATCAAGGCTGTAAGCATTATGCAGCCATAAAAATGACTGACATACTTTCCAAGACCAAATAAGCCCCAACAAACAAGAGCAAATATGAAAGAGCTAATACAAAAGCCAAAAAAAGCCTACAAAAAAAGCCAACAAAAAACAACAAAAACCAACAAAAAAAGCCAACAAAGAACTGAAAAAAGCAATGTAGCATGCTGGTAGTTGTGTGAGTTGTTATATTGACCGATAGGTAGCAGGCTGGTAGTTGAGTGAGTATTGATATCGACCGCTAGAATGCATACTGGTCGTTCAGTGAGCGAGTGTTGAAATGGATCGATAGGTAGCATGCTGGTCGTTCAAGTAGTTATCATAGTCACCGCTAGATAGCGGCAACATACTTTGCGTGTCGCATTTGACTATTTGGTAAAGTTTTACCGAGTGAAAACGTGCTCGTATATGCTGTGTATTGAAATGTATTATACAATTAACCACTAAGTGTTTAGAACTAACATGTATAGTCTTGTGTAGGGAATATAGAGGGTCTTTAGCAAGAAAAAGACTGTCTAACACATGAGTGTACAGCCTTTTGATATGCAGTAAGTACCTGATAACCTTGAGTAGGCTATAAGAATATTTTCAGTTGACTACTACCTGTCACAGTGTTAACATTGTGAAAGACCGTTGAAACAACCAGTCTTTAGCTTTGTCATAAGCAGAGAGCAGCTGTTACCCTTCTAGGGGTACATTAGAGGACGCTTAGCAAGAATATCATCAGTTGACTCCTACCACTCACATTGACCACATCGTGAAAGATTGTCAAAACAACTATTGTACTGCCTTGTACTACACAGTAAGTAGCTGTTGGTCTTGACTATTGTATATTAGAGAACCCTTAGCAAGTATATAATCAGTTGACTACTACTTGTTACAGTGTTCACTTCGTGAAAGAAGCCTTGTCATAAGCTGTAAAGAGCTGTTGGTCTAGACTAGGGGTATATTTGAGGACCCTTAACAAGAATATCACCAGTTGACTACTACCTTTCATGGTGTTCACATCGTGAGAGACCGTCTCACCGACCAACCTCTAGCCCTGTGATACGCAGTAAGCAGCTGTTTGCAGAAATTGACATTCGTAATGGAAGAACCCACTCCTAGCTATACGTGCAAAGAGTGTGGAAAAATTTATCTTCGGGACTATCATAGGAAGCGTCATGAAGTTTCGTGTGGGGAATTTCATGAGTGTAAAACGTGTGGCAATAAATTCAACAATGCCTACAATGGATGTCGTCATGAAGAATGTTGTAATGTTGTGTCGGCAGCTAAAAGACAAAAATCTGAGCCTACAAAACATTACCTTCTGTCATTGGTCCCTGACAAAAATGGACTTATTGAATCTGAGACATCTTTTCAAGGTCGACTTAAATCCTCTTTCATTCTTTGCGATACGTGCAAGGATTTAAATTCATACCTTAAAGAGTCCAAACAGCAAATAATACAAGCTATGCAGAAAGAACTAGCAATGCACAAGTCGATAATAGTTAATCTTGTGGCTGAATGTAGATTCACTCATACATCTACCAATGAAATTACAGATCGTGCTTTTAAAACACGAAATCAGGCCCTATTTTTGGAAACAGACTTGAGTAGTTTCATGGAAACACAATTTACAAATTTAACTACGGAAATAGAAGAATCTGAGCTAAATGGCAGTAATTGGGCTTTGTTAGCAGTGGAAAGAGTACGATTGAAAATAAATAAGTACAATCCCTTGCGTGGCAGCACATATATTCCATTACCAGCAGCTATAAAAGCCAAAAAAAGCCTGCATTAATCCTGAAAATTTGAGTGATGAAAAGTGTTTTATATATGCCATTTTAGTAAAACTGGTTAAAAAGGATGATCAACGCATTAGTAAACACAAGGACCTGGAAAACCAGTATGATTTTTCTGTAATATCATTTCCTATATTACTAGCTGACATTCCCAAATTTGAAAAAGCCAACGATATATCCATTAATGTATTTGGATTGGAACAAGACAACAAATTGTTCCCTCTGAAGGTTGTGGATCAAGAGCTGCAAGACCATCGCGACCTCCTTCTGCTAAGTTCATCATCCGGCCAGAACCACTACGTCTTTATCAAAGATTTTGATAAACTAGTAAGACATCAGATTACCCGCTATGAACATAAGATATATACGTGTAAACGGTGGTTTACACACTTTGATAATCGATATGGACAACAAGGAATGGAAAAATTGAAAGAACATAGAGCTTTGTGTGTCCAGCATGACATTGCTAGGGTTGAAATGCCTATTAAAAGCTCCATTGTCAAATTCTTAAATGTTGAAAAAATGCTGAGAATACCTTACGTTATCTATGCAGATTTTGAAAGTATACTCTTACACTATCAAACATGTCTACCTAATCCTGAGGCAAGTTTCACAGTGCCATACCAGAGTCATGTTCCTATGAGCTTGGGTATATACGTTAAACCCTCACCTGCTGTGGAACACATAAAGACAAATCTTTCAAGCCAACCTGTTATATATCGTGGGCCTGACGCTGCAGAAAAGTTCATGGACTGTTTGATCTCAATAGCTAATGAAATTGATCGCTTTTACAGATTAAATATTCCAAAGGCGTAAACTAAGGCTCAAGAAGCAGAGTTCCAATGTTCTGAAAACTGTTATTTGTGTCAAAAACCATTTACCCAGCAGGACTGCAAAGTTCGAGACCACTGCCATATTACAGGGGAATACCGTGGAAGTGCTCACAATAACTGTAATTTGACGTGTAAGACACGTAACCCCGTTCTTGTGTTTCTACATAATATGAGTGGCTACGACGCAAATTTCATTGTAAAGCAATTGGGATGTACTACTGAGAGAGTGGATGTTATCGCTAACTCCAAAGAAAAGTACATTTCCTTCACCAAATATGTAGGAAATGTTAAGCTTAGATTTGTGGATACGTTTCGGTTAATACCGAGTAGTTTGGAAAACTTAGTTTCCAACTTAACATCATACCCTGAAACAGACAAGTACTTTGGAAAAAAAATGCAATGCTCATGACTCGCAAAGGGGTATTTTATTATGACTACATTGACTCATGGGAAAAGTTAAGTGAAACGTGTTTACCTCCAAACGAGGCATTCATTAAAAAATTAGGTCAAGAAAATGTTAGTCAAGGGGACTATGAACATGCCAAAGATGTCTGGAAACAGTTCAACATTAAAACTCTAGGGGAATATAGTGACCTCTACCTAACTTCAGATGTACTCCTTCTTGCAGACAGCTTTGAAACGTTTAGAAACAAAACACTAGAAACACACCGTGTGGATGCTGCACAATTTTTAACTTCGCCTGGTTTAAGTTTCGAAGCAATGCTCCTTTACACAGGAATTGAACTGGAATTGCTACAGGATTACGATCAGATTCTTCTAATCGAGTCTGGAATACGTGGAGGCATATGCCAAGTGTCTCATCGGTATGCTGAAGCTAACAATAAATACATGGAAACCTATGATTCTGGGAAACCATTGCAGTTTAATACCTACGATGATGCCAACGACCAATACGGGTGGGCTGTGTCCACTCCCTTCCTTATGGTGGATTTCAGTGGGTTTCTCCAGATACTGTTGATCTAGAAAAACTAAAGGAAGACGATCCTGTGGGATACATTCTAGACGTTGATGTTGATTACCCATCTGACCTTCATGATCTACACAACGATTTACCTTTCCTACCAGAGTGTACACAATCTAAGGATTCGTTTCTGAAAAAACTAATTCCTCATCTTAGAAATCGAAGGCGATATGTTGTTCACTACATGGCATTAAAACAGGCTTTAGATCATGGAATAAAATTGATTAAAGACCTTGGTTAAAGGCATGCGTTGATTTTAATGACAACCTTCGAAAACAAGCCAAAAATGATTTTGAGAAAAATCTGTACAAATTATTCAACAATGCCATTTTTGGAAAAACAATGGAAAATATCCCCAAAAGAATAGACATACGTCTTGTGACTGACAGCAAAAAGGCAGAAAAGCTAATAGCAAAGCCGACATTTATTGACAGAACAATTTATGGGCCTAACCTAGCTGCTTTCCACATGGCTAAACGTAACATTGTACTCAATAAGCCTATATATATTGGAATGTGTATACTGGATATTTCTAAAACTCTCATGTATTCCCACCACTATGATGTCCTGCTACCCTATTATGGCATGGGCAATCATAAACTCATGTATATGGATACTGACTCGTTCATTTATTTGGTTAACACCCCAGATGTATATCAAGACAAGTTGGATTTCCTAGAACACCTGGACACATCAGATTATCCTACTAATCACATATGTTACTCTACATCAAACAAGAAAACGTTGGGGAAATTTAAATACGAGGCTTGTGGACAAATTATAAAAGCATTTGTTGAACTTAGAGCTAAAATGTAAGCTTTAGACATAAATGGTAAAGAAATCTAAAAGATTAAAGGTATTAGCAGAGGTGTTGTCAAAAATTGTATAAGCT
Source organism: Meconema thalassinum (assembly GCA_946902985.2). Classification (NCBI taxonomy): domain Eukaryota; kingdom Metazoa; phylum Arthropoda; class Insecta; order Orthoptera; family Tettigoniidae; genus Meconema; species Meconema thalassinum. The sequence goes on along the minus strand of OX336389.2, from coordinate 1,519,564,497 downwards.
TTCAAGATTATAAGGATTGTGTCATGAAAAACAAAGTAAAAAGAATACCCATGAACATTATCGCTTCTAAAAACATGACATATCATCTATAAGACTAAACAAAATTGCTTTGTGTCCTGGTGATGATAAAAGAGTGATTGATGCTAATGGTATAGGCACATATGCCTATGGTCATTACAAAATCATTGACCATGCTTAAAGAGTTAAGTTTTGAATATCAAAATCCTCTGCATGAGTCTTGCAAATACATAAAACAAATCATTTTAAAAAATTTAAACAATAGCACTGCAAAAATAGAAAAACACAAAAATAAAAAAGGGTATTCATAATCAAAAAGAAATAAAATAGAAAACAAAATAAAAACAACTGTACAATTTATAACAAAAAAGAATATACATAAAAATGTATTATGTGTAAATAGTGTACATGTATTTAAAATAAAAAATATTGTATGGACACTGCTTGTACATTTTTAATTACTACCCACCTATCTCCACTCCTAATGCAAAATAAACATGTAAAACACAAATTGAAAAATCCATGTTTCCATATTGATAAAATAGAAAAAACTTTAAACTGACATTTTAAAAACTGTAAATGGGAAATTGTGTAATTGATAAATGTGTAAACAACAAAATGCAAAATCCATGTTTCTATATTATGAAATTGAAAAACTTAAAACTGACATTAAAAAAAATGAAGATGAAAAATTGGAAAATTGACAAATGTGTAAACAACAAAATGCAAATTCCATGTTTCCATATTATGAAATTGTAAAAGTTAAACCTGACATTTAAAAAAATCTGAAAATGGGAAATTGGAAAATTGACAAATGCGTAAACAACAAAATGAAAAAATATATACCCGGTTGGGGTAGTGATCATGTTGTACAGTAGGCTATAAGACTAGCATAAGGATAGTTGCATGTGACCTTATATAGTTTGTGTATGTGCATTAGCCTTTGGATTAACTTAAGTTAGGTTTGGTAAAGTTAGGTTTAGTGAGGTTAGGTATGTGACCTTGTAGTTTACTCTTTTCGGAAAATGTAAAATGTAAAATCTAAAATAAAAAAATATTAAATATAAAACGTAAAATCTAAAAAAACTAAAATCTAAAATACAAAAAAATATAAAATAAAAATGTTAAATCTAAAAAATATAAAATGAAAATATCAAAAATCTAAAATGTTAAAATGTAAAATGTTAAAATGTAAAATCTAAAATATTTAAATGTGGTTTTTGTGGGTTTGGTTAGGTTAGGTTAGGTTATAACTAAGTTTATTATTTGTGCTCTCCCATTTGCTCTTACTTTTTTGCTCCCACTTCTGCTCCCGCTTTTTTGCTCTTGCTTTTTTGCTCCCACTTTTTGCTCCCACCTTTTTGCTCTCACTTTTTGCTCCAACATTTTTGCTCTCACTGTTTGCTCTCACTTTTTGCTCCCACTTTTTGCTCTTACTTTTTGCTCCCATATTTGCTCCCACTTTGAAGTTAGGTTATGTTAGGTTAGGTTAGGTGAAGTTAGGTTAGGTTAGGTTAGGTTAGTTGTGGGAAGGTCATGACTAAGTTTATTATTTATGCTCTCACATTTGCTCTCACTTTTTTGCTCACACTTTTTGCTCTCATTTTTTTTTTGCTCGCACTTTTAAGTTAGGTTTGGTTAGGTTAGGTTAGGTTAGGTTAAGTTAGGTTAGGTTAGGTTAGGTTAGGTTATAACTTAGTTTATTATGTGTGCTCTCACATTTGCTCTCACTTTGAAGTTAGGTTAGGTTAGGTTAGGTTAAATGAAGTTGGGTTAGGCTGAATGGCAGAGGTATGAATTAAAACCCGCCTTTTCTCACTTTTGCCTTACAAGCCTTAGTGTACCCCTTTCCACTCGTGAGACCAGAAATTAAATTTCTTCTCAGAGCCAGGAATCGAACCCGGGCCTTCGCAGTAACAGCTAAGAATGCTAGCCACTACACCGAGTGGTTGACAATATGAAGCTGGTCAGGATTGCACATGATCAATTAATAATTACCTAATAATAATAATAATAATAATAAATATTCCATTTAGCAACTACACGGCCGACCTCTCCCTGTGACGTCATCCACGGTCTCCGGCCGTGGCGGCCATGTTGCCCATTAGCCACTGCGCCAGCTCTGAATAACCCCTCCTTAAGAATAACATAGGGCTGGTTGCGCGCGGCTGCCATCTTGCCCATTAGCCCCTGCGCCAGAACCGCTCTTTTATTCCTACCATTTTGAAACTCATGAAAATGTTCCGTTAAGCACCACGGCCTATTGTCTCATTGTTTATGAGGAACAAGTAAACTATTATCCACTGTCAAACCAAGTGACAATTGTATAAATAAAACGCCAATCTAAGTCGAGTAGCTCAGTCATGGATAGTCTCAAAGCGAGAAGAGGTGTCACATCATGAATTTAAAATATGAGGTACAACGTTTCAAGACATTTGCTACGTGGCCTGTGACCTGCATTAACCCTCAAGCATTGGCAGCTGCTGGTTTCTATTATTTAAAAACAAGAGATGAAGTGAAATGTGTCTTTGTCCAATTACCATAGACAGGTGGGAAGAGAGTGATGAACCTCTTCAAGAGCATCAGCGCTGGTCTCCAGAGAGTCCCTACCAACGTAGAATGGATGTAGGTCATATACCATGCTATTCAAGTTACCCATATATAGTGTCCCTGAGTGAATGCAAAAGTTATGATACGTGTGGAACATATGGCATTAACGGTGCTCCGGTTGTTAGTACAGTGCATGGTGAAGAAATAAATGAATGTGGAAACTCCATGTCTTGAGAAATTATAACATCACATGTGTCACGTACGATATAAACACAAAATACTATGTTGCATGAATTGGTACCGTCCCCACCCCCAGAATGTTAAAGAAATGTAAACCCTGTTATGATTTCCATGCAATTAAAATGGTGTAGGTGTGCTGCGTGATATATCCGTCTATTTGGAACATCTGTACTTCAGTCGTGATTTCTAAGTGATATTTGTGACTTGTTTTTATATGCTGGCCTTGTGTTCGTATTGTCTAAGGTATCTGATATCTTTATTTGTTGCTATCAGGGTTATATTTACGAACATTTTTGTGCCCTAAGTGACGGCCATCTTGGTTTTGAAACAATCAGTCCACAGATAACACCAATTAGAAGGGCGGTTTATCATATCTGTCATAAGTTCTGTGCCCTAACTGTCATCCATTTTGTCGGTTGTAACACCATTGCCATAGAAACCACGAAACAGATAGGAACTCTATAACTACACAGAGTATACATTGATCAATTCCATCTTCTGCCCTATCTATGTCAGCTATTTGTAAACAGGGCAAAATGCTTATTTGGCATTATTATGATCATGTTAGGAAATGCCATCATGGTCCTAAACTCAATGACAGGAAATACCTGTTATTCACCTTCCCGCTGTAGAGAGGGGGCAACGTTTGGTGTATAATTACATACTCAAGCGGCTAACGAATACAGGGACCGAATATCTCCCGGTATAAGGAGATCCACTTCTAACCTATTCTAACAACCTCTTCGGAGGGTGGAAGAGTGGATGTAAGTTTGGGCACTCTCTTGTCCTAGGGGTGAGAAATTGCCCCTGAAGGCGGATGAGCTATTAGTTGGTCAACGGCATGAGAATGCAGAAAGCATTGAGAAACTACTGCATTCAAGATCCATATGGATTTCTCTAGTAACACATCATGGCTGTGTTCAAAACTAAATGTTCCGGAGTTTCAAGTCTCCCAATCGGATCTCCGGCTTCGGGAAAGTTGTCAGTGAAAGATGGTATAAAGATTAGCACGTGGAATGTGCAAACAATGGCGCAAGCTGGGAAAACCCATAATGCGATTCAAGAAATGGACAGAATGAAGATAGAAATTATGGGCGTAAGTGAAATGCGTTGGCCAGGATCAGGTTCTTGTGACATCAATGGACATGTAGTTTACTATTCAGGGACATCCAATGGATTATATCAACACGGAGTAGGAATTATAGTATCTAAATTGGTCGCAAAGTGTGTCACCAATTTTATACCTATCTCAGAGAGAGCATTGTTGCTCCAAATAAATACTGAGCCTGCGCATCTTAACATCATCCAGGTGTACGCCCCTACGACAGACTATAGTGATGAAGAAGTTGCAGAGTTTTACTCCCAAATCACAGGTGTTTTGCACCAGTTACCAAAGAAAGATGTAACAATAATTATGGGAGATTTCAATTCAAAAGTAGGACATGGATCTGAAGGCAGTATTGTAGGTCAATATGGGCTTGGTGAAAGGAATGAGAGAGGAGATCAACTTTGCGCGTCTGCAGGAGAATGGGGATTTGTAGTAACCAACACATTCTTCACATTACCACCACGACGTTTGTATACTTGGAAGTCTCCTAGGGATTCAGGTGAAAGAATTATAAGGAACCAAATTGACTATATTTTGATAAATCAAAGATATAGGAACAGCTGTGTCTCAATGAAAACATATCCCGGTGCGGACATTCATTCCGATCATATCCCTCTAGTTGGAGTTTTTAAAATCAAAATGAAAAAGATTCAAAAGAGAAGAGCCATAAAGTATAATATGCGTAAATTAATTGAACCTTCAGTAAGACAAAATGTAGAAGAGAAGCTCAATGATGAACTTGGATCCCTATCTGATGCCTTATGTACCGATGAGAAAATTAAAATATTAACTAATACCGTTGAATCTATGAAGAAAGATCACTTAGTAACAGATATCACTAAAAAGAAACCATGGATGACTGAAGAGATTCTTAAAATGATGGATAAGAGAAGGAAAGCAAAGGGTAATCCTGATGAATATAAGAACATCAACAGGGAAATCAGGAAAGAAATAAGATTAGCTAAGGAAAGGGACATCCAAGAAAAATGTAATGAAATAGAGATGTTACAATTAAAACATGACAGCTTCAATGTTCATCGAAAAGTTAAAGATGTGACAGGGAATTATAGAACTAGACAAGGAAATAGATTGGTCAATATTGAAGGAAAACTAATTGTTGGAAAAGAAGAGTTTAAAGATTCGTGGCAAAGATATATAGAACACTTGTTTTATGATACTCGACAGGAGCCACCTCGAATAAATGGTGAAACAGGACCCCAAATTCTGGTAGATGAAGTACAAACCGCGATAAAAGCCATGAAGGATGGTAAAGCCACTGGCCCTGACAATGTGAATGCTGAATTTTTAAAGCTTTTGAATGAAGATAATGTGAAATGGTTGACTAAAATATTCAACGACATTTACAATTCTGGGAACATTCCTCAGGAATGGCTTAAATCGGAATTCATCACACTACCAAAAAAACCCGGAGCTAAGTTTTGTAGTGAGTACCGAACAATCAGTCTCATGAATCACATCTTGAAGGTATTTCTGAAGATCATTCATCGCAGAATATACAAAATATGTGAAGAACAAGTTTGTTCTACACAATTTGGTTTTAGAAACGCATTTGGCACACGTGAAGCCCTATTTAGCATTCAAGTATTGTTTCAAAGGTGCCGTGATGTGAACTGCGATATATATGCCTGCTTTATTGACTATCAAAAGGCTTTCGATAGAGTAAGACATCATAAGATGATAGAAATTTTACAAATGATTGGCTTAGATGATAAAGATTTACGAATAATTGTGAACTTGTACTGGAATCAATCTGCTTATGTGAGGTTGGGTAATGAGAACACGGAAGATATAGATATTCTAAGAGATTTAAGACAAGGCTGTATATTGTCTCCATTGTTATTTAACATCTATTCGGAATATATCTTTAAAGAAGCTCTAGAGGATGTTGAGATGGGAGTGCTCTTAAATGGTGACTGGATAAATAACATTCGATATGCCGATGACACTGTGATTTTTGCGGATAGTCAAGAAAGCCTGCAACATATCATTGATAAAGTTATCCAAAAAAGCCATGAATATGGTTTAGATATAAACCCTCAGAAGACAAAATTGATGGTCATTAGTAAAAACAAAGTCTCTGCATGCAAACTAAATATAGACCAGAAACCCATTGCACAAGTGCATAAGTATATATACCTTGGCACTACCATAAATGACCTTCTGATGAGGTGAAGTCTCGAATTGGGAAAGCCCGGACAACTTTCAATAAGATGCGGAATTTGTTCAGACATCATGGGCTGACAATGACTACGAAAATCAGGCTTTTGCGTTGTTATGTGTTCTCTACTCTTTTTTACGGTGCTGAGACATGGACTCTGACAGAGTCTTTATGTAAACGGTTAGAGGCCTTTGAAATGTGGCTGTACAGAAGGATATTGCGGATACCATGGACAGACCATGTCACAAATGTTGAGGTTCTCCAAAAAATGAAAAAAACTAAGGAGGTATTAACCACCGTGAAAATCAGGAAAATCCAATACCTAGGACACATCATGAGGAATACCACCAAGTACCATCTCCTACAGTCTATTCTTCAAGGAAAAATACCAGGGAAGAGAAGTGTTGGACGAAGAAGAATATCCTGGTTAAAAAATCTCACAGCCTGGACCTCAAAAACATCTACTGAATTATTCCGAGCTGCAAGTGATAGGAACAGCACAGTCGAGATGGTAGCCAACATCCGGAACGGATAGGAACCATAAGAAGAAGAAGAATAAAATATTTACGTTGTTATTATTTCTAAACCTCAATAGTCGCTAGTGAGTATCCAGTTGGCCTAACCTAACCTAAACTAACTCCACCTAACTCCACCTTAACCTATGTGGGCGCAGTTTAACGTGTGAGGAAATATGGACGCAAAAATTGGCTCAAAAGTGTGCGCGATTTGAAATAGGCTTGATTATAGTGGGCGCGATTAAAAGTGGGCGCAATTTGAAGTGGGCGCGATTACAGTGGGTGCAATTTGAAGTGGGCACGATTGAAAGTGGAGCAGAAATATTTTAAACAAAACTAAGAAATTTATTTACAGTACATTGGGACAAAGTATTTTGTTTTATGGACGTTTAACAGACGGCAAGCAAACAAATTATTAGTAACAGATAAGTATTATTGGAAGAGGGTGGCAAGAAAATAGATTGGATAAAATTAGAGATAAGAGAATCAGATAGTGTGTGCAGGTAAAGGGAAATATACCAGATGTGGTTGAGGAAAGAAGATTACAATTGTTTTGGACATCTGAAAAGGATTCAGAATAGTATAATTCCAAATGTAATGTTACATTGGTAAGCTGAAGGTGAACGGAAACGGGATAAACCAAGAGAACAATATATGGATGGTGTAGAGAGAAGCATGGCTACCAGAAGCTTAACAGAAGAAGACGATGAAAACCAAAATTTGTGGAGGGGTAGAGTATTTTAGGGTTGAAGGAAAACTACTGTATTGTAGAATACTCCTAATAAAGAAGAAGATTTAAAGTGGGCACGATTTTACGTTGGTGCGGTTTGAAGTGAGCGCGATTTGAAGTGGGCGCGATTTGAAGTGGACGTGATTATAGTGGGCGCGATTTGAATTTGGTGCGATTTTCAATAGAATGTGATTTGAGGAAATGCAATTTGTACACATTAGTAGTCGACAGTCAGTAGACAGTGGACCTTGGTCCAGGAAAGTTTAAACATGTCACGTACACTGCCGGTGGATACCTAAGGCATTAAGATCTACGACAACAAGTTTTTATTTAAAGAGGTGGCGATTATTGATGGCACGACACATTGGTCACCTAAACAAACTCATATTGTTTTTAAGCCACCATTTCCGCTAGAGTTACAGTCTGTTTAAGATCAAAGGCAGACCCATTGGAAACAAACTTATCAAGGATTGCAATGGAACGAGGGAACCATTCCCTCTAAATACTTAGCCATGATATTGAACGCTCATCTATCCATGGCTAATATTGTATTTGTGAAAGGAAATGAAAAAAAGCGAATGGCTTTGCCCTTTTCTGCCTCCCTCGTGTGAATGTTTGGATCTCATGGATTCGGGCTGTACTTCAGTGCATACGCTTTTTCAAGAAAAATGACATTTACTGAAAATACACCGAGCCGTTTTCCATCTATGTAATCTGTTTGATTGGTTAACGAGAAATGCATGTCATGACGTCATGGACAAGATATTACTTGTTCCTACCAGCAGTGAGATTATCACTATTGAGTGATATACAGTCTAGAGAGCATCACGGCTGTGTCACAATGTTGGAATGCGAGAATAGCGCCACCGAGCAAGCAATCGGGAAATGTTTCGTGTGCGAAAAGAAACAAGACCGTTTCACAAAAAAGGAATTAAAGGCGTTATTATGTGGCTGCAAATACAGTGAAAGAAATTTGGCAGCATGTTCCGTAATCATGGACTCATGACCCTGTGTTAAGTGAATTGCAATCGTGCACCGATCAAGATCACCATAAGCACGTGTTCATTACCAAAATTTCTTCAGTACAACAGTGTCGAACATGTCAGCTTGTAACATAAAACCTTAAAAATAGACTTTGTTTCCTCATTCCACGGTTGTCATGGCGAGAAAATAGCAAAAACTTTCTCAACAGAGGGAGAATATCAAACCTATTCGCCACCGACTGAAGGAAATATTCCAGACATGTACTGGTCGTGGCGTCATTGACAAAATGATTAATATATTACCCTTTGAAAATGCACTTACCTGGCTACCAATACTGTGGTCCTGGAACAAAGCTGGATCAACGTTTGCTGCGTGTTGATGTACCTCTGGATAAAGCTTTTCGTGAACATGACATTTCTCTTTGCCATAGTCTGCTTAAATTAAGACGTGTGGCAGATAAATTGTTATTTATAAAAGCTAAACAATGTCTCATTGCCCGTGATGCCTCCGTGGCAGAGAGGTTGGCAGCGCTGATTATGATAAGTGCTATGAAAGGAAAGTTAATGATGAGTGGACATGAACATATAAAAAAAAGATTCCGGATTGTTTTTGTATTTTGTAAAGGCCCATTCGTTTTGAAATAAAAACAGTATTACCAGAGTATAATTCCTCTTTATTTAAAAATGTAGACAGAGATTTCTCTCATTTCGTATTTCTCACATTGAAATTCCCATTTCCACCTTGCATATTTTAAAAGTTCATTTCCAAGTTTTGTATTTCGTAAATTGCAGATATTGAAAAGTTCAATTATAATTTTGCAGTTAACTAATTTCCGTCTTGCATATTTGAAAAGTTCATTTTTCATTTTCCGCAAGCACGTTTCTACATTTTAGCTTACACAAATTTCTTGATATCAGTGCTTGGCTATCCAGTGGTGCAGTCTCTCTGTTTTCAGTCACGTAGTGGCACACTATACACTACAGGTAAGAGTGTCCTACAAAGGAAGCATATCTACGACCACATTTAAAGAAACCTTTAAAAATAAAATTGCTATTTAAATTTTCTTTATGCATGAATCCCCCCACCCTCCCTCAGCGTGTTGCTATGATCCAATGACTAATGTTAAGTACTCGAGTTATCTCTCTCTTGCATTCTCTCACACTCTATCGTACTCTCTTTCGGTTACATGGTCTCTCCAGCCATACATCCCCCCACATACATGTATTTAAAAACAAGCACAACCACCATATTCATTCCCAAAGAAAATTTGAATGTGTCCCCACCAAAACGTTGCAAGTGACAAATTTATCAAAAAAGAGTTTCAGAGTCAGAACGTTTCTTATACCCTTCTCCCGTCGTCTAGTGGTATATGACGGGGAAAATATTAACATTCCAGGGAATTATGAGGAGTCGAATTTGGCGGTCAGTACCAGAACGTTGCAAGTGATCAAAAAATGACGAGGCAAACGCACGTGACTCCAGTGTGTTCCGTGTTTATTCATGCAAATAAAGTCAAGACAAATCGTTTTAACTACGAAAGGAAGACGTGTTACAAGAAAACGATTGAAGAACGGAGGGAGTGCTTATTGGTCAACGGCCGGAAAACTGGTTAGTGGTAAGAAGTCTTCTAGTATGGTAAGTATCAGAACGTTGCACATCACATTTTTGTGTCTTTTTGAATTTGAAATGGCGAGTTTCTATACCTCAAAATTAATTTGCATGAATTAATTTATTACCATTTAAAATGTATGGATGCCGGAGCTTAATTATTGAAAACTAGAAATTTCCGCCAATTTACATTTACTCTCTAAATAAATGTATTATTTTTGATCCTCCTACTGCCTGTGACTGGTGAACCGTAGATAGGCGATTAGGATTAATCCTTGAATACCAGTCGCCTATACTCTTATATTCAACGAACACCAGACTAATTTTTATGAAATACCTTCAAGAAAATCATCATTTCTGTATTTCTAAAGATAATCACGGTGAAATATATTTGAAGTACAAAATTAGTCGCTATAAACCACTAACATGTCACATATTACGAGTATATTCCATTTGTACTACAAGACTTTTTCGTCCACCGCGTTGCGTAGTGGCTAGCAATCTTGGTGGTCACCGCGGTGGTCCGAGTTCGATTCCCGGCTCTGCCGAGGAATGTAATTCTGGTCTGACGGCAGGGACGAGTTACACTCAGCGTCGTGAGTGAAGAATGAGAAAAGGTGGGTTCGATTTCCACCTCAGCCATCCTGGAAGTTGTTTCCCACTTCTACTCCAGGCAAATGCGGTGATGGTTCCTAACTTGAGGCCACGGCCGCCTCTTACCCAGTCCTTACCTGAATTACAAAAACACACACCAATACAGCGATTGCAATAGCACAGGTTATCACACAAATTTCACACACACACACACACACCCAAGTACACGGGGCTACATGCCCACGATGTTGCAAAGCCCCTAGATGAAACAACAACAACATTTCAAATCAAGATTAATGAAATTAAAAATTAAAACACAAATTTGAAAGAAAAACAAAACATTAATTTGAAATCTGAAATGACACATTTACGGATTTTTATGTTTTGAGCTACATGATTCCTCACTCTCTAGAAAATTTCACTTGTCTAAGTGCAGCTGTTTTTAAATAAAACTGTATAGCTCATTAGAGTGTGGGGCATGCTTAGGACCCGGACTGTGGAGATTTAGCGGGCAGGGCTCGAACCTAGTGTAATTTCTTACTAATATTTCAATAACACTGTATTATTATTTACAATGCAGTCATTGTTGCCTATACGTTCGTCTTCGTTTCCGTCAGTCTTCGAGTCAGCAAAACCGTCACTGATAACAACACCACGAGGTTCGTAACCCCGCAAAATGTCATCGTCACTTTCGCCTCACTCATGAACATTATTTGACAACCCAGATGTCGGCACATCTTCCAACAAGCAAGCTTTTGCTCGTGTATCATACAGACTCCGTGAACGACCTTTGTCTGTCTCGCGTACGTATCTCGTAAAAGTTCGATGATCATGTAAACATCTCTTTAGACACGAGAGGCAAAAATGAGAAAAGATGGGTTCGATTCCCACCTCAACCATCCTGCATTCGACTAACTTTGCTACGCCAGGAAGTGCTGAATGGGATGTCAGAAAGAGTAATTTGCTAGTATTTTGTTTTATTATTTTCTTTGAAAAGAAAATAATTATTTTATTTTATATGAAAACGTGTATGTTTGAACACTATAGGACATACAAACTTTTATTTACTTAGTGAGAAAATAGATCCCTTTTGGCAAAACGTTGCAAGTACTATAACAGGAGCGGTGGAGCACAATATAAGAACGTTGTATGGACTGCACATGCAACGTGCTAACTCTGAAAGAAAAATTTTTTGTTCATAACTTTATAGATAGCTTTTAATTTAGAAATTGAAGGGTAGTAGTTAAAATCCCCAATTCAGGGTAACTTATATTACCTTAAAAAGTATCATTATTCAATAAATTTGAGAAATAAACGTTCTTTCCAGCTCCTGTAAAATTTGGTTTCTGGCCCTTGCAACGTTCTGGTGGGGACCCATCATTTATTCACTTGCATGCCAACCCAAGGAACTTTCAGTTATAAATTTACCAATTACAATTGATAATGACTAGGCAATAAATACTAAACATTCAACGAACAAATATTAAATTTTTACACCCTTGTAATGAAAAAAAAAATTGCAATTAACAAATTACAATTTCAGACACGACAAAGATATAAAAATATGTGTATTTTACAATTTACAATTTAAGGCAATTTTTTTAAACCGCTAAATAATCGTCAACACGTAGCGATTTTACCACGGCCTTTCCTACGCCCTTGGGTCTTTTAGATTCCTTATGGTCTAGTGTGCGGTAAGCATATATTTTATACATGAGTCGAGTGAACTCGGTCATGATGGAATTACCGTATTCATATTTAAGGACACCCATTGTCTTCCTGTTTTAATGCGCAGCACTTTAGGATGAGGTGCAAGAGCAGTCACTATGTTGCCTCATTACGACATAGGGATCGAAGTGGCGAACGTGATATATGAACGAGTCCGTATCCATATACAAAAGAGATACTTCCCCAATATGCTGTTTGGGAAACTCGTAATAAAATTTGTATATGACCGATTTTGAAAATCTAATATGACTTGATCCAAGTAAATTGGTTTTTTCATCGTCGCATATTTCCTACTCATTTCAATACTAGACAAATGCTCATCTAAAATGTTAATAGATTTAAATTTGTCTTGGCAATATACCACCGAGCATCCCACTGCCCATCTCAGACGTTAAATAATTTAATGTCACGGTATTTTCTCACATTTCCCATGCTCTTGTCATAAATGCAGTCATTCATCAATTTCAAAAAGTTGATTTCAAACTGCTGTGTCGCCATTTGTCGGTGCTAGGTGTTGAGATCCATGTATGGCTTGAGCCATGGTTTTTGGGCAAAGGAAATACCCCGATGGATTTTTTCAATACTAGGCCCTGGGCTAGGCATTGCACCAACATTTGGAAATGCAACATATAAAGATTTTTGTTGGTAAGTGTGTCCATGAGATTTTCAATTTTCAATTTACTCTCAGGGGGTATATTCGCTCTAGGCAGAATGGGAAATCGCCATGTTGCTCATACAGGGATGAGGGAAATTAAAGATCAACCTCTAAAACATATCCGCAGCACGTTTCAAAACTGGCCTTGTTATTATAAAAATGTGAGACCTCCTCCTCTGAGAGCCAGGCAAAATCGTTTTAGGGTAAAGGCTGGCTCATGGCGTAACTATATAAATTATTCACATCATGGTTCATTAAGTACGATTCTGGTTTGCCACGTGCATAGCATGGCATGTATTTATATTCGGCTCGGCATTGCGCTGTCTAAGCGTCACACACCGCCGCGGATGCCTCGTTCAAAAGAATAATACCATGTCTACATCGGTCAGTAAATGCAATTCAACTTGGGTGTATCTTAATGCAGCATCAAACGACAGTCCAAGACTCGTAAAATAATTAGCCGGGTCAATTCCATAAATTGTGCTGGCATAACTCATGGAACTTTTCAAACACATCTGTGCGCAGCAATTCATAGCGTTTTAGGTAATGCATAGCATATTCCCCTAGAGTGCTTATATTAAACACTGGCGTATCATTGCATGCATGTGCATAATCCTCATCGGAAATGGTACTACGTGTTAGCCGAGAGTAAAATTTATATTTGGGGTGGCAGATCCTTCAACTTGAACACGTTCCAGCAATTACAGAAGTCAAACGGGAAAATACCTTTCCGAATGCACAATTTAAAGTGTTCAGGATTCTCAATATGCATCCTGGAATATTCCAATCCCTTCTCATCCAAGCCATTGACTAGGCTGTCTATGGATGAGGCCATAAACTTAAACGAGTAAAGGAAACGAATACATTATTTGTCCAACCACCATGTCAATGCCGTAAAACGCTTGATTTTGGGGATAACAGAAAATGTTCCCTTGCCAACATGACCCAATTAACGAATAAGGAACTGCATATCACAGCTCGCCAGATTATGGAAAAACACACTTTTGAATCGAGGAGATGGGTGATTGACATTACACACTGGGTGTGCAGCTTCTCGAAACTCACCCGTAAAGTGCGAGTGGTCTCTGGCCGTATCCTCGGCACTTACCAGTGGCTTCCCACAAATATGGTATGTAGTACCATGCTCATACTGTTCCTGCTGTTGTCGAGTTAGGCTTATAAGCACTTGTTTGTCCAGTAACCCCCGTACATGGTCAGCCAACTTGACAAGTCCATTTAAGAACCATTTAGCACAATCTGTGCCCTGATAAGATTTAAAATAGGACTTTGTGGGATTGTATGCACAAACCACGTTAAATCCCATGGCAAAGGGTTCATGTTTTTGAATTGGTGTAGTTGAGCTCATGCTGATAACTGGTTCACATCCCGGCATGGGTACAGTGAGAGCCTCAAAATCGACATACACCACAAAGGGGACCGTATCTCGCTTGTGCATGTTACAAAATTTTAACACAGCGTCGTCCCCTTGTGGAAGAACCAGTCTCACGGCCTCCTGTGTGTTGCAATCTACCCTATGTCCTTCCAAAAGAGTAAGGGTTAAAAAGTATTGCAGACAACGGTCACAAATCTGCTTATTATTATGATCTTTGGGCAGTTGACTGCCTACTAATCTATTAAGGCTATTAATGAGGCGATAGTGATTCACATCACACATAGACAAATATAAGAGCTGAATGTGGTGTTGTTTCTGCTCCATTGTAGCATAAAGAAGACCCATAATTTTATCACTTTCAATACCATAGACCATGAAAGAACAGTAGGGAATATCTTGTTCAAACTTGTCGAACTTGGTTAAGTCCATAGGGAACGACATGCGAGTTAAATTTAAATTTTGTTTTAAAGATTCAGATGTGGTCTTGTACTTTCCTAGCAAACAAACATTATGTTGTACTGGTTGCAAATACGCAGCCAATGACCAAAGAACACAATCATCGTCCCGGTTATTTCTGTTACCCACGGCCTTTTTCAAAGCCATCGCTCGTGGTAGAGAGATTTAACTGGACCCGGCATCAGCGGGTTAAATTTACAAATATTAATTTGCAGGTGATGAATTATTTCTAAGACAAGGCCACTGGGTCCTTCTTGCAATTTATCAAATTTCGATAGCAAGACATTCACGCCATGTGTCTTGTACCACTCTTCCTGATCATTGTCGGATACAAGCAGCTCTCGCATTTTAGTACACAAATAAAATTTCCTTTGTGTTCCACGTCATTTTTATACACAGATTCACAGACTAGTTCCATTTTTAAGTTCAAAGCCCAGTGCAATCCTAGGGCTGTATACATTTTTTCACTAAAAATTGAAAAACAAGTCTATTAAGTTCCTTGGGAATAAGACTTTCCGTAACATTTACCACTCGACCTGAGCAAACACAGGATTTGAAACATTAATCAAGGGGTTCTCACTTTAAACTTTTGTCGGTGGTGATAGTGCATGCAATAATTGTAAGTTAGTCTTACCTGAGTTTCTCTAAACTTCTGTAAGAGTATGGCTGCGGTGGGAATTCAAATGAATGTTAGGCCAGTTTTACCTCACGATGCTGAATGCACACCGTTCCAGTTATCTACAAAGAAACAACAACACAAATAATGATTATGTGCATTCAAGTTAATATGTAAAATATGTATTATCCAAAAACAAATTCAAAGAGTTTATATTTTAAAAAATCCTTAGCTCGTAAAGCCAGATATTTCCTTTTACACAGACTCAAGGCTAATGGTCTCTCTCTCAGACACGACAGGTATACAGGTCATCTAGAAATAAAATAAAAATCTATAAATGAATAAATATCAATCAATAACGTAAATATCAAATACCATTAAAACACTTAAAATATTTTTAATAAACATACCCCAGAAAAATAAACAGTGTCACGTCACTGACTGCGCCAGGTACTGATAATGTCCCAATCGCCAGCAATAATAGTATATCAATATCTGCAAACAGATAAATAAAATCAACAAATACCAGTTAATAAAACTTTAAGGTTAATTGGCATTACATCATTAAAAAACATTAATAAGTACTTACCGTAAACGAAAAAATTGAATTCCAAAGTTCACTTCACAACACAGCACAGACCTCGGCAGTACACGTCTATTCTCTACACCAGTAAGTGTGTAACTATTTAACACGGGTCTTTATACGTTACTCCCCAAGCATTACCAACAGTTTCTCCAGACTGTACAAGTTACAAAGTGTACAAAAACGAACAACTGCATGGTTTCATGTTTCACTAGGCTCGGTGATGATGTCATGTGTGTTCTCACGCTGCTGAGCGAAATCCTTTGATAACGGTTATCAGGTCGTGCTGCAGAGGCTGGACCTGCAAATCGCTTGCCAGTTTATTGTTCTGTTCTGTCTTACAGCCACAGAGACTCGCTACCAGTTAAGCCACAGTATAAATGTTTCATTCTTTTGCGAATTTAATCTCTACAGATTACCTGTAAATAGTAAAACTACACCTACAGCTTAGCTGTCCATCGTTTGCCATAAATACAATCACACTTAATAATTAAAATTGTACAGTGCTGCTCCCTATACTAAAGGTAGTTCACCTAGTGCCCACGAACGGCAGCGCCCGTAGCACAGTCGAGAATCTTGAGCATTCTTTGTGAATGTCATATCTTTGCTTTCATAGAGCTCTTTGACATATATTATTGTATAATGTTTTCCCTTGTTACAACTAAGATCTGGTTAGATTTAAGATATTAAAATTTCGTAAGTAATTATATGTGGAGTTCCCTATTTATAGCTACCAGAGAGATGTTTGAATCACACAACAATAATAATTAGCAATTATGCTCTTTCGAGACAAATCTGGAAAAAATAACTCATACACGGTGAAATATCCGTTTAAAATTAGGTATGACATGCCTTTCTAACATTAGGGGTTCGCGAAATATCAGGGGAAACAAAAGTCAATGACCTACAAGTTTAGGGATATTTGGGTAAATGAGTTGTCTAAAGTAAGAAAGACAATTCATCGTTTAAAATGACATATCGCAAGCCTTTCTCCGATCATCGGTTCGCGAGATATTGGTAAAAAAAATGGTTAATGATCTAAAAAAAACGTTGTTTTTGGTAAAAATCTGGGAAATTTAGTCGTTTACAGTAAAGATGAGAAAATATCCCCTTAAAACAAACCGTCACACAAGCCGGCTACAAGTGTAATAGAATCGGCGTACGCCCTCTGCTACAACAATTTTTGTCCTAGGAATATAGGACTTGTTTTGGGGGGTAGAGGGGTAAAGACCTTTGGTTTAAGCCGAACATACAACTTTTTGTAACAAATAGTTTTAAAAATATAGCCTACTTTCTAAATTAAACTTTTTTCCAAAAATCTAAAAAATTTTATGTTTTGTTCTTACGATAAACGGTCTAAAGACCCTTCGTTTAAGCCATTGCACACCGTTCTGCGATTAACAGTTTTAAAAATATAGCCTACTTTCCACATTTTATTTTTGTAAAAATCAAAAAAATAGTTGTCCTCGGGAAAGTAGGCTTCATCCCGAGTAATTTGACAACTCACACAACTTCCTCCGTTAATGAGTTTGCGAGATATCAGGTTGAACTCGCGCTGCAACCATGGCACTATTTAGAATTATCACCTCTCATCTACTCCATCGTAGACTCTAATTATATTGTTACTTGGGGACGCTACGCGCTCGCTCTCTGTCACTCATTTCAACGTTGCCGTATTTCGACGCGCGGAGCACTATTTTTTCAATAAAGATCTCTTGATCTGGAGACATTTAATTATGTCATTTTACACGCTAAAAGCCCGTCGAATATTTATTTGATGATAGGCTTTCCAGATCAGTCCTGTACTATTCCGGTTCCTTGGAATAAATTAAAATGTGTGATTTAAGGGCGGGTTTTCTACATTTCTCCGCACCAGCCATAGAACATTCTAGACTTTTAGCAAGTTTTCTCAGAATACGTCGCAAGTGCGCTTGCACTCAAGGAGACTGGTAAACAAGCCCTCACTACTGCTAATGACGTTTCATACTTTACCCGGCCGTGATTCCAATTTGTACAAACATTACTGCGTATTATGTATTGCGAACTTAGCCAGTGACCACATAGGCTAAAGGCACACTGTATGTTATTAGAGGATATTCCCTTATCTCTAGTCACTTCATGCGCACATCGTCCATGGTATGATGCATAAGGTAGTCTAGGATAAAACCATATCCTCAGTCACTCCATCCACATATCATACATGCTACGTGGTAAATGTTAGTCTAGGATATTCCCCCGTTAGCCCTGTAGAGATAGCGTTTTGGGTTGAAAAAGGCGGGGTAATTTTGATTATCATATTGTATGTATTGCCCATCTCGTGAAAAATCCAAGTTTTGACCTCCCCCACCTTGTGCGTTATCTGCCATCTTGAAAATTCCTCTAAGAAAAAGCACGTTTCCCCCCTGGAACTCACTTCCAGTGCATTTCAGGGAAAAGGTTGTCATTGACAATTGTAAAGAGCGTTGAAATTCCTGCATGTTATTTGTGTAATATATTGGAATATTTGGAGCAGGTACTGAGATACGGGGAGTTTAACATTTGCAAACATGGGAGAAAACAACCGCAACAAGTTAGATTTGTCAGTGGTTTCGCCTTAATAACCAATGCATAATAACCAATCTTGTAGGGGAACACGGACTAGAAACTGAAAAATAAACGGATTATATCTACTGAAAATACACGACTACCTCAGTTCAAATCATTATTCCTGAAAGTGATATTAACTTTAATCCGTTATGTAGCCTATGTAATATTTACGTCTAGTTCTTGAGTTTCATGCAAATTCTGGGGATTCATGGTTTTATGTATTTAGAAACAAAAATACTTATATTTCAACGAAATAAAATTTGAGAACATATCTAAAACTTTATTTTAATGATACATACAGATCAACCTGAAATAGTGCGGATTTGCGTGTGACTCTACATTATGCAAATGCGGTGAAGAGCAGACCAAGGACCATCTCCTCATCTGTAAGCTGTGCCCAACAATCTGATCTCTCGAGGACTTGATGCAAGCCACGAAAGAGGCATGTGAACTGGCTTGATACAGTTCACTTTGTGTATGAATTATAGAACATATGAAATTAGCCACTGTAGTTACTGCGCCCATATGAACTTGTTCAGAGATATTGAGAAGCATCCAACGGGAGGTCTCATGGCTACGAGACATTTTACGTAAAGAACTGAAGAGCTTTCTAGGCAACAGGAAACACGCGTCGAGGAGGTCAAGCCGCTTCACTTGATTGACAGAGAGGAGACTATGTGGAAAGAAGATAGCTATTGTGATGCAAATCTAAAAAGGAAAGTTAACTGGTATTCTTTATATTTTGCACGCCACTCTAGCGAGCAAGAGCAATAGAGACAAAACAAAAGGAATAGAACTGGGCACGGCAGGCCACTTGTCTAAAGAATTGCTGATTCATTAAAATAACTTGTAGACCACAAGCCCGGTACTCAACTTGATTCTGTGCGCGTTCAAGGGGCGTGACTTAACTAAACACCACATGATCTGCGGCCAATCAGAATATTAAGACTGGATAATTAGCGCCAATTGAAGGCAATTCAACCAGCAATTACTTAAGTAAGTGTGCGCCGTGAATAGCTGTAGAATAAATCTACAAACTTCCAGTGTATTGGAAATTACAAGGAGTACGTCTGGGATGCCAGTAAAATTTGTTTTCCAAAGTAATACGCAGAGAAGGCCACCATTTGTTGAGAAAACACGTAAAAGGAAAATTATTGGACGGGAGATAGCGTCCTTTCATCGGGGATGATTCTGTCTGAACTCCGTGGAGAGTAGATGTATTAATTTGAACCAGGGAAGTGCACACTTTGTTGAAACAATAGAGACGGTGAAATACACGAGTGATATTATCAGTTTGAACATTACGACGATATGATAATAACGAGTGTAATTATAATATAAAATCATACGAATAAATATTATTGAACTGAACTTGATTCATGGAATTCAACATTAATGAATGTTACTGCCTATTTTAGCAACTTTATCATTCTACGCAAGCTAAGAGCAAATCAAAGGGGAAGCATTACTGAAAGACATTGTGGAGTGTATCAACTATTTGTGCGAGCAACGTAGAGGATCCAAATTGGAATTTTGTTCTTCAAAATTAACATTATTATACGAAATTAAAAATATACGAGAAATAACCATAGACGAATTCGAAATTATACTTCAAATATTATCTGCTAAATGGATACGATGAACTATTCATCATCAACAACTCTAGTTACTGCACTTGCAACGGAGATGTCAATGCATCGCTAATCTATGGAAGGCAGGTCGAGCAGATAATAATAATATGTGGATTCCAGGAGTGACATAAATTACGAAATAGAACATAGGATTATTATAATGGATTTCCATCACCATCATTGGAAATATCATTATCAAATATTACTACAAATATAAATTATGAGTTCCATCACTCAGATCTCCAGATAGCAGCCAATACAAGAGACTCGCCCGTTCCATCTGGAACGGAAGAGAGAAAAGATATCGAGGAGTTTCATCTGAAACTGAAGAGATGAGGTTCATCCGCCTTCACGACAACACGTTATATGCAGGAGAGGCCGAAAACATATTTTTTGGAATGAAAAAATCAGTCTATGGAGAACCATTTACACCAGGACATCCACAGCTGAGTGAATATCAGGCAGACGGTAGAGGAAACACTCCTATGATGATTATTTGAATACACTTTCCTTGACCATTTCTAGGCAGGATTTCTTTCTTGTTGATTAATTTCGTTCTTTGGTTAGATTATTTGGATTTATTTTCATTCGGGATATTTGGTATTTTGGATCGTAGTTCAGTTTTAGCAAATTTTCATCATTTAGGAATATTTTCTCAGCATTTGGCCAGACTTAAGACAGCACCTTAGGAGTATAGGAACGTTTGTATGTATAAGTTTGATACTTTCGATTTGCGATAGCTTATTTAGGTGAGGATATGCCAGGGGCGATTTTTGCTTTGGAGCATACAAAAATTTAGACTTGAGTTGGCTTTGATCCAACGTCATGTATGATTTAATATGGTGGTTGCAAGTTAATTATTTAGAAATTGAGGAAATTTATTAACACTAGGACATGTTCTTATACCTAATAATGGATCTTTGCAAGATCATTATTTTGACAGAGGAATTTTATTTCTCACGTAAAGAAAAAGGGAATACCAGTTTGAAGTTATGAAACAAGTATTGTTATTAAATGTAGGGCTTATTATCTGAATTTAAAGTCAATTTATATATAGTACGGACGTTATGAGTGGTATTAATTGAAATATATGTTACCTACAGCGCATTGTGGAATATGTAACTGTTGAAATGTAACGAGGATTTATGGTTCATGGCGAACATAAGATGAAGGTTATAAGATGAATAACGATATGCTAAGACTAGATTATTTATTGGAATAGAATGTTACGATTATTTACGAAATGATATTACTATTATTGGAGTGTTATTATTATTATGATGGACAATGAATTGTTATTATTGCAAGTTATGTAACTGTGAGTTAGTGCGGATGTAACATATTCCAGAAAAAAGAGATGTTTTAGAAAAGGCTAGTTGAGGCATTGTTGAGCCTAAGGAAAATACAAGCGTATTATTGGATATATGGTTTATAATATTCGTGGTTTATTATATTATATTATATATTATATTACAGGATATGAGTGATACACGTTATTGGTCTATGATGTACCACACTGATTTATTCGTAAGTTTGATTGATGTAGGAGAATTAATAAGCATCCTTGTTATTAAAGAATTATCAAGGATTTAAGGAACAATATAATCAGAATTATAATTAAGTACAAGGTTTTCGGGCTTGTAGGCCGTGGTCTAGACAGGATATCTCCCGATGTTTCACCGGAAACTGCGTCCGGCATTATCAAGGGTTCCGCTCCTTTCCTTGGTCAGCAGGCCGTGAAAGCCTAAGTTGTTATGTTAATCAGAATTAGCTGTATCGCTCGTTCATAAGATTATTGGAATTTGACATTGGAATTCAGTTTATTAATTGTTTGTTTGTAAAAGAGAGAAATAATAATCCAGAGGAAGGAAGATATGGAGGGTACATTGTTGAATGTTGCCTTAAAGGAAATGTAAACAGAACTGTAAATAGAACTGTGTAAATAGACGACGTTAAATGTTATGGTTGTGAACAGAAATAGGGAATAGGTATCGTAAATCTAGGATAGGATTAAGGAGTTGCATGTTTAGATTTCAGTTAATATTGT
Organism: Meconema thalassinum; assembly: GCA_946902985.2. NCBI lineage: Eukaryota > Metazoa > Arthropoda > Insecta > Orthoptera > Tettigoniidae > Meconema > Meconema thalassinum. Next base: position 1,519,542,276 of record OX336389.2, on the reverse strand, counting down.
GAATATTAGATTAGAGGAAGGATAGTATTTCCTTCGAACATAGAGGGTCGTTAATCGAATCCTGGAAGGATTATTTATTATTTAGAGGAGATGGAGAAATCTCGAGTGAATATTATTTGAAACCCCTTATTATTTTTGTCAGATTTGAATTTCATCTACGTTAATTAGGTTAGGAGAATTGATTTAAGGTTTATTATTATAATTATTAATTTAATTTGCGAGATATTTTATTCTTTTAGGTGGTGTTTTTTCATTATATGTATCGTCCTTGGTTAATATATATGCAGGAACATTTTAGTTTCCCTGTCCCATTCTATAGGAAACTTTGACTATTTCTTTCAATAACGTAGTTGCATGTGTGCAATTGATAAATATAGACGCCCACCATTCCATCACACGAGCCGCACCCCAAGGTTCCAAGAATCTCACTCTCTTTTGTAGTTTGTTGTGATCCATTGTAGCTAGATAGTAGTATATGAGAAAATTGTTTTTTGAATAACTGGCCGGTCGTACCCACCCACCAGCGAGGATTCCCTGATCGATAGAGCTGGGGTCATTGACCTATGCGATCCTTATCATCAGCGGATATGGCCAGGTGATATGTGCGTAATTAGGGTACAAGTTAATTGGCAAGCCCAACACGGGGCCGTTGAAAGTCACGTTGGTAGTTAGATAATTGACAATACCACAGTGGGCAGATTGTTGACGCCAAGATAGTATTTGATTGTTTGTTAGAAAATCTGAGTGAGGTGATTAAACTATGAAACAGGTCACTGAACTGTGGAAATATTTGATTCTACCAGCTAAAGGCTATTGAAGTCTAGTCATATTAAACGCAAGGGTAAATGTAAAGAGATCAAATCTACAGTCAAAATAGGTGATCTTGGATCAGATAGGGGGGAATGTTAGAATTTGAGTACAGGTATAGATTTATTAGAGATAGTTATTGACTGCCGTAAACTTTACCAAGTGTATTTTAATTGAAAATGGTCATTTCAGGATATACAGTACACATAATAATTGTAATTTTTAAGGTCTTACTATTATATCTAAGAAGAAGAAAGGATATGGCATTAGCTGATATGACTGACATTAAGACAATGTTTGCAGAAATACAGAAGGGTCAGTGGTCGATGACTACTTAATTAGCATCATTAAACACAATTTTCTATGATAGTGTAAAACATTAGGAGATGAGGTTAAGAAGAATGCGGAAGCAGTTAAAATGAGTTTGAAGCCAGAGATGATATAAATGCAGACCACTACTGGAAATAATGTTACACTTATGCAATGGCAATGTAGGGAAAATATGATTCAAGTTGAGGAATAACTTATGGTAGTCAAGGATGAGAACAGGAAAGCTCAGGATGAAAACAGGAAAGCTGAAATAGAAACTAGAACTAGTATTAATAAAGCGGATGATAATGTCATTAATTTACAGGGAGAGATCACTAAGTTACAGGAAGATGTTACTAAAAGACTAGTATTAGCTTAGGTTGAGACTATTGAAAATATTAGTACCTTACAGAATGAAGTACAGGCTAGCTTAGAGAAGGCTGAAAATGAAAACAAGACAGGTTTAGAAAAGGTACAGGAGGAAATGAAAGACAACCCTTTGGTAACTCAAATCACCCTTAACCAACTGAGAGGTTATCATGATGAGTTAGGTACAAAACTTAACCAAATAAATGCTGTTGTTGGTACACTACGAACACAGGTAGATGGACAAGCACAGAATTTAAGGGATGAAATAAATGCGGATATTTCTAGGTGTGTCATAAAAACTGTGTCTGTGTTAAAAAAGGACCTGATTAAAAAAACTGAAGAACGTATGTCTGAATTGCATGCTAAATTTTTGGTTGATATTAATAGAGTAGAATTGAAATTGAATACTGACATAGCGGAATCAAAAGAGAAATTGTGTAAAAGGATTGAGAGTGTACAACAAACTAGTGTTGCTAACATTTTTGAGGTTACAGAGAGAACCGATGGTAATGTTGTGGTGTTTGAAGCCATATTTTCAGTGTTGCTTAGTAAACAAGAGTTTAGTGCTTTTCAGTCGGTCAACACGAATGTACCCAAAAGAGATGGGTTATGCCCTAATCCTGAAATAAATTACATGAGATTAATAAAACACTAGGATTTTATTAGGTTTTATTAATCTCATGTAATTTATTTCAGGATTAGGGCATAACCCATCTCTTTTGGGTACATTCGTGTTGACCGACTGAAAAGCACTAAACTCTCGATGGTAATGTAGTAGCTGTAGCTGTAGGGACTAATGAAATTAAGGGAATGATAGATGAATTAAGGTCAGCTTTAGAGAAATTTAAACAGGATATGGATTGGGAATTAGAGGTCATTAAGGTCACGTTTAAGTACTTAACATTTCAGGATGCCGCTACCTTATCTGATGCTGCTATGAAGAGTAGAAACGATGTCAGAAAGAAATGGAAAACACTTTTAAACGAACAGGACCAGAAACTGAAAGAAATTAAGGACTCACAAGCAGCTAGAATAGCTAGAGACGAAGAGGAACGTAGGAACGTAAAAATCAGGAAGGACCGGACAAGAATCAGCAGTGAAGATGGGAAACTCCGAGAAATGAAATTGGAAGTATTAATCTCCTATACAGACCAGAGGCTCAGATATCGAATATTCCAAGCGTAATAGTGTTATAACCTTGAGGCCCCATAAGGTCCTCACAGGGAGAATCTATAGCTACACTTGTACCTCCCCCTGCATCAGCCCCATAATCAACCCACTTCACCCCAATCTCACACCCTATACTCAAATTATAACATTTCACTGCAAATTGGCTACAACCATGTGCTAATTCTTGCTCAATCCTTACGACATCATCCACACATGAACAGAAGATACTATGTGGGTCATCAATGTGCCTGCCAGCGTACTCAGCACTCATGAAGATTATAAATAGTTCCTTCCTCAAGGGAGGAAACACACAGTCTGACTGCCTGTCTACCTGTGACGCCGTCACCAGCTCTTCTTCGGGTAAGTGTGTACAAAGGTAATTCCATTACATCTTATCACCTACCACACCTCTAGAACACTGTAATCACCCTCACCACTTATTGTACTTTATTGCCGTACCGAGCATTACCAGTGAAGGCTGCTCAGTACTATAATGCCCTAAACAGTACACATCTACATTTATTTACAATTGGCTACTTGTTTCATTATTTACGATACTGACCATTGCTCCTCATTCCCCCATTTTGCATTGAGCTTCGTAAGCGCTGCGTCTGCGTTATCAAGCTTTTTATTGTCATTGTACTCACCGCCCGCTCGATCTACACGTGTGCGCCTCTCAAGGTCGAATAGCATTCCATTTACCAGACCGCAGTATTTTCCCTCTCGCTCGCTAGTCACTACGTTTATTTTGGGAAACCCCTCTCATTTAGCAATTGAACCACCGCGACTTTCCGCCCCCCAACACACACACAAATTATCATATACACGGAGAGAAGACCTCCTACATTAATCCACACTGCCCAAAGATGTTTTAACCCGCACCCCCTTTATTAACCCGTAGTTTCAGCCCCTAAAACTTACAACAATAGTATTGCGTAATATAGATGATAAACTATTAACAATCTCAGGTACAGGAAGTTACACTGCTATTGAACTTATATGTGAAATGAGAGCGTATAAGGATGAAAATCATATTTCGTGAGACAGAGAGATGAGAGTAGTGGAGACATTTCTTGAAAATAATGCACTAGTTTACCACAGAGCGTTTCGTTATAGCTACCATAACTTTGAGGAATTCGCTGATGCGTTAGAAGGAAGGTACTGGTCTATTGAAAGTCAACAGGATATAAGGGCGGAAATATGTTCAAAGAAATATTCATCTTCAACACCGAACCAGATAAACTATGTATTTTACACGCACTTAGCGAAGCTTCAGTATGTTCAACCGCCACCATCTCAGTAAGACTTAATTCAGGCAATTTTGTGAGATTTGAAGCCAATTTTCAGTGTTGCGTAAGTAAACAAAAGTTTGGTGCTTTTCAGTCGGTCAACACGAATGTACCCAAGAAGAGCTCGGTTGTGCCCTAATCCTGATATAAATTCCATGAGATTAATAAATAAACTAGGATGACCAGTTTCGATCGTCAAGCGATCATCATCAGATTCATTACACTTAGGCTATAACATCTATGTTTGAGAATACAGGTAAAAATATTTACCATATGTACAATTATTTAGTTGCAGTATTTGTAATGCAACTGGAAACATAGATGTTACAGCCTGAGTGTAATGGATCTGATGATGATCGCTTGACGATCGAAACAGGTCATCCTAGTTTATTTATTAATCTCATGTAATTTATTTCAGGATTAGGGCACAACCCAGCACTTTTTGGGTACATTCGTGTTGACCGACTGAAAAGCACCAAACTCTTGTTTACTAAGGCAACACTGAAAATATGGCTTCAAACACCACAATGTTCACGGCTAGTCAGGCAAATCGTGAAGCCAAGAGGTTCAAAACTCTCAGGCTTAAACTCATGAATATAGACAAGTCAATTTGGTTCAACAAAAAATGTATAGAACTAAATCTCACCCCTAAATACGTACCAATTAAAACCGTACCGATTACACCAGCATCAATCATTTCAACCAAACAAGCCAAAGCGCTTTGGATAAAAAACGAATTAAGATTTGCATACATAAGAAAGCAAAAAATTAACCACCAATTATACGACATTCAATTGCAACTAAGTAATTTCTAGCACGCGGCCCAATGGGACAGCTTCACCGAGCACCTACATGACACCATCAAAATCAGAGCAACGAGGAAGCATGAAACGCTAGAAAATAAATTAAGAAAACTTGGAGAAACACAGAACAATCAATCTAATGAACAACACACGATTATTAATGAATTCAATTTCCACAGCAGAGTAAACAACAGAACGAACGTAACCTTTTCTCAAGATGAAATGAATATGTTAGACAAAGGTTTGAAATTGAACTGCACAGATGCACACATGAACCTTAATATAAAACAGTTAATCACAGCTATCGAGATAGCCAGTCACAAGCTCCCAGCAGAAGACAGGGAATTAACCAAAAATCTTGCCACCAACGAAGCCGAAAAAATCCTCAAACGAGAGGGCGAAAGCAATAACATTCAAAACAACAAACAACAAAAAGAAATAAAGTAATTGAAACAAAAAATAAAAGAACATGACTTAATCACCCCAAAAGCAGATAAGGGAAATACCACAGTAACTTTGAACAAAACAAAATACATTGAGAAAACAGTCGAATTCCTACACAACAACAAAATGAAGGAATTAGCAAAAGACCCCACCAACAAATTCCAAAAACAAATTAAAAGTGCATTAAAAAAAGCAGAATACATGTTGACCAAAGCCGAATATTCAAAACTAATAAACATGAACCCAAAAATACCGTCATTGAGGGGAGTGCCCAATGAGACCAATAGTCAATTGTAGGAATGCTCCTAACTACAAAATCAGCAAAGAGCTACTAAAAATCTTAAAACACCGCCTTTCCAACGACAAAACAACTCTGTAAAGAACACAACGGAATTAGTAACAGAATTGAAAACCCTACAAATGAAACCTAGCTTGAGGCTAGTATCTTTCGATGTAACTAACATGCATACCAATATTCCTATTATTGAAGCAATCAACACTATCGAAAATAACTTAAAATCCAACAATTCGCCAAAAGAAACTGAAGAGATTGTGATATTACTGAGGGTCGTCCTCAGCCACGACGTGTTTCAATTCGACAATAAAATGTACACACAAAGAGAATGTAACGTGTTTTTCGAGGGGTTTTTATGCCACTGGCATAAGTCAGTAGGAAGCCATTCTATATTTATTTACGCGGCAAATTGTTCAGCCAAGAGAATTTTTCATGTTAATTTATTATTATTATTAATTTATTATAATTATTATTAAGATATTTTCGGAGCATTTTATAAAAATTATAAGCATACAGATAGGTTTTCTATGTCTTAGAAAACGCTATCAAGCAAATTATTACGAACGACGATATCATAGAAAATTATCTGATTACGGAATTTTACGGAGTTTTGTCAGTTAGGGTATTTGAGAGAGATGACTCACTGGGAATTCAAATACAAGCTGATTCCTGTCGAGAAGCATGACGCAATCTTGGGTCGCATCGTCAAGGAAAGGCGAATTGTTGGAACGGTAATCGACTTCTCCCTCTCGCGCGCCGAGTGTAATGAGGCAGAGGAGGGGAACTAGCGGCGTGCTCAGCCAATCAGTGGAGATAACGTAAGCTGGAAGACGGTACCATGGTGGGGGAGCCAACGTGTGGATATATCGTTCGACGCGCCGTGAAACGAGGACAATCTGTGAAATACTTGAGGAGTATGGTTATACGCGGGGGTCGCTCCGATGTTCCGTGGAACGGGAACAATCTGTATAGTTCTTGCCGAGTACGCTTGCACGCGGAAGTCGCTCCGATGTTCCGTGGAGTGGAGAACTAACTTTTGTAAACTTAACCAGTGCGGTTTTACGAGTGTTTGGGTCCGAGGTACGGACCATAGAATTATCTAATCTACCAGAATCTCATCAAACATCGACGAAGATGACGACCTCCAGGAGACTGTGGGAAGCTCACAGCATCATCAAGTACGAGGGAAATGCTTTAGCAATTTCCAGTGGTAAGCGCAAATGACGCGGAAATACGCAATCTCTCATTTTTCTTTGTTTTACATTTCATATTCCAGTAACTTCATAGCTTGGAAATAAGAGTAAAATCAACTTATCAGACTCCGTTTTCACGTAATTTTCTATCGGTAATATTAAAATCACAACGCTCCAATTTAAATTTTATACTTATTATGATTATTAATTTTGCTATACTTGTTTTATATAATAAATTCTTTTCTTTTACAATGCAATCTTTGCTTTCAGTAGGTAGCATTAGATATAGACCAATTCCTTCTCCTGATACAATTGTTTGTTGGGTTAATGATCAAATCATACCACGATCTGAGTGAATAGATTCTTGAAGGTGTTCTGCCAGAGCTAGACGTTGTTAAATACAAATTTAGATTTCAGCATTGCGTTGAAGTCTTGGCGCCCATTAAAACAACATAGCTTAGGCAGAGGTAAACAGTTACATTTATCACCCAACAGTAGGGGCAGCCAAAACGTTTCATTTGTCGCTACCAACATGGGGCACTAAGAACCGTTTCATTTGTCGCCGACAACTTGGGGCTGAAAACATAATAACATTTGTGGAAGGAGAAGGGTATATATTTCTGTGCCTGTATTTTGGGGGTTATTTGTCTGTATCAGTGTATATCATTATGGGGGATGAGAAAGAAAGACAGATGAGGTTACGTAGTGGTCATCAACTGGAGAGTGATGATACGAGCAGTATGTCGAGTGATGGTAGTACCGGGGTAGCGGAGGTAAATCCCGATACTGAAACAGGGAGGGGTAGGCGGCCAACCAGAATTAAAAACTTTACTTCTCGAGTTCATGTATCAGAACAAAGTTAGTAGTGATGCCTTAAATGCAAAATTAGAACAAAACAGTAGGGAAAATAAAGAAAGTACAGATGCCTTAAACGCCAGATTAGAACAAAACAGTAGGGAAAATAAAGAATGTACAGATGCCTTAAACGCCAGATTAGAACAAAACAGTAGGGAAAATAAAGAAAGTACAGATGCCTTAAATGCTAAATTAGAACAAAACAGTAGGGAAAATAGAGAGAGTAATGAAACATTAAACGCCAGATTAGAACAAAACAGTAGGGAAAATAGAGAGAGTAATGAAACTTTAAACGCCAGATTAGAACAAAACAGTAAGGAAAATAGAGAGAGTACTGAAACTTTAAATGCTAAATTAGAACAAAACAGTAGGGAAATGAGTGACAAATTCGAACTGATTAGAGGTGAGATCAGGGGGGTGATGGAAGAAAAGGCTAAAGAGATTATTGCAGATGTAGACAGAAAATTAGGAATAGTACAGGAGGAGTTGGAAATTAGAATCAGTACACAGGCTGAAAATTTAAAAGAACTAGTGCAACTGGAAACACAGCAGGTCAAAAAGCAATTGGGGGGAGAAATTGACAAAATTCAGGTAGCAACTAAAGAGGTTAAGGAACAGCTGGGGGGTAGAATTGAGAAAGTCCACTCGCAAATAGTTGCAGAAGTAAATGATTTAAGAGAGAGTAATAGAGAGAGCATTAGCAAGATTGAGGAGAAACAAGCAAAGCTATATGATAAAGTAGAAGAATCAGAAGGAAACATTAAATTAACAGTAAACAGTATTGAGAGGAAGGCTGAGGAGAAAATCGCAGAATTAGAGTTAAAATTAAAAGCTAGGATCAGGCAAGAAAATAGTCAGAATAGGCCAGTTTTTGTGAATAGCACACACAGGGAGGTAGAACTGGGTAAGTTCAGCAATCGACAGGGGTGCCCAATGGAGTTCATGAACACTATAGAAAATAAATTCGGGGAGAGGTTGGAAAATGGTAGTATTGAGTGGTGCCAGGTAGTTGAAATTTTAGAACAAGTGTTTGTGGGGGAAACGAGGAATTGGTTTGCTGTCTACAGAGACAAGTTTACTGATATCAATGATTTTAAAATGAAATTCTGTGAAATGTTCTGGAATGAGGTTATTCAGTCGCAGCATCGTGAGGGAGTAGTGTGTGGTAAATATAACCCTAAAGGAAGCTCCACCATGACCGAATACTTTTTAGGGCAGGTATTAGTGTGTAAATATCTGGATGGCTTGAAGGAGGAAAGTGATGTGGTGAGGTTGCTACTTAGGCACTTTCCCTATAGGATCAAGGAGGCTGCTTGTATCCAGAATGTAAAGACTATATCAGAAGTAGAAAATTTGTTAAGCACATTTGATGCACTAGGGAGAGGGGGTTATGAGGACAATTACAATCGGAACCAGGGTAATAATAATAATAGACCTAATGAAGCCAGGCATCAAGAAGTTCAAGGGAACGGTGGCGAAGGGGCCAACGCTCAAAATAGAAATAATAATAATCAGCTAAATCAGAACAGAGGAAATGGCTATGGGAATCAGTATCAAGGGAGGAACAATGATTTCAGGGGAAATCAAGGGAGGAACAATGATTACAGGGGAAATCAAGGGAGAAACAATGATTTCAGGGGAAATCAAGGGAGAAATTATAATGACAATAATTACAACCAGAATAGGGGTCAAGGAAGAGGACAGCCTAGTGGTAGTAATATACAGCCAAACAATGACAACACAGCCCAGAACAACCAGACCAGTTTAGTAGTTAGTAGTACTACGGCCAGCTGTAGCGGTTCTTTAAACGCGAACCAGGCTGCGAAGTAAGGTCAGAATCTCAGTCTGTAGCATGCCCTGTCCATACAATTATACAGGAACCCTATGGCCTAAATGTAAGAAATGAATTATTACATGAACTAAATGATGAAGGTATTCTTCAGGAAGTGGCCAGTAAGAGCCCCATAGTTAAATTTAACGTGTCCGAGGCGTACACAGATGTTTTAATTGATAGTGGTTGTATGAAGAGTTGCATAAGTAGTGCATTTTATGATAAAATGAAAGGAACTGGAGTAAATTTTGAGGAGATGCAAATTAAAAGCACTTTTGTTATCACAGCTGTTGGGAAGAGGTCTAAAGTAATTTCTAAGCAAGTTTTAGTAGACATTAAAATAAATAATCATGTAGAGAAGCAGATTTGTCTTGTAATTCCAAATTTAGTATTCAGTGTTATCTTGGGTTCAGAGTGGCTAAGTAGAGTGTCTGGTAACTTATGTTATGATGTAGGGAGTTTGAAATTTAAATGGGGAGATTCTGAAATAGAAGTAGCGTTCAATGACCATATTCAGAGGAGTAGTATTGTAGGTGTGATTTGTACTTTAAATGAGATATCGCCAGCCGTAGAGCGGGGTTCTCCATGTTTTGTGGGCAGTGTGATTACGAACGGAAGTCTAGAGGACTCGTTACGTGATGCTGCATTTCAGGGTAATATAGAGGTGGAACAATGTGTTCGGCTCTATGATGTGTTATTGTGTAATAGGAGAGTTTTTGAGGATCGCATTGGTATGGCCAATTGCTATACACATTCATTGAACGTTATTGATAGGTCAGTATTCACAGGACATAGATATCCTGTACCTTTCGCTTATCAGAGTGCAGTTGAGGCACAAATTAATCAGATGCTTGAAGATGGGATTATTGAGCACTCTAACAGTCCATATGTTAATTCTTTGATCACGGTACCCAAGACCGACGGCACTGTTCGTATTTGTTTAGACGCTCATTTGGTTAACGGTAGAATTAGTTCAGATCAGCTGAAATCTATGTCAATAGAGGAATTAATGCAAACATTTGAGGGGAAGAAGTATTTCACTTGTGTAGATTTGAGTTCCAGTTTTTGGCAAGTGCCACTTATGTACGAAGATAGACCATTTACAGCTTTTAGTCATAAATATAACCTTTATCAATTTTGTAGAACACCTTATGGGTTAAAGAGTAGTTCAGCAGCTTTAATTAGGGCTTTAAACATCGCATTAGGGGATGACACAGGAGAGTTTGTAACCATTTACATTGATGATATGGTAATTAGTTCACGCAGTTTTGAGGAGCATCTACGTCATTTAAATATAGTTTTTCAGAAGTTAGATCAGGCAGGGTTCACTTTGAAGCTGTCTAAGTCGTCATTCTGTCAGTCAGAAGTGACATTTTTAGGTCATAGAGTGTCGAGTAGAGGTGTAACACCAGAAGAAAGTAGGGTTAATAAGATACTTAACGCAGAGGTGCCACAGAATGTTAAACAGTTAAAAACTTACCTGGGAATTTGCAACTTTTTCAGGAGGTTCGTTCTTAAATACTCAGGGTTGGTAGAACCATTCAGGGAATTGCTTAAAAGTGGGATTCGGTGGAGATGGGAGTCCAAGCATGAACAGGCTTTTAGGGCACTGAAGGAAGGTTTTGAGAAAGCTGTAGTGCTGAAATATCCGTTAAAAGATAAGGAATATGTGGTTATGACAGATGCTTCACATATAGGCATTGCTGGAGTATTATGTCAGAAAGATGATGAGGGTAATCTGTGCATTGTATCTTTAGCCTGGCGAGGACTGACAGCAGCAGAGAAAAGATACACGATTACTGAGTTAGAGCTTTTAGGTATTGTTTTCAGTTTAGGGAAATTTAGAATGTATTTAGTAGGGGGGAAATTTGAGATCCACACAGATCACCATGCATTACTGTATATGAGGACTTGTAAACTCAGTTCTAACAGAGTTAGTAGGTGGATTCTTGCTCTGCAGGAATACGAATTCACAGTAAAATATATTAAAGGCAAAGACTACATTCTTGCAGACATGCTATCGAGGGACACTAATTTATGTAGGGATTATCCTGTGGTTAAAGCAGAGGACGGTATTTTAATATGTGCATGTGTGGACAGTAGCAACAGGGCATCGTTACAGACACTGAGAAATATGCTAGGTAGAGCAACGTGATGACGTTCAGTTAAGGGAGCAACTTGCTAGGTTGGAAGCAGGTGACGCGGAAACATTTATAGTTTCCAAACGTATTGGAAAAAACAGCATAGGTGCTGGAGGATAGTAAGGGAAACAGATTATACGGGACGTATACTATACATAGTCTACGAAAATATGTGTCATAAAGTGAGTGTGTTTAGCTGGCGAGCCAGCCTATCAAAGGAGTAAGTGTGGTGTTTGGTGCGTGGGAGGATCTGGTCTTCCAGGCAGGCGTATCAGAAGTCACACAGGGGGGTAGTATGTAAGTAAATGAGAGTTTTTAAGGTACAGGGAAATATGACGGGATTGTCGGATGCTCTTGAGCACTAAAATGTCTCGATACACCAAGGCCAGAATTTGGTAGCGCTGGTGAATTCCCATTTGCCTCCAAGAGATGGGTGAGCGCTTGGACAGGGTATTTTTGCTTAAGGTGTCCACGAGGCAAAAGATGGGCCATCAGAATGCGAGACAGTCCTTCATGAAACTCATACATATCAGCACACGTGATTTCTGTTTACGGCCTCGCCATGTAAGATTTGTAAGTGTGTAATTTAAGATAATTTGTACAATGGTATTATTTGTGTGAGGAGAAATGGTCTGTGTTGAGAACTAGTATTAAGTAGAATATGGTCTACGGGAACTTAACAAGACAGGGCGATTACGGCACAGAAATATTTGGTGTTATATGTAATGCGCACTTACTGTTTTTTTTTTCAGAAGTCAATATTAATTTAATCTACTTTAAAGAGAGATTAAGTATTATGGTCACGAGGCGCTGCCACAATAGTGTGATCGTGTGCTCAGTGATAAGTGGAATTAAATGTCACCATAAGGAGGGGACCTCCAGTGAAATTAGGAAGTTCTATGGTGATATAAATATATCAGAACACCTTCAATGCGTGTGATATGACATCATAAATACATAGTGCTCACACATTAATTATGTCTATTTCTCCAACATAGAGAAATTTGAGAGGCGGAAATATCCGTGGAACACTATTCCATATGTAAAACATTGGACTGGTTGCAAAGTGCAATCCATAGTGACAACAAACTTTGACGCAAAGTGCGTGAAGAAAAAATATGAGTGTATATATCTGTAATTTAGGGTGATCTCATTTATGTAAGATGTATTTTGGATGGGTTGATTAACGTGTCTGGGATAATAGGATAATGGACCGTCGTCACGGTAAATCATCCGATGATCCGAAGCGAATATGTAACGTGTTTTTCGAGGGGTGTTTATGCCACTGGCATAAGTCATTAGGAAGCCATTCTATATTTATTAACGCGGCAAATTGTTCAGCCAAGAGAATTTTTCATGTTAATTTATTATTATTATTAATTTATTATAATTATTATTAAGATATTTTCGGAGCATTTTATAAAAATTATAAGCATACAGATAGGTTTTCTATGTCTTAGAAAACGCTATCAAGCAAATTATTACGAACGACGATATCATAGAAAATTATCTGATTACGGAATTTTACGGAGTTTTGTCAGTTAGGGTATTTGAGAGAGATGACTCACTGGGAATTCAAATACAAGCTGATTCCTGTCGAGAAGCATGACGCAATCTTGGGTCGCATCGTCAAGGAAAGGCGAATTGTTGGGACGGAAATCGACTTCTCCCTCTCGCGCGCCGAGTGTAATGAGGCAGAGGAGGGGAACTAGCGGCGTGCTCAGCCAATCAGTGGAGATAACGTAAGCTGGAAGACGGTACCATGGTGGGGGAGCCAACGTGTGGATATATCGTTCGACGCGCCGTGAAACGAGGACAATCTGTGAAATACTTGAGGAGTATGGTTATACGCGGGGGTCGCTCCGATGTTCCGTGGAACGGGAACAATCTGTATAGTTCTTGCCGAGTACGCTTGCACGCGGAAGTCGCTCCGATGTTCCGTGGAGTGGAGAACTAACTTTTGTAAACTTAACCAGTGCGGTTTTACGAGTGTTTGGGTCCGAGGTACGGACCATAGAATTATCTAATCTACCAGAATCTCATCAAACATCGACGAAGATGACGACCTCCAGGAGACTGTGGGAAGCTCACAGCATCATCAAGTACGAGGGAAATGCTTTAGCAATTTCCAGTGGTAAGCGCAAATGACGCGGAAATACGCAATCTATCATTTTTCTTTGTTTTACATTTCATATTCCAGTAACTTCATAGCTTGGAAATAAGAGTAAAATCAATTTATCAGACTCCGTTTTCACGTAATTTTCTATCGGTAATATTAAAATCACAACGCTCCAATTTAAATTTTATACTTATTATGATTATTAATTTTGCTATACTTGTTTTATATAATAAATTCTTTTCTTTTACAATGCAATCTTTGCTTTCAGTAGGTAGCAATAGATATAGACCAATTCCTTCTCCTGATACAATTGTTTGTTGGGTTTATGATCAAATCATACCACGATCTGAGTGAATAGATTCTTGAAGGTGTTCTACCAGAGCTAGACGTTGTTAAATACAAATTTAGATTTCAGCATTGCGTTGAAGTCTTGGCGCCCATTAAAACAACATAGCTTAGGCAAAGGTAAACAGTTACATTTATCACCCAACAGTAGGGGCAGCCAAAACGTTTCATTTGTCGCTACCAACATGGGGCACTAAGAACCGTTTCAAGAAGGCCTAGCGATGGGGTCACCACTAAGCGGACTAATCGCTGACATCTTCATTAATGCACTACAAAATGAGTTCTTAGAAAAAGACTTCAACAAAGGGAATAGTAATATGGAAAAGATGCTTAGATGATGTAAGTTGCATCTAAGATACTGAACTAACAAGCGAAGAAACAATTCTCCAATCCATTAATAGCCTACACCACTCAATCAAATTCTCTAAGGAATCCGAAACAGACCGAAAAATAAATTATCTCGACATAACTATTGAACGTAAAGATAACGAACTCTCATATTCCATATTCCGAAAAGCCAAACCTCGCATACAATCGATAATCAGTCTAATCACCCCACTACGCACAAATTAGCGGGGTTCAACTTGATGGTGCACAGGGCTTTAGACATACCCATGTCAAAAGACAACTATAATAAGGAAATAACAACCATTAAGCAAATAGCAAAGGAAAACCAGTTCCCGGCAAGCAAAATAGACCAAATTATAACCAAACATAAAAATAAAGATAAAACGATTCCCAAACCGGACAGTAATGAGAAAAAATTTGCGCGCTTCAACTATGAGAATACGAACACATATAAAATCACTAATCTTTTCAAAAAGCAAGGCATAAAAATAGCATCCACAACGAACAATACGACCAGGAGGCACCTACAAAATAATAATCTAAGTAAACAAGACCCGTATTCAACGTCAGAGATATATTCTATTGCATGCCAAAACACGGTATGTCAAGCTAATTACATTGGAAAGAGTGGAAGACGAGTAGATACACGTTATAATGAACGTAGGAATACGATAAGATATGGAACACATTCAGCCGTATGCGAACATATGTGTGACACAGGGCACAACTTTACTAAAATCGAGGTTGACCTAAAAATAATTCATCACGAATCGAAAGGCAGAGCTCTCGACATAAAGGAGGCAATCGAGATTCACCTAGCCAAACGAAACAATCCCAACAATCTAAATGAACACACTTTTATGGAGACTTCACCCCTTTTCACTCTACTAAAAAACGCACCCTGTCAGAAACAAGACGCCACTTAGCGATACAGCCAAGCTAGATAAAGAAGGGGGGATATAGCGGTGGTTATAGGTAAATGTTATCTGGATCAGGTGTACTATGTACTTTTTTCTGCAATAAACCTAGGCCGGTATGCGCTGCCATACTAAAGGTGCCGGGACGTCTTCAATAGACCGTGCCCCGCTTAGTTTGAATTGCTTCTTAGTCCACGCGTGGCGACGACAGTTCCACGGTCTTTAGTAGTTGTAGATCTTCCTGTATTCAATAACATACATTCTTATCTAGACTTGGCAACGTCACACACATAAACATTCCACTGACCTGAGAAAAGCACATATGAACAAAGAGGGGAGAAAGGGGAAAGACCAGTTTCATCCAGTTAACACCCGGGTTAGTCGACCAGAACTGGTGCCACGGTAAACACTAAACGGCTCGAAGTTCCAGTAAGGAAGACTAACCGGATAAGTATCAGCCTGTATTATTACAGTGTAACCATAGTTGATTTTGTATAACCATATTATCACCCCAAACAGACAAACCCCGGATTTTTATCACCATTCTAGCATTTCATCTAACATTAGATATACTACATTTAGCATACACTGACAGTTTGATTACCAATACTGCAACTAATTAATTGTACATATGGTAAATATTTTTCACCTGTATTCACAAACATAGATGTTATAGCCTAAGTGTAATGGATCTCATGATGATCGCTTGAGGATCGAAGCTGGTCATCCTAGTGTATTTATTAATCTCATGTAATTTATTTCAGGATTAGGGCACAACCCAGCTCTTTTTGGGTACATTCGTGTTGACCGACTGAAAAGCACCAAACTTTTGTTCAGGCAATTTCACGACAATTATCCGTAGAAGTACAAAGATATCTGATAGCAGCAGGAGTTAACAGTTTGCAAATGATGGATGAGTTATTAGGACGGTTAGATCACACTAGCGCAGTGATGCATACTCCCGTGAAAACGAGGCCAGAACACAGAGACAAACAGACAGTTCTTGTGGATCAGGCCCAACAAACGGAAAGAGAAATACCAAAAAAACGTCCGATTCGCCCTACGCATTTCCAGGACAGGCTATATAAACCCAGTTACAGAGGAAGGGAGGGAATAACATATCAGAATAGATATTGGGATAACAATGTTAACTCGAGAAGAAATGGGTATCAAGGAAATAATGCCCATGGAATTAATTATTAACAGAAAAATAATCAAGGAGATAACCAAGGATTCCAACGTTACAAGATTTGGAATGATGATAATTATGCTAGACAGCAAAAGAAACAGCGTTATGAGAATTGGGATGATGGTAAATTCGTCAGACAACAGTACGATGAGCGTTACAAAGGCAGCCAAGAATATTTATGAGGATTGAGAGGGAAAGGATATAATGGTCAGCAAAGAAATAGGATTGATGAACAGCAGCCTTCAAGAAGCAAACAAACTCGAACTGAGGACTCTCGGGGGCTACAAAGAAAACTCCAATTTCCAAACGATGTTTGAGGAGGAGATGCAGTTACTCTCTCACGATGTGACAATAATTGAAATTTATCAAGAAACCGATGATGATCTGCTATATAAAAGAGAGGAAAGGGAGAAACATAAGATTGCTCAATTTCCCATTATACACATTGAAATTGACGGAAAAGGGTTCAAAGCATTAATGGATACAGGTGCAATGGTTTCGATCTTTTCCGAAGGTTGTTATGATCGTCTGCAATGCCAGCTTTATCTGTCAAGGTTAGGGGAGATTTCAACAATCGTATGATGAAATGTAAGGTCCAAGTACTAATGGAATTTGATATCAATGTTCATAGCTACAAACATGTTTTTATAGTACTCAGTAAGATTATTTTTTGTGTTATTCTGTGTATGGAATTTATCACAAAGACATGAGCGATTATCGACACTATTAGATTCAATGAGGAAAGGGAGGAGACAGGAGACTCGGAAGAAAGTGAATGCCTCATAGAAAAGTGAATTAGGGAATTCATCTAGGAAAATGTAGTTCACATTATGGATTGAATATTGAGGGAGGAAATTCGATGTAATTCTTGCTCGCTCAAATTGGATGGTTTTGTGGACTTAGGTGATTTAACTCCAGAGTATAAAAGGAATACCTTGGCCATCCATGCTCTGTTATTCATGTTTGTTTCCCTCCTCCATAATTGGATCCAGCCGGTTGCAGTTTATGCCATTATAAATCTTGGCAAAATTAGTAATGCAAATTAGTATACAGCTAGAAAAAGCTGGAGCGAGAGTGATAGGTTCCTCAAGTGACGGAAGTCAGTCGAACAAAATGGCTTTGATAAACCTAGGAATAACCGGAAAACCAGGAAATGTGAAATGTAGCATTCGAACTCCAGTTAATCAAGAGAGAAAACTGTGGGCCTTTTCAGACTTTGTACATATCTTAATATTTGTAAGGAACTATTTCCACGATAAAAGTAAGTTGCTGTACAAAAATCAAGAAATAGATTTTAATTTCGACGGACAGGATTATGGCATGGACACGTCCCCCGTGTTCGCAGGCCTTAAAGCTTGTCCAAAATCGACTTCCGCACACATTAATCCTACGACTTTCCAAAGAATGAACGCGAGACTCGCTTTCCAATTATTCTGCAACGCGACCGTGAATGGCATTAAGTACTTAGGGCAAACCAACCCCGACATTTTTAGCGGCAGTGAGAATACAGAATTATTCACGAGAGACATGAACAATCTAACAGATGCGCTTAACTCCAGAATACCAAAAAACGCACTCTACAAAGATGCCTCTTCGCACAATACATTAATTGACTTTTATGAAACCATTAGCTCAGAAAATGACACATTTGCCTCATATAGGACAATGGAATATCTTAGAGTAACTCAAAAGAATTCCTTAGAAGTCGCTCAATATTTACGGTCTGAAGACTTCCTCTCACGTCATTTGTTAATAAAATGCGATTATGTGCGAAGCAAACCGAGGAACAAAACAAATCTGTTAAGCAGTCTGCGGAGGACAAAGTCAGAGACAAAGTGGTGATAACGGACTGGGTGAATGATCTTCTCCTTCCTTATGAAGACAACATTCCGAAACAATGCTTGGTTTACTGTCTAGCAGGGTACATTGTCGAGCAACTAAATAAAGGAATCGGCTGTGTGAAGTGTACAACAACCCTTCAAAGTGAATGGCCTTCGGACACAACAGCTGCAACTCCCATTTTCACAGGTCGAAGAAGTCGTTGAAAAGAAACTATCTTCCCTTTCAAATTAGTTGGGTGATATTTTTTATGAGTGTTTGCACAGCCTTGATGAGATTGTATTAGGGCCGTGTGGTTTAGGATGTTGTATGGAACATAAACTGGACCATATTGGAAAACTCACTTTCATTTCATGGCGGGTCACTCTTTCTTTCGTAGGAAAGAAATTAGGAAAGAGTAGTCATCTGCTAAGTCAGAAGAATCGTCGCGTAAGCTGTTCAAAGTTTTTGACAACTGACAGCTGTAAGTTACATGGATGAGTTTATATTATATTATATTATATTACATTTTCTGTATTTGTGCAGTAGTGAATGGACACAACGGACGTCAGCGTTTTATACACTCAGTGAGGAGAATTTTCTATTAGGGTCATCTTGTCTAATACAACGTAGTGTAAGCTGATGACAGACATTCAACTGCTGGTATTGCTACCGTCCTCACTCAGCGCCAGCTGCCTAGCGGCTGGACCATACAAAATCCACAAGTCACGTCACTTTCTCTTCTATACGGTGTGGCTATGGTTTAGAAAGTGATAAGTCGTATTGTGTCGAAAGGTGGTTTTATTAGCTATTTGACCAGTATCCCATAAATTCATCGATTCATGGTTACAGAGATATCGATTTTTAAATTTGGGGTGGCCTTCACCCCTAATCATTTTTTGGGTCAAATTTGAACACTCATAGGAAAAGTTATCATTTTGGAGTGTTTAAGAAACATTTTCACATAGATAGATATGGCTTTACAGTTCAAGTGATATATCATGTTTAAAGATGGTTGCATTTTATGATTGGTGTTACAGATATTGATTTATTAAGATGTTTTTTTAGTAAATAGGTTGTTTTACCACATAATTGAACCTCATACAAGCCGGAAGCTTGTTGGACTCCCCTACCGTCTATTACATCGTCATCCATGGGTGTGTCGGACAACCGATAGGTGAGAGAGAGGTTTATAGCTTGCAGACTCTCAATACGTGACGTCATATGAAGTCTCAAAACAAGTGTCCACCTGTTTGTAAATTCACGTGTCCTCTCCAGACATCGTATTACCATATACCTGTTAGTCCAGAACAAACATGGCTGGCCAACATTTTCGCACTCTCTCTAACACGGTTTACCGACCGCCATCATGTGACGTCATATGCTGTCTCGAGACATGAATCAACTTGTCTTTAGAGTCACATGAGTTTCCATTCAATCTTCCCTTCCCACTAACCGTCCCCCTCACCCGTCCTCCATGACTCGCCTTATATTATCACTCGCTTGACCTTTTAGGACTCCACCCCACCCTCCACGGATTTGGTCGTCACGGGAACCTCTATTGTTTACCTCATCCATGAGCACCATTTGCGTGAATTTAGAACTAGAACTATCACACACTCACAGCTCGGTTGACACCCTTTATCCCACCTGGAGGAATTTGAATGAGGAGTGGTTGGTTATAGGGTGGGGGAGGGGGTAGCACACAACATTCCACAACCTTTGACCTTGGGGAAACCACACCACCATCCTGAAAGCGTCATCATTGTCACTTCGAACCCTATTTCCCCCCGTGTTAGGGGAGGGTTTGGTTTTAGGGTTGACATGACCTCTCTAGTCGAACAGGTTTGCTTCCACCTCCATTTTGAACCATCACCCATCATTCTACGATTCCTAGTTCGGGTCATATCGGGAGATTTCGGTAAAGTGAGTCTGAACCCTTCTTACCAAACCACTCATGAGAGGTGGGCTATCAGATACGTAGCAATTTAACATTTGTTTGATAGTTATATTCAGTCACCACAAAATTGGTTTGCTTTAACGGAGTCTTTCATCCTCATACGTACAATAAAAAGTGTCTCGGAATAAATCGCAGAGAAATCGTTACTTTAAGAGAATAATAATCGTAAAACTTGTTATGACAATGAAATTTTAATTATCATACATGTTACCAATACCAAGAAAGAAGAATACGGAAATAAGAATAGTTTTCCAGCTCTACAGTCCGCAACTCTACGACCCGTTCCAGCGAGACTATCGAAACAATTTATACAGTCAACTCCTAATTTCCCAAATAGGTTTGGGTGACAAATAAAGTATTCTATATTTCCCTTACTTTATATTCTAGAAAATCTCGAGGAAACATATTAAACAATGGTCAGTGTTTGATTGCTCTTGTTCTGCCCGACATGTTCTCCTGGCTGAAATCGTTAATAAAGATTTTGTAAAACCAGCGCTAGGGATATACTTGAATTAATGGCTAAAGGGAGGAAGCACTAGAATGCAAGGGATAAAAGTCGAGAGCAGAAGATACACTTCTAAAAATTGACGTGAATATGAAATGAAATTTCAGCAAGTTGTCACCAATAGATCACTTAGCGTACCAATAGTAAAAGTGTTCAACGAATAGCGAGAGAGAGAGAGCTCCACAACTAAACGAGAAAACTCTACGAAGCTTTCACTAATCAGTCCACGGAGAGCAGTCAGTTGTGACTGACGCTGTACATGATTACACAAATGAAATGAGTGTGTCCCTAAAGCTGAAAAAAATACTTCAGAATAATTAATTCACTTGAATGACCAGTTTCGATCGTGAAGCGATCGTCAGAACCTTTACTTGTAGGCCGTGGGTGATGGTACTTACACTATGTCAGAACCTTTACTTGTAGGCCGTGGGTGATGGTACTTACACTGTGTCAGAACCTTTACTTGTAGGCCGTGGGTGATGGTACTTACACTGTGTCAGAACCTTTACTTGTAGGCCGTGGGTAATGGTACTTAGACTATGTCAGAACCTTTACTTGTAGGCCGTGGGTGATGGTACTTACACTATGACAGAACCTTTACTTGAAGGCCGTGGGTGATGGTACTTACACTATGTCAGAACCTTTACTTGTAGGCCGTGGGTGATGGTACTTACACTACGTCAGAACCTTTACTTGTAGGCCGTGGGTGATGGTACTTACACTATGTCAGAACTTTACTTGTAGGCCGTGGGTGATGGTACTTACACTATGTCAAAACCTTTACATGTAGGCCGTGGGTGATGGTACTTACACTATGTCAGAACCTTCACTTGTAGGCCGTGGGTGATGGTACTTACACTGTGTCAGAACCTTTACTTGTAGGCCGTGGGTGATGGTACTTACACTATGTCAGAACCTTTACTTGTAGGCCTTGGGTGATGGTACTTACACTGTGTCAGAACCTTTACTTGTAGGCCGTGGCTGATGGTACTTACACTATGTCAGAACCTTTTGTAGTGGAAGTGAACTATCTTCTTACAAGTGTAGTGGAAGTGAACTATCTTCTTACAAGTGTAGTGGAAGTGAACTATCTTCTGACCAAGGAAGTGCGGTCAGAGAAGAGAGAGACTACCTTTTTGTTTTTGTATATATTTCGTGTTCTTGTATTCGGTGTTCTGTGCTTGTTCCCGCCTAGTTGTTGTAAGACTTAAAACAAGAATTTTCAAGTGCAGTCTTGCGTTAATTGTGAATACCTACATAGCCTATAGATATCCACATTGGTGACACCGATGTGATGCCGCAAGAAAACGAAACAGCAAATAGCGGACAAGAAAATATGGTAGCGCGCGTTAGTGTTCAAGTCCCACCATTCTGGAAACCAGACCCCAAATTATGGGTTATACAACTAAAAGCTCAGTTCCGTACGAGAAACATAACACGAGATGAGACGAAATACGACACAGAGGTGAGTTCAATCGACGCGGAAATATTAACCCCAGTTATTGATATCCTGATAAAGCCGCCCGATAACGAATAATATGAAGCAATTAAGGAACAACTAATTACAGTTTTCGCGGATAGTGAGACTCAAAGAACACAGAATCTGTTAACTGAACTGGAGCTTGGAGATCGCAAACCCTCCCAGCTGTTGTGCGAAATGAGGAACTTAGCCGATGATAAAGTTGGTGAACAGTTCCTCAAGACATTATGCTTACAACGTCTGCCTCGCGACATGCGTACTATTCTATCTTTTAGCAGTGACGATCTGACAAGGCTAGCCACCATGGCCGATCAAATTTGGGAACTGAAACCAACTCCATCCTTCCAGATAGCACCTATAAATGTTGTCAAGTCCCAACGAGATGAAATGGAAGACTTGAAGAAGCAGGTATCTGAACTTTCCATTCAAGTGTCAGAATTAAAGAAGCAACTAAAATCTCGTTCCCGTCAGCGGTACAGATCAAATTCAGGCAGGAGATCCAACAGCCGTAATTCCCGTGCTACTACAAACGTGTGTTATTACCACTCGAAGTTCGGTGAACGTGCGTATGTCTGCAGCGATGCAATATGAGTACGGCACTGCAAGCCCAGCCAGATAATTCGGAAAACTAACTGGCCATCTCTCCACGGCGCCAGAGAGTCAGGGGCCTCAGCTGAGTCGCCTGTATGTTAGTGACAAGGAATCAGCAGCCCTTTTCCTGATAGACACGGGAGCAGATATTCCAGTTGTCCCACCTTCAAACGATGAAAAGCAAACTGTAAGTAAACTTGAACTCTTCGCAGCTAATAACACGAAAATTAAAACATATGGCCAGAAGTTGTTAAAGCTCTATCTTGGGTTACGCCGAGAATTCCAGTGGCCTTTCATCCTAGCTGATGTAAGTAGACCCATCATTGGAATGGATTTTCTATCACATTATAACCTGCTGGTCGACAGTCAGCGCAAACGCTTAGTCGATGGCAATACCTTGTTGGTTGCCAATTGCATAACTTACCAAAATAGTTCAGAAGAAGATAGAGTAGTACAACATGGGAACTCATACCAGTCTATCTTAAATACATTTCCAGACTTAACACGCCCCAATATAGTAAACAGGAAAATCAGAAGTCACAACATAGACATCACATCGAGAATAAATGTCCCCCTGTATTTGCCAAACCAAGGACACTCACAGCTGAGAAGTTGAAAGCAGCCCGACAAGAATTTGAATATATGCTCAAGAAAGGCTTATGCACACCTTCCAAGAGTAGCTGGTCCAGTCCCCTACACCTCACAAAAAAGAAGTGTGGTGATTGGAGACCCTGTGATGATTATAGGGCCCTCAATAATATTACAGTTCCCGATAGATACCATTTACCTTTCCTCACTGATTGCAGCCATGTATTGTCAGAAGCCAAGATTTTTTCATCCATTGACCTGGCCCGTGCTTACCAACAAATACTTTTCCACGAAGCAGACATCCCTAAAACAGCAATCACCACTCCATTTGGGCTATTTGAATTCCCATATATGACTTTTGGACTAAAAAATGCTGCCCAAACCTTTCAAAGGTTCATGAACACTGTGTTAATGGGACTCGATTTCGTCTTCTGTTACATAGATGACTTACTCGTGCCTTCACCTGACAAAGAAACGCATGAACGTCATCTTCACATAGTTTTTGAAAGACTGGATGAGTATGGTCTCTGCCTTAACATCGCAAAATGCAAGTTTGGAGTAGACGAAATACAGTTCTTGGGTTACTTAATAAATCAAAATGGTTTGAAACCACTTCCGTCAAAAGTAGAAGCCATCAAGAACTTCCCCGAACCTCAGTCAGCCACTTCGTTAAGACGTTTCCTTGGGATGTTCAATTTTTACCACAGATTCTTTCCAAACAGTGCAACCATACAGCAACCGCTAACCACCATGTTAACCGGACATAAGAAGAACAGCACGAAAGCACTGGAGTGGACTGACGAAAGAAGAAATGCATTTTCTGCAGTGAAAGTGCCCTCTGCAATGCGACTCTACTGGCTCATCAGCAACAACGAGCTCACTTATCTTTGGTTACTGATGCTTCAGACAGTGCTATTGGGGCAGTCCTCCTGCAAGAAGTCATGGCGTGAAGCAGCCCTTACATTTCTTCTCCAGAAGCCTAACCAAGACACAAATGAAGTACAGTGCCTATGACCATGAACTTCAGGCTATCTACAGCTCAATCAAACACTTCCGGTATTTATTGGATGGACAGAATTTCACAGTATTCACAGATCACAAACCTTTAGTTTATGCCTTCCAGCAAGACTTAAACAAGGCACCTCCCAAGCGAGTTCACCACAGACATCAGGTACATCTCTGGAACCGAAAACGTGGTTGCAGATGCACTGTCACGCATAAGCACCATTTTTTCACCTACAACCCTAGACTATGATGCCATGGCAGAAAAACAGGAAGACGACGATCTAGAAGTGCTCAAGAAAAGTAACTCCTTGAAGATGACAAAACTTCACATGCCTAACTCCAATAAAATTATCTACTGGGACATATCAACAGGCTATATTCGTCCTTACATAACCCAAAAATTCCGAAAAACAGCGTTTTCAGCAATGCACTGATTATCTCACCCTGGAATCCGGGCGACAACACAAATGGTCACTAAAAGATTTATTTGGCCAAACATAAGACAGGATTGTAAAGTATGGTCTCGAGCGTGTTTGGAGTGCCAGAAATGTAAGGTCAATAAGCACACGCAATCAGCTCTAGCAGATTTTGCAATACCTAATGAACGGTTCTCACACATCGACGTGGACATTGTTGGTCCCTTACCACCTTGCAGATAATTTCGATATCTATTAACGGTTGTGGACAGGTTTTCCCGCTGGCTAGAAGCAGCACCCATAGAAGACCAGACAGCAGAAACTGTTACCAGAACCTTAATTTCGTGTTGGTTCTCAAGATTTGGTATACCAGCTCGTATCACAACAGACCAAGGTCGGCAATTCGAGAGCAACCTTTTAAAGACAATTGCCAAGTATTTAGTTTCGCAGAGAAACACCACTACCGCCTACCACCCTCAGGCAAATGGACTCATAGAACGCCAGCATAGGACACTGAAAGCTGCCCTTAAATATCACCTGCTCAAATCACATTCTTGGGTGGAGTCACTCTCAATAGTCCTCTTAGGTATTCATACCGCATTCAAAGAAGACTTAGGATGTTTCCCTGCAGAGCTAGGCTATGGCACAACCATCCGACTTCCAGGCGAATTTCTCTCCGAGAACCCCAACATTACCCAACAAGACTTCGCCATACGTCTTCAGGATACAATCCGCTAGCCGAAACATGTCCCTACATCTAAACACGGGAACAGAAACGTTTTTGTCTCCAAGGATCTGAAAACGTGCTTCCATGTGTTTGTATATCAGAACGCTACACTGGCACCACTGCAGCCAGTGTACACAGGTCCTTACAAAGTGAAGAAGCGCAACCAGAAGTATTTTGAAGTTGAGGTCAAAGGGAAGGTTACGAAGATCACTATCGACCGCTTGAAACCAGCCTTCATATTCGAGGAATATTCTTCACCAACACAGCACACACGTCAGATACAGACAAAATTCAACAAACAGATTACTCATCACAACCCCTGTACCCGTAGCAGCTGAAAGACCTATGAGAAAAAATAGTTCTGGTCGAAGAGTTAATTTTCCCATCAGATTCCTGGACTCACTTGTGGTTATTTAGGGGGGGGGGGGTGTAGTGAAAGTGAACTATCTTCTGACCAAAAAAGTGCGGTCAGAGAAGAGAGAGACTACCTTTTTTGTTTTTGTATATATTTCGTGTTCTTGTATTTGGTGTTCTGTGCTTGTTCTTGCCTAGTTGTTGTAAGATATAAAACAAGAGTTTTCAAGTGGAGTCTTGCGTTAATTGTGAATACATACATATAGCTATCCACACTTTACTTGTAGGCCGTGGGTGATGGTACTTACACTATGTCAGAACCTTTATTTGTAGGCCATGGGTGATGGTCCTTACACTATGTCAGAACCTTTACTTGTAGGCCGTGGGTTATGGTACTTACACTATATCAGAACTTTTACTTGTAGGCCGTGGGTGATGGCACTTACACTATGTGAGAACCTTTACTTGTAGGCCGTGAGTGATGGTACATACACTATGTCAGAGCCTTTACTTGTAGGCCGTGGGTGATGGTACTTACACTATGTCAGAACTTTTACTTGTAGGCCTTGGGTGATGGTACTTACACTATGTCATAACCTTTACTTGTAGGCCGTGGGTGATGGTACTTAAACTGTGTCAGAACCTTTACTTATAGGCCGTGGGTGATGGTACTTACACTATGTCAGAATCTTTACTTGTAGGCCGTGGATGATGGTACTTACACTATGTCAGAACCTTTACTTGTAGGCCGTGGATGATGGTACTTACACTATGTCAGAACTTTTACTTGTAGGTCATGGGTGATGGTACTTACACTATGTCATAACCTTTACTTGTAGGCCGTGGTTGATGGTACTTACACTATGTCAGAACCTTTACTTGTAGGCCGTGGGTGATGGTACTTACACTATGTCAGAACCTCTACTTGTAGGCCGTGGGTGATGGTACTTAAACTGTGTCAGAACCTTTACTTATAGGCCGTGGGTGATGGTACTTACACTATGTCAGAACCTTTACATGTAGGCCGTGGGTGATGGTACTTAGACTATGTCAGAACCTTTACTTGTAGGCCGTGGGTGAAGGTACTTACACTATGTTAGAACCTTTACTTGTAGATTTTAGAATTTACAAAAATACCAAACCATAATGTCATGACTTTAAATTTTTGGTAACTAATTATTAAAGAAAAACATATAAGGATTTGTATTACTTGGAATTATGTTTTCTATACTATAATTTTTTTGTTTTAGATTTTAGAAACTTGATATTGGATTTTAGATTTTAGGTAAGGACCAAACTAATATTGACTATTCTTTAGACATTGGTATGTAAATAGAAAGATAATTAGACAATATGATAAGATAAGATGAATTTTTAGGTGTAGACTGGTCTTACAATAAGAATTGACTCAGGGGCCGATAACCTAGATGTTGGGCCCCTTAAAACAACAATTATCATCATCATCATCATCAAGAATTGACTAACCAGACATGAGGTAACTACATACCAACGAAACACTTTTGCGACTATGTTTGTTATTGACCAGTGAGTAGGGTTATAGAAGAACTGTTTGCTATTTTGGGTTATATACAGCAAATGCATAGACCTACTGAGCAACTATGTTTGCAAAACATACATTATACCAGAGACGATTAGGATTCTTATGTAGCTCAGGCAGGGAAAGCATTTCTACAGAATTTGTTGACATTTAATGTGGTCTTAGGTATTAGGAAGTCATTTTTGAAGACCTTTGTGTAGAGCGTGACACTCTATGAAAGTGAAACTTGGACTATTGATGTAGCAAAAAAATGGAAAATGAAGTGTTTGAAATGTGATGTTACAGGAGAATGATGAAGATTAAATGGGTTAATAAGGTTACAAACAAAGAGGTATTAAGAAAAGTGGGAGAGGAGAGATGATTCTGGAAACTGCTAATGAAGTTAAGCGATAGGTTAGTAGAACACATACTAAGACACCCAGGAATAGCAAGCTTAGTTATGGAAGAAAGGGTTGAGGACAAGAACTGTAGGGGCAGATCAAGGTTATAATATGTAAAACAGATAGCCTAGGATGTAGAGTGTGGTAGCTATATAGAGATGAAACGATTAGCTCAGGACAGGGAGTCATGAAGTGCTGTATTAAACCAGTCAAAGGGCTAAAGACTCAAACAACATGTAGAGCTTATCAAAATAATGTTGTGTAATGGTAAATGCTAGTCAACAAACAGTAATGCATTACTAGAACTCATGACACAATACCTGAGAGCTTTTCTAAAATAATTTTAAGATGCCTTTAACCCTATATTAAACACCCAGTTCTCAAGACTCATAACTACAATGTTATAGAAAAAAAATATCTACGTTTGATAATAGCAAGTAGTTAAGTCAATGTACACTGGAAAATTTTGTAAACACTCAAGTGCACAAAACAAATTACATTATTAACAGTCAGGTTGGCCGAGTGGTTAAGGCGTTTGACTTATGTTCACATTTTCAATGCAAGAAAGCAAGGATTTGAACCCCTTACCTGACATAACTATTACTTTAACATAGCTTAGCGATACTGTATACTCGATACACAAACCATAGATAATGTATATTGTTTAAGTCCACTCTCTCTTTCTAAACATAGCTAGAGACTGTCGATGGTTAACAAATCCATTAATAGTTGGAGGATGTAGTGATAGTAATTAAGAATAAGCAGACAATAACCATAAAATATTTTTATTAAATTCATTTTATAATAGATACACACTGAATACAACTCTCTCTATTTACCATTGTTTGACATAGATTTTTTAAACACAACGCTTGTTGTAGATCCTTTTATAACTTTCTCCAGGTACTCTTGCTCTTAACAACTGGGGAAGTTGCAATGGTTTTATAGACATATAACTCTCATCCTCTTCTTTTTCATCATCCTCATCGTCATCATCATCATCATCATCATTATGAATATTATCATCAAAATTATGGTAGTCATTGTCACCATCATTATCATCATCATCATCATCATCATCATCCTCAACATCACTAGAACTATCCAATTCCTCTTGTTCCTTTTCCACAGAGACCTCTTGTAAAGTCTGCGTTGCTTTTGATCGTGTTAAGGGTTCCTTAGACGTCGACAACTGTCCTAACATGACTTTTTGAGGACATGATAAGTGATTTTGAACAAACAATGCACTTTCTTGGACTTGCTTTTTTACCTTGGTTAGAGTATTTTGTCCATTTAAATGTGTATTAATTTGAGATTCACAATGATGCTACTTTGAAGTAAGTACGTTGGAGTCTTTTGTTTTAATCACTCCTCGACACTTTTAGATCGTTGTTTTGAACATCGCCAAATAACAGTTCCATCTTTATTGGTTGTTTTTACAATATATGTATATCCTTTATAGTAGACACATGGCTTACCATGGCTGGCTGATGAGACCTCCATATTTACTAATACACATGAATTAAATTTTAGTAAAGTCACTTTAGTAATAATAACAGTAAAATAAATGAAGTGGATTGATATTTTTTAAAGGTGGAATTTTCAAAGTACTGTCAGGAATAATAATTACATGAACAATTTTTAGACTACAAGTGATTTACACACACATTGCTCAATGTCAATATTTATAATGAACACAATTTATGGTGATTATGATTTTATTGACTGTATTTGATAGTAGCCAGGGTTAGTAGAGGCAATGTATACTGGGTGCGTTTTATGGCACGCTCAATTTTAGTAGGTACGATTAGTAGACGCGTTTGATACTGGGCGTGTTTTATACTGATTATGATTTATACTGAGCGCGATTTTTACTAGAAGCGATTTTTACCAGGTGTAATTGATAGCAGGCGCTATTGATAGGCAACGCAATTGATAGTAGACGTAATTGATAGTAGGCGCAATTGATAGTAGGCACAATTAATAGTAGGCGCAATTGACAGTAGACGCAATTGGTAGTGGACGTAATTAAAAGTAGGGGCAATTGACAGTAGGCGCGATTGATAGTAGACGCGATTAGTAGTAGTAGGCGCGATTAATAATAGGCGTGATTGGTAGTAGACGCAATTGGTAGTAGGCGGAATTAACAGTAGGCGCGATTGGTAGTAGGCGCTATTCTTAGTAGATGCAATTGGTAGTACGCGCATTTGATAGAAGGCGCGATTGGTAGTATGTGCAATTGGTAGTAGGCGCGTTTGGTAGTAGGCGCTATTAATACTAGGCTCAATTGGCAGTAGGCGCAATTGGTAGTAGACGCTATTGGTAGTAGTCGCAGTTGATAGTAGGCGCACTCCTAAATTTGCAACTCTAGATGAGATGTTTTGCTGACGTAGTCGTAAGTTCCCCCGCACGCACACGCCAGCTATGGCCGCCATCTTATTAGGTTGGACTAGGTTAAGGTAACCTATGGCCGCCATAGCTGGCGTGTGCGTGCGGGAGATCATACGATTACGTCAGCAAAACTTCTCATCTAGAGTTTCAAATTTAGGATTGCGCCTACTACCAATCGCGCCTTCTACCAATCACACCTACTACCAATTTCGCCTACTGTCAATTGCACCTACTATCAATAGCGCCTACTATCAATTACGCCTACTGCCAATCGCGCCTACTGTCAATTGCGCCTACTATCAATTGCGCCTACTAACAATCACGCCTTATACCAATCGCGCCTACTACTAATCGCGCCTACTGTCAATTGCACCTACTATCAAGAGCGAATACTACCAATCGCGCCTACTACCAATCGCGCCTACTACCAATCGTGCCTACTATCAATTGCGCCTACTACTAATTGCGCCTACAATCAATTACGCCTACTGTTCGCTTTTGCGAATGTTTTTTTGTAGGCTATGTTTCCCGCACGGTTTGAAACACACGTTCAATTTTTCTGCTCCATTTTTTTTTCGTTATAATTGCAGTATGAACGCGGTGTTCTGATTATTTATTTAACTTACGTTTCATTTGAATTGTTGTTCTTTATTAGTCTTGTCAACTCACCTTTTTCTGAAGTGTCTTTCTAGACGCACCATACTGTCACACTTTTTCATGAGGTACTGTGTTCGCCTCAGCGGCAACCCTCGCAACGTGCATGGGGCTGTGCGTTGATTGGCTGCTTGACACCCCTCCTTCATTCTGGAATGTTCGGCTGCTGTCGTCATTTCCACTATATATTCTCCGCCTCGCCGTCCTGCGGCCTGTCTACATCTACCTGCCTGAACCAGTCTGACCACGGCTGCCTGCCGTTCCAACAAGGCCCTTCTTGGGAAGGCCCTGTTAGTAAACATTGTGTGGCTGGAACCTTGCCAGGTGGCATGCTTCATCGCTCGGACTCTGTCATGCTAGGCGAGGCATGAGTCAACGACCTTCACCTCAGCAACTAAGTCAGCCCGCTAGCTCACTACAACTCGGCGATGAGAAACTATAATTGCTTGTAATCCGCCAGACAGATCATTACCAAGAGGTCTGTTCCTGCGGGGTACAATTCGCCAATGGAGCCACCATCTGTCTTTCTCGGAAGGCATGCCGAGACATCTTAGAGGAAGCCTTTGTTTGGATTACAACCCGCTTCATGCGGGCCAAATACTAAGTATAAAAGTATCAAATCATTGGTAACGTGAACTTCCTTCACTTGGTTTATACATTCTTCAAGGCTAAGCCTTTTTCTTGCTTCTTGCTTGGTTTTTGGATATTTTTCTTGAAAATACTTTATTAATCGCCTTTTATATGGCCTTTTTATGCATTTTTATTGTAATTCCTATTTATTCTGAGTTTCCTGGAGAAACATTGCATTTTTTATTACCTTCCTTTAATTATTATTCAAAATGAAAATGTTTGTTATTGCTTCAAAAATCAAATAAATGTATTGAACCTTGGTTATCAATGTTTGGTCTCTTCCTCGTCACTCTATTTAAATTTCACTGTGTGCCCGAATCCTAATCCCCCTTTTCCCAGTTGGGGTGCTATTCAATCACCCTTTTCCATGGTACCTCAACCCCGGATCGAACCCAGAACCTTCATTCTGAGACCACAAATTCTATTCTAAAAAAAAAAAACCTTGTGCAATCTAATATTTGTCTTATACATTTCAGTATATCGTGGCTAGCGCAGGAGATCTGCGGGAAAGCGGAAACAATCCCAGCATATTACACAACTGGTTTCTTTCTGGAAAGCAGGTCTGTCTGGTGCCGCAAGCAGCTTTGGTAAGTGAGTTATTCCAACTTCCCAGCCATGCCAGTAATAATAGATGATAAACTGTTAAACTCTCGGGCGGCCTACAAAGGTCAACTCACCCGTTTTCAAAAATATTTAGCTTCTCTACCGAAAGAGGAACAAAACCTTGATATTATATCTCAGCGTTTAAAAGCTTTTGAACAGGCGTACGAGAAATATGATCTCGTGCAACTTGAAATTGAAATCAAAAGTCCAGAACATCAATCAGATAGGGAAGAAGTAGAGAGTAATTACTTTGATACACACGCTCAGGCTGTGGCATTAGTTAGAACTTAGAACTCAAGGAAGAATTAGCGACCATGGGAATGGTATCAAACCATTGCTACCTAAAATTGAAATTCCGCATTTTTCAGGAAAGGAAGAGATGTGGCAATCATTCTTTGAATTGTTCAGTTCATTAGTACATGATAATGCCACACTTCCAGAAATTCAGAAATTTCATTACTTAAAATCCATTTTGCAGGGACCACCCCTTCAACTTATAAGAGAACTCCCCTTAACAGGAGAAAACTATAACATTGCTATAGAGCTTCTTAAAGGCCGTTATGGCAACGAAAAATTATGCCTACAGAGGCATATTCAAGCCTTATTTAACCTGCCCGCATTGCGAGCTGACAGCTTGTCAACACTGCGAGCCTTAAGTGACACGGTCCAACTACACGTCATAGCATTGGCACGGTTGAATCAACCGGTCGAGCATTGGGATCTATTCTTAGTTCACTTGGTTACTTCTAAATTTGATTCATCAACCTTAAAGGCATGGGAGAGGGAACTAAAAAATAACACTTCATATACCTATGGCTCATTGCTTACGTTTATAAATAATAGATGTCAGGTTTTATCAGCCGTAGCCTGTCATATGTCAGGAAGTGCAGATAACAAATCTAATGTTGTGAAGCCAGTCGGTACTAAAATAAACAAATCTGCTGTCTTTACTGTTCAACATAATTCAACAGATTGTATTCTCTGTAAAGCGCCTCACAGGTTATATTCCTGCGTTGCCTTTAAAGCCCTTTCTACCGACGAAAGACGCAAATTAATAGCTCAAAAAAGATATTGCTACAACTGTCTGTCAACTAGGCATATGGTGCCTGATTGCGTATCTAAAAATACTTGCTCCCATTGCAAGGCTCAACATCATACCTTGCTTCATAGGTTTGAAAAGCCACGTCAGGCTCCTTCCCCTGGATGTTCTAAAGATACATCCCCAGGAGCCAATGCGCAATCTTATACTCAGAGCTCTAGCTCTATTCGTAGTTCCCAGGTGCTACTATCAACCGTGTTATTAAAAGTTCAAGATTCCTCTGGTAGATGGCTTGAAGCACGTGCCTTATTGGATAATGCCGCCACCCATGACTTCATAAGTGAGCGTCTCATTAAGAAACTTGGTCTTCCCAAGCAACCTACATTAATTCAGGTTACCGGTATTAACAATAGCAATGTTAAATCTTTGCATTTTGTTCGTGTTCACATCAAAGATGCTGTTAATTGTAACACAACATTTCAGTTGAATTGTCTTGCCATTGATACTATTGGCAGTAATAGCCCTAGTACTTCTTTTGAAATTAGAAATTGGCAATTTCCTCATAACATTCAGTTGGCAGATCCAACATTTAATACGAGCGCTCCAGTAGACATACTTCTCAGTGCCCAAGTATTTTGGCAATGTCTCCTTAGCTCTAAGGTTAAAATATCACCAGGAGTGTTTGTTCATCATACCAAGCTAGGTTGGTTAGTAACGGGTCAGGTCCCTCGTAAGTCGTTTCAGAATTTCTCACAATGTCATTTTGTCAATACAAGTCTCGATTACAACTTAGAAAGATTTTGGAAAATTGAAACTATAGATTCAGTTTCACCTTCCTCAGTTGAAAATGAAATGTGTGAAAAACTGTTTCGCGAAACAACCAAACGCAATTCAGAGGGTAGATTTGTCGTAACAATGCCCCGAGTGGATAACCCACCTCTTTTATTTGAAACACACCCTAGGGCTCTTAGAGCACTCTATGCTGTGGAAAGCAAATTTAAACGTGACCCTGTTGTTAAAACTCAATACTCCACATTTATGGAGGAATATGAGGCACTCGATCACATGGAGGTTGTTACCAAGAAAGATGATGCTTCTTATACCCCATCTGAAGTCATTTACCTCAATCATCATCCTGTTTGGAAGAATGAAATTTTAATGGAAAACATAAGAGTGGTCTTTAATGGCTCTGCATTGGATGGCAATGGAACTTCTCTGAATGACACATTATTATCAGGCCCTCCTATTCAATCTGACATTTCTTCTGTTTTGATGAATTTTCGCTTGTTCCCTATCGCAGTGATATCTGATATCAAGCAGATGTATAGGCAGATTTTGGTCGATCAACAACAGCGCGACCTTCAGAGAATTCTTTGGCGCGACGAGCCTACTAAACCCGTCAAGATTTTTCGGCTAAAAACATTAACCTATGGACTAAAGCCTTCTGCTTTTTTAGCCATACGTACGTTGAAATTACTTGCTGAACAGGATGGCCCGTTGTATTCTCCTAAGGCTTCTGAAGTGTTAAAATCATCATTTTACGTTGACGATTTTCTTCATTCTTTTGAGTCAGTATCTGAAGCACTGCAATTCTCTAAGGATTTGACAGCTTTGCTTTTGGGAGGCGGATTTTCCTTGTGCAAGTGGAACTCTAATTCGGAAGAATTTCTTTCTAAATTTCCATTAACTTCAGTCTATAACGACTCAGTAGAGCTTCTTCATGAAAATAATTCTATCAAAACTCTAGGCATCTATTGAATCCTCAAAAGGATTTTTTCTTTTTCAAAATTAATCTCAGTGACATCAAACCGCAAACTAAGCGGCAAATTTTGTCTGAGATTGCAAAGATATTTGATCCTCTCCAATTTTTGGCGCCAATCATCGTCACAGCAAAGCTTTTCATGCAAGACCTTTGGTCCTTGAAAACTGGTTGGGATGAACCAGTTCCTTCCGAGTTGCAAAAAAATTGGATTTTTTATAGAAATAGTTTGGAAGATCTTTCTAATGTTATTATCCCGCGAGTGATTATTCCCTTTCCCTCCTGTGGAGGATATGAACTTCACATCTTTGCCGATAGCTCATTGAAAGCTTATGGATGTTGTGCGTATATTGTTTGCCGTAATTTTGTCAAGTCATATTTCCTTCCAATTTAATTTGCGCTAAGTCGAAGGTGGCCCCTCTTAAATCTTTATCCTTGCCACGACTGGAACATGTGCTGCTCTTCTGGCGGTTGAATTATCGGTCAAAATCCGTCAATCTTTGAAAATCCGATTTATTAAAACTTACTTTTGGAGTAACTCAGCCATCACGTTGGCATGGATTGCCAAACCTCCATCGCATTGGCAGGTGTTTGTAGCTAATAGAGTGTCCAAAATTCAACAATTGTCTAACCTTGAACAATGGCATCATGTATCTGGCAAGGAGAACCCTGCAGATGTCATTTCTCGGGGATGTTCCCCTCTTATGTTGGCTAACCTGACATTATACTGGCACGGTCCCCGTTGGCTTCTGCAAGAACCTTCCGCTTGGCCAAATTTTCCTCTTCCGGAGTTATCAGACTTGCCGGATTCTGGTAAGATTACTGGATCTTCTCTTCTCGTTTCCGACTCTCCCCTTCTCTTGCAGCGATATTCCTCTTTCCCTAAATTGGTGAGGGTTATGGCTTATCTCCTTCGATGGAAATATTTTGTGGTAGAACAACCTCTTTTTCCTAAGCCATATTTAACCCTTTCTGAATTAGGTTTAGCCACTACAAAAATCTTATGGCTTACTCAACAAGAAATATTCTCTGAAGAATGCCAGGTGTTGTCCCAAGGTCAATCCCTTAAGAAATCGAGTAGGCTTTCCTCACTCGCCCCCTTTTTGGATACTGATGGTTTATTAAGAGTGGGAGGACGTTTATCTTTGGCTGATCTTTCTGAGGATAAAAAACATCCAATTATTCTTCCCTCAAAGCATCATGTCACTTCCTTAATCATTCGTCAGTATCATTACCAGCATCTTCATGCTGGTACTCGTACATTACTTTCTATCATTCGTGAAAGGTATTGGCCCATAAACGGAGTCCATGAAGTTACCTCTGTTATCCGGAAGTGCATTCCATGTTTTAAATCCAACCCTAAAGTTACCGCTCAGCTCATGGGTGATCTTCCCAACTTTAGATCCGCGCCTGCTAGACCCTTTACCTTTACGGGGGTGGATTATTCCGGGCCTTTTGTTTACAGAAGAAATTCTCCTGAGGCCAAAAAATGTATTTCTGGAAAACTCTATATTTCGCTGTTTGTATGTATGGTCACCGGAGCAGTTCACTTAGAACTAGTTACCAACGCCTCTACTGCTTACTTTTTGGCAGCTATTGCCAGATTTTCTGCTCGCAGAGGTCTTCCTTCAGAAGTATTCTCAGACAATGCTAAAAATTTTATCGGAGCTTCTGAGCAAATTAAGAGAGCTCTTACTCAAAATTCAGCGCTGGAAAGGATTACTGATTATGCTCACCAGAGAAATTTCAAGTGGCACTTCATCCCCCCTTATGCACCTCATCAAGGTGGGCGGTGGGAGTCTTGTGTGAAACTTACCAAGAAGCACCTTAGACGTGTTTTTGGCCACACCCCCTTTCTCATGAAGAGTTTAATTCCTTAATCATTTTTATTGAGGGCATAATTAATTCTCGTCCTTTATCACCCTTATCTAATGATCCTTTAGATCTTCTGCCATTAACGCCAGGCCATTTTCTTATCGGTGGTCCTTTGACTGCCTCTCCCCCTTTGTTATATTCTAATTCTCAATCTTCTTTAGCCATTTCTTGGCGCAAAATTGAAAGTTTGCGCAACAATTTTTGGCGCCGCTGGAGGTTGGAATACCTCGGTTTGCTTCAGCAGCGTGGTAAATGGCTTGTTTCCAGCTCTAACCTTCAGGTGGGGGACTTGGTCCTTTTGAAAGACCCTAGTCCTCCTCTTGTCTGGAATTTGGGTAGGATTGTTGAGTGCTTTCCTGGCAGAGATGGTAGGATTTGCGTGGTAAAACTGCAGACTTCTGCTGGCCATTTTCTCAGGCCAATCACTATGATTGCTCCTTTGCCACGCGAGGCCTAACTTCTGCGCTTTCTTACTGCAATTTTTTCTCGCCCCTCCCAGCATGTTCGCTTTTGCGATTTTTTTTTTGTAGGCTATGTTTCCCGCACGGTTTGAAACACACGTTCAATTTTTCTGCTCCATTTTTTTTCGTTATAATTGCAGTATGAACGCGGTGTTCTGATTATTTATTTAACTTACGTTTCATTTGAATTGTTGTTCTTTATTAGTCTTGTCAACTCACCTTTTTCTGAAGTGTCTTTCTAGACGCACCATACTGTCACACTTTTTCATGAGGTACTCTGTTCGCCTCAGCGGCAACCCTCGCAACGTGCATGGGGCTGTGCGTTGATTGGCTGCTTGACACCCCTCCTTCATTCTGGAATGTTCGGCTGCTGTCGTCATTTCCACTATATATTCTCCGCCTCGCCGTCCTGCGGCCTGTCTACATCTACCTGCCTGAACCAGTCTGACCACGGCTGCCTGCCGTTCCAACAAGGCCCTTCTTGGGAAGGCCCTGTTAGTAAACATTGTGTGGCTGGAACCTTGCCAGGTGGCATGCTTCATCGCTCGGACTCTGTCATGCTAGGCGAGGCATGAGTCAACGACCTTCACCTCAGCAACTAAGTCAGCCCGCTAGCTCACTACAACTCGGCGATGAGAAACTATAATTGCTTGTAATCCGCCAGACAGATCATTACCAAGAGGTCTGTTCCTGCGGGGTACAATTCGCCAATGGAGCCACCATCTGTCTTTCTCGGAAGGCATGCCGAGACATCTTAGAGGAAGCCTTTGTTTGGATTACAACCCGCTTCCTGCGGGTCAAATACTAAGTATAAAAGTATCAAATCATTGGTAACGTGAACTTCCTTCACTTGGTTTATACATTCTTCAAGGCTAAGCCTTTTTCTTGCTTCTTGCTTGGGTTTTGGATATTTTTCTTGAAAATACTTTATTAATCGCCTTTTATATGGCCTTTTTATGCATTTTTATTGTAATTCCTATTTATTCTGAGTTTCCTGGAGAAACATTGCATTTTTTATTACCTTCCTTTAATTATTATTCAAAATGAAAATGTTTGTTATTGCTTCAAAAATCAAATAAATGTATTGAACCTTGGTTATCAATGTTTGGTCTCTTCCTCGTCACTCTATTTAAATTTCACTGTGTGCCCGAATCCTAATCCCCCTTTTCCCAGTTGGGGTGCTATTCAATCACCCCTTTCCACCTACCACTACCAATCACGCCTACTACCAATCGTGCCTACTGTTAATTCCGCCTACTACAAATTGCGTCTACTACCAATCACGCCTATTACTAATCACGCCTACTACTACTAATCGCGCCTACTATCAATCGCGCCCTACTGGCAATTGCGCCTACTATCAATTACGTCCACTACCAATTGCGCCTACTGTCAATTGCGCCTACTATTAATTGTGCCTACTATCAATTGCGCCTACTATCAATTACGTTGCCTATAAATAGCGCCTGCTATCAATTACACCTGGTAAAATCGCTTCTAGTAAAAATCGCGCTCAGTTTAAGTCATAATCAGTATAAAACACGCCCAGTATCAAACGCGTCTACTAATCGTACCTACTATAAATTGAGCGTGCCATAAAACGCACCCAGTATACATTGCCTCTACTAACCATGGCTACTATCAATTACAGTCAATAAAAATCATAATCACTATAAATTGTGTTCATTATAAATATTGTCATTGAGCAATGTGTGTGTAAATCACTAGTAGTCTAAAAATTGTTCATGTAATTATTATTCCTGACAGTATTTTAAAAATTCCATTTTTAAAAATATCAATCCACTTCATTTATTTTACTGTTATTATTACTAAAGTGACTTTACTAAAATTTTATTCATGTGTATTAGTTAATATGGAAGTCTCACCAACCAGCCATGGTAAGCCATGTGTCTACTATAAAGGATATACATATATTGTAAAAACAACCAATAAAGATGGAACTGTTATTTGGCGATGTTCAAAACAACGATCTAAAAGTGTCCAGGAGTGATTAAAACAAAAGACTCCAACGTACTTACTTCAAAGAAGCATCATTGTGAATCTCAAATTAATACACATTTAAATGGACAAAATACTCTAACCAAGGTAAAAAAGCAAGTCCAAGAAAGTGCATTGTTTGTTCAAAATCACTTATCATGTCCTCAAAAAGTCATGTTAGGACAGTTGTCAACGTCTAAGAAACCCTTAACACTATCAAAAGCAACGCAGACTTTACAAGAGGTGTCTGTGGAAAAGGAACAAGAGAAATTGGATAGTTCTAGTGATGTTGAGGATGATGATGATGATGATGATGATGATGATAATGATGGTGGCAATGACTATCATAATTTTGATGATAATATTCATAATGATGAGGGTTTTATGTCTATAAAACCATTGCAACTTCCCCAGTTTTTAAGAACAAGAGTACCTGGAGAAAGTTATAAAAGCATCTACAACAAGCGTTGTGTTAAAAATTCTATGTCAAACTATGGTAAATAGAGAGAGTTGTATTCAGTGTGTATCTATTATAAAATGAATTTAATAAAAATATTTTATGGTTATTGTCTGCTTTTTCTTAATTACTATCACTACATCCTCCCACTATTAATGCAATTGTTAACCATCGACAGTCTCTAGCTATGTTTAGAAAGAGAGAGTGGACTTAAACAATACATATTATCTATGGTTTGTGTATCGAGTATCATAATAATACAGTATCGCTAAGCTATGTTAAAGTAATAGTTATGTCAGGTAAGGGGTTCAAATCCTTGCTTTCTTGCATTGAAAATGTGAACATAAGTCAAACGCCTTAACCACTCGGCCAACCTGACAGTTAATAATGTAATTTGTTTTGTGCACTTGAGTGTTTACAAAATTTTCCAGTGTACATTGACTCAACTACTTGCTATTATCAAACGTAGATATTTTTTTCTATAACATTGTAGTTATGAGTCTTGAGAACTGGGTGTTTAATATAGGGTTAAAGGCATCTTAAAATAATTTTAGAGAAGCTCTCAGGTATCGTGTCATGGGTTCTTGTAATGCATTACTGTTTGTTGACTAGCATTTACCATTACACAACATTATTTTGGTAAGCTCTACATGTTGTTTGAGTCTTTAGCCTTTTGACTGGTATAATACAGCACTCCATGACTCCCTGTCCTGAGCTAATCGTTTCATCTCTATATAGCTACCACACTCTACATCCAAGGGTATCTGTTTTACATATTATAACCTTGGGCTACCCCTACAGTTCTTGTCATCAACCCTATCTTCCATAACTAAGCTTGCTATTCCTGGGTGTCATAGTATGTGTCCTACCAACCTATCGCTTTACTTCATTATCAGTTGCCAGAAACATCTCTCCTCTCCCACTTGACTTAATACCTCTTTGTTTGTAACCTTATTCACCCATTTAATCTTCATCATTCTCCTGTAACATCACATTTCAAACACTTCTATTTCCACTTTTCTGCTACAACAATAGTCCAAGTTTCACTTTCATAAAGTGTCACGCTCCAGACAAAGGTCTTCAAAAATGACTTCCTAATACCTAAATTTATATTAAATGTCAACAAATTCTGTAGAAACGCTTTCTTTGCCTGAGATACATAAGAATCCTAATCGTCTCTGGTATAATGTCTTGTTTTGCAACCATAGTTGCTCAGTAGGTCTATGCATTTGTTGTGTATAACCCAAAATAGCAAACAGTTTTTCTAAAACCCTACTCACTGGGCAATAACAAGCATAGTCGCCAATGTGTTTCGTTGGTATGTAGTTACCTCATGTCCGGTTAGTCAATTCTTATTGCAAGGCCAGTCAAC
Organism: Meconema thalassinum; assembly: GCA_946902985.2. Lineage (NCBI taxonomy): Eukaryota > Metazoa > Arthropoda > Insecta > Orthoptera > Tettigoniidae > Meconema > Meconema thalassinum. The sequence goes on along the minus strand of OX336389.2, from coordinate 1,519,501,231 downwards.
ACCTAAAAATTCATCTTAACATATTGTCTAATTATCTTCCTATTTACATACCAGTGTCTAATGAATAGTCAATATTAGTTTGGTCTTTACCCAGGGCCGGATTTACCGTAAGGCAAAATAGGCACGTGCCTAGGGGCGCCGCAGTCCAAGGGGCGCCGCAAGGCGCCCCTTCGGTTAGGCAACCGGCAATGATCTTTACTGGTGGCGTCCCGAAGGGCACCGCCGACAGGCGCCCTCTTTGCTACGGCTTTAAATGTGCTAAGTTAGGATTATAGCAGTAGTCTATATATGCTAAAATAAATATAGAGAAATGAGCAGAGACATTTAGAAATAATATCGTGTCTTTGTCGCATGCCCGCCCATGCCCTTCCACTTCGCTCTTCGTTATGCCGCTCGACGCCCTTTCGTCCCGACAAGTGTGAGAGGGGCGGGGAGGCGGACGAGCGGAGCTGTGCTGCGCGCGCTGTTGTTGCGGTAGCTGGGTTTGCTTGCATTGTATCAGCATCGAAGCGCCCCATCCCCCTTGCCTGTGCTGTGTGTGAGTTCGAGCTTGCGTTGTGTTGTTTTGTTGTGATGTGATCTGCAAGTAAATGTTTTAAACTACGGGCAGCAAAAAGTTGTCTGGTTACCAAAACCGTGTCCGCAAAGCTGAAGCGAATAAGAAAGCCAAGGTGACACTATCAAAATGTCGGAAAATAAATGAGATGTTTAGTGGGCGTGTGAATCCTACACCTCCAACGACAAATTCAGATAACAATAACAATTCTTGCTCTGCGGTTTACGACATTGACTGCGATGGAGTTCAGCAACTTGAGGTAAGCTACCGTACACGAATTACTTTACGCAAAGTGGACCTTTCCCAATAGGCGATTCCTTGATACACTGTTACACAAAGTGACATACGTAAAAACTCAGACTGGCCTCGAAACTGTACCGTGCCTGCAGAGTATATTAAAAGTTGTTCTTTATAAATTTACTATGTTTGAAGTGCTCTAATTAATACGGGATTTTCCTTTTCAGCTCCAACAAGCCAAAATTGATGAAAAAGAGAATGACAATTCTAGGCCTACATTTAAATCAAATGACACCTTAGGGGGAGAAAGCAACAAAAATTAAAATTTGCCTCAGCGGACAAACAAAATGTTAAGGCCAATGGTGAACCAAAAGAAAGGTTTCTAGGTTTTATGGAGAGCATCGGGCACAAGTCAGAGCAGCTTTTTGATGCAGTAAAGGCTAAGTTGGAAGATCTGGATTTGAAAGTGGATGATATTCGAGGCCAATCTTACGATAACGATAGCGGCCTTGAATCCCTTAGCTCTCTATGCACCATGATCACCCAATTCACTAAATTTGGTTGGAACTCATGCCGCTGAATCTTGTTCAGAATCTGCAAGGTATTTTTTAACAGCTCAAGAACTGTACAACGTTTTTACTGCTTCGACCTACCGATGGAAAATTTTAAAGAACTTAATTGCGCGCGTACTAAAAAGCCCGTCAGTTACTCGGTGGTCGGCACGATATGACGCTTGTAAAGCTGTGAGGGAAGGCTGGTGTGGCGTCGTGGCAGCTCTTGAGAGTACTCACGAAGACAGAAATCAAAATGCAAACACTCGAAGTGAAGCCAAAGGCATCTTAAGCAATATCCTACAATTATAAACTGCTTTCCTAGTTGTTTTTTGGAGTACCATTCTAAAAAGTTTTAATACTGTCAGCCAGAAGCTCCAAAAAGTTAGCACTAATTTGAGAACTGTGGTAGAATGTTACGCTTCGTTAGCGGAATTTGTGCAAAGTTTACGAGATAATTTCGATGTCTATGAGAAAGAAGCCAAAGAATTAAGCGGTATTGCTCAATATTCCTAAAGAGAAGACCGGAACGAAAGACTAGGAATGATGAGACAAAGCACGGAGAATATGTACCGTCAGAGGGCTCAGAAAATTTTCACGTCAATGTATTTTATGTAATTCTGGGTGTACTAATTGCTGAGCTTAAGAGGCGAAGTGAGGCTTACAAAGTCCTCCATAAGAGATTTTATTTTCTAGAAAACCTGTTAGACCAATGATAAAATAATTCGCTGATGAGTTCTCAGAAAAGTATGTGGATGACTTAGAAAGTGCACTGGCTGAAGTGTGCTTGCATTTAAAGGAACGTTTAAAAATTTCAGAGTTTAAAGGTAAGTCAGCCTCTGAGCTCAGCACTTTCCTTCATGGAAAAGATTTACGCGAAATGTACCCGAACGTAAACATTGCTTTACGGATACTTCTCACCATTCCAGTGACCAATTGTTCTGGAGAAAGATCATTTTCGGTACTGAATCGCGTCAAGAACAATTTGCGGTCAGTCACTAAAGAAGAAAGGTTAAACTCTATTGCACTCCTAGCGATTGGAAAAGATATGACGATAAACTTGAACTGCGGTGCCATAATTAATGAATTTTCCCAAAAGAAGGCAAGAAGGAAACTTTTGAAGTAGTTCTCGTTGTGCTTGAGGCAGGCACCGTTATGTCTTCATTCATGTTTTTATTCTGCACTTTAATTTCTCTAAAAGATATTGCAGGAAGATATGCAGTTGACCTTATTTGTATTATAGATGCGCTTTGTTCAATTTAAAATGTCGTTTGTACCACTGCTCTTCATGCGTTTTAAAATTAGTGTGTGTTCTACTATTTTAGGTAGATTTCATTAGAAAGCTAACTATTGCAATGGGTACCATGTTTCGACTTCCAGAAAATGTAGACATATCTTCGCGTTTCACATCCCCCAGACCCCAAAACCACCATCAGTTCAAAAGTTTATGTATCATTTATGTATATATGTATCTATCTATATACTGTATATATATCAGTTTCTTGTGGACACGATAACTGCCGTAATTTTGTACCAATCACTTTGAATTTTTCACATAATATGTATCCCTATAAAATCTCGGTCGAGTTCGTTAATGGGCAAGATCGGTCGAAGGGGGTAAAAATGGGGGGCTTTTTCGAAAAAGTGAAATATCACTATAACTCGCATAATATAGGACATATCGAATCCGTTCAAAGTTCATATTATGTGTCGGATAAGTGCCAAAAATTTATGTTTAAAAAGTTTTTTGATAGCACCAACCATTGACCAATGGGGTGGAAAAAAGTGGGTTTTTCGGGAAACATTAATCATATCTCTCTTAATAGGCACAATATCAAAACCGTAAAAAATGGATGATGTTCCCCTGATAATTACCTAAAACTTTTGTCTGAATTTTTTTTGATACAACCCACCATTACGCCAAGGGATGAGAAAAATGATTTCGGAATTAGAAGAAAATGCCAAGAGCCATCAGAGGTTACCATGACAACGCTTCTAAATTGATGAAGGATGAGCTATCAGAGGTTGCCATGACAACGAGATCACATTCAGTTTTCCATCTGACTATGTGGGAAGCGGCTTCGATGACGTAGCCTCGCTGGTAGCCTGCTGAACTTCTATGCCCAAGGTCGCGGGTTCAAAGCCGGCCAAAGTCGTCGGATTGTTAAAGAGCGCTGAAAATGCCTCGGTATGCTTTCCTTCAGAGGGGAAGTCCAACGTTCGTTGCAAGTTACTGGTTGCGGTGGCATCTAGTAGCCAAGCTCACAGCTAGGTGTCGTTGACGGTATATTTGGTACCAACATTAGGAACTACTACTTGAAATTGACCGTCTGCAGTCCTTAACTGTTTAAAAAACTGAATTACAGACTAATACAGCCATCACAATTAACACCGTTTATCAGACAGATTCTACACACACCCAAAGTACACGGGGTTACATGACCGCGTTGTCGCAGCCCTAAACTGAGGAATCAACCAACATCTCTGCGGGAGATAAAATTTGACGTGAAGAAGTAACAGACTGTTAGATAGTTACACATCAGTTCCAAACCTTGCATAAGGACGGTGTGACCACAAGTATAAAAATGGACCCCAAATGACAAGAAGGTTACCATACCCCTAAGACAATAAAATGTTAAAAATATGCATAGTAAGACGAAAGAAAAGTTAATTGAACTCCAATTACATTGTAAAATACTTTCTCGCAGTAAATGAGGTCTGATCCTTCTACGAAAACCTGCATATTTTGCCTGTTATAGCCTATCCCCTAGTTTGCCCGGTGAAATCTACCTCCGCCTTCCGGCGTGCCGAGAGGATTTTTTAAAATTATATTTCGAGCTAACGCAGTTCATTCAGTTACAGCAGTAAATTATGTTTTTATTTTTGAAGCTACTCTTCATTTTTGTTGTATGAATTAAGGCTAGACATTATTTTTGGAAAGTGTATTCATAAAGTGTTTTGGTTGCATAAAAGTTGAACTGTTTCATGTAGTTTTACTCCAAGCTGCTTTTATTTATTGAATTGACTATGTATCCCTGCGTAAAATTCAAGCCGAAACTTATGCTGTCAGCCATATATCTGGTTATTCCTTTTTTCCGAACCTTACCTCATGCGAGTGGCTATGTCTTATCATAAAAATCGGGGGGGGGGGGGGGGAGGCTCAAGTGAGGAGGGGCGCTCAATGGAGAGGTGCCTATAGCGTAACATTGGGTAAATCCGGCCCTGTCTTTACCTAAGATCTAAAATCCAATATCAAATTTCTAAAATCTAAAACCAAAAAAATTATAGTATAGAAAACATAATTCCAAGTAATACAAATCCTTATATGTTTTTCTTTAATAATTAGTTACCGAAAATTTAAAGTCATGACATTATGGTTAGGTATTTTTGTAAATTCTAAAATGTAAATTCTAAAACCTAAAGTCTAAAATCAAAAACCAATCAAAAATCGTACTTGCATTAACTGTATATTGAACCCAGTCCACCTTTGTATTTGTAATCCAAGTAATAATTTGAAAAAATACAAGTGTAATAGGTCTTAAAACATTATCCCTGCTTTTTATATGTTTTTGACATGCATATTAACCTAAAATCAAACCCTGGTCTACCTTAGTCAAAGGCTAACCAGCTTAACCACTTCACCACCATAACCGTCTTTCTTAGTTAGGTTCGTTCTAAGCCATAAAGCAAAAAATCGAGTTAAGACCATTAGTGCAAGAGCCAAAAGTGCTTGCCACTGCAGCACAAAATGGTTAGCAAGTAATATTAGATATCCAAAAAGGATTGTATTGTTTCGGTTTGGTTCAGTGTAGTCACCATCTGGTTTTCTTAGCTACCCTCTTTAACCAATCAATTAAAGATAGTCTACTCTTAATTCTTGAATCAATAAATTAGATTTTGTACACTCCGTTTGTCATGTCTTGCCTGAAACCTATCCTCCCTATGTACTGCGGTCAGGTTTAAAAACAAGTTTCAATGTTTAAAGACTTGTCAGTCACCATACGTGTAGCCTACAATAATTCCTTCTCTACCTAGCTATGTTTTATCACTCACCATAAACATCTAACATTATGGGTTTACAATATATTAAGAGAAACGAAAGTCCATGACCTTGTTGTTTCCAATCTATGTGGGAAAATTCATAAGCCATAAAAAGAAAGCGTCATGTCAAGTTCTAGGGCACCTTATGTGTCCAAATCCCATTATTAGTTCATAAAATTTCAAATCAGTAACCTTGCCGTTTTGGGATATTTAAATAAATGCATGCATCATAGGAAAAATCATAAAAAATATTCTTAAAACAAGTCGTCGCATGACCCTCTTCAATCAATGCTTCACAAAATATCGATTCATCCATTGGACATGGCCACCGTGGTCGGCGACATGCTCGTTTAAACACAACCGGTACTGTCCCTCCCTACAAAAAAAAAATATAAAAATAAATTCAAAAGTTAAAAATCTAAATTTTCAAAATGTGTGGTTAGGCCCTTTGTCAAAATTTCAAAAAGTAAATAATAAATTCAGAAGGGATTGTCACCCTGAGTCTTATAACACCTCATGTGTCCAAATCTGATTATTGGTATCCCCTTAATCCCTGTAAAATCTACATTCATTGTTTTAGGGGTAAAATAACCAATCGTGGTAAAAGAGTATTTAATGACCAAATTTTTGAGCTAGCACACCTAATTTAAGGGTTCTTATTTTCTAAGATATCGATTTTTCAATTTCGGGGAAGTTTTCACCCCCTACTATTTTTCATTAAAAAAAGATCTTAGGATCATTTATCATTTTTAGATGTTTAACACCTTTTTCCCCTTTAAAATCTACATTCATTATTTTAGGGGTAAAATGACCTACTTTGGTAAAGGAGTATTTAATGACCAATTCTTTGAGCTATCGCACCTAATTTTAGGGTTCTTAATTTCCAAGATATCGATTTTTCAATTTTGGGGTAGTTTTCACCCCCCTACACTTTTTCATAAAAAACGAAGGATCTTAGGTTCATTTATCATTTTTAGGTGTTTAACACCTTTTTCCCTGTAAAGTCACCATTCACTGTTTTAGCGGTGAAATGGCCTATCGTGGTAAAAGCATATCTCATGACCTATTTTAAAGCTATCACATATAATATTAGGGTTCTTAGTTTCCAAGATATCGATTTTTCAATTGGGTGGGTGGGGGATAGTTTCAGCCCCCCCCCCAAAGGGGGACATCGCCCCAATTGCTAGGACCTCTCATACAAGTCACTAGCTTGATTTGTTCGCGAGATATTAACAAAAGTGTAGTTAGGCCCGTTGTCAAAATTTCAAAAATACATTCTAAAAGTGGGCTTCATCCCAAGTCCTATAATACCTCATACAAGTTCCTAGCCTTATTGGTCCGTGAGATATTAACAACAATAACAAAAATTAGTTAAGCCCTTGGGCACAATTCGGACAAATTCATGGGCCAGTCCATAGGGATCAGTCCAAAGGGGCTGTTCCAAAGGGATTAGTCAAAAGGACCTGTCAACAGGGACCCATCAACAGGGACTTGTCAACAATGACCCGTCTAGAATGACCTGTCAAAAATGACCTGTCAACGGGGACCCGTCAACAAGGACCCGTCCACAGGGACTCGTCAACAATGACAGGGGCTCTCGCCTCAAAGCCTGTCATGCCCCTCCTTCTTTATTGGTTTGCCTATCCCCAAGCGCCGCTTGGGATACATTTTGATCACCCCTCGTGGAATGGGTTAGGTTAGGTTAGACTACAGCCGCCATATTTAAAAAGCCAGCCCTCTTACAAAAGCTATGGCTGGGCATGCGTAAAACAAAAAACAAACATGTTAATTCATATTGGCTTTCTACCGTACACATGTCATTTGTGTGGAACAACGTTTAAGTTCATATAAGCATTCAAACTCCCACATGTTGCACTTGAAAAGCGAGATATACTAAAGAAAACAATTTCACCCCCAGTATGGGAAGGTTTTATTTTGGGGTGGAAATATGTTGTCCATTGGAAAGGGGGTGTCAGCCTTAGTTCAACGACACCTCATTCGTCAAAATCCGACCATGCGTTCGAGAAATATCACGCCGCCGCCATCTTGTGTGGAGGAATGTGGAGGTGGAGGGTATGGAACCCCTAAAAAAACACTACTTACATTATACAACTGGTCATCATAAAAATGGTGAGGGATCATCTTATTCATGTTTCAAAAATCACGGGTAAACCTCTCCTAAAACGTCGTAACATTACTTCTAATTCATTTTAAGTGAAGAAATTCTCTCGCATGGTTTTTTGCGTCTCATCGTCTGGCTCCGAATTTTAGCGTCTCTCAAGCATTTGGATCTACTTCATGCTGACATCAATCTCAAATTTGGAAGAGAATTTGGTAGAGATCAAATAAGTAGTATAGTTGTAATTCGATTTAGGCTTTGAACAGTTGGGTTGACGCCATTTTGCTTTTCATTAAACAGTAGAAATATAAAACTTGACACTGATGTGTCTCCCACAAGTCCAACCCCTCCTCCACGTGGTGGGTGACGGGCAACGGCATGAAGTAGGGGATTGCCTGTAGGGGTGAAGTACAGGGGGGACTTCGTGTGCCCCGGGACCGCGGCGGTAGCTGAGAAGGCTCTATGGGAACCCTGAAAAGTGACGGCTGACGGGGCTCTGGTGAAGCTACGATAGGCCTAGCAAGCCAGTAGTGGATATCATATTTGCTTTCAAAACAGGAACCGGCCTCGGAAAGGACGGATGCAAACGACGAAGACCCGGATATGTTAATGGACTACGAGTTGGCACGTTAAACATCCAAACACTGACAGGACAGGTAGAGGAGATTGTAGATGTGCTGGAGAGAAGAAAACTGGATGTACTGGGCTTGGCAGAAACAAGATGGAAAGGAGAAGGTCGCAGAGAACTGAGGAAAGGGTACCGGTTGTACTGGAGTGGGAACAGTGAAGGAAGGAGCAGCGGAGTGGGAGTAGTTGTGAGAGATGGAATGAAGGAAGAGGTAAAGGGAATAAGTGACAGGATCATGAAGATCAGAGTAACTGTAAAGGGAAGAAGCCTGGAGATAGCCCAGGTATATGCCCCTCAAGTTGGATGTACAGCTCAAGAGAAGGAAGACTTTGAGGAGGAGCTACAACAGCAGTTGAATGGTCAGAGCATCATTGTCATGGGAGATTTGAATGCACATGTAGGAAGTGAAAGGGAAGGATATGAAAATGTATTGGGAGCAGAAGGATGGGGTAGCAGGAATGAAGAAGGGAGAAAGTTGCTGGAATTTTGCAAGAGAAACGGTTTAGTGGTAGGCAACTCCTGGTTCCGGAAGAAAGAAAGCCACAAGGTAACGTGGTACAGCAGTGATTTAACAAAGAAATCTTTGGTAGATTACATGCTGTACGACTGGGAAATGAAGAGAAGTGTCAGAGATATTAGGGTGATACCATCAGAGGCCTTAGATAGCGACCACGGAATACTTGTAATGAACCTGGGAGTTGTTAAGGATAGCAAGAGGACTGAGTACCAGGAAAGGAGAATCAAAGTATGGAAACTCAAGGTAAAGGAAGATTTCCAGAAGATAATAAGGGAAAGGATGCCAACAGACAATCCTAAAACAGGGGAAGAGGAATGGAAGCAATTCAAAAACACAATGGTGGAAGCTGCAGTGGCAGTATGTGGAAGAACTACCAACAGAAAGCGGTGTAAAGAGACACCATGGTGGAATGAGAGAGTAAAAGAAGCTGTGGGAAGGAAGAACAAGGCTTTCAGTGTGTGGTTCCAGGAAAGAACTGATCTGGCAAGGGAAGATTATAAGATAAAGAAGAAAGAAGCAAACAAGATTGTCGCAGAGGAGAGGAAGAAGTGGATGGTAAAGTGGACAGAGATGATGGAGGAAGACAGCAGAGGAAATAAGAAAGTACTTTATGGGATGGTCAAAAGTAATAGGAGAGGTCTGCGAGAGGATGATGTAATGATGGACAAAAGCGGAAATGAGGTACACAACAAAGAGACACTCAAGACAGTGTGGAAAGAGTACTTTGAGGATTTGCTGAATCCAAATGGTCATAGGGAGGAAGACAATGCATTGGAAGATGGAGAAGACAACACAGGAATGGAAAAGGACCTGACTTGGAGAGAACTGGAGATGGCTATAGACAAGATGAAAGGAGGAAGGGCACCAGGTGTGGATAAAGTGAGTGTTGAAATGCTGAAGGCAGCAGGGGAGGTTGGGAAACAGTGGCTGTACCGTGTGATGAGGGTGATATGGAAGGAGAAAAAGACCCCAGAAGATTGGAAGAAAGGATTAATTGTCCCAATATTTAAGAAAGGAAGCAGAAAGGAGTGAAGAAATTACAGGGGAGTCACACTCATACCTCACTGTGCCAAGATATATGAAAATATATTAGGAAGTAGAATACGAGCCAAAGTGGAGAGAAAATTGAGAGAGGAGCAGTATGGATTCAGACCAGGGAGATCAACAGGGGATCTCATATTTTCAGTGAGACAGCTCCAGGAACACCACTATGAATTTGGAGAGGATCTGTTGATGGCCTTCCTGGACATCGAAAAGGCCTATGATAGTGTGTGTAGGGAGAAGGTTTGGAAAGCAATGGAAAACAAGGGAGTGGAAAAAGGGACTGTAGGCAGAGTGAAGGAGATGTATTGTGGAAGTGTGAGTTGTGTGAAAGTTGGAGGGGAAAGTACAGACTGGTTCAGACAAATGAGTGGCCTGAAACAGGGTAGTGCGCTGTCACCCCTTCTCTTTATTGTGGTTATGGACGAGGTAATGACACGGATAGCAGGAAATATAGGAGAAGATAAGATGAAAGCAATGGTGTTTGCAGATGATCTCATGGTCTGGGGAAACAAGGAGGAGGAAATTCAGGAGCAACTGAAGGCTTGGGAAGAATCAGTGGGAGAGTACGGATGGAAGTTCAACATCAGTAAATGTGAGATCCTGTTAACGACCAGGAAAAAGGACAGACCAATGAGTGGGATAACACTTGGAGGTGGACAGCTGAAGAAGGTGGAAAGTCTCAAGTACTTGGGAAGTATAGTGGAGGAAAATGGGAGAAATGACAAAGAGATTACGGAACGTGGCAGACAGGCAGAAGCATTTCTGAGAAGCATTAGGAGCTTAGTGTGGAATAAAGATGTCCCACAAAAAAGCAAGGAAGTGTTATACAGAAGCTACTATATCCCGATACTGACCTATGCTTCAGAAACGTGGACAATGAGGAAAAAGACATAAGCAGAATACAGGCAGGTGAAATGAAGTTCCTGCGAAGTAGGATCGGAGTAACAAGAAGAGACAGGTTGAGGAATGAAAAGGTCAGGGAAATTGTGAAAGAGGAGCCCTTGCAAGGTAGGATTGAGACATCAAGACTGAGGTGGTATGGACACTTAAAGAGAATGGATGAGAAGAGGATTCCCAAGAGGATACATGAGATGCAGATGCAGAAGAAACGACCAAGGGGAAGACCAAGAGATAGATGGCTGAAAGGAGTGGAGGAATGTGTCAAGAAGAGAGGCGAGGACTGGACCAGAGTGACAGCGGAGAGGTGGTGGGAAGAAAGAACTAAGTGGCGAGGCTTATGTTCCAAACAGACCCAGCCTGGGGCTGGAAACTGTACAAGATGATGATGATGATGATGACACTGATGTGCCTTTGAGTCGTGCTACCTCTGTACCCTATTTGATTCAATTCTGTTTTATCATTTGGGAATAGATTGCAGGGGTGGGGCGATGACCTATACACATATATGTATACGACACCTTGAGTGCAATGTCACGCAGGAGATGTTAGTGGGGAGCGCAAAAGCTGAACCAATCAGTGAGACCGCATTACTTCATTACCAATATGCCTAATATCATCATGATATGTGAAAAATTAAGTGCTAAAGAAATATCCACCATCATGCCGGAATCAAAATAATGAATTGTTAAGTGTCTAATTCAATCGCGGACTCTCCATTGAGTGACGTTGAGAAATGACGTGCGGCTGAGATCTCGGATTTATTTTTTGCCTTTCCTTCCTCTTGCATAACCACAGCCACAGACATAACACGAGTACGCAAAAGACTTGTCTACAAAGGCTTAGATCCTACTTAAAATCTAACCTTTTGCGACGACAGGATTTTCTTGTAATATTTGTACATGTATCAAAGGGAAGTGTTAAGCAACGCAGCAAGCCAGCCAGTGGGTAACCAGTGAGAAATTCAGATAACGTAAGTTACGAACGACTTGTACGTTCGAAAAGACACGACTTTTCGTGTACTTCCGATTTTTGAAAAATATAAGAGTAAACCTTTGAGATGTACACAGTCCAAATATCCGCGTGTCTGTATGCGTGTATGTGTGTATGTCGGTCCCCCTATAAATTTAACCACGATTACACCAAATTGAACTAAATTTGGTATAGTGGTAGCACTAGCAAAGGACATCTCAATGTCATGTTTCATATCGCCTCCATCTTAACAAAAAAAAAACGGCGGCCTCCAAAATATTCAGAGCTTAAATCAACTTAAGACCTAACTAATCATTGGATCACTACCCTCTTGTGGTAAGCGTCTGGATCCCAACTACAAGTTCATCGGTCAAATCAAATCATGATGGTGGCCGTGCCAATTATGCAAGCATTGTAATCACTAATTCATGATGCAATGAATCAGTCTTCACAGTATTTAGTATTTAGATAGCTTTATAATACATTTCTTTAGCACTTAATTCTTCATATCTCATGATGGCATTTGGCATATTGGTAATTAAGTAATGCGGCCTCATTGATTGGTTCAGTTTATGCACACCCCCTCCGCCCCTCCGCCCCTCCCCCGACTAACATCTCCTGCGTGACGTTGTATTTGGTGTCATATACATATAAGTGTATAGGTCATCGCCCCACCCCGGTAATCTATTCCCAAATTATGAAACAGAATTAAATCAAATATGGTACAGAGGTAGCACTACTCAAAGGCACCTCTGTGTCATGTTTTATATTTCTACCATCTAAAGAAAAACAAAATGGCGCCAACCCAACTGTTCAAAGCCTAAATCGAATTGCAACTAATCCACTTATTTGATCTCTACCAAATTCCAGAGAAACAAACCATCACGTAGGAACAGTGTGGGTGCTAAAATACAAGGTCATCAGCGGAATATTTTCAACATGGCGGTCATAAATTATAATCCAATGCCTCAATGGTCACAGTACTTGACACTGAGAAGATGGCAATTATGGTGTTTGAAGCCATTTGCAGTGTTGCCATAGTCATCGAAATTTGATGTTTTGCAGTCGGTCAACACGATTGTGATGGGTTACTCCCCAATGCTTAAAATAATTACATCACATTAATAAATATGTATTCATCACTACGCGCAGCAGCCAACATGAAAATATGATATACAAAAGTGAATATTTCAGTTACAAGTTACAACTGTAGTCTATGGGTGGCCTTGTATGGTTGACTCTATACATTTAAATTGGTGGCTGTGCGAACAATTAGAACATTGGAATCGACAACTCAGAATGTAAGTGTGCGAATAATCTTGACAAGGGATAATTATCATGTCCGGATTCTCCCCTGTGTGATTTAAAATACACACATCAAAAAAAGTTTTGCATCACCTCGGTTCCAAGAGTTCCGGAACCTTTAAATACAAAGGGAATAGAGATCAACACAAACAACATTTCAGCTCGTTTTATTGCTCATGAGACCCACACATTGCATGTTGTACCATCATACAGCTAGACGTTCAGCATTTGTGGTCCAGATTGCAGTACACACCACTACCTCTAATACCCAGTAGCACGTCCTCTTGCATTGATGCATGCCTGTATTCGTCGTGGCATACTATCCACAAGTTCATCAAGACACTGTTGGTCCAAATTGTCCCACTCCTCAACGACAATTCGGCGTAAATCTCTCAGAGTGGTTGGTGGGTCAAGACGTCCATAAACAGCCCTTTTCAACATATCCCAGGCATGTTCGATAGGGTTCATGTCTGGCGAACATGCTGGCCACTGTAGTCGAGCGATGTCGTTATCTTGAAGGAACGCATTCACAAGATGTGCACGATGAGGTCGAGAATTGTCGTCCATGAAGACAAATGCCTCTCCAATATTCTGCCTATATGGTTGCACTATGGGTCGGAGGATGTCATTCAGGTATCGTAAAGCCGTTTCGGAGCCTTCCATGACCACCAGTGGCGTACGTCGGCCCCACATAATGCCACCCCAAAATATCAGGGAACCACCACCTTGCTGCACTCGCTGGACAGTGTGTCTATGACGTTCAGCCTGACCAGGGTGCCTCCAAACACGTCTCCGACGATTGTCTGGTTGAAGGCATATGCGACACTCATCGGTGAAGAGAACGTGATGCCAATTCCGTGGGGTCCATTCAGCATGTTGTTGGGCCCATCTGTACCGCGCTGCATGGTGTCGGGGTTGCAAAGCTGGACCTCGCCATGGACGTCGGGAGTGAAGTTGCGCATCATGCAGCCTATTGCGCACAGTTTGAGTTGAAACACGACGTCCTGTGGCTGAACGAAACGCATTATTCAACATGGTGGCATTGCTGTCAGGGTTCCTCCGAGCGGCAATCCGTAAGTAGCGGTCATCCACTACAGTAGTAGCCCTTGGGCGGCCTGAGCGAGGCCTGTCATCGACAGTTCCTGTATCTCTGTACCTCCTCCATGTCCGAACAACATCGCTTTGGTTCACTCTGAGACGCCTGGAAACTTCCCTTGTTGAGAGCCCTTCTTGACACAAAGTAACAATGCGGACGCGATCGAACTGCGGTATTGACCTTCTAGGCATGGTAGAACTACAGACAACATGAACAGCGTACCTTCGTCCTGGTGGAATGACTGGAACTGATCGGCTGTCGTACCCCCTCCGTCTAATAGGCCCTGCTCATGCATGGTTGTTTACATCTTTGAGCAGTTTTAGTGACATCTATGAACAGTCAAAGGGACTGTATCTTGGATACAATATACACAGTCAACGTCTATATGCCGGAGATCTGGGAACCGAGGTGATGCAAAACTTTTTTTGATGTGTGTATTATTATAAATAGTATAGCACACACCGGCCGTATTGAATTGTCAACAAATTAATAACTTACAGAATCATAGAGAGGTAATAACGATAATTAGTTATAAGGTAAAATATTATAATTCTCTTAGTATGCCTAAAGCAAAAGACCAGAGACTTCATACATTCAAGATGGTACTGTTATTAGTATAGCCTAACAGGAGGTGCATGTTGATGTAGGGTTTTTGGTAAATATAGCGCCTAGACGTCATCATGCAATTTAACTCTCTATGTTCTAGAGCTTGCCTAACTGAAAGTGGTGGTAAAGTAAAACCTTATATATGGCTGCGTATGCTCAAAACAAAAGTAACCACAGCGTACAAATTATGGGAAATATTATTTCATTAATCGTGGTATATGATAGTTGGAACTCATTGCCTGTCACAGTCTTAGAACCCTTCCCCAAACATATGGGTGTGTTTAAGAGATGATTTTAATTTTGTGTAAATTCCCCGATGTAATTACCAAAGTAGCCAACAGTGACGAATGCAACTAATTTTACTCAAATTATATCTAAAGAGTTAGATAAAGGAGGGCAAATGGATGTCATATTTACAGATTTCGAGAAAGCGTTCGACACAATAACTCACGATCTCCTTCTTAAAAAATTGTGTATTTTGGGATTCTCCCACCCATTACTCAAATTATTCATCTCCTACCTCAGAGACAGGAAACAATTTGTTTTGTTCCAGAAAACTGTCTCAAAGGAATACATAGTTCATTCCGGAACACCCCAAGGCTCGAACCTTGGACCTTTGATTTTTTTGGCAATTATAAATTATTTGCCACGATGTATACTGCACTCAAATAGTCTTTTATATGCAGATGACTTCAAAATTTTTAAATCAATTTATTCCACTAATGACTGCAGTCTACTACTAAATGACCTAAATAATATACACAAATGGAGTATAGAAAACAAATTATACTTAAACTTACCGAAGTGTGTTGTTATGACCTTTACACGTAAGAAGAACCCAATCACATTTGCTTATGGAATTGGACCTAAGTCATTGGAAACAGTATGCGAGAAGAAAGATCTAGGGATTCTGTTTGACCGAGAGCTTGCTTTCACTTGTCATGTGCAAAAGGCGGTCGGGGATGTTTACCGCATGTTAGGGTTTTAATAAGAAACACTAAGCCATTTATTAGGACCAGTACTTGCATAAACCTTTATACTGCATTGGTGAGTTCCAAGCTCGAGTACGCCATCCAAGTATGGAGTCCCTGGCAGAAAACATGCATTAAATCCATTGTGCAAGTCCAAAGAAATTCCTTAGATATTAATAATAAATATTTATTGCAGTCAAGTGGCCATAATGGACAGTTATAAGGTGTGCTTAGGCTACAAATAATGATTACAGGTAGATTAATCTTTATTGTATTCAACTATGCTCTTTGTCCGTTTGCTGCATGATGTGATGTGGTATTTGTCGCAGGGGTTATTGCACAGAGAACATATGCATTCTTCATTGGGTTCATGGTATTTAACATTTTTACAGGTCTTGTGGTGGAAACCGTGGATGGAGAGTCTTGTTACCACATGTCTCATCTCCTGGTTCTTGTTTGTCAATCTTCTGTTCACCATTGCTTCTGTTGCGTAGAATTCAAGCGGGATTTCGTTCTGCTTCCGATGTCTTATCTCGAGGAGTTTCTTCATATTCTTAGTAGATGGCAGTTGTAGTCTTAATCTGAGATCTTCCATGTAGTATGTTTCTTTTGTTAGGATATATGCCAGCCTGGACTGGGACGTTCTTGCAATTCCTAGCACCCTTTTCAGGAAATAAGCCTTTACTTTTTCAATTATGATTAGGTCTGTCTTGGATAGCCTTTCCCATATCAGTTCTGGACCATATGTAATGACGGGGGTTATTTTCGCGTGGAAGAGAATCATTGCTACTTGTAGAGATAGTTTGGTAATATTGTTCAAATCGTGCATTCCTCTAATGGCTGCAGCTGCCCGTTCCTTTATATGTAGTGTAAAGGATTGGCACGTTGTCTGTAGGGTGAGGCCGAGGTATTTGTAGGAATTGACTGTCTAAAGTTCAGTCTCTCCCAGGGTTATTTTGTTTTCGGTGGCTAGTTTTCCTCCTTTTCGGAAGACCATATACACTGTCTTCTTTTCATTTTTAC
Organism: Meconema thalassinum; assembly: GCA_946902985.2. Lineage (NCBI taxonomy): Eukaryota > Metazoa > Arthropoda > Insecta > Orthoptera > Tettigoniidae > Meconema > Meconema thalassinum. Next base: position 1,519,484,668 of record OX336389.2, on the reverse strand, counting down.
TGAGCTCATTTTTCTCCGCCCAGTCCTGCAAGTTGTTGAGCACTTCTTGTAGCTCGTGCCTGTTTGTAAACCCCAGAAACATGTCATCTGCGTACAGGTAAAGAGATACTGATTTTGTGTTTTCAATAGTCCGAATAATATCCGCTGTCGCGACGTTGAACAGAGTGGCACTCAGTGGGTCGCCTTGTAGCACTCAGTTGGTTTGGGTGATCTCTCTTGAGGTTGATATCCCCTCGTGTATCTCTACTTTGTTGAAAGCCAGGATATTTTTTATAATATACGTGATTTCGGATTTTTCATCCGTCATTTGCTCCATGTTTATAATGAGCTTCGATCTGTTTAGTAGGTCGAAGGCCTTCGAGAAGTCGACAAATATTGCATGGAAAATTCCTTTAGGGTGTCTAAACGCTTGTTCTATGGCATTCAGTAGATTGTTGATAGCTTGAAGGGTGGACCTTCCTTTCCTGAACCCGAATTGTTGATCGGGAATCAGTTGGTCGACTGTCGGGGTGAGCCTATTGAGCAGAATGTTTGAAAATACTTTGAATATATTGTTCTCTAACGCGATTCCTCTCTATGAGTTTGGGTCGTTGTCTTCTCCTTTGCCTTTATGTAGAACCTTAATGATGGATTTTCTCCATTCGTCGGGTATTTGCCCTGTTGCTAGGCATCTGTTAAACAGATCTGACCATAGTTCACTTAGAATTTCAGCCGAGTCTTTCAGGCTCTCATTGGAGATGCCGTCTGGGTCTGTCGCTTTCTTGTTTTTTGTCTTGCTATATTGTCGCAATTACTTCTTCCGATGTGATGGGGGTGCCCAATTCTACGCCTGTGTGATATGCTGCGTTATACGCTGCTTTTGACTGAGTTAGGTTCAGTACTTGTGAGAAGTGATTTTCCCATATGTCCATCCGAATTGGGCCAGATTTCCTCGTAGTCTTTCTTCTGATAGCTATAGAGGGGTCTTTTAATGCTTCTTCTGCCTCCATTAAGGCTTGTTTTTCTATGTATTGAGCCTTTTTCTTTTTCAGGAGAGTTTTATATTCCTTTCTTTGTGCTGCATATTCTTCTAGAAGACCTTTTGTGTTGTGGAGTTTGGCCTTGTGTAGTTTTAGTAGGACTTCGTTTCTAAGTGTGTAGCATTCCGTATCAAACGATGGTTTAGCTCTTCTTTGGTTGATTGGGATTGTTGATGCTCGTATGGCCTCCTGAATTGTTGTCAAGGCTTGGTTCAGATTGTTTTCGTAAAGGCTTTGTTTTGTTGCCTCCATTGCTTGTGCGTTGTTGCTTAGGGCATTTGTGTCAATCTTCCTGGAGCTCCTGTGGGTTAGTAGGTTCGGTATTTCCTCTTCAGTATTTCCGAGTATAATATTGGTCCTGATAGGTATATGTATTGTCAGTGGGGTGCAGGATGACTTCCAGAGTCCCTGTTGGTTTTTGATGGAGATGTTGCTTCCTCTGTAAAAATCTAGGTCGATGGTACTTGTGCCATTGTGGGCTATGTACGTTATTTAATTTGCTTTGTTTATAAGAGAGTAGCCTTCTTCTTGTAACATATCCAACATAGCTCTTGTTTTGTTGTTGGGCTTGTCTATTCTGCAGTTAAAATCTCCTGCCGGGATGACGTTTTTGTCTGTCTTTGTTCGGGCAATCGCCCCCTGCTATTATTTCTATTGTGTCTTCTAGGGAAGATCCGAATGTGATATATATGCCCATTATTGTTTGGTATGGTGTTTTCATTATTACTAGCTTCTCTTCTTTTATCGAGTCTTCAATTTTCCCTATGGATGGTTTGAAAATTATGGAGGCTCCTCCCTCTGGTCTGCCTCTTGGGTTTGACTTGGCGAGAGAGTGAATTGCGTAGTGGCTCGTGAAGTTCAGAGGTTCTGACAGGAAGGTTTCAGTGGCCACCATTATGTCGCTCTTTATCCAGATATCTTCAGATGCTGTGCAGATTTTTCCTCTCAGACCCTCTACATTCCACAAAAGTATTTCCAGATTTCTTTCGGCGTTTTTCAGTTTGGGGCTTCCGTTGGGGTTATTGCCTTTGAAATCGAAAGGTACGATATATTACCCTATCCTGCCAGAGACTTGTTTGCATAACGGAGTCCCTTTCTTCCATGGGCACCCCTATTTTAAAGGCTTTGCTGGTGCCACGGAATGGGAGCTGTTCGCAGCAGGTTACCTTGGAGATGCCATTTTGAGAAAGGTTTTATTTTATGTCTTCTTCGGTTTCGTCGGTGCCAAGTCTCCCAATGAATATCCAGGCGGTTCATGGAGCTACCCTCAGCCTACCGATTTCGGAGCCTCCCGCGCCATGTTGTGGGGGTTTTCTCATCGTGTCGTCTTGTTTTCTTGTGTTTATGTTTGTTGAGGTGTCTTCGTTGGTACGTTTGCTAGGCAGATCTGGCCACTCTTTGTTTGCTGAAGGTCTGTCTCAATAATTGTTTTTGTTTATATCTCTAGTTGGCGGTAGTGGTTTGATGGTATGTGGGTGCAGCAGCGTCGCTGTTTTGGAGTTTCGGTGAGGTCTTGGGTTTTGGGGTAGTCTATGTCTTGTTGTTTTACTAGAATGTCTGCTTGTTGCAGTTGCGTCTCGAGAATTAGGGTAATTTTTTTAATGAGGTTTTCAGACAGTTCTTCAAGCTTTTCTTTGATGTTTTCACAGGATGTTTTATTTTCCAAGGCTATCTCTCTTCTTTCTTTAATTCTTGGTTGCTTGTCGCCCTTGGGGCCAAACCATTCGATTTCTGGCGTAGTCTACAGGTCTCGCACATCCATAGTAGAGATCTCTTTTTGAGTGAAGGGCGTTATACTCCATTGTAGTCATAGAGGTGCACTCCTTGTGGAACCATTGGTTGCAACCTCCGTCGCAACTCACTGCTGTGACACCTCAAAATAACGGGCAATTACCCACACATGGTACCCTACGGTGAACTTTTGTTGAATTTCGGCTTGACTAGTTTAAAGTCTCGAAGGCAAGTGAATGATATGAAATTTCTTTATAAAGTCGTTAACGGTCAAATTGATAACTCATTTTTCCTATCGCTCCTAAATTTCAACATCCCTCGCTTAACTACAAGATCAACCATAACATTCAAAAATGATATAACCAATACTACTTCACATAACAATTCACCTGTATGGAGGCTTTACAGTATTTACAACGATGCGATTCGTATAAACTGGAAATTAGATTTCTGTCTCTCAATCAGAATGTTCCAGTCACTCTAATTCATACTTGAAATGAAATTATCACACAAAACAGAATCAACAATGTATATAAGTGGATAGGCCTGTTCCCTAGTTATTAATGTTACCTTTTAGTTTAATATGTAATAATTTCAAAACCTCTATTTATATTTGACATTTGAACAATTTTAGATTTAGTTTTTATATTATCTTTAGATTAAGCTTTTTACTACTATGCATTTTGATCTGTGTGAACTTCCTAGTTTTACGAATTACATTAAGATGTTAATACTTAATGCTGACATATCAAGAAATGTATTCTACTGTGTAGGTGCACTGTTATAGGGGCGCACACTGAGCCCTGTTGTGTACCATCAACAAATAAATATACAAATATATAAATAAATGAATAAATAAATAAATACGTGACTTGTGTAGTCTTACATAAAGTGTGCTTGGTATTACTGTTGGAAATTTTCTGTAAGTGTAGAATTTGACACCGACGAAGAACAGTAGATAAACAAAGCGGTTTGTGGGCCAAATTTGCATAATTTATGCTAATATATTCAAGGTCAGTGACGTTTGACCTTGGGATTCCCTTCCGGTCACATGACCCTGGGAATCCCCTTCCGGTCACATGACCCTGGGAATCCCCTTCCGGGTGATTCCCCAGGAATTCTTTGGAAGAATTCCCACCCGGCGACGTGTGTGGCGTATGGGAACCCCCCGGGGAAGACCGGATATTTGACCGGTCAAGGGAAGGGGGGCTCTAGCCAGAGGGGGAAGCTCTGTCTCTAGGGAGGGCCCTAGCCTAAGGGGGACCAAATGTGGTATCCCGACCCGTGCCAGACGGCAAACTGAGTGCCTCGGATTTATAGCGTGGCGGTGCTGGGAGTGGGTGAGTGGGGGGAGTGGGCGGCGAGTCAATGAGAGAGCAGAGCGCGCAAGCGACGCCATGGCGTGGGCCAATGGGAGAGCAGCGCCAGAACTCACCAACCTTCTGCCGTCAGTTGGCGTGGAAGTGGCTTGGCGCGCACGATGGCGCCTTGGCGGGGGCCGATGGGAGAGCAGCCCGCGAAAAATGGCTGCCCTGCGCTTGCGCTCTTGACGCGTTAGAGAGGCCAACATCTACCACCAGTCTGCCAACATTTGCCGCAAATGGACGTGCAAGATGGCTGCCCTGCGCACTTGGCGGGTACGTATTTATGTTCAAGATTGGCGCGCTAGAGTGTGCCAACACCTACCACCAGAGCGTGTCAATATCTGAGGGCAATGGGCGCACAAGATGGCTGCCCTGCGCACTTGGTGGGCATGTACAGTATGTATGCTGGAGTTTGGCACCTGAACCGAATAGAGAAGCGCTAGAGAATGCCAAATCCTACAGTCAGAGCGTACCAATATTTTCCGCCATTTGGCGCGCTGTATGGCAGCCTGCCGGGAGATAATGGAAGAGCAGCACGTGCATAATGGTTGTCCTGCGCATGAGCTCTTGGTCGGGCATGTATGTATGTATGTTGGAGTTTCGCGCGCGATTTTACTGCCAGAGCGTGCCAATATATGCCACCAGAGCGTGAAAACATCTGCCCGAGTATGATGAGAGCAGCACGGTTGGCGTGCATGTATTAAGCGCACTAGCCAAATAGAGGACCGATAGAGCCTGCCAACCTCTTCTGTCAGAGCGTGCCTCGCCTTGCGCGGGCTCTTTGTGTCCAGCAGATGATAGCCTGGTTGGTGTGCGCCCGAGCATGTGTAAGCCGAACTGCTGTTAGCACTCGTGTGGGAGGAGCTGTCGCAGCTACTTACTGGTAGTGATTGTGAGCCTCTGGAGTGCATACATACTTACCCTTAACTTACCTGTAGAATTACAAGAGGTTCCTACACGTTATCGAACAAAGTATTCAAACCTTTATTTTGTGGGGTTAAAGGTTTGGGATGTTCTACTGTATACAGAACAAAATATTGGCATTTGGTTATACACTATTTAAAAAAGGAACACAACACCCTCCAAGGAATGGTGAAGCTGGATGGAGTATGGTTAATACATAAACTATTTCGGTTAATATTGGATTAGGAGTGGGAGGTGTGTAGTTCGTGACCTCATAATCTAATAAATAGAATTGATAAATGGTATATACTGTATAAGAGACGCAATAGATGCAGTCGATTAGTGTTTTGTGGTAGCTGGAAGTGTAATGATGTCTGTCTCTAAAGTATTTTGTGTACCCCACCTTATGGGGAACAGAACGATGCCTACCGACGAGCGGTTTGGTGTGTCATATTTATTGGAAAACCTGGACAATCTGGTTACAGACATTCGTAGTATCAACTACACAGAAAACGATACGCTCCTAAGTGATAAATACTTCAATCTAATTGTTGTTGCTGGTGGTACAACACCTCTCCTGTAGCTCAAAATATTTAAATTACACATGAAAACAACACTAATATATTAAACCTTAATAACACACAGCATATAAAATACACTACATTGCTCACATGACAACAGTTATTCTTCCCAAGGTTATGCGACCCTTCGCCGCCAGGCTACGCACCCGTCACATTGAAGAGCCTCACAAGTACTACCCCAGTGTCATTAGGGAGAACTGTCCATCACTCAACATGCCGCCCACCTAATTTGGCACAAATGATGTACAATAGAAGGCTGAAATAAATATACAAACACATAAACACAAATATTCCCTGTTGAAGTTCGATGTCCACAGTGGGTAGCTCCAGAACCAGATGTGAAATAAAGTTATTCACTTGGGAAAGGGCATATCTTCGTTACTGGCCGCTTTTACATTCACTTGGTTTTCTGCTGTAACTGAGAGAGGTAGTCACACGACCAGCGCTTCCAAATCTTCTGCTGACAGCACTGAACCAGTTGCCATCTAGACAGGTGAGAAGATGAGCTAGCAAGACAGTATAGTTCACGGAACGCGCTAAAAGATTCTGCAATTAGAAAATATCCCGGAGTCAGGAAGGTAAACTCACGAGGATAGTTGGGTAGGGAATTTATTAGAGGATGTAACTGATCATGGGATGTAGATGCATTTTCCAATCTGCCGCCCACCCTAATAAACTTGTCTTGATCTTTAAATGGGCACAAATATACAAGTTTACTCGCTGGAGAAAACGTTCTTTCCGTCGGGAGTTTCTGAATGATTTGTGAGCATGAAGCAGGCTGGGCGATGCGACCAACAGTTTTCAAGGATTCGGGCAACTCGGCAGTCGTTAGTGGTCCATGCTTTCTCTCTTTCTTCTCATTTAGTAGGTTGTGAATAAACCTGAGGATATAGGCTGTCACTCGTTGGAGTCTTGACCAGCTGGAGAATCGTTGAATGTGTTCTTCCGCGTCGGAGTTGATTGACAGTAGGCATACATTTGACTTTCGCTGCTCAGGGACTTCAGTTGAGCTGTTCTCAGTTGCCATCTTCTCTGGCCAAGCTTATGAGGGCTTGTGCAGACAGTGGGACCCCGCCCACCATAGCTCCGTCATTCCAAGATGCTGTGGTTCAAGTCCATTTGAGAGGGCGACTCCTGGATTGTCTTGAGACGCAACATGCTTCCAGTCATTATGCAACGAATCCCCTAGTTCCATTCGCGATGTACGAAGGGCAATCTCACGGCGAAGCGTCCTGTTTCGTCTCTGGTGGTGAATTTGGCAAAATTATCTTCACATAGTTTCTTTTCCTTTGTCTGGGGATGTGTTCTCATCTCTTGCTGGTCCCAGAACCCCTCCACCTAAGAATGAAATGGGTCAGTTCTGACGAACAACGTATTGTTCCTGCTGTTCGCTGTTCCACTGAGTGGGTAGGTATGCAGCCCGCTAGAACCCAACCTAGCGCTGAGTTCTGAAGTGTGGGATGGCCTTCCTGCGTTTGCTCACCGGGTCGTAGGATGTCGAAGAAAACAGCTGCTCCTAGAAGAAGATCAACTTGACGAGGCAGGTTGAACTGAGGATCGCCCAAGTTGATGTCCTTAGGCAACTGCCAATCATCACAGTTTATTCGCGAGGTAGGAACCTGACCTGTGATCTGAGGCAGCACGGAGCACACAATAGGCCCCCTGTAATCACTCACCCTTGAAGATATATTTAATTGGCAGATGTGTGAGGACTAGACTGACTTGGTGTTACTAATGCCACTGATGGGCATGGCATATCGACTCAATTTCAGACCCAAACGATCAGCAAGTTCCCGAGACATGAAATTCAGCTGAGAGCCACTGTCCAATAGCGCTCTGCAATCGTGAATTCGACCTGAATTATCCTTGATGTGACCTATTGCGGTTGAAAGAAGAACCTCATGCTGTAGATATGATCCTTTTAATGAGCAGTACGACTGTTGTGAGGAATGGCCTGACCAGTTACTGTCCTGGTAGTTATGCAGTAATGGGTGGGGTTTCTTGTTGCAAGTTCTACAGTAACCAGCATTACAATTTGATGCCATGTGATCACGCCGCAATCAATTGTAACACAGTTTGTGATCTTGAATTAACTTGATGCGATCATTCAAATGCCATTTCCTTGAATTTTCAACATCTTGACAAAGCGTGCTGTTCATTATATGATTCACATCCGGGAGAAGTTGACATGTAAGAGCGACGCGGACTCTTCGAGGCTGCGCTGATTTTATTCGCTCCATGTTTATCTGTTGGTGGCTTGTGTGAGGCAACAATCTCTAATATTCGACAATTGCTCTCCAAGAATGAAGCAAGATCCTTCAAGCTGGGACATGTATCGCATGCCATCTTGTTTTCCCATTGCTTCCGCAAGCCTAGACCAATGCGTTCCAGAACCAAGTGTGATACATCATGCAATGGGGTCTCAACATGCAGGGCTTAAATGCCATTCAGGTTGCTGCTTAACTGATTGATGAGTTGTCGGAAGTCTCTGGGTGATTCCGATTTTACGGGAGGTAGCGACAGCCATTCTTTGACATGGAGATCTAAAATGAGCCCTGGGTTGGTTTTAGTATCGCTTGCTAATTAAATTCCATGCCACCTTGAAATTATCCTGTGTAACTGGAAGGTTTTCAATGAGTTTGTGTGGCTCGTCTGATACACACGATAATAAATAATAATAGCGTTGAATGTCGGTCCGAGACTCGTTGTGGATGATTAAGGATTGAAATGTGTCATGAAAATTCGTAAAGTCAATAAGAGAACCTGTAAATTTAGGAAGAACGATTGTAGGCAACTTAAGCTGTTCCAAAATGGCGGCTGAGTAAGAGTGGCGTGTTGTTCAGCTCCCGAACTTTGTGTATTATTTTGTGTACTAATCTGAATATTTTGCAACTACAGCAAAGAAAAGTCTTCCTTTTAATTACTTTGACAAACTGAGTGTGCGTTGCTTAATCAGTGTACCATCGTTTATCCGTGTAATCGTTGTTTACTGAAGTGAGCTGTGTCACCAAGAAACATGCCGACCTGCGCCTTCTGTGACAAGGAGCTGGGGAAGAAGAAGGTACAGTGTGTAGCGTGTGAAAAGTGGAACCATACGAAATGCATGGAAGAAAGAAATGGCGAGTGTTGTGTGAAAGCTGCGCCGAGTTATTCATTGGAGAATATCGTAAAACTCCTATTAGAAATGCAGGCAGAAATCAGGGAGATGAAGCAACAACAACAATCTCGGGAGCAGGACCTCACAAAATCTCTGAACTTTTGCCATGAGGGAGTAGATGAAAATGCGAAGAGTATCAAACAGCACGATACTCATCTGAAGGAAATCTCGCAGCAGGTTCTATCCCTACAACAAGAGAACGCTGATCTCAGGGCCCGTGTGAAGACATTGGAGACTCGCCTCTCGGATGGAGAGCAGTATTCACGCCGTAACACTGTGGAGATATTTGGGGTCCCTGAAACTAAAAATGAAGACGTGCTCGAGACCGTTGAAGCCGTTGGCAGGGCAATGGACATGAACATTGAAAATCTGATGGTGGACGCATGTCATCGCATGCCTAAGCGACCAGATCAGCCTCATGGTGGAATCATCGTGAAATTTGTCCGGCGGTTCGACAAGGAAGACTTCATGTTTCGAAGGCGTGTGAAGCGTAACCTGTCCACCAAGCACATGGGGCTTTCTGGAGACAACATAATCTACATAAATGAAAGTCTGTCACCTGAGAAGAAGAAACTGCTGGCTCTATCGCGGAACTTCAAGAGGGAACACGGCTACAAGTTCTTATGGGTACGTAACGGTGTGATAAAACTCAGGAAGAGTGAGGGGTCAAATATTTATATCATAAATTACAGTAATGATCTCAGGAAGCTATCATAATTCGTGACAACCCGTAAGGTCTCATTTGAATTACCTTGTAAGGTCTATAGTGATTGTACACTGAGAGTACTGGAGGGTCACTGTCAGATTATTTCTGGACAGTTTCTTGAGCCTTTCTCTTCCCTTGCCCCCATTGTTTCGCATAACGGAAATCCCTACTAATGGCCTAGCCTCGCTGCAGGTGCCTCTCTTCTCATTTAAGTAAAATGTCTTCTTCCTATAAATCGCTAAATTTATATTATCAAAATTGTAGGGGTTTGAGAACTAAAACTACTCAGTTTTATACAAATATGACCAGCGAGAGCTACGGTATAGTGGTTTTAACAGAATCTTGGCTTATTTCGTCAATCTATTCGTCTGAACTCTTTGATGAGAGGTATGCTGTATTTAGAAATGATCGTGACGAAAATATAACCGGCAAGAGGCTAGGAGGGGGTGTAGTCCTCGCTGTCCATAACAAGTATAAAGCTGTGGAGATTGACCTGGGTCTGGAAACGGAAGTCCTTTGTGTGAAACTCTTCATAGACAACTATTTTACCATAGTTATCTGTTCTGTTTACTTTCCGCCGGAGTCGAAGGCAGAGAAATACGAGGAATTTTACACAAGTATAGAATCGAACTCACTCATAAGCAACAATCCTGTTCTTATTTTGGGAGATTTTAACATTCCAGAAATAACCCCAACATTTGATTTAAAAACAGGATCTCGGCTTTCTACCTCCTTAAATAATTTTATAAATATGATGAACTTGAAAAGTTTTAATAATATCGTGAATGTGAATAATAGAACACTTGATCTAGTACTGTCCACTATCTCTTCTATTGCTGTCAATAGAGAGGAACAACCCCTTGTACCGGAAGACAATAATCATCCCCCCTTAAACATTAATGTATGATACTGGCAGAGAGAAGTTAGACACAATATTCACCAAACTCATACATACAATTTTAAAAAGGCTAATTTAGAACAACTTTATACAAAATTACAAGAAGTGGATTGGAGTGTTCTCTCGCAATTTTCCCATGTAGACGAGGCGGTAGATAATTTTTATTCCCGTTTCTATCAGGCTCTGGATTCTAGTGTACCTGTAAGCACTAGTAAGAGGACCAAACTGTATCCATGCTGGTTTAATTTTGATATAATAAAAAAACATCCGAAGAAAATCTTACCATCGAAAGAAAATGCGTAGGGAACAGGCCAACAAGGACTTTCATTGCGAAAAAGAGCTGAGGAAAATTCTAAAACGTGATATTCAATCCGCCTACCGGCAATACGTACGTAATGTCGAAAATGCAATCGGAGAGGACACGAATCTCCTCTGGGCATTTATTCGACACAAGAAACGATCCCCGGCAATACCCGTAATGAAAATTAATGGGGAAATATTAGAAAATGATAAGCAGATAGTCAACGGTTTTGCTGATTATTTCTCGTCAGTTTATTCCAAGGAATGCGCCAAGTATGACAATTTAGGTGCAAGTGACCAGGACATACACCCATTGCTTGATGTACTGGATTCTAAACAGATTAGTATTTCTGATGTTAAGAATGCGATACTAAAAATAAATCAAAAGAAAGCCGCTGGCCCAGACCTAATTCCTCCATACATAATCAAAGGCTGTGCAGAGGTGCTGGCCTATCCTTTAACTATAATATTTAATATAGCCATTCAAACTGGTACTTTTCCCAGTCGTTGGAAAATTACCAGGGTAAGTCCCATACATAAGTCTGGACATAAGTCTGATTTTGATAATTACAGACCCGTGGCAATACTGTCAGCCATTGCAAAGCTCTTTGAACAATTGTTATATCAGCATATATTTCAGCACGTACAGTACATTATAAGTGACTTTCAACATGGGTTCATGCCTAAAAGATCAACAGTAACTAATCTAATGGAGTTTACTCACAAAGTATCAGCAGCAATGGATAAAGGACTCAAGTTGATGTAATTTATACAGATTATGCGAAGGCATTCGGTAAGGTAGATCATGATATCCTCTTAAATAAGTTAGCATATTATGGCTTCTCCTACAATTTGCTGAAGATGTTCACCTCATATCTCGGTGAACGAAAACAGTTTGTTGCTTGCAATGGATGTGAATCCTATTGATACTATGCCCGATCAGGCGTCCCACAAGGTTCAAACCTAGGCCCTCTATTATTCTTACTGCTTATCAATGATCTTACAAGGTGTATTAAATATTCGAACGTTTTGTTATTCGCGGACGATGTCAAAATTTTTAGAAATATTCAGACAGAGCAGGACTGTCAATTACTACAAGAAGATCTCAATAATGTGGCATCCTGGAGTAAATTAAATCGCTTGAACCTTAACATAAAGAAATGCTCAGTTATGAAGTTTACTAGAAACAAATTCCAGGTGATATTTCGGTACCGGATATTGGATGCGTATCTCACTATTAACAATTCTATCAAAGATCTAGGAGTCCATTTTGATTCTAAGCTAACATTTTCATTGCACACTCATGAAATGGTAGCTAGTGCTTATAAAATGCTAGGCTTTATAAGAAGAAATTCTAAAGATTTCGTCAAACCAAAAAGTATAAAATTATTGTTCAATTATTTTGTTAGAAGCAGATTAGAATATGCATCCAGTATTTTATATTTTATCTTATACTGTTATTTTGTTGTTATTTGTACAAGCGTGAAGGGCTAGCACAGCTGTAGTTTGTGCATTGATGAATAAATAAATAAATAAATAAATAAATCTGGAATCCCTGGTACTTGAACCACATTAGTGAAATTGAAATGGTTCAGAATAAATTCCTAAGATATCTGCAGTATAAAATGACGGGTATTTATCCGAAATATGATAGCTATGGAAATCTTCTAAGTTACCTGAATTATACATCTCTGGCTAACAGACGAAAAATTGCAATTCTTGTTTTTGTCTTCAAAGTATTCAATAACCTTTTGTATAGTCCGTATTTAATATCACAGTTTAATTTACGTGTCCCACCTCCATCAACTCGACCTAAGTTTATTACATTTTACTGCCCAAGAACTAGAACTGAACAGCATAAACATTCCCCAATAATAAGTGCTATTCAATTATACAATGAACATTCAATAGCAAACAACCTCGACTTATTCAGTTACACATATAGTTCCTTTGTTTCTGCCTGCTGTGCGATAACATGAACTCGTACATTCCACCTACCAATTACCTGCACAGTATTATTATATTTTCGTATTTAGTTGTAGAATTAATTTGCATTACAATCTCAGCATTATGTCTGTCAATTATATTATAATTTGATAGAATTGTGTAACCAAATGTACATGTGTTTCTTTTTATTAGGCATATGCCTGTTAGAAGCACAATAAATCCAAATAAATAAATAATAAATAAGATTATGGCTGATGGTAGAATATGAACTGTTGATAGGGATTGATGACACAGCTGCATCATCTGCCAGTAGTGTTTCAATTTTGGACTGAATTTCCAAACACAGTTCCTCGAATGTTTCCCTGTCTACGTCGTGTGCAACATCGTCATCATTAACTTCCAACTGATCTTGGACGCCGTTGTATTCCCCAATGCTAGTTTCAAGAAGCTTTTTTTCTTACCCTAATGTCATTAAGATTTCCTCTGCTATGGAAATCCGTGATAAAATTGCCTACTCGGGTCACACGAGACTAGATGACGGCCCTTTCCTGCGCGCTTTAGACTTTCATCCATGATGGCAAACACAGGACAGGAATAATAAAGTGAACCAGACTGTACTTACTACTCACGTGAATCCGCCGACACTGCACTCTGGAGGCCAGGTCCTGAGTAGAGGTTTTCCGCTTCGGTGATGTCCCAAGTTGGCTGCACTGTCACAGTTACGAAGCAGCAGGAACACTGTCACCCGGCAACACAGCAAACAACATGGCGATTCGCACCAATCTCATATACAAACGCCTGCACTAGGCCTACAAGGCATGCACTGTAAATTAATATAATCACGATCTTGCTTGTCGTTGCAAATTACATCAATTATCGTGGTCATACAACAGTACGAGGAACATAATTAGAATTTTAAGTGGGTGTGGGCTGCTCACAAATAGCCTACACACGCGTCGCGTTGGTTAGAAATCCGGCGTGGTGGACCAAAAATGTTATTGCTGGTGGTACAACACCTCTCTGGTAGCTCAAAATGTACAAATTACACATCAAAACAACACTGGCTTCACTAAACACTAATTTATTAAACCTAAATAACACACCGAATATAAAATACTCGACATTGCTAACTTTATGGGGTTTGCTAACTCTAGAAAACACTGCGACCGTGCTCGACGGCTCTCATGACAACAGTTATTCGTCCGAAGGTAATGCGACCCTTCGCCGCCAGGCCACGTACCCATCACATTGAAGAGTCTGGCACGTTTCCCCAGTGTCATTAGGGAGAACTGTCCATCACTGACGGCACTCAACACTACTTACACCGATTACGGAGCCGTATTGCGATACCATTATGGTGGTTGGGATATGAGACAAAGTGGACTGCCAAGAACAATAGGAGGAGAGGAAGTCAGTGCTGTTTAAGAAGGAAATGTGTAGCGCTTTTAACCTCTATTTACGTTGTAAATTTTCCAAGTACATACCTGCTAGACATGGTGTCGAGTCTAAACTACCATTCGTCTACTCAACAACAAAAGTGCGATGGCATGAGGAATCAGGAATCAACTTCGGGAGTAAAAAATGGCTAACAATATGGAGAAGTATAAAAACCCTGTGGCTATACCATACAAAGTGGAACTGGCTGTTGTTAAAGTAGACGTTCTGTTAGTTGAACTCCCAGAGATAATGCAACAGCATTCTGTGGATGAGTTTTATCTTATGGATATGGACACAACACCAGATTTTGCAGGTGTTTTTAACAAGATGGAGATGTGTAATTATCTAACCTATAATCATAACTTTGTGTGCAAGGAGAGTATCGATAAAAGCGTAATGTGATTGTGAAAAACGATAATACGGTTGGTAAAGACTGTTTAACAAGGATGAACGCTGATTCTAGAATAAAGATATCCAACAAATGTATATGTCAAACGACAAGTCCTGGGGTAAACAAAGACATTGGAAACTATATTATAGACTTAATCCGATGTCTGGACACCCGTCAAAGTGAAACGTGTATGTCTTCCTTAGCTAAAGAACATGGAATTACAAGACTGGAGGCAACAATTTACAACTACAAAATGGATGGTGTGTTTGACCCACTCGAAGATTTTGTTAGTGAAATAGAAGCTAACAAACATTATTTAAAAGAGGCGTCTCTGTATTCGGTGCCAATTGCTTCCATGTGAAAAAAAACTAGTAGATCACTTACGGAACAGTTGTTGTGTGGTATTTAGCAGTGTTTTGCAGATTTTCTATCGGGGAAATAAAAATATTCGGAAATCGACTGGTGTTCAAACTTTGTGGAAATTGTTAACGGTGATTCGGGGAACAACAATGTTCGCATTATACAGGAATGTCACATTAAAGCTGGGGAAACGTTCTTTTCTCAATCCAGGACATTGTTCTTCACGATACCCGCAAACACAAACATCAGCGAATTAGGATTGATTCCTACGAATAATATTCTTCCCCAGGTGTTGATGAAATGAACCGATAATACTAACATACTTAAACCCTACCCTCTCAAGGAAATCACCCCATTATGTACAGTTAATGTGTTAACTGTAAGGAAATGGAGATCAAGAAAAGAAAAGATAAGAAAAGTAGAGTATGTTGTAGGAAGAGAACGATGCAGTGTTGGAAAAGAAAAAGGCAATTGTGGATGCTAAAAAAAGGTTACACTTTACTTTAAATAGAGTCCCTGGGAAAATATAGATATGAGAGGAAAATACAAACTCTCTACATTTACTGTTAATAACAACGGAACTTATCCGCGTGTTTGAGTGCTTGTAGAAAGCGAAAAATGTAAACGTGTGTTCTACTTAAGAGGGTGTTTAAAATCTATGTTTGTAAAGAGTCATACTAACATAAACTTGCTTAAAAGGAATGGGTTTGTTGTAGCGCCGTGTGGTGGACTGGAGATTGTGCATCTAGAAAGTGAAAACCCCTTTGCGGAGTTCAACACCGATGGAATGAGTAGGCTAAATTTAATCGTCCCTCGTTTGCTAAAATTGAGAATTTTAAGTTTTACACAAGCACTCAAACAGACTAAGCAGGGTCAACAACTTATGCGCAAGATGACGTGGATCTTCTTAATAACATTACTATGCAGGAAATCAAAGACAAAATAAAGATCTCAGGGTGCTCTCGGTTAGAAGGTCCAGAACAGGGAACAGAACTAATTATTCAGAGCATAAAACCAGAAAATTGACAGAAAATTGTATATATGTTAGAAATTGAGAATATTAGCTCTTAATTTCTATCCAATTACTGTCTGGAAAAGGAACTAGAAAATTCGGATCAAGATATAAATGATAAGCTGAAAATTTAGATGGATGCTATGAATACTACGCCAAACAAACATAAGGAGAGAATAGTGTTCTGTGTGTAAATAGGCGTCACAATTCCGGAATATAGACTTCTTGTTTGTATTAAATAAATGGTTACAAGAAGGTTTTTAGATTAATGTAGGATGTTATTAAAACTACAACAAGAAAAATAAGAGAAATGTATTATGTGTAAATAGTGTAGATTGAGTTAAATCAATAAATATAGAGCATGGTTACCGCTTGCTTTTCATATTTGCTACCTACTCATAATCCAATTGTTAACCTTTAGCACTCTCCGGCAAGACTTGGGAGAGTGACTTTGAAAAGTAGCTGAAACTAGTTAGCAGAGAGCATTGCGTGAACCATTTGTTACCTTTGTAACCACAACCTAAGGTAGCATATTTGTGTGTATGGGTGTGTGTATGTGTGTAAGCAGACTACAAGTACTTAACTTGCCACAGCAGGTTACCTATTGCAAGAATTTAGCTTGCTTTTGATTCCAATGGCTTCTGAACAGAGAATGATCATCGCTGCCAGCAGAAATTAGCCTCTGTAAGACGGTTACTTGATTGTGACGCAGAAGATATCCGCTCCACTACACAGTAGTGTTTGAAAGCAGTCACGTACATTTTTCACAAGCAAGCGGTGCTCTTAGGCTAATGTTTAAAATACAGTATTAATAATAAATAAATAAATATTGAAAAAACGTTATCTCTAATAATAAATTGTTGCTCTAAGGAGTGGAGCAGCGAGGTGATGTACCCATACTATATTTAACAAAACTAAAAAGTTAAAACTGATTGAGAACCAGAAGCAACGTTTGGAGCAGCGGAAAAGGAACCAACGTGTGCAACGAAAAAAGATATGCCGGATCTGTACTGTTTATGGTTTCGTTGACAAAAGATACCCTTTGAGTTGCACTTAACTGGTTATTAATACTGGGCACCTGGTACAGAGCTTGAAGTTCGACTGCCCCGTGGTGACCCTGGACGCAACATGATCTTGCGTACAGAACATCTGTTGTGAAAAAATGGTGATTCTTGTGTTGAGTGTAGGACGTTTACAAAAATAAATTAATTGAAGCAAAGAACATAAACTATACATAATACGTACTGTACCCGTATCCGAAAAAATCTACCAGAATCCAAAGAGTAAAAAAAACAAGGATCGTAGCAACTTGCGGTACCCGGCTAGAAAAACCACAATGAACTACTGGCGAACACATCAGGAGGGGTATCGTTATTTTAAATTGTGCCATAGGACTAACTACGGGTTCGGTTAAGAAATACGATAAACTGGAGATTGAGAAACCCGTTCAAACACTCAAGGATTGGGTACAATTGTGGGCCTATGAGTCCTATCTCCACTATAGCACAATATTTCCCTAATTAATTGCAAATTACAAAAACACCAAACTTCTATAAACGTCAGAAACATGCAACTACGTGCCTGTAAATATCTATTTAACCAACATGTACAACAAAGAAAAATAAAAGACAGCCTATTACTACTTATAATCGCTTAGCAAATAACAAAATTAAACTAACGTGCCAATTACAGTAATAATGATTAACCTCAATAAATAAATTACACTTAAATCAAATAATTTTACCCTAATTTAAGGAGTAAAATAAAGTATTCAAACGTCACCTACTTCAAAATAATACTAGCAATGGCCCCTCGCTATTACATGACACCTCTGAACTCTATACAAGAACTCCTTAGATCTCCTTAATCCCTATTCTAGAAAATTTTTAAATATTCAAACCAACTTCAAAATTAATCTTAATAATTAATATATTTTTGAAAAATAATAAAAATCTATTATTTTACAATGATATAAACAAATCTTTGAATCTTGCCACCAAACGTTGTTGTATATTATTGATATAGACCTCGTGCGCCTGGATTTTGACCGCTGGCGCCCCTAACGGATGCTTGTGCAACACGTAGGATGACTGACTGACGCAATTGCCTTTGAGACTATGCAAGCAATTATATTTACCGCTCCAATGTCGTGCTCTGTTGAGGTTTGTGTTGGTTTTGAAAGAATATAGTGGACTCAGACTTATTTCAGACCTTCCACCTTGAAGAAAGGTGCAAAACTCAATGCGAGTTACCATGTACTCAAAGTGAGAGAAACGTCGGGAGGGTAAATTTCCGGCGTATTTTTGAGTGGAACAAACATAAATCAACCACCGTATACTCTCAAACTTCAAGTAAGAATTAAAATATTATATATTTCTTACGATCCTTATGCAAACTTTTATCAATAGGCCCAATCAGCATTAGTTTATGTCTTAAATTATCATGGCTATCATGCCCGTCAAATTACTTTATACTTCGTGTTTCTTTTCAGATCGATCGCGAAAGAAATCTTCAATCTGCTGAATGCCAGTGCAAAGCCGGCCTCTCCCAATGCTGTAAGCATATTGCTGTGTTGTGTTATTATGTTAACACAGAAAGAGACAATTCTAGTACTTCCTCTCTGCAGCGGTGGGAGAAACCTAGGAATATTCCCGTAGGATATATTGAGCCCGCCTGAGCTCATTGCCCGGTGATGTTTATGCTAATGTCTATGAACATGCCATGCTTTGTCACTGAACGCGCCCAGTAGCAGCGCGCGGCATGTAGCAAGAAAGGGATGATGTCTTGACTCTGGACATTCACCCTAATAATTTTTTTGAGCACCCATTATTATACATGTTGCTTTTAAAAGTCTCAGAACATTCCACTCGCAATTCTGCATAAGATAAACATAGTTATGTTTCCAAATTCTTTTTTTTTTGGTAAAGGTAATTTGCGCCGCAGATAGGCGGGAGGAAGTTAGCCTGTCAATGACTCGAATGACCGTCTGGACACTGCAAGTGAGCCCATGCTCGCAGACTACCAAGCTATCAGCTGTTCATGCTAGACGTGCTGGAACTGTCCGTCGTGTAGACGAGGAAATTCAAAGCCCACCCATAGGGTGAAGAAGTATTATTTAAACCGACAATCGTCGAGTGTATTGTGCAGTTTATTTTAGCACCATAGTGTGCTGTGCAACGAAAGTGAAAGTATTATTAACGCCCGTGTGAGACAAAATTTCATATCCATCATTGAGACGATGACCATTGTGATCCGCCCACGAGGTGAGGAAAATCGTGAAACATCAAGTGTAAGTTGCTATCATAATTCTTACAGCGAATGTTTAATCGACTGTACTATCAATCTACGAGTGTACAAGTGAAAAGTGTGGAAATTATATTACATTTCCGTGGATATTTTTTGACCATAAGTAACACCACATTTCAACACGTGGGCCACATTAAAACCTAAGTCCACGAAGGACCAGAAATATTGTAACGCTTTTAGTAATCCACAATCACCATGTGCGAACAGGCACAATACAATTAAAACCATCAACGACACACTCAGTGAAGTGCATTTTTGTACAGGATTCTCATGATATTTAACAATTTCATCTGCTATAGAATCTGTGATTTATAACACCACATGTGTTACTTAAAGTCAGTGAAGCAGACAGTGAGAGCCATTTTTGATTACCAAGTCTGCAACAAAGAGTTTAAAGCCAGTGAGCAATATGTTTCTACTGTGCTAGACCAATTAAACTCTGTGAAAACACGTGTGAAATCTAATATGATGAGCAATCACAACGTCAACGACGTGTAGGCCGTTATTCAAGTGCTATCCATTAGTGTAATGGACTAGACCCCATCTATGTGAGAGAGATATCCAAAGAAGAGGAAACTTCGTCATGGCAGGAGAACCAACCACCAACATTGAGGAACATGGAGCCAGGGAGCCCATCAACCCACCACCTAAATGCAGGGAGGAGATCTTGTACGCGAATACAACTGGTAGACGCAGGAGAAGACTGGAGTGGAGGAGACTTGATCCTAGGAGTCTGATTTGGAATATCATTGCAACCGTCCAGGTCTTGAAAACACCTCCTTTATCATGGAATTAACATGAGATGAATTGTATGTGAGTCTACAACTTCTCTTCTTTGTACGGGTTTAGCTGTGGCAGATTAGAATGTAGAAATTAACCGAACTCGTGATGACCAGCTTAGGCAGGATTTTTCTAGCTAGTCTTTGATTTTTCTTTACAGTGAGAGTTAGTCATCGTTTCTGGTGCATTTTGGATGTGTCAGCAGGATGTAACGTCCTAACATATTTGATAGACATGACCACAGATCACTTGGATTTGGTTTGGTCGACCCTTCATGTGGGTCAGATTTATTTTGGAAGGATGGGCCACCATTCTTTAGCTTTCTTTGTTGTTGCCCCTTCTGCGACACTTCCACGACGCCACTGTTTTGCCCTGAGTAGGCGTATCAGTTAATGACTGACCGCAGTCATTGCCATTATGATGTAATTATGTTATTCATTGATTATGTGAGCTCTGAAGCCACATCAGTTCAAGCAAGAACAGGGGAATTTTATTTAATATGCTACACAAGAGCATTGAACCCCGATACCTTCCGTATCATTTCCGACATCTTAGCAGTTTGTATGATTGTCATATTGATTATATCTTTATTTTTTGTCAAGCCAAGTACACGCAAAAGTTTTTGTATTGGAAGAATGTACATATTAGACGAGTGACATCTCTGTGTCAATTCAAAGCACTCCACGAGAAGTGGAACATTTTCGTGAAGCTGTTGTCTGGAAGTTTTTAACATGATCTATCATTGTACTCCGTATTTTTATTTGGTACTCATGCCAGGAGTGTTTTACAGTTATTTGTTATGATATTTGAGCCAGCGTAATTCACATTTGGACTGTATTTGTGTGAGTTATTGCCTGCAGAATGTAGTCAGTTGCCAGACGCGACTGTGAAGCCGTGTGTTTTGCTAACACTAGTCAGAACGGGTTTATTTACCCATGGTAAACTGCGCTCTCTTTGCGAGACGACTTTATACTGTTTTAACAGATGCGCACGCATCATAATTGTTTTACCGTTTGGAGAATGTAGCCATTCTCTAGGTCAAGGCCAGCCTCTTTGTTGTGAGATCAGATGTTTTTGCTGCCGTCATGAGACGTGCATGTAACTTGCATGTTATCGCTTTGGGAAGCGAACTCCATTCTAGCACTATTTGAGAGTGTATAATTTTGAAGGAAGTCAATGTTGTCTATTATTTAATGGTGATTATGACACCCTGTTCGAGGTTTTCTATGTGTTATATTTGAGTGCCCGAGATGCACTGTCGTACAGAGCTAACTCTGCGACCATTCTTACCAGGATTAGCCTGAGGACTGTTACAGAAGAGCTGTGTGCCCCTGTCAGTATTTTTGCAACCCAGTCATGTTAACTCGTGTTATTGTGCCGACTGTTGAGCCGAGGTTTTGTGAGTGATTATCTTTCAGTAGACTTCACGTTCTTTCAGCCTAGGTGTCCATAGAATCAACAGCAAATCGACAAAAATCTACGACAAACATAAACCGTGCTCCTAATAATAAGAACTGTCTAATTATTACAAACAAATGCTAAATAACCATGACTGTGAATTTAATATTGATCCTCTACATTGTACTCGCTGGTCGATTCTATTTGGATGTTTCCCATTTCCAACGGGAGATGACTTTTTGACTTTTGTACACTATTTGAGACGACGGAGCTGTGCACGAACCATTAGTTCTCAACTGGTGGCGCACGATGCTCATGCGACCTAAGTCGTGATTTTAATCACACCGTTGCCACCGTAACTACATGATTAGATGACCCTTGAATACAAACAGTATTCTAGCGTGTAAGCAGGCTTAATAAGAAACTTTGTGAGTGCTGTGTTTATTTATTTATTTATTTGAAGTGTTATATTGTATGATAACCTGTTATACCCTTAGCTTGTAAGGAGTGTATTTAATGTTTTTGTAGCTGGTTATCATATAGATTTTGTTGGAAATGTTAGTTTGTTACGGTAGTCATTCGCCGTAAATTGTTGTTGTAACGTCAGGACTTAGCTAGATCCATTAAATAATTAAATGTAAATTTGGGAGAGGTACCATCATAAATTCTTTTGCTTGCTTATTGTTAATTTAATTTTACATTTTCTATAGTTGCCCATTTCATCTATGTAGGATATACTTTTCGTGCCACTACCCTAGCTTTGCTGTTGTTTTTTTCCTTTGTATTATAGATCTTTTGCGAGGGTTTTAAACTTCAATCAGTGTAGGATTCTTGACCCTTTATTTTCTTTTTTTATTAGCTTGCGGGACTAGCCCGAAACAAACCCTCCGAACTAGGCTAGGTGTTTGTTATTTTTTAATAAATTTTACTCGAGTTTACATAAGTCTGGATGTTATTATTTTGTAGTTTAAGTGTTTCTGCGGTGTACTTCTTGGGTTATTCTTGACACTTAACTTGTCTACGCAGATCGCCCCCTGATCTTGCCTCTCGTGCGCACTGACCTATAAGAAGTACATCCAATCCTCTCCGGCATATGTGTACGGACGATGACTTGTCCGGGAAGTCATTGCGGTTAGTGACGACCCTAACGGCTCGTCGGACGGGCTCAATATATATTAAAGGTGAAAGCATAAGGCAAATGATAGAGAAGAAAATAACTAAGCGGCCAGTTTACTGCATGCCAGAAAGGGGAAATGACGAATATTTCAGTAAAGAAGAATTATATGCCCGTCTTAAGAACATCGATTGTGCATTATCGGGAGTTTTAGAGGTGGAATGCGAAGGAGAGTCGTCTTCCATAAGTATTTCAATTATAGACCACGTCGTGGATAATGCTGTAGGACTAGCTGAGAAAGCGTCTGTGACTCAGTGCCTCCATGGATTTGACAACCAATCTCAAGTACCATATCAGTGCTATGAAATCACTCACAAGGGATGTGGTAAGATAGTGTTGTGAAAAAGGAATATGAAGATACGTTGTCCAGTGAAGTGTTGAGATTTTATTGTGACATTAAAAATCAATATTTTACAAAAATATGAAATTACATTTCAGACAATGGCACAGTCTCGATGTCACTTGTGGTTTCAGCAGAGATTGATTCGAATTTCCGCCTGTCAGAATGTGCACAGGATCATAACATTACAAAGTGGGGATAACCAAAAACTAGCATCTGTAATTCATAACTCCAAAGATATAATTACTCCTGCAGTTAGGTATGGAAGGGATAATGAAACGAAAGCGACAATGGAATTCTGTGCATTGTTCCAATGTTCGGTAAGGCAGGTATGCTTGCTGGTAAAACATGATAAATCATGGCTCTGCTGCAGTCCAGACGGGATTGCTCTACGGGAACATCATGAAGGGTTTCCATCTCTTCTCGAGATCAAGTGTCCGTATTCGTGCCGAGAATAACCTGTTACTGAAGGGAAACTGTGCAACATCCCATATTTGTACATTAATAATAATGGGAAGTAAAATTAAGGGAGAACCATGTATATTACACCCAGCTACAGATATCAATATACATTTCAATTTTAAATGTATGTAACCTGTTTATATACTCTCCCAAGGGCAGTGTGGACGTGAAAATTCTAAGAAATGAGAAATTCCTTTCAATTGTTATTCCAAAAGTGCAGACATTTTATTTTGAACACTACCTACCATTCATTTTCACACAGAGTAACTGCATATCAGCGTGATCTTGTTCATGTCAATCTTTTCTACCATTCCTACAGTATATTTGTAATAAGTTGTGAAGGTAACTATTAGTATAAATACATTATGTATAGTAATCATCAATAGTATATGCATGGTGTTATACAATATAGAATTGGTTTCTCATTATATGTTGATTGCATGATTAATAAATTGAATAACTTATGTACGATAAGTTCTCACTGTCTCACCTTGACCGTAGGAAACTAGGGGAAGGGGGTTGCTGGCATTCCATTCAGGATCTCGCTCAGCTGAGAGAAAGTATCAGGTTACTTTACGACTTGATCGTAGGAGGACTTAAGTTCAACAAAACTCCAATAACATGAAGAATCTTATCTATATGAGGTAATAAATCCGTAGTTATTTTGTTGCTCAGTATTTTAAAAACTTTCATTCTGTGAACACTTCTTTCAACATGGATTCTAACTGACGTTATGTCATTTGTTGTTTTAATTTCCTCAGCTGAAAATTGAGGATTATAAGCAAAAGGAGGCATCACAATTACAGCGTTTTTATCTTCAAGGCACGTCTTAATCTTCGGAAATCCTTTGTCACACATCACAAGGTCACCTGGCTGAATGTAGTTCAGAATGCCTGAATGAACTGTAATGTAGCTATCAGTCGCTCTTCCACCGTAACATTAAAAAGAAAACAAATATATCCGTATGGGGTGATCGCAACAAGAAATTGTACAATAAAGGTGTTCTTATAATGCGAGAACATTAAAATTCTCTGACGGACACTTTGAGGTCATTCACATAGGACTTCACTGCAATCTATTATGCATGTGCAATTTTCAAAATGTCTTTTAAATGCATTAGGCATGGTATTCTTTATAGTGGACCGCTGTGGCCAGAAAATCCAATCTTTGGTATTCTGAAACATATTCTGCAGAATAAATTTAAAGGTGGCTGATGCTGTAGTCCTGTGACAATTAAAAAAAAATATACCAAGAGCAGCAAAACTAATTCCTAGCTTCAGCTTTATGAGGAAGAGAAGTAGCATGTTTTCTCTGCCTAGAGAGTAATTCCGATTTATAGCGGGTACCAAAGATAACAGAGCACAGAACACTTCTAATTTTACACCCGCTATTTCAAGGAGATGCGAGTCCTTTTCTTGAACGGATTTGTAGCCACAGAATGCATTATTTATGCTTAAACTATCCACATCTACACCGCAGTCTGCTTTAAAACACGTATCGGTCATTGTTTGTTTATTCTCACAAGGTGCCGGTAGATTTGTTTGAACTTCAGCTTCACCATTATTTCTTAATGAAGAAAACATATTGACATCAATGTTGGCTGTACTTACGTCCATTATATCAGTTTGTGTGGAAGCATCACTGCATTG
Source organism: Meconema thalassinum (assembly GCA_946902985.2). Taxonomy (NCBI): domain Eukaryota; kingdom Metazoa; phylum Arthropoda; class Insecta; order Orthoptera; family Tettigoniidae; genus Meconema; species Meconema thalassinum. The sequence continues at coordinate 1,519,459,753 of OX336389.2, read as the reverse complement.
TTTCACGAGATTGTTGTCAACTAATTCCTTTCCATGTCTGAGTTTCCGTCTCTTGTATCTCGTCGCCTCTGCAGTTTCCCTTTTTTGTTCGTGCTGGTCGGACAAAGTAGGTTTCAAGTAGAGTCTGGGCATGTAACCAGGACTGTCGGGATCCCTTGTTGGTGTTCCGTTAACAAAATGACGACTACAAATACGTGCATTTTTACTGGGAGCCCATGGTTTCCTGTCAACAGTCTCTCGCCTCACTGCTGTAATACAAGCTTTCCTTCTGATTATTTGCTAATTATCATTAGGATAATTAAAAAATCTAGTATAGGGAGGACTGTTTCTGTACGTGTAATTGCAATCAACCACACAACAGTTTCTTCGACTCTTTGTAACACTCGCTTCCACCGCGACAAACTGAACATTCATTTCCATCAAGCGATACCTTACAGTGTAGAGCTGCGTCATCCCCACCAGCTATAAATTTGTCACCAGAGCGCAGCACAATAGGCGCGCACGTGGTCTAATGTCATAAATCGGTGCAATGAAGCTTAGATTACAATTACGTCCACACCAGAACTTTCTTATTCAAATTGAAATACTAATAGAAGTAATATGACTTATCAAATTGCCATTGTTTCGAGTGCAATCTCATATTCATGATCCATTAAAAAATGAATATTTGAGCAAATATTATTTACTTGACATAAACAGCTGATCGTGATAACCATTTGAGCTATCATTTCATAATAAAGATCAACTCTTCCATAACAAAGATTTTTACATTGAGAATAATGCACACACATCGACGACTATAAACTGCATATTATCAACACCTATTTATTATTTGGATATTATTTATTGTCGTGGAATAATGTCACTGTCACTCAACACAGCACCAAGCTCAGCCTTTTAATAATTCTTACAATTCAAGTTGCATCCCAACTTCATTAACATTACAAAATTCTACGTAGATCCATCTACTATATTCTGAAAATAAAATTAAGCTCAAATAAATCCTCATTAATATGTCCACATCATGACAAATCCTAGATCTTTACTGTAATGAAATTCGAAATAATAAATTAATAACAATAGCTGTATTATCAATGGTTCCATAATGCAACAATATTGCCTTTCAACTTTTTTTCCAAACATAAAGCTTCGCCGTACACTTTCCTTCGACGTGTTCACAAATATTTAATTCAACGTAATAACTCTTCCAGAACGTATAAGGCTTTCCTCAGATTTACAAGAAGCATTTCGTAACCATTATTTTTCTTAATGTTCCAAGTTAGAATATTTTTTTAAAACATGTCATTCGTATAAATTAATGTCAGCTCCCAAAATTCACTTCAGTGAACTGTTCACTGAACGATCGCACTTATAAAAATACGAAAATTTAAGAAAAATTAAATTGCAAGTTATAAAAATCCCAGATATCACCATAATAATCTCAAATCCTAAAAGTATCCAAATACGATCATCGATCAAAATATGAGAAAATATTACGTAACTCAAATTCGAAAATCCAATTTTTAAAGCATACATCCACTTCAACAATAAAATTTAAAAAAACACGAAATTATATAACCAACTCGAAAATGCAAGGACTAAATTCTACAGCCAGATATCGAAAATGCAACTTCAGATATTTTCAAAGCATGCCTACATTCAAATACTACATAAATGGATTTCTTCTACCTTATGTTGAACTGCAGATGACGAAATGAGATCCGAATTCCTTTCTGAGGAATAGGAATAACATTCTGGAATAGCACCATTACTCCTCCACATTCCTAGATCGTCGTCATCGTAACTGAGAACTCGCCTGACAACCTCGTGTGGAACAAGAAAATTGTCCACCGGTAAATCACCTTCCCCATCATCGTCACCTCAATCCGACTCCATCCCCAGTTTCGATTCCGATCTCCGGCCTTCCTTCATCCTCTCAGTTTGGAACACCAGACAAGCTCGTGATGTAATAAAATTGCCGAATGCCATTGTAGTATATCGTGGAATGCATTCTCGTCTTAATATCTTCTGAATTTCAAACATGGCCACAATCTTCATCATCTCCTATTGTGCCCATCTAATTTACATCAAATGTCTTCCACATCTCGCACGTTACATTCACTTATAGAATTTAGGAAGCCATTATGTCAACTTCGATAAAGTTCCGAATCATCTCTCCCAATTCCAATTTGATAACATCCATTATACTACCTCGTAACGTTAGCAGCTTGGCTTCATACGGCAATGTTTCTCCTTACTGGTTTGGTTATTCACTTCACGTAACTGAATGTCAATAGTCAGATGACTATCACCTCAATTTCTCATGTTTACAGAATAATGCTCGATAAGCATTCGTCACTTTCACTTTTCGGAAAAGTATAATATGTAGTGCATATTTCTTCGTCACAATTCACATCTATCAAATTGTATTCACTGGCACAATGTCCCTTCAAAACTCGTTATACTATGTCCTTTCTTTATATTGTAACGCTTCGCTAAGCGCTAATATCCACTAAGTTATTCTGCTCACAGAATCACTCTCGCACGAATACTATATTCAATTTCACGAGCGTGGCCTTCGTCTCAACTTGACCGAAAAATCACTGCCCCGGCTCCAGGTTATCGAGCTGTAACATTTCCCGCACGCCCGGATCAGTCGAAAACGACATGTCTGTCTACTTCAAGCGACACCGAATCGTAGCCTCTAACTCCGATATTCTCTTGCCCCTTCTCCTCAATTCCATAAAATCCTTTTTAACTTGCTCGTTAAGAAAACATGAGCAATTTCTTCTTACTGGTTTCCATGTCATGTAATAACCATTGTCTCACGCCAAAGTTGCAAGTCCTTGCTCGATACCATACATTAGACGAAGCCTATCACCTATTGTATCGGTATTCGTGGATCATTTAACCTTGACTGGTACAACTAAACTCCCTCGTTATATTTTCTCTGATTGGGCCGGCACTTCTTGCTATCAGAGTAACTTGTGGTACATTTCTGATCAAATCTTTAGACAACAAAATCTCGACACAAAACCTGCTTTCTCGCGCCGTCAGAAATGCAATTCTTACAACAAATAAAATTCGAGTACGGTACCTTATGTTTAAAATGTAGTAACATGTTTATACACACATCAAAAATAGTTTTGCATCACCTCGGTTCCAAGAGTTCCGGAACCTTTAAATACAAAGGGAATAGAGATCAACACAAACAACATTTCAGCTCGTTTTATTGCTCATGAGACCCACACATTGCATGTTGTACCATCATACAGCTAGACTTTCAGCATTTGTGGTCCAGATTGCAGTACACACCACTACCTCTAATACCCAGTAGCACGTCCTCTTGCATTGATGCATGCCTGTATTCGTCGTGGCATACTATCCACAAGTTCATCAAGACACTGTTGGTCCAAATTGTCCCACTCCTCAACGACAATTCGGCGTAAATCTCTCAGAGTGGTTGGTGGGTCAAGACGTCCATAAACAGCCCTTTTCAACATATCCCAGGCATGTTCGATAGGGTTCATGTCTGGCGAACATGCTGGCCACTGTAGTCGAGCGATGTCGTTATCTTGAAGGAACGCATTCACAAGATGTGCACGATGAGGTCGAGAATTGTCGTCCATGAAGACAAATGCCTCTCCAATATTCTGCCGATATGGTTGCACTATGGGTCGGAGGATGTCATTCAGGTATCGTAAAGCCGTTTCGGAGCCTTCCATGACCACCAGTGGCGTACGTCGGCCCCACATAATGCCACCCCAAAACATCAGGGAACCACCACCTTGCTGCACTCGCTGGACAGTGTGTCTAAGACGTTCAGCCTGACCAGGGTGCCTCCAAACACGTCTCCGACGATTGTCTGGTTGAAGGCATATGCGACACTCATCGGTGAAGAGAACGTGATGCCAATTCCGTGGGGTCCATTCAGCATGTTGTTGGGCCCATCTGTACCGCGCTGCATGGTGTCGGGGTTGCAAAGCTGGACCTCGCCATGGACGTCGGGAGTGAAGTTGCCCATCATGCAGCCTATTGCGCACAGTTTGAGTTGAAACACGACGTCCTGTGGCTGAACGAAACGCATTATTCAACATGGTGGCATTGCTGTCAGGGTTCCTCCGAGCGGCAATCCGTAAGTAGCGGTCATCCACTACAGTAGTAGCCCTTGGGCGGCCGGAGCGAGGCCTGTCATCGACAGTTCCTGTATCTCTGTACCTCCTCCATGTCCGAACAACATCGCTTTGGTTCACTCTGAGACGCCTGGAAACTTCCCTTGTTGAGAGCCCTTCTTGACACAAAGTAACAATGCGGACGCGATCGAACTGCGGTATTGACCTTCTAGGCATGGTAGAACTACAGACAACATGAGCAGCGTACCTTCGTCCTGGTGGAATGACTGGAACTGATCGGCTGTCGTACCCCCTCCGTCTAATAGGCCCTGCTCATGCATGGTTGTTTACATCTTTGAGCAGTTTTAGTGACATCTATGAACAGTCAAAGGGACTGTATCTTGGTTACAATATACACAGTCAACGTCTATATGCCGGAGATCTGGGAACCGAGGTGATGCAAAACTTTTTTGATGTGTGTATAATAATACAAAAATGAAAAAAAAATGTTTGATCGTTTATAACACCTAAAGCATGTAGGTGTGTGTGATCATAATACAAGTATTTTATTGTGGGGTTTGATGCCATTTTTTCAGTGTTGCCATAGTAAACAAGAGTTTAGTTCTTTTAAGTCGGTCAACACGAATATACTCAAAAGAGCTGGGTTATGCTCTAATCCTGAAATAAATTACATGAGATTAATAAATACACTAGGATGACCAGTTTCGATCGTCAAGCGATCATCATCAGATCCATTACACTGAGGCTATGTTTGAAAATAAAGGTGAAAATGTTTTCACAATGTACAATTATTTAGTTGCAGTATTGATACTGCAAATGTCAGTGTATGCTAAATGAAGTATGTATGATGTTAGGTGAAATGCTAAATGGTGATAGATATCCGGAGTTTGTAATTGGGAGTGATTATATGTATGTAACAATCAACTATGGTTAAACTGTAATATTACAGGCTACTACGTATCTGGTTGTCTTCCTTGCTGGAGCTACGCGCAGTTTTCGTGTTCAATGTTACTCCAGATGTGGTCGACTAAGATGGGCTGTTATCTCAACGACACTGGTTATTCCCTTCTTCTCCCCCTGTTCATGTGTGCTGTGCGGAGTCAGTGCGATGTGTTTATGTGGGGTGTTGCCAACCTAGATAAGATATATGTTATTGATTGAGGTGGGTCTACAACTATCAAAGACCGTGGAACATTCATCGCTACGCGTGGACCATAATCCATTAAATCTAAGCGCTGCCCGGTCTTATGAGGGCATCCCGGCACCTTTAATACTGCCGCGAATACCGGCCTTGGTTTGTTGCAGAAGAAAAGTACATCGTACACCTCATCCAGATAACATTTACCTATTAAAACACCCTAATTTCCCCCCTACCCTTTATATCTAGCTTGGCTGTATCGCTAAGTTGTGTCTTGTTTCTGACAGGGTGTGTTTATAGTAGTGTGAAGAACGGTGAGATCTCCATGAACGTGTGTTCATTTAGATTGTTGGGATTGTTTCGTTTGTCTAGGTGTATCTCTATTGCTTCCTTTATGTCACGAGCCCTGCCTTTCGATTCGTGATGAATTATTTTTAGGTCCGTCTCGATGTTAGTAAAGCTGTGCCTCGCATTACACATATGTTCGCATACGGCTGAATGTGTTCCGTATCTTATCGCATTCCTATGTTCATTATAACTTGTGTCTACTCGTCTTCCACTCTGTCCGATGTAATTAGCTTGGCAAACAGTGTCTTGGCACGTTATAGAATATACCCCTGACTTTGAATAAGGGTCATGTTTATTTAGATTACTATTTTGTAGGAGCCTACCGGTAGTATTGTTCGTTGCGAAAGCTATTTTTATAGCTTGCTTTTTTAATAGATTAGTGATTTTATACGTATTCGCATTAACTTAGTTGAAACGCGCAAATTTTTTTCTCATAACTGTCCAGTTTGGAAATCGTTTTATCTTTATTTTTATGTTTGGCTATAATTTGGTTTATTTTGCATGGCGGGAAATTATTTTCCTTTGCTATTTGATTAATGCATCTTATTTCCTTATTATTGTTGTATTTGACATGGGTATGTTAAAAGCCCTGTGCACCATTGAATTGAAACCCGCTAATTTGTATGAACTGGGGTGATTAGACTGATTGTCGATTGCATGCGAGGTTTGTGTGACTTTCCGGAATATGGGATATGAAAGCTCGTTGTCTTTACGTTCAATTGTTATGTCGAGATAATTTATTTTTGGTCTGTTTCGGATTCCTTAGTGAATTTGATTGTGTGGGGTAGGCTATTAAGGGATTGGAGAATTGTTTCTTCGCTTGTTAGTTCAGTATCGTAGATGCAAATTACATCATCTACATATCTTTTCCATATTACTATTCCCTTTGTTGAACCCGCTTAGTGGCGATCCCATCGCTAGGCCTTTTCTCTGTGTGTACATTTAATTGTCGAATTCAAACACGTTTTGGCTGAGAACGACCCTCAGTAATCTGACAATCTCTTCAGTTTCTTTTGCCGAATTGTTGGATTTTATGTTGTTTTCGATAGTGTTGATTGCTGCAATAATCGGAATATTGGTATACATGTTAGTTACATCGAAGGATACTAGCCTCACGCTAGATTTCATTTGTAGGGTGGTCAATGCTGTTACTAGTTCTGTTGTGTTCTTTACAGAGTTGTTTTTATTCCCAGTCTACTTTGTTATTGTACATACATTTTCCTAGAGTGAGCAGTATGCCACCAGAATCCAGATGAATTCACATCGTTATAAATGAATCAAGCCACATGTTAACTGGCTCATAAATCCCGATTACACGATAATCACGTGATTTCAATAATTTCCACCAGAAGTTTAGGTGCGGAGAACTGTATAAAACTCATTTAAACGTGCCTTGTGCGCATTTGTGTATTTTGCAACCTGCAGTGGTGTTGCATACTTTTCAAAGACTTTCAACCAGAGAGACATACTGTATCTTTCCGTTAGGCTTCTTTGGTTTGCCGAAGGAAATACTTAATTAATCTTGTAATTTGTGTATGTCTAGAACTACCTTATATTCTTCACTACATGTGTATAATTCTACAGAGTGTATACTAGGGTCACTCATGAACTTTAATGTGAACCCTGTGTGAATTGAAACCAGTGAAATACATTTGCATTGAGAAAAATTCACTTACACGCAATATTGCGGGTATTACAATGCACTTAACGGCATATGACAGATGCTCGCCAAGGTCGCGACTGTCATATTACCCAGGCTAACCTACGATCTCAATTGCGAAAATGTTGACGAACGACACAGTTTTTATATCTCTAGACACACTGCTAGGAATGTTTCATTACGAGCCAAGTCTTGTGAATGCTCATACTGTTAACCTTCATCAAGTGATGATTATTTTGAGGAATGTCACAGTACAGGGGTACTGTTAAGTCATGCATTATTTTTGAAATATCCACGCAGATATTTGTTAGCGAGTTCATCCTATTATTGTCATGAATTATGTTGATATGAGAAACCATTTGATGGGTTTGACGTTTTAAGGCTATTTTTATTCTCACTTGAAAGTGAATGTTTCTTTTCCCTCTTTTTGATACACGACGTTGGGTTGGATACCGTATTTATTCCAGTGTAGGCCGGCAAATCTATGTTTCTGAACAAGTTTCTCCGAGGTGGAATGGTAATGGTGTCTCTCATGAGCTCCGATGTGTTATTGTTAACGTACTGTGCCACGTATACTTTGTTGAGTTGTATCACGAGATGGTCACACACTCATTAGAAGCCTTGCATTTTGGTCAACCATCATAAATAATGAACTCATATATCTACGACATTAAACTTAGAACTAAATCATGAACGTCAATTTGTTTCCTAAACCGACGATGCTAATATTACCGTTAACTCTTAATCCATGTTAAATCTTGATCTTGTTTTTAGTCTAGCAGACCAATGCACAGAGCTTAGGTGATTTCTTCCTGCGGCAATGCCTAGCAGCTGACTTGGACAGTCTTTTCGACGGAGATCGCAAGCGAGCGAAAAGTTCTGAACTTATGGGCCGCGACTCGATCCAGAGAATGCTGTTATTGAGCATTTTTGATTCTCACACTTAGATGCACACTGATATATGACAAACAGTTGCTCATCTGACTGTAGGCCGGAATAATAAGATTCTTGTTTTATTTATTTATTCACATGTAACCCCATGTTTACCCTACTGTTTCTTATAGTATTATAATTTTGTTGTTGTACAGAATTGTAAAATTGTATTGTAATGATGACTGATAATCATTAGATCTTTTCTTTAGTTTGTTTATCAAGGATGCCTAATGCCGTTGATTAGTTAATGCAGGATTAGTCGAATTAAAATAATCGTAAATATAAATATGGGATGGTACCAGTCTGCTTTGAGTTTTAGTTTGCTGTATTTAGGACCTGTCGAGAGGGTTCTTCACTAAATCTAGGAGTTGTTTGTTATTCTTTTTGTTTATTTAGCAAGCGGATTGGCCGCTTTTCCAATCCCTCCGACTGTAGGATAGGGGTTTGGCATTTATAATAAACTAACCACGAATATGTCTTAAGTCTGGATGTTATCATTTAGTAGTTTGACCTTTCGGGGGTGAATTTCTTTGGGTATCTCTGAAAATCACTGTGATGGGAACCTGATCCTTTAGGGAAGCAGAGTCTTGTGCCGGCTTGTCTGACAAGGAGAGCATTACGATCTTCTCCGGAAATGTGTCTCGGGGAAGGGGTCATCTGAGAGGCAACATTACGGTGGGTGGTGACCAGATAACCTGCTCCAACGGGCAGATGACCTTTTCTTTTTTATTTGCGCCCAACGTTGTCTTCCGATGTGGACATGTAGGCCATAAGCTACATGTCATTTTTGAGAGAATCATTTATTTTTGATTATTGACAAATTGTCAGGACTTTGACGAACTATAGGGGTCGTACAGCTGTACAAAAGGTCACATAGCATTCTGTTTAGATATCAGACCATGGGGTGGAGTCCAATAACATATAAAATTAAGTTGAGGTTTTTATTTTGCCAATACTTCATCCTCAGTAAGTGTAACTTGTGTTTTGCTTTGCTTTGCTTGTTGTTAAATGTAAATGGCGAATCATTCTTTTGTCGTCGAATCCATCAGAGTTCCTGGAAGTTTATTGGAAATTGCCAATCCTTCCACCATGGCCATTCTTCCTCTGTGTAGTGATAGCTGGGTATAAGGTGTTTCTTCCACGTCTCACTAATTGAATTTTGAATAATGGAGGAGGAGCGGTTCCAAGCAATGATGAACCAGATGTTGGCTCAACTTAACGCAAATATGGAGGCGAGTATCGCCATATTATGAACTGATTTCAATGACAATACAGCTACATTGAGAGGTGATTTAGATTTAGACCGTGGGTACGTCACCGTTGTAAATGGGACTTTGAATAGAGTAAGGGGCGACATAACAACTAATGTTGCTAATTTAAGTGATGCTATGGCTGCTAATACTGCTAACCCAAATCAAGCTATTGCTGCCAATGTTGCCACAGTTAATAACACACTGACTGAGTTCAGGGGTAATATGGCCACTAATGTTGCCACACTTAGTGATGATATAACTAATGTAAATACTAATATTGCCAATGTTAGGGCAGAATTAAATGACACTGTAAACACTAATGTTGCCACAATTAATGGCACTATCAACACTAATGTTGCCGCCATTAATCAGACTATTGATGACCATGTTGAAATACTGAATGATTCAATTAATGCCAATGTGGAAAAGACTGTTGCTTTAAATTGTACTCTGACTCAAGTCAGAAACGATCTAGAATAGAATCGCGCAGAAGCAAACGCTAATCATATTGCAGGGTTTAGTAGGGTTGACAATCACTTTGAAACCCTGACCAGTAACGTAGCTGCAGGTAGATTAGAGATGCAGAAATGGTTTGATGCGATAGATGAGAGAATTGAAGAAGTTAGCGACCGTATGGACGAGGGCAGGAGTGAACTTCAACTGGCAATTGCGACCGTGAAGGAGCAATTAGGAATTCGAGTTTCTGCTATCAAAGAGCGCATGGACGAAACACAAACCGCAACTGAAGGGATCAGGCGCGAGGTTCAAGGTTATGAGGGGCGCAGCAGTTGCCGTCCATACCAATATGCAGACAATGGTTAATGACATGGGACGTTTTCGTGAAGATTTAGCCGAATGTAACCGTACTATCGCAGAACTGACTGCAACCACCGAGGGCTTGAGATTAGAAACGCACAAAAATGTGAAAGAGTTGACCTCGGAAATAAATTCTGTCAAACGAGACCAGGCCGAACATAAGACTAGCATGGCTTTAGTACACGGGGAGATAAAGAGGACCGTCAAAGACAATGACGAGTGTCTCCGCGGGAAGATTGAGCGGATCGAGCTGCAGATAAACACAATAAGTTCGACAGGCAATCATTTTAATTCGCCTGATATCCGACATCTTGAGCAGCGATTAGAACGGAGGAAGGAAGCTCAAGTAAAACCGACAACGTTCACTCCACCTACGTTTGTTCCAACGACATCATCAACAGTGAGACCAAAAATGATGATGACTGCTGAGGTTTAACCTACAACAACCTCAGGGCAACCCAGCACGTCGCATTATTGGCAGTCACCACTAAATTCAACTTTCACCGTGGGAAATCCACTGCAGTATAATTATTCCATGCCAATTACTACAACAGGAATACCCTCAATGACTATTACTCCTAACTTCACAACTATGGCAGGGAATTGCTACACAACTGCCTTGGAACAACCTAGTCAATTGAATAGTCATGCACCGATATTTACTACGACACGTAGTTCTGGTAATCAGAATGTAATGATAATACGTTCACTGGAGGAACATCCTGCCCGATTCTCAGGGAGTGGAGGAGGTACCACACCCGTTGAATTTCTGAACAATGTCGAAGGGTATCTATGTGATACGATGGTTACACCGGAACGCGAACTCCGGGTAATTGAACGCTTGATGGAAGGGCAAGCCAGTACAAGGTTTAGAGCTTTTAGATATTCATTCACAGGTTTCCGTGATTTTCGGGAAGATTTAATACGCACATACTGGTCGTCAGATATCCAGCAAGGGATCAGAGCAGAAATGTACACAAAAAGGTACTGCTCCACTCAGCCAACTCGCTATGCGAAATATTTCTCATCGCAATTAACCAAGCTGAGGAGTCTCCAACATCCACTAGCGGAAACTGATCTTATTCAAACAATCATCAGACAATATCCCGCTGATGTTCAACGTGTCTTGATCTCCGCTGACGCAACGTTATTCGTACAGTGCGATCAGAACTTAAGAAGACACGATTCGACGATTGAGCAATTTCTAAGTCACCGACCTCGTGGCGAAACACGGAATGACAATACACCAGTAAATCGACAAGTAAATATAACCACTGTCGATAAAACAGTCAAACGCCTGAACCAACATCCAATATTGGGAAATGGTATCAGCAGAATAACCCAGGTCCTGACCGGAGAAACTGGAACCGGCAACCTTATAATCGAAATTATGGCAGAAATGAAAGGCCCTTAAACCAGTCGTATTGGGAGCGTCGTTTCGAAAGACCGAATGAAGATCAGCGAAACTACAATAACAATCAAAGACGTAATAACCAAAACCAATCCAGAGGTAATATTCGTCGAGATTATCGATAATCGGGAGGATATCGTCGAGATCGAGATCCACGTCAACAGGAAATGGAAGTCGACCGGGGTTGGATAGGACACGCGCAAGATAGCAGAGAATATCTTCACCAAAACTGAGAAGAGAGGGAGGAAACTCGAACGCCGAGGGAACCCCAAGAAGTGCCCGATTATATACTTGAGGACCCTAACCAACCTGGTTCTTCAAATGGCGGAAAGGGAAAAAACGCCAAAATCTCGATAAGGTCTAATGAGACGAGTTCCAAAGTGAAGGCTGTCATACTCCTTTTTTAACCCCTCCAGGAAGATCTTCTTTACGATAGAAAGACGACGAACGACGTACAACTAAGGAGACTACCAGTTATATCTGCCAAAATTAATGGTTACCCAGTGATATTACTGATAGGCACCGGAACCATGATCATTGTTCTGTCAGCAGACTTTCATGCTATTCTTAAGATCAACACCAAGTTGACTGAACTTCTAGTGTCAACGGTGAAGGTGCGAGGGATTATACCAGACAAGAACGTCAAATGCACAGTGCAAGTTTGTTGTACCGTGGAGATTGCCAACCACGTGTACATTCATCTATTCCTTGTCTTGAGAGATCTACTATATCAAGCTATTCTAGGCCCAGATTTTATGAGGAAACATGATGGAATCATTGATATGGGCCAAAACACGATTTGCTTCAAGCCACATGATGCTATTCCCATGGATGTGCCTGAAGAAGGTGAAGCTATGGATGCCAATGTCTATGCTCAATATATGCAGAACGCGGAGGGCATAGTGATCACCTAGATTAATGAAGAAAGTGCAGAAAACACTGAAGAACAGTGTAAAGATAGTACTAATTAAGAAAGCTCCGAAGAAGCTAGCGAAGAAAACACTGATGAAGAGAGTGAAGAAAGCATTAAGGAAGAATGCGAGAATACCACTCAGGAACACTCAGTACAACCCAGTAATGAAGCAATAGGACCAGAGAATGACTGGCATGCAAGAGCCTTAGAGAGCAGAGCTTATATCATGGAATTGAATAGAAGAAAGGAATCTAATGATGAGAAATTATCCGGATCTTGTTAACAGAGTCAAAAATACAGCTGAAGCGGTGGCATGCTTCTAGGATGCATTCATAACTCTCTGACATAATAAATTCCTTTGAAACTTGCCAGAGTCATCGGATGACAGTTGTCGCAGATACCCATCACTTTGTGACGAAGCCGTCGATGTCCGACGAGCAGTTTCAAGAAATTACGAAGAGGATGGATGATGCCAGAAATCAACGCCTGAGAGAGCGTGAAGAAAAATATGATTCTGGAAACTCTGACTCTGTTGAAGCTGATATTCACCATATTGAACCTATGTCGAACGAAGAAGAGACAGATTCTAGCTCTGCTGATGATGATTACATTCCGAAGATGAGCCAATCAGAAGCATTGTATAACCTGGAGAAGAATAGCTGAAGATATGGTATGAAGAGAGTCGTTAATATTCACAATTTTGGAGTTGTAACCTGTGATGAAGACTCCGATTCTGATGTTTCAACTGAAAAGAAACAGGAGAAATGGCAAGACTATGTGACTACTATGCACCAGATTTATGGTAAGAAGACGAAGGAAACTGTACATGTCCATCATATTGAATTTATGGGAGATACAGGAGACCCCGATTCTGAGGACGATCGTTACATTCCATCGATGAAGGAATGGGAAGCATGGGACAATGACATGAACTATATTAGTCACTCATCTCTATGAAAGACTAGCTACCATTTATCTATCTTCAACCACCGATAGTGGAAAATCAGGAAGGAAAAGTATCACCAAAATTAAGAGGTATTGCAGAATCAAATAAAAATGCTGTCATCATATTATTTGAAACGAAGATAGGGAATATGAACCCATATAGCTCATGCTGGTGATAGCTTTTATGAGAGCAAAGGTATTTATTATGTCAGAGAGTTTTGAACGCATCCTAGAAGCATGCCACCGCTTCAGATGAACTTTTGACTCTGTTAAGAAGATCCGGATAATTTCTCATCATGATTAAAGAATTTTTCTTTAATGTGCAACCTTGGATTTATAATTGATAGTCATACAGCATAATTAGCCGCATTTTCATGGGCTTGTATTTAATTTATTGTATTTAAGACAAAAGGTATACCGTCGCAGACATGCGAGTGGATCGGATTTAGTTGCTAAATGACTAAGGAAGTGATCGAGCTTGAACGCCTGCTTTCGTGAGGAAACTACTCTTCTTTTTTGTGCGATCGACGTGCCCACACGTCAATTTTGAGGTCTGAAGTAGACCGGAATTCGTACAGGTCGTAATCAGGAATCTGAAAGTAATCCGACACAATCACAGTTTTATTTTAGCACAAAGAGTGCTAGTTATGTGAGTAATTCAAGTGAAATAATTCAATCAGTAATATTTTTGAGAGGAAATTGTATTTTCCCAGTGTTAGTGAATGATCACATGGTTTTACTGTAATGCCAAATGGCGGACCATCGTGACACTAAGTGATTTTCTTACAAGTGAAACGACAGCGAAATCGAGTTATAATATCACCTATCTAATATTCTACGTTACCGAGCTGCGTAAAAGCAGGAATTGTTACTATCACAGTTGAGCCGATCTAGGCAGATTGATAATTTTTCACGTGCAGTGAGCTAAATTCTGTGTGTAGACACGTGCCCAGTGTCAGATCTATCTTCAGTGATAAAGCAGACGAGGCCATTTATTAAATATAGTCTGCAAAGTTTAAAGTGTAGACGCAGTAAATTGATGCACGCTAGAAGCAGTGATTTTCGTCATCCTACAACTTTTTACAAGATGTCAGCATTACACCACGTGCGGATGTATAACTGTCCTGTCCTGACCAAGAAGACAATGAAGGCTTAAACTATTCCTATGGGAGGACCGCCAAGCATCTAAGCTACACTACAGCTATGGAGGAAAACCTATGGATAACCATGCTCTTGTTTAAGCAGAGAAGATATCCTTGGATACAATGGATAAAGTAAAAACCCCTCAATACTTTTCTTTCGGGTGAGGTGAACATCAAATAGCTGTGAGTCATGATCTAAAATGTATTTCTGTACGGTGAATGGTCGTGGGGGGATTAGTTAGTAGCAACCGTAACTTTGATGTCAGTCATCAGGTACTATTTTCTCTCCTTTTAGGCACCTTCTATGGTGATTTTCATGTTTAACACGCTTCTATGCAATTCGTTTCCAGATAGAGTTAGTCACCAATTTTTGTGTGGTTACACACGGTGCATATTGTTTAAAATGGTACTCCGTATAACGGAAAATGAATTTCGTCATGTTTGACTGGAGCAATATTTTTAATTCAGCTCAAGCTGAATATTCTTTCATGTTATTCTGAAGCTCCCCTTTTAGAGAATTATTCTGCACGCCACTGCATTTATAGTATTATATTCTACGGGCGTATCGGTTAGGTATGGGAGGTCTCCAGCCTACTTTGTTATTGTACATACATTTTCTTAGAGTGAGCAGTATGCCACCAGAATCCAGATGAATTCACATCGTCATAAATGAGTCAAGCCAAGTGTTAACTTGCTCATAAATCCCGATTGTACGATAATCGTATCATTTCCATAGTTTCCACCAGAAGTTTAGGTGTGGAGAACCGTATAAAATTAATTAAACGTGCCTTGTGCGTATAAGTGTATTTTGCAACCAGCAGTGGTGTTACATTCTTTTCAAAGACTTTCAACTGGAAAGACATACAGTATCTTTCCGTTAGGCTTCTTTGGTTTGCCGAAGCCAATACATCATTATTCATGTAATTTATATGTCTAGAACTACCTTATATTCTTCACCACATGTGTATAATTCTACAGAGTGTATACTAGGGTCACTCATGAACTTTATTGTGAACCCAGTGAAATACATTTGCATTGAGCAAAATTCACTTACACGCAATATTGCGGGTATTGCAATGCACTTAACGGCATATGACAGATGCTCGCCAAGGTCGCGACTGTCATATTACCCAGGCTAACCTACGATCTCAATTGCGAAAATGTTGACGAACGACACAGTTTTTATTTCTCTAGACACACTGCTAGGAATGTTTCATTACGAGCCAAGTCTTGTGAATGCTCATACTGTTAACCTTCATCAAGTGATGATTATTTTGAGGAATGTCACAGTTCAGGGTTACTGTTAAGTCATGCATTATTTTTGAAATATCCTCGCAGATATTTGTTAGCGAGTTCATCCTATTATTGTCATGAATTATGTTGATATGAGAAACCATTTGATGGGTTTGACGTTTTAAGTCTATTGTTATTCTCATTTGAAAGTGAATGTTTCTTTTCCCTCTTTTTGATACACGACGTTGGGTTGGATACCGTATTTATTCCAGTGTAGGCCGGCAAATCTATGTTTCTGAACAAGTTTCTCCGAGGTGGAATGGTAACGGTGTCTCTCATGAGCTCCGATGTGTTATTGTTAACGTACTGTGCCACGTATACTTTGTTGAGTTGTATCACGAGATGGTCACACACTCATTAGAAGCCTTGCATTTTGGTCAACCGTCATAAATAATGAACTCATATATCTACGACATTAAACTTAGAACTAAATCATGAACGTCAATTTGTTTCCTAAACCGACGATGCTAATATTACCGTTAACTCTTAATCCATGTTAAATCTTGATCTTGTTTTTAGTCTAGCAGACCAATGCACAGAGCTTAGGTGATTTCTTCCTGCGGCAATGCCTAGCAGCTGACTTGGACAGTCTTTTCGACGGAGATCGCAAGCGAGCGAAAAGTTCTGAACTTATGGGCCGCGACTCGATCCAGAGAATGCTCTTATTGAGCATTTTTTGATTCTCACACTTAGATGCACACTGATAGATGACGGTGAATAAAAAACAGTTGTTCATCCGACTGTAGGCCGGAATAATAAGATTCTTGTTGGGCGTTTTATTTATTTATTCATTCACATGTAAACCCAATGTTTACCCTACTCTTTCTAATACTATTATAACTTTGTTGTTGTACAGAATTGTAAAATTGTATTGTAATGATGACTGATGATCATTAGATCTTTTCTTTAGTTTGTTTATCAAGGATGCCTAACGCCGTTGATTAGTTAATGCAGGATCAGTTCGAATAAAATAATCGTAAATATGAGATGATACCAGTCTGTTAACTTTTTCTGTCAAGTGTGACAAGTTTTTATTAACATGATGTCTTCTCCACAGAAGCATCACTTGCCAGTGTATGTTCATTTTGTTTCGGTATCATTTCCCCAGCTTTGATTTTTAGTTTGTTCTATTTAAGACCTGCCGAGAGGGTTCATCACTAAATCTAGGAGTTGTTTGTTTTTCTTTATGTTTATTTAACATACGGATCAGCCGTTTATCCAAACACTCCGACTGAAGGATAGGGGTTTGGCATTTATAATAAACAAACCACGAACATGGCTTAAGTCTGGATGTTATCATTTAGTAGCTTGATCTATTTGGGTACATTTCTTTGGGTGTCTCTGACAGTCACTGTGATGGGAACCTGATCCTTTAGGGAAGCAGAGTTTTGTGCCGGCTTGTCCCACAAGGAGTGCATCCGATCCTCTCCGGCAATGTGTCACGGGGAAGGGGTCACCTGGGAGGCCATATTACGGTTGGTGGTGACCTGATAACCTCCTCCAACGGGCACAATACATGCCCGCCAAGTGCGCCCTTTGGCGGCAAATGTTGGCACACTCTGGTTGGAAATGTTGGCAATCTCTAACGTGTTATGAGCGCATGCGCCGGGCAGCCATCTTGCAAGCGTTTCTCTTCCATTGGCCTCTACCAAGGCGCCATCTTGCGCTCCAGGCCGCTTGCGAGCGCTACTCTTCCATTAGCTCGCGACCAGCTCACTCTCTCATTGGCTCGCTGCCCACTTCCTCCATCCCAGCGCCACCACGCTATCATACCGCGATGCACCGCACGGGCCAGGACACCACCTCGGTTCCCCCCTTAGGCTAGAGCCCACCTAAAGCCAGAGCCTCTCTCTCGGTCTAGAGCCCCCCTTCCCCCTTCTCTACCCCGGTCAAGTGGCCGGATGGGAACCCCCCAGGAAATCCCTCGGAAGGGAATTCCCCGGAAGGGAATGCCCAAGGTCGAGTGACCGGAAGTGGATTCCCAAGGTTATGTGACCGGAAGGGAATTCCTCAATATCACGTGACCGGTCGGGAATTCCCAAGGTCAAAGGTCAATGATATTGCCTTGACTAAATTAGCAAAAATTGTGCAAATTTGGCCCAAAGACCGCTTTTTTATCTACTAATAACCCCAAATTACAAATAAAGTAAATGAATGAATGAATTAATTAATATTCAAGATTGTGGCTTGGCATTCTATTAAAACGTAACAATGAATCATTCAAAATGTAATTGCGCAATTGGAACGAAACAGTACAAGAGAAGTGCCATATACGGGATCTTCCTGAAATGAGCTAAATACAATGCACAGCTACCGTCTTGAAAATATAGAATATAATAACTGACGGTAGTATTACTCGTCTGACCAATCCTTCCGGCAGCGACGTGAACTACGGGTTGTCAGTGATTTGACGAGATCTGTTTGCCCGAAGGTGGCGGTACAGTCTGTGCAACGAGTATGGGGACGGAGTGCTGGGAACTTAGTTCCAGGAATTGGCTTTTCAGGAACTCAATAAAAGATTTATAGTGTTTAGTCTTGTAATGCACAAGTAGTTAAAGCCATGTACATAGAAGTATTGTTCTTTGAGTCTTCAGTCTATTGACTGGATTGATACAGCTTTCCGTGCTTCCCTGTCCTGAGCAAATCGATTCGTCTCTACATAGCTACCACACCTTACATCTGACGTAAACTATTTAAGGATCAAGTGGCGAGAATAAGAACTGTAGTGGTAGACCAAGCTTAGTATATCTGTTAAACATATTCTAACATTGGCCTACCCCTACAGTTCTTATCCTTGACCCTTCCCTCAATGAATAACTTTGCTATTCCTAGTTTCCTAGTTTGTATCCTACCAACCTACCTCTTCTCTTCATTAGCAGTCGCCAGAAATATCTCTCCTCTCCTAATCGTCATAGTAACTCTACCTATCTAATCATTATCATTCTCTTGTAACACCACATTTCAAACGCTTCAGTTTTCCTCTCTTATGCTGCTCCTAGAGACCAAATTGCACTTCCATAGAGCACCACGCTCCAGACAAGGGCTTTCAAAAATGACTGCCTCATACCTAAATCTATATTCGATGTCAACAGATTCTTTTTCAGTAGGAATGCTTTCCTTGCCTGTGTTCACCTACTTTTTATATCCTCTTTGCTTCGTCCATCACCGGATATTTTGCTCCCTTTGTAACAGAAGTCTCCTACTTCCTGATTTCTTTCGGCTTCATTCCTATACCGAGGTAAGCATTTCCCTGGAGTTGTGAAATGGCTAGCATAAGAATAACGCCACACGTGTCACTTTTGTCATTTCATTTCATATTTAATTATCAGTGTCTTACTCGTATATTTACAGTACACTGAACGGAGTCTGTAAAAAGAGCAAAGCCCCACTTCGCATGTGAGATGCATCAGAACCCCCACTATACATTTTATACCGGTACTGTGCTATATTTTACACATGTGCACAAGATAGCTATTAGTGAGAATCGAGCAATGAATACATTATTTTCAGTAGAGATTTGGGGAACGTTAAATGTACACTTATACAGGATAAGAGAGGAACAACAAGAGAAGAGAGGAGGGGATGTTAAAAATTAATAATGGAATTCGAGACTCACGAGAATCAACACTAACACAACAAGGAATCGGGGCATAATTTATGAACAAACAACTAACTTGCTATACAAATAATGTCGAAGCTTCCTCTTGAACTGTACAGCGTTATTATTGCTGGCCTTCGGGGGCGCGGTTGGTCGTTCCATACGCAAATTGATCTATTACAAACAGCAGCCCATACGACAGCAGATCGGCAGCCAAGGGAAATTTTGTCTATAATAACAGATGAGTCTGTATTATTAAAAAGTTTTCGTAGGTATAACAAATCAATTTGGATTAATACATTCTCTATGGATGGAGGGCTACATTTTTGGTGGCTGATTTTAGAGTCTAGGTCGGAATTTTTTCTGCTGAATGAATTTAGCGGCACGATTTTGTATTATGTCCTAGCTTAGGGATATTTCCTTTGGTACCGGGGCTCCATGAAGGGCACGCGTGAATTATTAATGGTCAAATTAACCTCAGATAGGCGGTTCTCTTCACTTTGTTGTGGATTTATTTTTTTACGGAACTAATTGCTGTAGATAGGCTATCTAGTATGTACGAAACAATCTAAGGAATTTTAGTTCAACAATAACCGTAATGTTTACGTAACCTATACTTGATACATCGTGTTAATTACTCAAAATGTATAATTTGTCGCGGGCCCGAACCCGAGACTTCTGTCCCAACTTGGAAGACAATCATATGAAACTTGGTAATCATATCACAACTAAAATCTAGGACAATTTAGATGGTTAGTAACAGAGGGAATACATCTAATTTATGAGTGGATTCATATTGAGGTAAAACTGTTCTGAACAGTCATACTTTAGGCTTAAGAAATATTGAGCAATGGTCAGCTTGAGTCAATTGATAAGGCGACCTTTGTCTCAAGTGATTCACAGGATGTACAATAACTGTGGTTATTTAGAGTCCAAGCGGCCAAACTTTACTCACAGGGGATCACGATGTTGACCCCTGAACCATGACTGTGGTAGGACAGTTCTCAGTTCAGCCACTAAAACAGCACTATGCAGGGTTCTCTCCCTGAGTAGTGGCATGTCAAAGTTCATTTCCCAAGGAGTGGGAATTGTTGTATAAATGACCTTTCCTCAAGTCATAGGAGGTCAGACTCAATAGGGAGAAAGTCAGTGTGAGGTTAGTGCTCAATCATCGAGCACGGATCAATTGCGATCTAGCAGTCGGTCATTCAGACCATGAGAAGGAATCTACACTAGCTATAGCAACTAGCATATTAGGGACTCTGGTTCAAAGTTTTGAGACAGTCACCACTTCGACCCCAGGGCAGGTCAAGACTGTAATTAAGTAGTCTACAATAGTACCAAGTAGAGGGATAACTCAGCTGACCATGTGCATTCAAGTAACCATTCAAAATTGTATACATGTACAACTTGTGGCACCTACTGTCTTTTGTAAATAAACTACGCCTATGGGCAACGAACTACAGTGTATTAAGTTCTGAGGACACACCACTCTACATGCCAAGGCCATTCAACCGCTCGGCTGTCCTTGGTGAAGTACTACCTTGTCACACCAATATAACCAGGTCACGACAAATTTTCAACTCGCTTTGTTACTTAAACGCATTCCTTAAAGATCAAATTATACGAGCACTAACTGCTTAGCACAAGTCAGGACAAGACGTACCTTTGGAAACGAACACATAGATGGTATCGGCCTCAGTGTTGGACGCACGGCATGTATAATTCCCGGAATCTGCATGCGTGGCGTGGTTGATGATGAGCCGACTGTGTGTCTTGGGGCCGGGCTCCGTACTAACGGTCACACCTCCTCTTGAGGTGTCGTAGTTGATCATGTTCTCATTGTGGTACCAAAACACATACTGCGGAGGCGACGGGCTCTGGAATAGACAAAAATATGGAAAGGACTTAGGTCCTGATTACCAAAGTATTGCACTTAAACACAACGCATATCATTGAACTACTTAAGGCATTTCGTCAGCAACTGTAATAAAGGCACACAAGTATGACTGAGAAGACTGAAGGACCAAGTCCATGATGTGACATTATAATATAAATTGCCGGAAAGTGAGAATATCTCGGATGTTGCATCCACACCGGAACGTATTGTAAATGAAGGGGGTGAACACTCCTGGAGCCTGTATTGTGATAGTGAAAACCATGGCATGTGCTTTACTCCAATGTAAACACTACTGGTGTCTGAATTGTGCTAGTATAGCACCATCACAACTGCTCCGCTCCAGTGTGGACACTTCTGGAGCTTGTAATATGCTAGTGTAACACCATCACAACTGCTCCGCTCCAGTGTGGACACTTCTGGAGCTTGTAATATGCTAGTGTAACACCATCACAACTGCTCCGCTCCAGTGTGGACACTTCTGGAGCTTGTAATATGCTAGTGTAACACCATCACAACTGCTCCACTCCAGTGTGGACACTTCTGGAGCTTGTAATATGCTAGTGTAACACCATCACAACTGCTCCGCTCCAGTGCAGACACTTCTGGAGCTTGTAATATGCTAGTGTAACACCATCAGAACTGCTCCGCTCCAATGTGGACACATCTGGAGCTTGTAATATGCTAGTGTAACACCATCACAACTGCTCCGCTCCAGTGTGGACACTTCTGGAGCTTGCAATATGCTAGTGTAACACCACCACAACTGCTCCGCTCCAGTGTGGACACTTCTGGAGCTTGTAATATGCTAGTGTAACACCATCACAACTGCTCCGCTCCAGTGTGGACACTTCTGGAGCTTGTAATATGCTAGTGTAACACCATCACAACTGCTCCGCTCCAGTGTGGACACTTCTGGAGCTTGTAATATGCTAGTGTAACACCATCACAACTGCTCCGCTCCAGTGTGGACACTTCTGGAGCTTGTAATAAGCTAGTGTAACACCATCACAACTGCTCCGCTCCAGTGTGGACACTTCTGGAGCTTGTAATATGCTAGTGTAACACCATCACAACTGCTCCGCTCCAGTGTGGACACTTCTGGAGCTTGTAATATGCTAGTGTAACACCACCACAACTGCTCCGCTCCAGTGTGGACACTTCTGGAGCTTGTAATATGCTAGTGTAACACCATCACAACTGCTCCTCTCCAGTGTGGACACTTCTGGAGCTTGTAATATGCTAGTGTAACACCATCACAACTGCTCCGCTCCAGTGTGGACACTTCTGGAGCTTGTAATATGCTAGTGTAACACCATCACAACTGCTCCGCTACAGTGTGGACACTTCTGGAGCTTGTAATATGCTAGTGTAACACCATCACAACTGCTCCGCTCCAGTGTGGACACTTCTGGAGCTTGTAATATGCTAGTGTAACACCACCACAACTGCTCCTCTCCAGTGTGGACACATCTGGAGCTTGTAATATGCTAGTGTAACACCATCACAACTGCTCCGCTCCAGTGTGGACACTTCTGAAGCTTGTAATATGCTAGTGTAACACCATCACAACTGCTCCTCTCCAGTGTGGACACTTCTGGAGCTTGTAATATGCTAGTGTAACACAATCACAACTCCTCCTCTCCAGTGTGGACACTTCTGGAGCTTGTAATATGCTAGTGTAACACCATCACCACTGCTCCGCTCCAGTGTGGACACTTCTGGAGCTTGTAATATGCTAGTGTAACACCATCACAACTGCTCTGCACCAGTGTGGACACTTCTGGAGCTTGTAATATGCTAGTGTAACACCATCACAACTGCTCCACTCCAGTGTGGACACTTCTGGAGCTTGTAATATGCTAGTGTAACACCATCACAACTGCTCCGCTCCAGTGCGGACACTTCTGGAGCTTGTAATATGCTAGTGTAACACCATCAGAACTGCTCCGCTCCAGTGTGGACACATCTGGAGCTTGTAATATGCTAGTGTAACACAATCACAACTGCTCCGCTCCAGTGTGGACACTTCTGGAGCTTGTAATATGCTAGTGTAACACCATCACAACTGCTCCGCTCCAGTGTGGACACTTCTGGAGCTTGTAATATGCTAGTTTAAAACCATCACAACTGCTCCACTCCCGTGTGGACACTTCTGGAGCTTGTAATATGCTAGTGTAACACCATCACAACTGCTCCTCTCCAGTGTGGACACTTCTGGAGCTTGTAATATGCTAGTGTATTACCATCACAACTGCTCCGCTCCAGTGTGGACACTTCTGGAGCTTGTAATATGCTAGTGTAACACCATCACAATTGCTCCGCTCCAGTGTGGACTCTTCTGGAGCTTGTAATATGCTAGTGTAACACCATGACAACTGCTCCTCTCCAGTGTGGACACTTCTGGAGCTTGTAATATGCTAGTGTAACACCATCACAACTGCTCCTCTCCAGTGTGGACACTTCTGGAGCTTGTAATATGCTAGTGTAACACCATCACAACTGCTCCGCTCCAGTGTGGACACTTCTGGAGCTTGTAATATGCTAGTGTAACACCATCACAACTGCTCCGCTACAGTGTGGACACTTCTGGAGCTTGTAATATGCTAGTGTAACACCATCACAACTGCTCCGCTCCAGTGTGGACACTTCTGGAGCTTGTAATATGCTAGTGTAACACCACCACAACTGCTCCTCTCCAGTGTGGACACATCTGGAGCTTGTAATATGCTAGTGTAACACCATCACAACTGCTCCGCTCCAGTGTGGACACTTCTGAAGCTTGTAATATGCTAGTGTAACACCATCACAACTGCTCCTCTCCAGTGTGGACACTTCTGGAGCTTGTAATATGCTAGTGTAACACAATCACAACTCCTCCTCTCCAGTGTGGACACTTCTGGAGCTTGTAATATGCTAGTGTAACACCATCACCACTGCTCCGCTCCAGTGTGGACACTTCTGGAGCTTGTAATATGCTAGTGTAACACCATCACAACTGCTCTGCACCAGTGTGGACACTTCTGGAGCTTGTAATATGCTAGTGTAACACCATCACAACTGCTCCACTCCAGTGTGGACACTTCTGGAGCTTGTAATATGCTAGTGTAACACCATCACAACTGCTCCGCTCCAGTGCGGACACTTCTGGAGCTTGTAATATGCTAGTGTAACACCATCAGAACTGCTCCGCTCCAGTGTCGACACATCTGGAGCTTGTAATATGCTAGTGTAACACAATCACAACTGCTCCGCTCCAGTGTGGACACTTCTGGAGCTTGTAATATGCTAGTGTAACACCATCACAACTGCTCCGCTCCAGTGTGGACACTTCTGGAGCTTGTAATATGCTAGTTTAAAACCATCACAACTGCTCCACTCCCGTGTGGACACTTCTGGAGCTTGTAATATGCTAGTGTAACACCATCACAACTGCTCCTCTCCAGTGTGGACACTTCTGGAGCTTGTAATATGCTAGTGTATTACCATCACAACTGCTCCGCTCCAGTGTGGACACTTCTGGAGCTTGTAATATGCTAGTGTAACACCATCACAATTGCTCCGCTCCAGTGTGGACTCTTCTGGAGCTTGTAATATGCTAGTGTAACACCATGACAACTGCTCCTCTCCAGTGTGGACACTTCTGGAGCTTGTAATATGCTAGTGTAACACCATCACAACTGCTCCTCTCCAGTGTGGACACTTCTGGAGCTTGTAATATGCTAGTGTAACACCATCACAACTGCTCCTCTCCAATGTGGACACTTCTGGAGCTTGTAATATGCTAGTGTAGCACCATCACAACTGCTCCGCTCCAGTGTGGACACTTCTGGAGCTTGTAATATGCTAGTGTAACACCATCACAACTGCTCCGCTCCAGTGTGGACACTTCTGGAGCTTGTAATATGCTAGTGTAACACCATCACAACTGCTCCGCTCCAGTGTGGACACTTCTGGAGCTTGTAATATGCTAGTGTAACACCATCACAACTGCTCCACTCCAGTGTGGACACTTCTGGAGCTTGTAATATGCTAGTGTAACACCATCACAACTGCTCCGCTCCAGTGCAGACACTTCTGGAGCTTGTAATATGCTAGTGTAACACCATCAGAACTGCTCCGCTCCAATGTGGACACATCTGGAGCTTGTAATATGCTAGTGTAACACCATCACAACTGCTCCGCTCCAGTGTGGACACTTCTGGAGCTTGCAATATGCTAGTGTAACACCACCACAACTGCTCCGCTCCAGTGTGGACACTTCTGGAGCTTGTAATATGCTAGTGTAACACCATCACAACTGCTCCGCTCCAGTGTGGACACTTCTGGAGCTTGTAATATGCTAGTGTAACACCATCACAACTGCTCCGCTCCAGTGTGGACACTTCTGGAGCTTGTAATATGCTAGTGTAACACCATCACAACTGCTCCGCTCCAGTGTGGACACTTCTGGAGCTTGTAATATGCTAGTGTAACACCATCACAACTGCTCCGCTCCAGTGTGGACACTTCTGGAGCTTGTAATATGCTAGTGTAACACCACCACAACTGCTCCGCTCCACTGTGGACACTTCTGGAGCTTGTAATATGCTAGTGTAACACCATCACAACTGCTCCTCTCCAGTGTGGACACTTCTGGAGCTTGTAATATGCTAGTGTAACACCATCACAACTGCTGCGCTCCAGTGTGGACACTTCTGGAGCTTGTAATATGCTAGTGTAACACCATCACAACTGCTCCGCTACAGTGTGGACACTTCTGGAGCTTGTAATATGCTAGTGTAACACCATCACAACTGCTCCGCTCCAGTGTGGACACTTCTGGAGCTTGTAATATGCTAGTGTAACACCACCACAACTGCTCCTCTCCAGTGTGGACACATCTGGAGCTTGTAATATGCTAGTGTAACACCATCACAATTGCTCCGCTCCAGTGTGGACACTTCTGAAGCTTGTAATATGCTAGTGTAACACCATCACAACTGCTCCTCTCCAGTGTGGACACTTCTGGAGCTTGTAATATGCTAGTGTAACACAATCACAACTCCTCCTCTCCAGTGTGGACACTTCTGGAGCTTGTAATATGCTAGTGTAACACCATCACCACTGCTCCGCTCCAGTGTGGACACTTCTGGAGCTTGTAATATGCTAGTGTAACACCATCACAACTGCTCTGCTCCAGTGTGGACACTTCTGGAGCTTGTAATATGCTAGTGTAACACCATCACAACTGCTCCACTCCAGTGTGGACACTTCTGGAGCTTGTAATATGCTAGTGTAACACCATCACAACTGCTCCGCTCCAGTGTGGACACTTCTGGAGCTTGTAATATGCTAGTGTAACACCATCAGAACTGCTCCGCTCCAGTGTGGACACATCTGGAGCTTGTTATATGCTAGTGTAACACCATCACAACTGCTCCGCTCCAGTGTGGACACTTCTGGAGCTTGTAATATGCTAGTGTAACACCATCACAACTGCTCCGCTCCAGTGTGGACACTTCTGGAGCTTGTAATATGCTAGTTTAAAACCATCACAACTGCTCCACTCCCGTGTGGACACTTCTGGAGCTTGTAATATGCTAGTGTAACACCATCACAACTGCTCCTCTCCAGTGTGGACACTTCTGGAGCTTGTAATATGCTAGCTTAACACCATCACAACTGCTCCGCTCCAGTGTGGACACTTCTGGAGCTTGTAATATGCTAGTGTAACACCATCACAATTGCTCCGCTCCAGTGTGGACACTTCTGGAGCTTGTAATATGCTAGTGTAACACCATGACAACTGCTCCTCTCCAGTGTGGACACTTCTGGAGCTTGTAATATGCTAGTGTAACACCATCACAACTGCTCCTCTCCAGTGTGGGCACTTCTGGAGCTTGTAATATGCTAGTGTAACACCATCACAACTGCTCCTCTCCAATGTGGACACTTCTGGAGCTTGTAATATGCTAGTGTAGCACCATCACAACTGCTCCGCTCCAGTGTGGACACTTCTGGAGCTTGTAAAATGCTAGTGTAACACCATCACATCTGCTCCTCTCCAGTGTGGACACTTCTGGAGCTTGTAATATGCTAGTGTAACACCATCACAACTGCTCCGCTCCAGTGTGGACACTTCTGGAGCTTGTAATATGCTAGTTTAACACCATCACAACTGCTCCGCTCCAGTGTGGACACTTCTGGAGCTTGTAATATGCTAGTGTAACACCATCACAACTGCTCCTCTCCAGTGTGGACTCTTCTGGATCTTGTAATATGCTAGTGTAACACCATCACAACTGCTCCGCTCCAGTGTGGACACTTCTGGAGCTTGTAATATGCTAGTGTAACACCATCACAACTGCTCCGCTCCAGTGTGGACACTTCTGGAGCTTGTAATATGCTAGTGTAACACCTTCACAACTGCTCCGCGACAGTGTGGACACTTCTGGAGCTTGTAATATGCTAGTGTAGCACCATGACAACTGCTCCTCTCCAGTGTGGACACTTCAGGAGCTTGTAATATGCTAGTGTAACACCATCACAACTGCTCCTCTCCAGTGTGGACACTTCTGGAGCTTGTAATATGCTAGTGTAACACCATCACAACTGCTCCTCTCCAATGTGGACACTTCTGGAGCTTGTAATATGCTAGTGTAGCACCATCACAACTGCTCCGCTCCAGTGTGGACACTTCTGGAGCTTATAATATGCTAGTGTAACACCATCACATCTGCTCCTCTCCAGTGTGGACACTTCTGGAGCTTGTATTATGCTAGTGCAACACCATCACAACTGCTCCGCTCCAGTGTGGACACTTCTGGAGCTTGTAATATGCTAGTTTAACACCATCACAACTGCTCCGCTCCAGTGTGGACACTACTGGAGCTTGTAATATGCTAGTGTAACACCATCACAACTGCTCCTCTCCAGTGTGGACTCTTCTGGAGCTTGTAATATGCTAGTGTAACACCATCACAACTGCTCCGCTCCAGTGTGGACACTTCTGGAGCTTGTAATATGCTAGTGTAACACCATCACAACTGCTCCGCTCCAGTGTGGACACTTCTGGAGCTTGTAATATGCTAGTGTAACACCATCACAACTGCTCCTCTCCAGTGTGGAGACTTCTGGAGCTTGTAATATGCTAGCTTAACACCATCACAACTGCTCCGCTCCAGTGTGGACACTTCTGGAACTTGTAATATGCTAGTTTAACACCATCACAACTGCTCCGCTCCAGAGTGGACACTTCTGGAGCTTGTAATTTGCTAGTTTATCACCATCACAACTGCTCCTCTCCAGTGTGGACACTTCTGGAGCTTGTAATATGCTAGTGTAACACCATCACAACTGCTCCGCTCCAGTGTGAACACTTCTGGAGCTTGTAATATGCTAGTGTAACACCATCACAACTGCTCCGCTCCAGTGTGGACACTTCTGGAGCTTGTAATATGCTAGTGTAACACCATCACAACTGCTCCGCTCCAGTGTGGACACTTCTGGAGCTTGTAATATGCTAGTGTAACACCATCACAACTGCTCCTCTCCAGTGTGGACACTTCTGGAGCTTGTAATATGCTAGTGTAACACCATCACAACTGCTCTGCTCCAGTGTGGACACTTCTGGAGCTTGTAATATGCTAGTGTAACACCATCACAACTGCTCCGCTCCAGAGTGGACACTTCTGGAGCTTGTAATATGCTAGTTTAACACCATCACAACTGCTCCTCTCCAGTGTGGACACATCTGGAGCTTGTAATATGCTAGTGTAACACCATCACAGCTGCTCCGCTCCAGTGTGGACACTTCTGGAGCTTGTAATATGCTAGTGTAACACCATCACAAATGCTCCTCTCCAATGTGGACACTTCTGGAGCTTGTAATATGCTAGTGTAACACCACCACAACTGCTTCGCTCCAGTGTGGACACTTCTGGAGCTTGTAATATGCTAGTGTAACACCATCACAACTGCTCCTCTCCAGTGTGGACACTTCTGGAGCTTGTAATATGCTAGTGTAACACTATCACAACTGCTCCGCTCCAGTGTGGACACTTCTGGAGCTTGTAATATGCTAGTGTAACACCATCACAACTGCTCCTCTCCAGTGTGGACACTTCTGGAGCTTGTAATATGCTAGTGTAACACCATCACAACTGCTCCGCTCCAGTGTGGACACTTCTGGAGCTTGTAATATGCTAGTGTAACACCATCACAACTGCTCCACTCTAGTGTGCACACTTCTGGAGCTTGTAATATGCTAGTGTAACACCATCACAACTGCTCCTCTCCAGTGTGGACACTTCTGGAGCTTGTAATATGCTAGTGTAGCACCATCACAACTGCTCCGCTCCAGTGTGGACACTTCTGGAGCTTGTAATATGCTAGTGTAACACCATCACAACTGCTCCTCTCCAGTGTGGACACTTCTGGAGCTTGTAATATGCTAGTGTAACACCATCACAACTGCTCCGCTCCAGTGTGGACACTTCTGGAGCTTATTATACGCTAGTGTAGCACCATCACAACTGCTCCTCTCCAGTGTGGACACTTCTGGAGCTTGTAATATGCTAGTGTAGCACCATCACAACTGCTCCGCTCCAGTGTGGACACTTCTGGAACTTGTAATATGCTAGTGTAACACCATCACAACAGCTCCTCTCCAGTGTGGACACTTCTGGAGCTTGTAATATGCTAGTGTAACACCATCACAACTGCTCCGCTCCAGTGTGGACACTTCTGGAGCTTGTAATATGCTAGTGTAGCACCATCACAACTGCTCCTCTCCAGTGTGGACACTTCTGGAGCTTGTAATATGCTAGTGTAACACCATCACAACTGCTCCTCTCCAGTGTGGACACTTCTGGAGCTTGTAATATGCTAGTGTAACACCATCACAACTGCTCCGCTCCAGTGTGGACACTTCTGGAACTTGTAATATGCTAGTGTAACACCATCACAACTGCTCCTCTCCAGTGCGGACACTTCTGGAGCTTGTAATATGCTAGTGTAACACCATCACATCTGCTCCTCTCCAGTGTGGACACTTCTAGAGCTTGTAATATGCTAGTGTAACACCATCACAACTGCTCCTCTCCAGTGTGGACACTTCTGGAGCTTGTAATATGCTAGTGTAACACCATCACAACTGCTCCGCTCCAGTGTGGACACTTCTGGAGCTTGTAATATGCTAGTGTAACACCATCACAACTGCTCCTCTCCAGTGTGGACTCTTCTGGATCTTGTAATATGCTAGTGTAACACCATCACAACTGCTCCGCTCCAGTGTGGACACTTCTGGAGCTTGTAATATGCTAGTGTAACACCATCACAACTGCTCCGCTCCAGTGTGGACACTTCTGGAGCTTGTAATATGCTAGTGTAACACCTTCACAACTGCTCCGCGACAGTGTGGACACTTCTGGAGCTTGTAATATGCTAGTGTAGCACCATGACAACTGCTCCTCTCCAGTGTGGACACTTCAGGAGCTTGTAATATGCTAGTGTAACACCATCACAACTGCTCCTCTCCAGTGTGGACACTTCTGGAGCTTGTAATATGCTAGTGTAACACCATCACAACTGCTCCTCTCCAATGTGGACACTTCTGGAGCTTGTAATATGCTAGTGTAGCACCATCACAACTGCTCCGCTCCAGTGTGGACACTTCTGGAGCTTATAATATGCTAGTGTAACACCATCACATCTGCTCCTCTCCAGTGTGGACACTTCTGGAGCTTGTATTATGCTAGTGCAACACCATCACAACTGCTCCGCTCCAGTGTGGACACTTCTGGAGCTTGTAATATGCTAGTTTAACACCATCACAACTGCTCCGCTCCAGTGTGGACACTACTGGAGCTTGTAATATGCTAGTGTAACACCATCACAACTGCTCCTCTCCAGTGTGGACTCTTCTGGAGCTTGTAATATGCTAGTGTAACACCATCACAACTGCTCCGCTCCAGTGTGGACACTTCTGGAGCTTGTAATATGCTAGTGTAACACCATCACAACTGCTCCGCTCCAGTGTGGACACTTCTGGAGCTTGTAATATGCTAGTGTAACACCATCACAACTGCTCCTCTCCAGTGTGGAGACTTCTGGAGCTTGTAATATGCTAGCTTAACACCATCACAACTGCTCCGCTCCAGTGTGGACACTTCTGGAACTTGTAATATGCTAGTTTAACACCATCACAACTGCTCCGCTCCAGAGTGGACACTTCTGGAGCTTGTAATTTGCTAGTTTATCACCATCACAACTGCTCCTCTCCAGTGTGGACACTTCTGGAGCTTGTAATATGCTAGTGTAACACCATCACAACTGCTCCGCTCCAGTGTGAACACTTCTGGAGCTTGTAATATGCTAGTGTAACACCATCACAACTGCTCCGCTCCAGTGTGGACACTTCTGGAGCTTGTAATATGCTAGTGTAGCACCATCACAACTGCTCCGCTCCAGTGTGGACACTTCTGGAGCTTGTAATATGCTAGTGTAACACCATCACAACTGCTCCGCTCCAGTGTGGACACTTCTGGAGCATGTAATATGCTAGTGTAACACCATCACAACTGTTCCTCTCCAATGTGGACACTTCTGGAGCTTGTAATATGCTAGTGTAACACCATCACAACTGCTCCGCTCCAGTGTGGACACTTCTGGAGCTTGTAATATGCTAGTGTAACACCATCACAACTGCTCCTCTCCAGTGTGGACACTTCTGGAGCTTGTAATATGCTAGTGTAACACCATCACAACTGCTCTGCTCCAGTGTGGACACTTCTGGAGCTTGTAATATGCTAGTGTAACACCATCACAACTGCTCCGCTCCAGAGTGGACACTTCTGGAGCTTGTAATATGCTAGTTTAACACCATCACAACTGCTCCTCTCCAGTGTGGACACATCTGGAGCTTGTAATATGCTAGTGTAACACCATCACAGCTGCTCCGCTCCAGTGTGGACACTTCTGGAGCTTGTAATATGCTAGTGTAACACCATCACAAATGCTCCTCTCCAATGTGGACACTTCTGGAGCTTGTAATATGCTAGTGTAACACCACCACAACTGCTTCGCTCCAGTGTGGACACTTCTGGAGCTTGTAATATGCTAGTGTAACACTATCACAACTGCTCCTCTCCAGTGTGGACACTTCTGGAGCTTGTAATATGCTAGTGTAACACTATCACAACTGCTCCGCTC
Source organism: Meconema thalassinum (assembly GCA_946902985.2). NCBI lineage: Eukaryota > Metazoa > Arthropoda > Insecta > Orthoptera > Tettigoniidae > Meconema > Meconema thalassinum. The sequence continues at coordinate 1,519,427,080 of OX336389.2, read as the reverse complement.
CAGTGTGGACACTTCTGGAGCTTGTAATATGCTAGTGTAACACCATCACAACTGCTCCTCTCCAGTGTGGACACTTCTGGAGCTTGTAATATGCTAGTGTAACACCATCACAACTGCTCCGCTCCAGTGTGGACACTTCTGGAGCTTGTAATATGCTAGTGTAACACCATCACAACTGCTCCACTCTAGTGTGGACACTTCTGGAGCTTGTAATATGCTAGTGTAACACCATCACAACTGCTCCTCTCCAGTGTGGACACTTCTGGAGCTTGTAATATGCTAGTGTAGCACCATCACAACTGCTCCGCTCCAGTGTGGACACTTCTGGATCTTGTAATATGCTAGTGTAACACCATCACAACTGCTCCTCTCCAGTGTGGACACTTCTGGAGCTTGTAATATGCTAGTGTAACACCATCACAACTGCTCCGCTCCAGTGTGGACACTTCTGGAGCTTATTATACGCTAGTGTAGCACCATCACAACTGCTCCTCTCCAGTGTGGACACTTCTGGAGCTTGTAATATGCTAGTGTAGCACCATCACAACTGCTCCGCTCCAGTGTGGACACTTCTGGAACTTGTAATATGCTAGTGTAACACCATCACAACAGCTCCTCTCCAGTGTGGACACTTCTGGAGCTTGTAATATGCTAGTGTAACACCATCACAACTGCTCCGCTCCAGTGTGGACACTTCTGGAGCTTGTAATATGCTAGTGTAGCACCATCACAACTGCTCCTCTCCAGTGTGGACACTTCTGGAGCTTGTAATATGCTAGTGTAACACCATCACAACTGCTCCTCTCCAGTGTGGACACTTCTGGAGCTTGTAATATGCTAGTGTAACACCATCACAACTGCTCCGCTCCAGTGTGGACACTTCTGGAACTTGTAATATGCTAGTGTAACACCATCACAACTGCTCCTCTCCAGTGCGGACACTTCTGGAGCTTGTAATATGCTAGTGTAACACCATCACATCTGCTCCTCTCCAGTGTGGACACTTCTAGAGCTTGTAATATGCTAGTGTAACACCATCACAACTGCTCCTCTCCAGTGTGGACACTTCTGGTGCTTGTAATATGCTAGTGTAACACCATCACAACTGCTCCGCTCCAGTGCGGACACTTCTGGAGCTTGTAATATGCTAGTGTAACACCATCAGAACTGCTCCGCTCCAGTGTGGACACTTCTGGAGCTTGTAATATGCTAGTGTAACACCATCACAACTGCTCCGCTCCAGTGCGGACACTTCTGGAGCTTGTAATATGCTAGTGTAACACCATCACAACTGCTCCGCTCCAGTGTGGACACTTCTGGAGCTTGTAATATGCTAGTGTAACACCATCACAACTGCTCCACTCCAGTGTGGACACTTCTGGAGCTTGTAATATGCTAGTGTAACACCATCACAACTGCTCCGCTCCAGTGCAGACACTTCTGGAGCTTGTAATATGCTAGTGTAACACCATCAGAACTGCTCCGCTCCAATGTGGACACATCTGGAGCTTGTAATATGCTAGTGTAACACCATCACAACTGCTCCGCTCCAGTGTGGACACTTCTGGAGCTTGCAATATGCTAGTGTAACACCACCACAACTGCTCCGCTCCAGTGTGGACACTTCTGGAGCTTGTAATATGCTAGTGTAACACCATCACAACTGCTCCGCTCCAGTGTGGACACTTCTGGAGCTTGTAATATGCTAGTGTAACACCATCACAACTGCTCCGCTCCAGTGTGGACACTTCTGGAGCTTGTAATATGCTAGTGTAACACCATCACAACTGCTCCGCTCCAGTGTGGACACTTCTGGAGCTTGTAATAAGCTAGTGTAACACCATCACAACTGCTCCGCTCCAGTGTGGACACTTCTGGAGCTTGTAATATGCTAGTGTAACACCATCACAACTGCTCCGCTCCAGTGTGAACACTTCTGGAGCTTGTAATATGCTAGTGTAACACCATCACAACTGCTCCGCTCCAGTGTGGACACTTCTGGAGCTTGTAATATGCTAGTGTAGCACCATCACAACTGCTCCGCTCCAGTGTGGACACTTCTGGAGCTTGTAATATGCTAGTGTAACACCATCACAACTGCTCCGCTCCAGTGTGGACACTTCTGGAGCATGTAATATGCTAGTGTAACACCATCACAAATGTTCCTCTCCAATGTGGACACTTCTGGAGCTTGTAATATGCTAGTGTAACACCATCACAACTGCTCCGCTCCAGTGTGGACACTTCTGGAGCTTGTAATATGCTAGTGTAACACCATCACAACTGCTCCTCTCCAGTGTGGACACTTCTGGAGCTTGTAATATGCTAGTGTAACACCATCACAACTGCTCTGCTCCAGTGTGGACACTTCTGGAGCTTGTAATATGCTAGTGTAACACCATCACAACTGCTCCGCTCCAGAGTGGACACTTCTGGAGCTTGTAATATGCTAGTTTAACACCATCACAACTGCTCCTCTCCAGTGTGGACACATCTGGAGCTTGTAATATGCTAGTGTAACACCATCACAGCTGCTCCGCTCCAGTGTGGACACTTCTGGAGCTTGTAATATGCTAGTGTAACACCATCACAAATGCTCCTCTCCAATGTGGACACTTCTGGAGCTTGTAATATGCTAGTGTAACACCACCACAACTGCTTCGCTCCAGTGTGGACACTTCTGGAGCTTGTAATATGCTAGTGTAACACTATCACAACTGCTCCTCTCCAGTGTGGACACTTCTGGAGCTTGTAATATGCTAGTGTAACACTATCACAACTGCTCCGCTCCAGTGTGGACACTTCTGGAGCTTGTAATATGCTAGTGTAACACCATCACAACTGCTCCTCTCCAGTGTGGACACTTCTGGAGCTTGTAATATGCTAGTGTAACATCATCACAACTGCTCCGCTCCAGTGTGGACACTTCTGGAGCTTGTAATATGCTAGTGTAACACCATCACAACTGCTCCACTCTAGTGTGGACACTTCTGGAGCTTGTAATATGCTAGTGTAACACCATCACAACTGCTCCTCTCCAGTGTGGACACTTCTGGAGCTTGTAATATGCTAGTGTAGCACCATCATAACTGCTCCGCTCCAGTGTGGACACTTCTGGATCTTGTAATATGCTAGTGTAACACCATCACAACTGCTCCTCTCCAGTGTGGACACTTCTGGAGCTTGTAATATGCTAGTGTAACACCATCACAACTGCTCCGCTCCAGTGTGGACACTTCTGGAGCTTATTATACGCTAGTGTAGCACCATCACAACTGCTCCTCTCCAGTGTGGACACTTCTGGAGCTTGTAATATGCTAGTGTAGCACCATCACAACTGCTCCGCTCCAGTGTGGACACTTCTGGAACTTGTAATATGCTAGTGTAACACCATCACAACAGCTCCTCTCCAGTGTGGACACTTCTGGAGCTTGTAATATGCTAGTGTAACACCATCACAACTGCTCCGCTCCAGTGTGGACACTTCTGGAGCTTGTAATATGCTAGTGTAGCACCATCACAACTGCTCCTCTCCAGTGTGGACACTTCTGGAGCTTGTAATATGCTAGTGTAACACCATCACAACTGCTCCTCTCCAGTGTGGACACTTCTGGAGCTTGTAATATGCTAGTGTAACACCATCACAACTGCTCCGCTCCAGTGTGGACACTTCTGGAACTTGTAATATGCTAGTGTAACACCATCACAACTGCTCCTCTCCAGTGCGGACACTTCTGGAGCTTGTAATATGCTAGTGTAACACCATCACATCTGCTCCTCTCCAGTGTGGACACTTCTAGAGCTTGTAATATGCTAGTGTAACACCATCACAACTGCTCCTCTCCAGTGTGGACACTTCTGGTGCTTGTAATATGCTAGTGTAACACCATCACAACTGCTCCGCTCCAGTGCGGACACTTCTGGAGCTTGTAATATGCTAGTGTAACACCATCAGAACTGCTCCGCTCCAGTGTGGACACTTCTGGAGCTTGTAATATGCTAGTGTAACACCATCACAACTGCTCCGCTCCAGTGCGGACACTTCTGGAGCTTGTAATATGCTAGTGTAACACCATCACAACTGCTCCGCTCCAGTGTGGACACTTCTGGAGCTTGTAATATGCTAGTGTAACACCATCACAACTGCTCCACTCCAGTGTGGACACTTCTGGAGCTTGTAATATGCTAGTGTAACACCATCACAACTGCTCCGCTCCAGTGCAGACACTTCTGGAGCTTGTAATATGCTAGTGTAACACCATCAGAACTGCTCCGCTCCAATGTGGACACATCTGGAGCTTGTAATATGCTAGTGTAACACCATCACAACTGCTCCGCTCCAGTGTGGACACTTCTGGAGCTTGCAATATGCTAGTGTAACACCACCACAACTGCTCCGCTCCAGTGTGGACACTTCTGGAGCTTGTAATATGCTAGTGTAACACCATCACAACTGCTCCGCTCCAGTGTGGACACTTCTGGAGCTTGTAATATGCTAGTGTAACACCATCACAACTGCTCCGCTCCAGTGTGGACACTTCTGGAGCTTGTAATATGCTAGTGTAACACCATCACAACTGCTCCGCTCCAGTGTGGACACTTCTGGAGCTTGTAATAAGCTAGTGTAACACCATCACAACTGCTCCGCTCCAGTGTGGACACTTCTGGAGCTTGTAATATGCTAGTGTAACACCATCACAACTGCTCCGCTCCAGTGTGGACACTTCTGGAGCTTGTAATATGCTAGTGTAACACCACCACAACTGCTCCGCTCCAGTGTGGACACTTCTGGAGCTTGTAATATGCTAGTGTAACACCATCACAACTGCTCCTCTCCAGTGTGGACACTTCTGGAGCTTGTAATATGCTAGTGTAACACCATCACAACTGCTCCGCTCCAGTGTGGACACTTCTGGAGCTTGTAATATGCTAGTGTAACACCATCACAACTGCTCCGCTACAGTGTGGACACTTCTGGAGCTTGTAATATGCTAGTGTAACACCATCACAACTGCTCCGCTCCAGTGTGGACACTTCTGGAGCTTGTAATATGCTAGTGTAACACCACCACAACTGCTCCTCTCCAGTGTGGACACATCTGGAGCTTGTAATATGCTAGTGTAACACCATCACAACTGCTCCGCTCCAGTGTGGACACTTCTGAAGCTTGTAATATGCTAGTGTAACACCATCATCACAACTGCTCCTCTCCAGTGTGGACACTTCTGGAGCTTGTAATATGCTAGTGTAACACAATCACAACTCCTCCTCTCCAGTGTGGACACTTCTGGAGCTTGTAATATGCTAGTGTAACACCATCACCACTGCTCCGCTCCAGTGTGGACACTTCTGGAGCTTGTAATATGCTAGTGTAACACCATCACAACTGCTCTGCACCAGTGTGGACACTTCTGGAGCTTGTAATATGCTAGTGTAACACCATCACAACTGCTCCACTCCAGTGTGGACACTTCTGGAGCTTGTAATATGCTAGTGTAACACCATCACAACTGCTCCGCTCCAGTGCGGACACTTCTGGAGCTTGTAATATGCTAGTGTAACACCATCAGAACTGCTCCGCTCCAGTGTGGACACATCTGGAGCTTGTAATATGCTAGTGTAACACAATCACAACTGCTCCGCTCCAGTGTGGACACTTCTGGAGCTTGTAATATGCTAGTGTAACACCATCACAACTGCTCCGCTCCAGTGTGGACACTTCTGGAGCTTGTAATATGCTAGTTTAAAACCATCACAACTGCTCCACTCCCGTGTGGACACTTCTGGAGCTTGTAATATGCTAGTGTAACACCATCACAACTGCTCCTCTCCAGTGTGGACACTTCTGGAGCTTGTAATATGCTAGTGTATTACCATCACAACTGCTCCGCTCCAGTGTGGACACTTCTGGAGCTTGTAATATGCTAGTGTAACACCATCACAATTGCTCCGCTCCAGTGTGGACTCTTCTGGAGCTTGTAATATGCTAGTGTAACACCATGACAACTGCTCCTCTCCAGTGTGGACACTTCTGGAGCTTGTAATATGCTAGTGTAACACCATCACAACTGCTCCTCTCCAGTGTGGACACTTCTGGAGCTTGTAATATGCTAGTGTAACACCATCACAACTGCTCCTCTCCAATGTGGACACTTCTGGAGCTTGTAATATGCTAGTGTAGCACCATCACAACTGCTCCGCTCCAGTGTGGACACTTCTGGAGCTTGTAATATGCTAGTGTAACACCATCACAACTGCTCCGCTCCAGTGTGGACACTTCTGGAGCTTGTAATATGCTAGTGTAACACCATCACAACTGCTCCGCTCCAGTGTGGACACTTCTGGAGCTTGTAATATGCTAGTGTAACACCATCACAACTGCTCCACTCCAGTGTGGACACTTCTGGAGCTTGTAATATGCTAGTGTAACACCATCACAACTGCTCCGCTCCAGTGCAGACACTTCTGGAGCTTGTAATATGCTAGTGTAACACCATCAGAACTGCTCCGCTCCAATGTGGACACATCTGGAGCTTGTAATATGCTAGTGTAACACCATCACAACTGCTCCGCTCCAGTGTGGACACTTCTGGAGCTTGCAATATGCTAGTGTAACACCACCACAACTGCTCCGCTCCAGTGTGGACACTTCTGGAGCTTGTAATATGCTAGTGTAACACCATCACAACTGCTCCGCTCCAGTGTGGACACTTCTGGAGCTTGTAATATGCTAGTGTAACACCATCACAACTGCTCCGCTCCAGTGTGGACACTTCTGGAGCTTGTAATATGCTAGTGTAACACCATCACAACTGCTCCGCTCCAGTGTGGACACTTCTGGAGCTTGTAATATGCTAGTGTAACACCATCACAACTGCTCCGCTCCAGTGTGGACACTTCTGGAGCTTGTAATATGCTAGTGTAACACCACCACAACTGCTCCGCTCCAGTGTGGACACTTCTGGAGCTTGTAATATGCTAGTGTAACACCATCACAACTGCTCCTCTCCAGTGTGGACACTTCTGGAGCTTGTAATATGCTAGTGTAACACAATCACAACTGCTCCGCTCCAGTGTGGACACTTCTGGAGCTTGTAATATGCTAGTGTAACACCATCACAACTGCTCTGCTACAGTGTGGACACTTCTGGAGCTTGTAATATGCTAGTGTTACACCATCACAACTGCTCCGCTCCAGTGTGGACACTTCTGGAGCTTGTAATATGCTAGTGTAACACCACCACAACTGCTCCTCTCCAGTGTGGACACATCTGGAGCTTGTAATATGCTAGTGTAACACCATCACAACTGCTCCGCTCCAGTGTGGACACTTCTGAAGCTTGTAATATGCTAGTGTAACACCATCACAACTGCTCCTCTCCAGTGTGGACACTTCTGGAGCTTGTAATATGCTAGTGTAACACAATCACAACTCCTCCTCTCCAGTGTGGACACTTCTGGAGCTTGTAATATGCTAGTGTAACACCATCACCACTGCTCCGCTCCAGTGTGGACACTTCTGGAGCTTGTAATATGCTAGTGTAACACCATCACAACTGCTCTGCTCCAGTGTGGACACTTCTGGAGCTTGTAATATGCTAGTGTAACACCATCACAACTGCTCCACTCCAGTGTGGACACTTCTGGAGCTTGTAATATGCTAGTGTAACACCATCACAACTGCTCCGCTCCAGTGTGGACACTTCTGGAGCTTGTAATATGCTAGTGTAACACCATCAGAACTGCTCCGCTCCAGTGTGGACACATCTGGAGCTTGTTATATGCTAGTGTAACACCATCACAACTGCTCCGCTCCAGTGTGGACACTTCTGGAGCTTGTAATATGCTAGTGTAACACCATCACAACTGCTCCGCTCCAGTGTGGACACTTCTGGAGCTTGTAATATGCTAGTTTAAAACCATCACAACTGCTCCACTCCCGTGTGGACACTTCTGGAGCTTGTAATATGCTAGTGTAACACCATCACAACTGCTCCTCTCCAGTGTGGACACTTCTGGAGCTTGTAATATGCTAGTGTATTACCATCACAACTGCTCCGCTCCAGTGTGGACACTTCTGGAGCTTGTAATATGCTAGTGTAACACCATCACAATTGCTCCGCTCCAGTGTGGACACTTCTGGAGCTTGTAATATGCTAGTGTAACACCATGACAACTGCTCCTCTCCAGTGTGGACACTTCTGGAGCTTGTAATATGCTAGTGTAACACCATCACAACTGCTCCTCTCCAGTGTGGGCACTTCTGGAGCTTGTAATATGCTAGTGTAACACCATCACAACTGCTCCTCTCCAATGTGGACACTTCTGGAGCTTGTAATATGCTAGTGTAGCACCATCACAACTGCTCCGCTCCAGTGTGGACACTTCTGGAGCTTGTAAAATGCTAGTGTAACACCATCACATCTGCTCCTCTCCAGTGTGGACACTTCTGGAGCTTGTAATATGCTAGTGTAACACCATCACAACTGCTCCGCTCCAGTGTGGACACTTCTGGAGCTTGTAATATGCTAGTTTAACACCATCACAACTGCTCCGCTCCAGTGTGGACACTTCTGGAGCTTGTAATATGCTAGTGTAACACCATCACAACTGCTCCTCTCCAGTGTGGACTCTTCTGGATCTTGTAATATGCTAGTGTAACACCATCACAACTGCTCCGCTCCAGTGTGGACACTTCTGGAGCTTGTAATATGCTAGTGTAACACCATCACAACTGCTCCGCTCCAGTGTGGACACTTCTGGAGCTTGTAATATGCTAGTGTAACACCTTCACAACTGCTCCGCGACAGTGTGGACACTTCTGGAGCTTGTAATATGCTAGTGTAGCACCATGACAACTGCTCCTCTCCAGTGTGGACACTTCAGGAGCTTGTAATATGCTAGTGTAACACCATCACAACTGCTCCTCTCCAGTGTGGACACTTCTGGAGCTTGTAATATGCTAGTGTAACACCATCACAACTGCTCCTCTCCAATGTGGACACTTCTGGAGCTTGTAATATGCTAGTGTAGCACCATCACAACTGCTCCGCTCCAGTGTGGACACTTCTGGAGCTTATAATATGCTAGTGTAACACCATCACATCTGCTCCTCTCCAGTGTGGACACTTCTGGAGCTTGTATTATGCTAGTGCAACACCATCACAACTGCTCCGCTCCAGTGTGGACACTTCTGGAGCTTGTAATATGCTAGTTTAACACCATCACAACTGCTCCGCTCCAGTGTGGACACTACTGGAGCTTGTAATATGCTAGTGTAACACCATCACAACTGCTCCTCTCCAGTGTGGACTCTTCTGGAGCTTGTAATATGCTAGTGTAACACCATCACAACTGCTCCGCTCCAGTGTGGACACTTCTGGAGCTTGTAATATGCTAGTGTAACACCATCACAACTGCTCCGCTCCAGTGTGGACACTTCTGGAGCTTGTAATATGCTAGTGTAACACCATCACAACTGCTCCTCTCCAGTGTGGAGACTTCTGGAGCTTGTAATATGCTAGCTTAACACCATCACAACTGCTCCGCTCCAGTGTGGATACTTCTGGAACTTGTAATATGCTAGTTTAACACCATCACAACTGCTCCGCTCCAGAGTGGACACTTCTGGAGCTTGTAATTTGCTAGTTTATCACCATCACAACTGCTCGTCTCCAGTGTGGACACTTCTGGAGCTTGTAATATGCTAGTGTAACACCATCACAACTGCTCCGCTCCAGTGTGAACACTTCTGGAGCTTGTAATATGCTAGTGTAACACCATCACAACTGCTCCGCTCCAGTGTGGACACTTCTGGAGCTTGTAATATGCTAGTGTAGCACCATCACAACTGCTCCGCTCCAGTGTGGACACTTCTGGAGCTTGTAATATGCTAGTGTAACACCATCACAACTGCTCCGCTCCAGTGTGGACACTTCTGGAGCATGTAATATGCTAGTGTAACACCATCACAACTGTTCCTCTCCAATGTGGACACTTCTGGAGCTTGTTATATGCTAGTGTAACACCATCACAACTGCTCCGCTCCAGTGTGGACACTTCTGGAGCTTGTAATATGCTAGTGTAACACCATCACAACTGCTCCTCTCCAGTGTGGACACTTCTGGAGCTTGTAATATGCTAGTGTAACACCATCACAACTGCTCTGCTCCAGTGTGGACACTTCTGGAGCTTGTAATATGCTAGTGTAACACCATCACAACTGCTCCGCTCCAGAGTGGACACTTCTGGAGCTTGTAATATGCTAGTTTAACACCATCACAACTGCTCCTCTCCAGTGTGGACACATCTGGAGCTTGTAATATGCTAGTGTAACACCATCACAGCTGCTCCGCTCCAGTGTGGACACTTCTGGAGCTTGTAATAAGCTAGTGTAACACCATCACAAATGCTCCTCTCCAATGTGGACACTTCTGGAGCTTGTAATATGCTAGTGTAACACCACCACAACTGCTTCGCTCCAGTGTGGACACTTCTGGAGCTTGTAATATGCTAGTGTAACACCATCACAACTGCTCCTCTCCAGTGTGGACACTTCTGGAGCTTGTAATATGCTAGTGTAACACTATCACAACTGCTCCGCTCCAGTGTGGACACTTCTGGAGCTTGTAATATGCTAGTGTAACACCATCACAACTGCTCCTCTCCAGTGTGGACACTTCTGGAGCTTGTAATATGCTAGTGTAACACCATCACAACTGCTCCGCTCCAGTGTGGACACTTCTGGAGCTTGTAATATGCTAGTGTAACACCATCACAACTGCTCCACTCTAGTGTGGACACTTCTGGAGCTTGTAATATGCTAGTGTAACACCATCACAACTGCTCCTCTCCAGTGTGGACACTTCTGGAGCTTGTAATATGCTAGTGTAGCACCATCACAACTGCTCCGCTCCAGTGTGGACACTTCTGGAGCTTGTAATATGCTAGTGTAACACCATCACAACTGCTCCTCTCCAGTGTGGACACTTCTGGAGCTTGTAATATGCTAGTGTAACACCATCACAACTGCTCCGCTCCAGTGTGGACACTTCTGGAGCTTATTATACGCTAGTGTAGCACCATCACAACTGCTCCTCTCCAGTGTGGACACTTCTGGAGCTTGTAATATGCTAGTGTAGCACCATCACAACTGCTCCGCTCCAGTGTGGACACTTCTGGAACTTGTAATATGCTAGTGTAACACCATCACAACAGCTCCTCTCCAGTGTGGACACTTCTGGAGCTTGTAATATGCTAGTGTAACACCATCACAACTGCTCCGCTCCAGTGTGGACACTTCTGGAGCTTGTAATATGCTAGTGTAGCACCATCACAACTGCTCCTCTCCAGTGTGGACACTTCTGGAGCTTGTAATATGCTAGTGTAACACCATCACAACTGCTCCTCTCCAGTGTGGACACTTCTGGAGCTTGTAATATGCTAGTGTAACACCATCACAACTGCTCCGCTCCAGTGTGGACACTTCTGGAACTTGTAATATGCTAGTGTAACACCATCACAACTGCTCCTCTCCAGTGCGGACACTTCTGGAGCTTGTAATATGCTAGTGTAACACCATCACATCTGCTCCTCTCCAGTGTGGACACTTCTAGAGCTTGTAATATGCTAGTGTAACACCATCACAACTGCTCCTCTCCAGTGTGGACACTTCTGGAGCTTGTAATATGCTAGTGTAACACCATCACAACTGCTCCGCTCCAGTGTGGACACTTCTGGAGCTTGTAATATGCTAGTGTAACACCATCACAACTGCTCCTCTCCAGTGTGGACTCTTCTGGATCTTGTAATATGCTAGTGTAACACCATCACAACTGCTCCGCTCCAGTGTGGATACTTCTGGAGCTTGTAATATGCTAGTGTAACACCATCACAACTGCTCCGCTCCAGTGTGGACACTTCTGGAGCTTGTAATATGCTAGTGTAACACCTTCACAACTGCTCCGCGACAGTGTGGACACTTCTGGAGCTTGTAATATGCTAGTGTAGCACCATGACAACTGCTCCTCTCCAGTGTGGACACTTCAGGAGCTTGTAATATGCTAGTGTAACACCATCACAACTGCTCCTCTCCAGTGTGGACACTTCTGGAGCTTGTAATATGCTAGTGTAACACCATCACAACTGCTCCTCTCCAATGTGGACACTTCTGGAGCTTGTAATATGCTAGTGTAGCACCATCACAACTGCTCCGCTCCAGTGTGGACACTTCTGGAGCTTATAATATGCTAGTGTAACACCATCACATCTGCTCCTCTCCAGTGTGGACACTTCTGGAGCTTGTATTATGCTAGTGCAACACCATCACAACTGCTCCGCTCCAGTGTGGACACTTCTGGAGCTTGTAATATGCTAGTTTAACACCATCACAACTGCTCCGCTCCAGTGTGGACACTACTGGAGCTTGTAATATGCTAGTGTAACACCATCACAACTGCTCCTCTCCAGTGTGGACTCTTCTGGAGCTTGTAATATGCTAGTGTAACACCATCACAACTGCTCCGCTCCAGTGTGGACACTTCTGGAGCTTGTAATATGCTAGTGTAACACCATCACAACTGCTCCGCTCCAGTGTGGACACTTCTGGAGCTTGTAATATGCTAGTGTAACACCATCACAACTGCTCCTCTCCAGTGTGGAGACTTCTGGAGCTTGTAATATGCTAGCTTAACACCATCACAACTGCTCCGCTCCAGTGTGGACACTTCTGGAACTTGTAATATGCTAGTTTAACACCATCACAACTGCTCCGCTCCAGAGTGGACACTTCTGGAGCTTGTAATTTGCTAGTTTATCACCATCACAACTGCTCCTCTCCAGTGTGGACACTTCTGGAGCTTGTAATATGCTAGTGTAACACCATCACAACTGCTCCGCTCCAGTGTGAACACTTCTGGAGCTTGTAATATGCTAGTGTAACACCATCACAACTGCTCCGCTCCAGTGTGGACACTTCTGGAGCTTGTAATATGCTAGTGTAGCACCATCACAACTGCTCCGCTCCAGTGTGGACACTTCTGGAGCTTGTAATATGCTAGTGTAACACCATCACAACTGCTCCGCTCCAGTGTGGACACATCTGGAGCATGTAATATGCTAGTGTAACACCATCACAACTGTTCCTCTCCAATGTGGACACTTCTGGAGCTTGTAATATGCTAGTGTAACACCATCACAACTGCTCCGCTCCAGTGTGGACACTTCTGGAGCTTGTAATATGCTAGTGTAACACTATCACAACTGCTCCTCTCCAGTGTGGACACTTCTGGAGCTTGTAATATGCTAGTGTAACACCATCACAACTGCTCTGCTCCAGTGTGGACACTTCTGGAGCTTGTAATATGCTAGTGTAACACCATCACAACTGCTCCGCTCCAGAGTGGACACTTCTGGAGCTTGTAATATGCTAGTTTAACACCATCACAACTGCTCCTCTCCAGTGTGGACACATCTGGAGCTTGTAATATGCTAGTGTAACACCATCACAGCTGCTCCGCTCCAGTGTGGACACTTCTGGAGCTTGTAATATGCTAGTGTAACACCATCACAAATGCTCCTCTCCAATGTGGACACTTCTGGAGCTTGTAATATGCTAGTGTAACACCACCACAACTGCTTCGCTCCAGTGTGGACACTTCTGGAGCTTGTAATATGCTAGTGTAACACTATCACAACTGCTCCTCTCCAGTGTGGACACTTCTGGAGCTTGTAATATGCTAGTGTAACACTATCACAACTGCTCCGCTCCAGTGTGGACACTTCTGGAGCTTGTAATATGCTAGTGTAACACCATCACAACTGCTCCTCTCCAGTGTGGACACTTCTGGAGCTTGTAATATGCTAGTGAAACACCATCACAACTGCTCCGCTCCAGTGTGGACACTTCTGGAGCTTGTAATATGCTAGTGTAACACCATCACAACTGCTCCACTCTAGTGTGGACACTTCTGGAGCTTGTAATATGCTAGTGTAACACCATCACAACTGCTCCTCTCCAGTGTGGACACTTCTGGAGCTTGTAATATGCTAGTGTAGCACCATCACAACTGCTCCGCTCCAGTGTGGACACTTCTGGATCTTGTAATATGCTAGTGTAACACCATCACAACTGCTCCTCTCCAGTGTGGACACTTCTGGAGCTTGTAATATGCTAGTGTAACACCATCACAACTGCTCCGCTCCAGTGTGGACACTTCTGGAGCTTATTATACGCTAGTGTAGCACCATCACAACTGCTCCTCTCCAGTGTGGACACTTCTGGAGCTTGTAATATGCTAGTGTAGCACCATCACAACTGCTCCGCTCCAGTGTGGACACTTCTGGAACTTGTAATATGCTAGTGTAACACCATCACAACAGCTCCTCTCCAGTGTGGACACTTCTGGAGCTTGTAATATGCTAGTGTAACACCATCACAACTGCTCCGCTCCAGTGTGGACACTTCTGGAGCTTGTAATATGCTAGTGTAGCACCATCACAACTGCTCCTCTCCAGTGTGGACACTTCTGGAGCTTGTAATATGCTAGTGTAACACCATCACAACTGCTCCTCTCCAGTGTGGACACTTCTGGAGCTTGTAATATGCTAGTGTAACACCATCACAACTGCTCCGCTCCAGTGTGGACACTTCTGGAACTTGTAATATGCTAGTGTAACACCATCACAACTGCTCCTCTCCAGTGCGGACACTTCTGGAGCTTGTAATATGCTAGTGTAACACCATCACATCTGCTCCTCTCCAGTGTGGACACTTCTAGAGCTTGTAATATGCTAGTGTAACACCATCACAACTGCTCCTCTCCAGTGTGGACACTTCTGGTGCTTGTAATATGCTAGTGTAACACCATCACAACTGCTCCGCTCCAGTGCGGACACTTCTGGAGCTTGTAATATGCTAGTGTAACACCATCAGAACTGCTCCGCTCCAGTGTGGACACTTCTGGAGCTTGTAATATGCTAGTGTAACACCATCACAACTGCTCCGCTCCAGTGCGGACACTTGTGGAGCTTGTAATATGCTAGTGTAACACCATCAGAACTGCTCCGCTCCAGTGTGGACACATCTGGAGCTTGTAATATGCTAGTGTAACACAATCACAACTGCTCCGCTCCAGTGTGGACACTTCTGGAGCTTGTAATATGCTAGTGTAACACCATCACAACTGCTCCGCTCCAGTGTGGACACTTCTGGAGCTTGTAATATGCTAGTTTAAAACCATCACAACTGCTCCACTCCCGTGTGGACACTTCTGGAGCTTGTAATATGCTAGTGTAACACCATCACAACTGCTCCTCTCCAGTGTGGACACTTCTGGAGCTTGTAATATGCTAGTGTATTACCATCACAACTGCTCCGCTCCAGTGTGGACACTTCTGGAGCTTGTAATATGCTAGTGTAACACCATCACAATTGCTCCGCTCCAGTGTGGACTCTTCTGGAGCTTGTAATATGCTAGTGTAACACCATGACAACTGCTCCTCTCCAGTGTGGACACTTCTGGAGCTTGTAATATGCTAGTGTAACACCATCACAACTGCTCCTCTCCAGTGTGGACACTTCTGGAGCTTGTAATATGCTAGTGTAACACCATCACAACTGCTCCTCTCCAATGTGGACACTTCTGGAGCTTGTAATATGCTAGTGTAGCACCATCACAACTGCTCCGCTCCAGTGTGGACACTTCTGGAGCTTGTAATATGCTAGTGTAACACCATCACAACTGCTCCGCTCCAGTGTGGACACTTCTGGAGCTTGTAATATGCTAGTGTAACACCATCACAACTGCTCCGCTCCAGTGTGGACACTTCTGGAGCTTGTAATATGCTAGTGTAACACCATCACAACTGCTCCACTCCAGTGTGGACACTTCTGGAGCTTGTAATATGCTAGTGTAACACCATCACAACTGCTCCGCTCCAGTGCAGACACTTCTGGAGCTTGTAATATGCTAGTGTAACACCATCAGAACTGCTCCGCTCCAATGTGGACACATCTGGAGCTTGTAATATGCTAGTGTAACACCATCACAACTGCTCCGCTCCAGTGTGGACACTTCTGGAGCTTGCAATATGCTAGTGTAACACCACCACAACTGCTCCGCTCCAGTGTGGACACTTCTGGAGCTTGTAATATGCTAGTGTAACACCATCACAACTGCTCCGCTCCAGTGTGGACACTTCTGGAGCTTGTAATATGCTAGTGTAACACCATCACAACTGCTCCGCTCCAGTGTGGACACTTCTGGAGCTTGTAATATGCTAGTGTAACACCATCACAACTGCTCCGCTCCAGTGTGGACACTTCTGGAGCTTGTAATATGCTAGTGTAACACCATCACAACTGCTCCGCTCCAGTGTGGACACTTCTGGAGCTTGTAATATGCTAGTGTAACACCACCACAACTGCTCCGCTCCAGTGTGGACACTTCTGGAGCTTGTAATATGCTAGTGTAACACCATCACAACTGCTCCTCTCCAGTGCGGACACTTCTGGAGCTTGTAATATGCTAGTGTAACACCATCACAACTGCTCCGCTCCAGTGTGGACACTTCTGGAGCTTGTAATATGCTAGTGTAACACCATCACAACTGCTCCGCTACAGTGTGGACACTTCTGGAGCTTGTAATATGCTAGTGTAACACCATCACAACTGCTCCGCTCCAGTGTGGACACTTCTGGAGCTTGTAATATGCTAGTGTAACACCACCACAACTGCTCCTCTCCAGTGTGGACACATCTGGAGCTTGTAATATGCTAGTGTAACACCATCACAACTGCTCCGCTCCAGTGTGGACACTTCTGAAGCTTGTAATATGCTAGTGTAACACCATCACAACTGCTCCTCTCCAGTGTGGACACTTCTGGAGCTTGTAATATGCTAGTGTAACACAATCACAACTCCTCCTCTCCAGTGTGGACACTTCTGGAGCTTGTAATATGCTAGTGTAACACCATCACCACTGCTCCGCTCCAGTGTGGACACTTCTGGAGCTTGTAATATGCTAGTGTAACACCATCACAACTGCTCTGCTCCAGTGTGGACACTTCTGGAGCTTGTAATATGCTAGTGTAACACCATCACAACTGCTCCACTCCAGTGTGGACACTTCTGGAGCTTGTAATATGCTAGTGTAACACCATCACAACTGCTCCGCTCCAGTGTGGACATTTCTGGAGCTTGTAATATGCTAGTGTAACACCATCAGAACTGCTCCGCTCCAGTGTGGACACATCTGGAGCTTGTTATATGCTAGTGTAACACCATCACAACTGCTCCGCTCCAGTGTGGACACTTCTGGAGCTTGTAATATGCTAGTGTAACACCATCACAACTGCTCCGCTCCAGTGTGGACACTTCTGGAGCTTTAATATGCTAGTTTAAAACCATCACAACTGCTCCACTCCCGTGTGGACACTTCTGGAGCTTGTAATATGCTAGTGTAACACCATCACAACTGCTCCTCTCCAGTGTGGACACTTCTGGAGCTTGTAATATGCTAGTGTATTACCATCACAACTGCTCCGCTCCAGTGTGGACACTTCTGGAGCTTGTAATATGCTAGTGTAACACCATCACAATTGCTCCGCTCCAGTGTGGACACTTCTGGAGCTTGTAATATGCTAGTGTAACACCATGACAACTGCTCCTCTCCAGTGTGGACACTTCTGGAGCTTGTAATATGCTAGTGTAACACCATCACAACTGCTCCTCTCCAGTGTGGGCACTTCTGGAGCTTGTAATATGCTAGTGTAACACCATCACAACTGCTCCTCTCCAATGTGGACACTTCTGGAGCTTGTAATATGCTAGTGTAGCACCATCACAACTGCTCCGCTCCAGTGTGGACACTTCTGGAGCTTGTAAAATGCTAGTGTAACACCATCACATCTGCTCCTCTCCAGTGTGGACACTTCTGGAGCTTGTAATATGCTAGTGTAACACCATCACAACTGCTCCGCTCCAGTGTGGACACTTCTGGAGCTTGTAATATGCTAGTTTAACACCATCACAACTGCTCCGCTCCAGTGTGGACACTTCTGGAGCTTGTAATATGCTAGTGTAACACCATCACAACTGCTCCTCTCCAGTGTGGACTCTTCTGGATCTTGTAATATGCTAGTGTAACACCATCACAACTGCTCCGCTCCAGTGTGGACACTTCTGGAGCTTGTAATATGCTAGTGTAACACCATCACAACTGCTCCGCTCCAGTGTGGACACTTCTGGAGCTTGTAATATGCTAGTGTAACACCTTCACAACTGCTCCGCGACAGTGTGGACACTTCTGGAGCTTGTAATATGCTAGTGTAGCACCATGACAACTGCTCCTCTCCAGTGTGGACACTTCAGGAGCTTGTAATATGCTAGTGTAACACCATCACAACTGCTCCTCTCCAGTGTGGACACTTCTGGAGCTTGTAATATGCTAGTGTAACACCATCACAACTGCTCCTCTCCAATGTGGACACTTCTGGAG
Source organism: Meconema thalassinum (assembly GCA_946902985.2). Lineage (NCBI taxonomy): Eukaryota > Metazoa > Arthropoda > Insecta > Orthoptera > Tettigoniidae > Meconema > Meconema thalassinum. The sequence goes on along the minus strand of OX336389.2, from coordinate 1,519,408,582 downwards.
CTTGTAATATGCTAGTGTAGCACCATCACAACTGCTCCGCCCCAGTGTGGACACTTCTGGAGCTTGTAATATGCTAGTGTAACACCATCACATCTGCTCCTCTCCAGTGTGGACACTTCTGGAGCTTGTATTATGCTAGTGCAACACCATCACAACTGCTCCGCTCCAGTGTGGACACTTCTGGAGCTTGTAATATGCTAGTTTAACACCATCACAACTGCTCCGCTCCAGTGTGGACACTACTGGAGCTTGTAATATGCTAGTGTAACACCATCACAACTGCTCCTCTCCAGTGTGGACTCTTCTGGAGCTTGTAATATGCTAGTGTAACACCATCACAACTGCTCCGCTCCAGTGTGGACACTTCTGGAGCTTGTAATATGCTAGTGTAACACCATCACAACTGCTCCGCTCCAGTGTGGACACTTCTGGAGCTTGTAATATGCTAGTGTAACACCATCACAACTGCTCCTCTCCAGTGTGGAGACTTCTGGAGCTTGTAATATGCTAGCTTAACACCATCACAACTGCTCCGCTCCAGTGTGGACACTTCTGGAACTTGTAATATGCTAGTTTAACACCATCACAACTGCTCCGCTCCAGAGTGGACACTTCTGGAGCTTGTAATTTGCTAGTTTATCACCATCACAACTGCTCCTCTCCAGTGTGGACACTTCTGGAGCTTGTAATATGCTAGTGTAACACCATCACAACTGCTCCGCTCCAGTGTGAACACTTCTGGAGCTTGTAATATGCTAGTGTAACACCATCAGAACTGCTCCGCTCCAGTGTGGACACTTCTGGAGCTTGTAATATGCTAGTGTAGCACCATCACAACTGCTCCGCTCCAGTGTGGACACTTCTGGAGCTTGTAATATGCTAGTGTAACACCATCACAACTGCTCCGCTCCAGTGTGGACACTTCTGGAGCATGTAATATGCTAGTGTAACACCATCACAACTGTTCCTCTCCAATGTGGACACTTCTGGAGCTTGTAATATGCTAGTGTAACACCATCACAACTGCTCCGCTCCAGTGTGGACACTTCTGGAGCTTGTAATATGCTAGTGTAACACCATCACAACTGCTCCTCTCCAGTGTGGACACTTCTGGAGCTTGTAATATGCTAGTGTAACACCATCACAACTGCTCTGCTCCAGTGTGGACACTTCTGGAGCTTGTAATATGCTAGTGTAACACCATCACAACTGCTCCGCTCCAGAGTGGACACTTCTGGAGCTTGTAATATGCTAGTTTAACACCATCACAACTGCTCCTCTCCAGTGTGGACACATCTGGAGCTTGTAATATGCTAGTGTAACACCATCACAGCTGCTCCGCTCCAGTGTGGACACTTCTGGAGCTTGTAATATGCTAGTGTAACACCATCACAAATGCTCCTCTCCAATGTGGACACTTCTGGAGCTTGTAATATGCTAGTGTAACACCACCACAACTGCTTCGCTCCAGTGTGGACACTTCTGGAGCTTGTAATATGCTAGTGTAACACTATCACAACCTTTCCTCTCCAGTGTGGACACTTCTGGAGCTTGTAATATGCTAGTGTAACACTATCACAACTGCTCCGCTCCAGTGTGGACACTTCTGGAGCTTGTAATATGCTAGTGTAACACCATCACAACTGCTCCTCTCCAGTGTGGACACTTCTGGAGCTTGTAATATGCTAGTGTAACACCATCACAACTGCTCCGCTCCAGTGTGGACACTTCTGGAGCTTGTAATATGCTAGTGTAACACCATCACAACTGCTCCACTCTAGTGTGGACACTTCTGGAGCTTGTAATATGCTAGTGTAACACCATCACAACTGCTCCTCTCCAGTGTGGACACTTCTGGAGCTTGTAATATGCTAGTGTAGCACCATCACAACTGCTCCGCTCCAGTGTGGACACTTCTGGAGCTTGTAATATGCTAGTGTAACACCATCACAACTGCTCCTCTCCAGTGTGGACACTTCTGGAGCTTGTAATATGCTAGTGTAACACCATCACAACTGCTCCGCTCCAGTGTGGACACTTCTGGAGCTTATTATACGCTAGTGTAGCACCATCACAACTGCTCCTCTCCAGTGTGGACACTTCTGGAGCTTGTAATATGCTAGTGTAGCACCATCACAACTGCTCCGCTCCAGTGTGGACACTTCTGGAACTTGTAATATGCTAGTGTAACACCATCACAACAGCTCCTCTCCAGTGTGGACACTTCTGGAGCTTGTAATATGCTAGTGTAACACCATCACAACTGCTCCGCTCCAGTGTGGACACTTCTGGAGCTTGTAATATGCTAGTGTAGCACCATCACAACTGCTCCTCTCCAGTGTGGACACTTCTGGAGCTTGTAATATGCTAGTGTAACACCATCACAACTGCTCCTCTCCAGTGTGGACACTTCTGGAGCTTGTAATATGCTAGTGTAACACCATCACAACTGCTCCGCTCCAGTGTGGACACTTCTGGAACTTGTAATATGCTAGTGTAACACCATCACAACTGCTCCTCTCCAGTGCGGACACTTCTGGAGCTTGTAATATGCTAGTGTAACACCATCACATCTGCTCCTCTCCAGTGTGGACACTTCTAGAGCTTGTAATATGCTAGTGTAACACCATCACAACTGCTCCTCTCCAGTGTGGAAACTTCTGGAGCTTGTAATATGCTAGTGTAACACCATCACAACTGCTCCGCTCCAGTGCGGACACTTCTGGAGCTTGTAATATGCTAGTGTAACACCATCAGAACTGCTCCGCTCCAGTGTGGACACTTCTGGAGCTTGTAATATGCTAGTGTAACACCATCACAACTGCTCCGCTCCAGTGCGGACACTTCTGGAGCTTGTAATATGCTAGTGTAACACCATCAGAACTGCTCCGCTCCAGTGTGGACACATCTGGAGCTTGTAATATGCTAGTGTAACACAATCACAACTGCTCCGCTCCAGTGTTGACACTTCTGGAGCTTGTAATATGCTAGTGTAACACCATCACAACTGCTCCGCTCCAGTGTGGACACTTCTGGAGCTTGTAATATGCTAGTTTAAAACCATCACAACTGCTCCACTCCCGTGTGGACACTTCTGGAGCTTGTAATATTATAGTGTAACACCATCACAACTGCTCCTCTCCAGTGTGGACACTTCTGGAGCTTGTAATATGCTAGTGTATTACCATCACAACTGCTCCGCTCCAGTGTGGACACTTCTGGAGCTTGTAATATGCTAGTGTAACACCATCACAATTGCTCCGCTCCAGTGTGGACTCTTCTGGAGCTTGTAATATGCTAGTGTAACACCATGACAACTGCTCCTCTCCAGTGTGGACACTTCTGGAGCTTGTAATATGCTAGTGTAACACCATCACAACTGCTCCTCTCCAGTGTGGACACTTCTGGAGCTTGTAATATGCTAGTGTAACACCATCACAACTGCTCCTCTCCAATGTGGACACTTCTGGAGCTTGTAATATGCTAGTGTAGCACCATCACAACTGCTCCGCTCCAGTGTGGACACTTCTGGAGCTTGTAATATGCTAGTGTAACACCATCACAACTGCTCCGCTCCAGTGTGGACACTTCTGGAGCTTGTAATATGCTAGTGTAACACCATCACAACTGCTCCGCTCCAGTGTGGACACTTCTGGAGCTTGTAATATGCTAGTGTAACACCATCACAACTGCTCCACTCCAGTGTGGACACTTCTGGAGCTTGTAATATGCTAGTGTAACACCATCACAACTGCTCCGCTCCAGTGCAGACACTTCTGGAGCTTGTAATATGCTAGTGTAACACCATCAGAACTGCTCCGCTCCAATGTGGACACATCTGGAGCTTGTAATATGCTAGTGTAACACCATCACAACTGCTCCGCTCCAGTGTGGACACTTCTGGAGCTTGCAATATGCTAGTGTAACACCACCACAACTGCTCCGCTCCAGTGTGGACACTTCTGGAGCTTGTAATATGCTAGTGTAACACCATCACAACTGCTCCGCTCCAGTGTGGACACTTCTGGAGCTTGTAATATGCTAGTGTAACACCATCACAACTGCTCCGCTCCAGTGTGGACACTTCTGGAGCTTGTAATATGCTAGTGTAACACCATCACAACTGCTCCGCTCCAGTGTGGACACTTCTGGAGCTTGTAATATGCTAGTGTAACACCATCACAACTGCTCCGCTCCAGTGTGGACACTTCTGGAGCTTGTAATATGCTAGTGTAACACCACCACAACTGCTCCGCTCCAGTGTGGACACTTCTGGAGCTTGTAATATGCTAGTGTAACACCATCACAACTGCTCCTCTCCAGTGTGGACACTTCTGGAGCTTGTAATATGCTAGTGTAACACCATCACAACTGCTCCGCTCCAGTGTGGACACTTCTGGAGCTTGTAATATGCTAGTGTAACACCATCACAACTGCTCCGCTACAGTGTGGACACTTCTGGAGCTTGTAATATGCTAGTGTAACACCATCACAACTGCTCCGCTCCAGTGTGGACACTTCTGGAGCTTGTAATATGCTAGTGTAACACCACCACAACTGCTCCTCTCCAGTGTGGACACATCTGGAGCTTGTAATATGCTAGTGTAACACCATCACAACTGCTCCGCTCCAGTGTGGACACTTCTGAAGCTTGTAATATGCTAGTGTAACACCATCACAACTGCTCCTCTCCAGTGTGGACACTTCTGGAGCTTGTAATATGCTAGTGTAACACAATCACAACTCCTCCTCTCCAGTGTGGACACTTCTGGAGCTTGTAATATGCTAGTGTAACACCATCACCACTGCTCCGCTCCAGTGTGGACACTTCTGGAGCTTGTAATATGCTAGTGTAACACCATCACAACTGCTCTGCTCCAGTGTGGACACTTCTGGAGCTTGTAATATGCTAGTGTAACACCATCACAACTGCTCCACTCCAGTGTGGACACTTCTGGAGCTTGTAATATGCTAGTGTAACACCATCACAACTGCTCCGCTCCAGTGTGGACACTTCTGGAGCTTGTAATATGCTAGTGTAACACCATCAGAACTGCTCCGCTCCAGTGTGGACACATCTGGAGCTTGTTATATGCTAGTGTAACACCATCACAACTGCTCCGCTCCAGTGTGGACACTTCTGGAGCTTGTAATATGCTAGTGTAACACCATCACAACTGCTCCGCTCCAGTGTGGACACTTCTGGAGCTTGTAATATGCTAGTTTAAAACCATCACAACTGCTCCACTCCCGTGTGGACACTTCTGGAGCTTGTAATATGCTAGTGTAACACCATCACAACTGCTCCTCTCCAGTGTGGACACTTCTGGAGCTTGTAATATGCTAGTGTATTACCATCACAACTGCTCCGCTCCAGTGTGGACACTTCTGGAGCTTGTAATATGCTAGTGTAACACCATCACAATTGCTCCGCTCCAGTGTGGACACTTCTGGAGCTTGTAATATGCTAGTGTAACACCATGACAACTGCTCCTCTCCAGTGTGGACACTTCTGGAGCTTGTAATATGCTAGTGTAACACCATCACAACTGCTCCTCTCCAGTCTGGGCACTTCTGGAGCTTGTAATATGCTAGTGTAACACCATCACAACTGCTCCTCTCCAATGTGGACACTTCTGGAGCTTGTAATATGCTAGTGTAGCACCATCACAACTGCTCCGCTCCAGTGTGGACACTTCTGGAGCTTGTAAAATGCTAGTGTAACACCATCACATCTGCTCCTCTCCAGTGTGGACACTTCTGGAGCTTGTAATATGCTAGTGTAACACCATCACAACTGCTCCGCTCCAGTGTGGACACTTCTGGAGCTTGTAATATGCTAGTTTAACACCATCACAACTGCTCCGCTCCAGTGTGGACACTTCTGGAGCTTGTAATATGCTAGTGTAACACCATCACAACTGCTCCTCTCCAGTGTGGACTCTTCTGGATCTTGTAATATGCTAGTGTAACACCATCACAACTGCTCCGCTCCAGTGTGGACACTTCTGGAGCTTGTAATATGCTAGTGTAACACCATCACAACTGCTCCGCTCCAGTGTGGACACTTCTGGAGCTTGTAATATGCTAGTGTAACACCTTCACAACTGCTCCGCGACAGTGTGGACACTTCTGGAGCTTGTAATATGCTAGTGTAGCACCATGACAACTGCTCCTCTCCAGTGTGGACACTTCAGGAGCTTGTAATATGCTAGTGTAACACCATCACAACTGCTCCTCTCCAGTGTGGACACTTCTGGAGCTTGTAATATGCTAGTGTAACACCATCACAACTGCTCCTCTCCAATGTGGACACTTCTGGAGCTTGTAATATGCTAGTGTAGCACCATCACAACTGCTCCGCTCCAGTGTGGACACTTCTGGAGCTTGTAATATGCTAGTGTAACACCATCACATCTGCTCCTCTCCAGTGTGGACACTTCTGGAGCTTGTATTATGCTAGTGCAACACCATCACAACTGCTCCGCTCCAGTGTGGACACTTCTGGAGCTTGTAATATGCTAGTTTAACACCATCACAACTGCTCCGCTCCAGTGTGGACACTACTGGAGCTTGTAATATGCTAATGTAACACCATCACAACTGCTCCTCTCCAGTGTGGACTCTTCTGGAGCTTGTAATATGCTAGTGTAACACCATCACAACTGCTCCGCTCCAGTGTGGACACTTCTGGAGCTTGTAATATGCTAGTGTAACACCATCACAACTGCTCCGCTCCAGTGTGGACACTTCTGGAGCTTGTAATATGCTAGTGTAACACCATCACAACTGCTCCTCTCCAGTGTGGAGACTTCTGGAGCTTGTAATATGCTAGCTTAACACCATCACAACTGCTCCGCTCCAGTGTGGACACTTCTGGAACTTGTAATATGCTAGTTTAACACCATCACAACTGCTCCGCTCCAGAGTGGACACTTCTGGAGCTTGTAATTTGCTAGTTTATCACCATCACAACTGCTCCTCTCCAGTGTGGACACTTCTGGAGCTTGTAATATGCTAGTGTAACACCATCACAACTGCTCCGCTCCAGTGTGAACACTTCTGGAGCTTGTAATATGCTAGTGTAACACCATCACAACTGCTCCGCTCCAGTGTGGACACTTCTGGAGCTTGTAATATGCTAGTGTAGCACCATCACAACTGCTCCGCTCCAGTGTGGACACTTCTGGAGCTTGTAATATGCTAGTGTAACACCATCACAACTGCTCCGCTCCAGTGTGGACACTTCTGGAGCATGTAATATGCTAGTGTAACACCATCACAACTGTTCCTCTCCAATGTGGACACTTCTGGAGCTTGTAATATGCTAGTGTAACACCATCACAACTGCTCCGCTCCAGTGTGGACACTTCTGGAGCTTGTAATATGCTAGTGTAACACCATCACAACTGCTCCTCTCCAGTGTGGACACTTCTGGAGCTTGTAATATGCTAGTGTAACACCATCACAACTGCTCTGCTCCAGTGTGGACACTTCTGGAGCTTGTAATATGCTAGTGTAACACCATCACAACTGCTCCGCTCCAGAGTGGACACTTCTGGAGCTTGTAATATGCTAGTTTAACACCATCACAACTGCTCCTCTCCAGTGTGGACACATCTGGAGCTTGTAATATGCTAGTGTAACACCATCACAGCTGCTCCGCTCCAGTGTGGACACTTCTGGAGCTTGTAATATGCTAGTGTAACACCATCACAAATGCTCCTCTCCAATGTGGACACTTCTGGAGCTTGTAATATGCTAGTGTAACACCACCACAACTGCTTCGCTCCAGTGTGGACACTTCTGGAGCTTGTAATATGCTAGTGTAACACTATCACAACTGCTCCTCTCCAGTGTGGACACTTCTGGAGCTTGTAATATGCTAGTGTAACACTATCACAACTGCTCCGCTCCAGTGTGGACACTTCTGGAGCTTGTAATATGCTAGTGTAACACCATCACAACTGCTCCTCTCCAGTGTGGACACTTCTGGAGCTTGTAATATGCTAGTGTAACACCATCACAACTGCTCCGCTCCAGTGTGGACACTTCTGGAGCTTGTAATATGCTAGTGTAACACCATCACAACTGCTCCACTCTAGTGTGGTCACTTCTGGAGCTTGTAATATGCTAGTGTAACACCATCACAACTGCTCCTCTCCAGTGTGGACACTTCTGGAGCTTGTAATATGCTAGTGTAGCACCATCACAACTGCTCCGCTCCAGTGTGGACACTTCTGGAGCTTGTAATATGCTAGTGTAACACCATCACAACTGCTCCTCTCCAGTGTGGACACTTCTGGAGCTTGTAATATGCTAGTGTAACACCATCACAACTGCTCCGCTCCAGTGTGGACACTTCTGGAGCTTATTATACGCTAGTGTAGCACCATCACAACTGCTCCTCTCCAGTGTGGACACTTCTGGAGCTTGTAATATGCTAGTGTAGCACCATCACAACTGCTCCGCTCCAGTGTTGACACTTCTGGAACTTGTAATATGCTAGTGTAACACCATCACAACAGCTCCTCTCCAGTGTGGACACTTCTGGAGCTTGTAATATGCTAGTGTAACACCATCACAACTGCTCCGCTCCAGTGTGGACACTTCTGGAGCTTGTAATATGCTAGTGTAGCACCATCACAACTGCTCCTCTCCAGTGTGGACACTTCTGGAGCTTGTAATATGCTAGTGTAACACCATCACAACTGCTCCTCTCCAGTGTGGACACTTCTGGAGCTTGTAATATGCTAGTGTAACACCATCACAACTGCTCCGCTCCAGTGTGGACACTTCTGGAACTTGTAATATGCTAGTGTAACACCATCACAACTGCTCCTCTCCAGTGCGGACACTTCTGGAGCTTGTAATATGCTAGTGTAACACCATCACATCTGCTCCTCTCCAGTGTGGACACTTCTAGAGCTTGTAATATGCTAGTGTAACACCATCACAACTGCTCCTCTCCAGTGTGGACACTTCTGGAGCTTGTAATATGCTAGTGTAACACCATCACAACTGCTCCTCTCCAGTGTGGACACTTCTGGAGCTTGTAATATGCTAGTGTAGCACCATCACAACTGCTCCTCTCCAGTGTGGACACTTCTGGAGCTTGTAATATGCTAGTGTAACACCATCACAACTGCTACGCTCCAGTGTGGACACTTCTGGAGCTTGTAATATGCTAGTGTAACACCATCACAACTGCTCCGCTCCAGTGTGGACACTTCTGGAGCTTGTAATATGCTAGTGTAACACCATCACAACTGCTCCGCTCCAGTGTGGACACTTCTGGAGCTTGTAATATGCTAGTGTAACACCATCACAACTGCTCCTCTCCAGTGTGGACACTTCTGGAGCTTGTAATATGCTAGTGTAACACCATCACAACTGCTCCGCTCCAGTGTGGACACTTCTGGAGCTTGTAATATGCTAGTGTAGCACCATCACAACTGCTCCTCTCCAGTGTGGACACTTCTGGAGCTTGTAATATGCTAGTGTAACACCATCACAACTGCTACGCTCCAGTGTGGACACTTCTGGAGCTTGTAATATGCTAGTGTAACACCATCACAACTGCTCCGCTCCAGTGTGGACACTTCTGGAGCTTGTAATATGCTAGTGTAACACCATCACAACTGCTCCGCTCCAGTGTGGACACTTCTGGAGCTTGTAATATGCTAGTGTAACACCATCACAACTGCTCCTCTCCAGTGCGGACACTTCTGGAGCTTGTAATATGCTAGTGTAACACCATCACAACTGCTCCGCTCCAGTGTGGACACTTCTGGAGCTTGTAATATGCTAGTGTAACACCATCACAACTGCTCCGCTCCAGTGTGGACACTTCTGGAGCTTGTAATATGCTAGTGTAACACCATCACAACTGCTCCTCTCCAGTGTGGACACTTCTGGAGCTTGTAATATGCTAGTGTAACACCATCACAACTGCTCCGCTCCAGTGTGGACACTTCTGGAGCTTGTAATATGCTAGTGTAACACCATCACAACTGCTCCGCTCCAGTGTGGACACTTCTGGAGCTTGTAATATGCTAGTGTAACACCATCACAAATGCTCCTCTCCAGTGTGGACACTTCTGGAGCTTGTAATATGCTAGTGTAACACCATCACAACTGCTCCGCTCCAGTGTGGACACTTCTGGAGCTTGTAATATGCTGGTGTAACACCATCACAACTGCTCCTCACCAGTCTGGACACTTCTGGAGCTTGTAATATGCTAGTGTAACACCATCACAACTGCTCCGCTCCAGTGTGGACACTTCTGGAGCTTGTAATATGCTAGTGTAACACCATCACAACTGCTCCTCTCCAGTGTGGACACTTCTGGAGCTTGTAATATGCTAGTGCAACACCATCACAACTGCTCCGCTCCAGTGTGGACACTTCTGGAGCTTGTAATATGCTAGTTTAACACCATCACAACTGCTCCGCTCCAGTGTGGACACTTCTGGAGCTTGTAAAATGCTAGTGTAACACCATCACATCTGCTCCTCTCCAGTGTGGACACTTCTGGAACTTGTAATATGCTAGTGTAACACCATCACAACTGCTCCGCTCCAGTGTGGACACTTCTGGAGCTTGTAATATGCTAGTTTAACACCATCACAACTGCTCCGCTCCAGTGTGGACACTTCTGGAGCTTGTAATATGCTAGTGTAACACCATCACAACTGCTCCTCTCCAGTGTGGACTCTTCTGGATCTTGTAATATGCTAGTGTAACACCATCACAACTGCTCCGCTCCAGTGTGGACACTTCTGGAGCTTGTAATATGCTAGTGTAACACCATCACAACTGCTCCGCTCCAGTGTGGACACTTCTGGAGCTTGTAATATGCTAGTGTAACACCTTCACAACTGCTCCGCGACAGTGTGGACACTTCTGGAGCTTGTAATATGCTAGTGTAGCACCTTGACAACTGCTCCTCTTCAGTGTGGACACTTCTGGAGCTTGTAATATGCTAGTGTAACACCATCACAACTGCTCCTCTCCAGTGTGGACACTTCTGGAGCTTGTAATATGCTAGTGTAACACCATCACAACTGCTCCTCTCCAATGTGGACACTTCTGGAGCTTGTAATATGCTAGTGTAGCACCATCACAACTGCTCCGCTCCAGTGTGGACACTTCTGGAGCTTGTAATATGCTAGTGTAACACCATCACATCTGCTCCTCTCCAGTGTGGACACTTCTGGAGCTTGTATTATGCTAGTGCAACACCATCACAACTGCTCCGCTCCAGTGTGGACACTTCTGGAGCTTGTAATATGCTAGTTTAACACCATCACAACTGCTCCGCTCCAGTGTGGACACTACTGGAGCTTGTAATATGCTAGTGTAACACCATCACAACTGCTCCTCTCCAGTGTGGACTCTTCTGGAGCTTGTAATATGCTAGTGTAACACCATCACAACTGCTCCGCTCCAGTGTGGACACTTCTGGAGCTTGTAATATGCTAGTGTAACACCATCACAACTGCTCCGCTCCAGAGTGGACACTTCTGGAGCTTGTAATATGCTAGTTTAACACCATCACAACTGCTCCTCTCCAGTGTGGACACATCTGGAGCTTGTAATATGCTAGTGTAACACCATCACAGCTGCTCCGCTCCAGTGTGGACACTTCTGGAGCTTGTAATATGCTAGTGTAACACCATCACAAATGCTCCTCTCCAATGTGGACACTTCTGGAGCTTGTAATATGCTAGTGTAACACCACCACAACTGCTTCGCTCCAGTGTGGACACTTCTGGAGCTTGTAATATGCTAGTGTAACACTATCACAACTGCTCCTCTCCAGTGTGGACACTTCTGGAGCTTGTAATATGCTAGTGTAACACTATCACAACTGCTCCGCTCCAGTGTGGACACTTCTGGAGCTTGTAATATGCTAGTGTAACACCATCACAACTGCTCCTCTCCAGTGTGGACACTTCTGGAGCTTGTAATATGCTAGTGTAACACCATCACAACTGCTCCGCTCCAGTGTGGACACTTCTGGAGCTTGTAATATGCTAGTGTAACACCATCACAACTGCTCCACTCTAGTGTGGTCACTTCTGGAGCTTGTAATATGCTAGTGTAACACCATCACAACTGCTCCTCTCCAGTGTGGACACTTCTGGAGCTTGTAATATGCTAGTGTAGCACCATCACAACTGCTCCGCTCCAGTGTGGACACTTCTGGAGCTTGTAATATGCTAGTGTAACACCATCACAACTGCTCCTCTCCAGTGTGGACACTTCTGGAGCTTGTAATATGCTAGTGTAACACCATCACAACTGCTCCGCTCCAGTGTGGACACTTCTGGAGCTTATTATACGCTAGTGTAGCACCATCACAACTGCTCCTCTCCAGTGTGGACACTTCTGGAGCTTGTAATATGCTAGTGTAGCACCATCACAACTGCTCCGCTCCAGTGTGGACACTTCTGGAACTTGTAATATGCTAGTGTAACACCATCACAACAGCTCCTCTCCAGTGTGGACACTTCTGGAGCTTGTAATATGCTAGTGTAACACCATCACAACTGCTCCGCTCCAGTGTGGACACTTCTGGAGCTTGTAATATGCTAGTGTAGCACCATCACAACTGCTCCTCTCCAGTGTGGACACTTCTGGAGCTTGTAATATGCTAGTGTAACACCATCACAACTGCTCCTCTCCAGTGTGGACACTTCTGGAGCTTGTAATATGCTAGTGTAACACCATCACAACTGCTCCGCTCCAGTGTGGACACTTCTGGAACTTGTAATATGCTAGTGTAACACCATCACAACTGCTCCTCTCCAGTGCGGACACTTCTGGAGCTTGTAATATGCTAGTGTAACACCATCACATCTGCTCCTCTCCAGTGTGGACACTTCTAGAGCTTGTAATATGCTAGTGTAACACCATCACAACTGCTCCTCTCCAGTGTGGACACTTCTGGAGCTTGTAATATGCTAGTGTAACACCATCACAACTGCTCCTCTCCAGTGTGGACACTTCTGGAGCTTGTAATATGCTAGTGTAGCACCATCACAACTGCTCCTCTCCAGTGTGGACACTTCTGGAGCTTGTAATATGCTAGTGTAACACCATCACAACTGCTACGCTCCAGTGTGGACACTTCTGGAGCTTGTAATATGCTAGTGTAACACCATCACAACTGCTCCGCTCCAGTGTGGACACTTCTGGAGCTTGTAATATGCTAGTGTAACACCATCACAACTGCTCCGCTCCAGTGTGGACACTTCTGGAGCTTGTAATATGCTAGTGTAACACCATCACAACTGCTCCTCTCCAGTGTGGACACTTCTGGAGCTTGTAATATGCTAGTGTAACACCATCACAACTGCTCCGCTCCAGTGTGGACACTTCTGGAGCTTGTAATATGCTAGTGTAGCACCATCACAACTGCTCCTCTCCAGTGTGGACACTTCTGGAGCTTGTAATATGCTAGTGTAACACCATCACAACTGCTACGCTCCAGTGTGGACACTTCTGGAGCTTGTAATATGCTAGTGTAACACCATCACAACTGCTCCGCTCCAGTGTGGACACTTCTGGAGCTTGTAATATGCTAGTGTAACACCATCACAACTGCTCCGCTCCAGTGTGGACACTTCTGGAGCTTGTAATATGCTAGTGTAACACCATCACAACTGCTCCTCTCCAGTGTGGACACTTCTGGAGCTTGTAATATGCTAGTGTAACACCATCACAACTGCTCCGCTCCAGTGTGGACACTTCTGGAGCTTGTAATATGCTAGTGTAACACCATCACAACTGCTCCGCTCCAGTGTGGACACTTCTGGAGCTTGTAATATGCTAGTGTAACACCATCACAACTGCTCCTCTCCAGTGTGGACACTTCTGGAGCTTGTAATATGCTAGTGTAACACCATCACAACTGCTCCGCTCCAGTGTGGACACTTCTGGAGCTTGTAATATGCTAGTGTAACACCATCACAACTGCTCCGCTCCAGTGTGGACACTTCTGGAGCTTGTAATATGCTAGTGTAACACCATCACAAATGCTCCTCTCCAGTGTGGACACTTCTGGAGCTTGTAATATGCTAGTGTAACACCATCACAACTGCTCCGCTCCAGTGTGGACACTTCTGGAGCTTGTAATATGCTGGTGTAACACCATCACAACTGCTCCTCACCAGTCTGGACACTTCTGGAGCTTGTAATATGCTAGTGTAACACCATCACAACTGCTCCGCTCCAGTGTGGACACTTCTGGAGCTTGTAATATGCTAGTGTAACACCATCACAACTGCTCCTCTCCAGTGTGGACACTTCTGGAGCTTGTAATATGCTAGTGCAACACCATCACAACTGCTCCGCTCCAGTGTGGACACTTCTGGAGCTTGTAATATGCTAGTTTAACACCATCACAACTGCTCCGCTCCAGTGTGGACACTTCTGGAGCTTGTAAAATGCTAGTGTAACACCATCACATCTGCTCCTCTCCAGTGTGGACACTTCTGGAGCTTGTAATATGCTAGTGTAACACCATCACAACTGCTCCGCTCCAGTGTGGACACTTCTGGAGCTTGTAATATGCTAGTTTAACACCATCACAACTGCTCCGCTCCAGTGTGGACACTTCTGGAGCTTGTAATATGCTAGTGTAACACCATCACAACTGCTCCTCTCCAGTGTGGACTCTTCTGGATCTTGTAATATGCTAGTGTAACACCATCACAACTGCTCCGCTCCAGTGTGGACACTTCTGGAGCTTGTAATATGCTAGTGTAACACCATCACAACTACTTCGCTCCAGTGTGGACACTTCTGGAGCTTGTAATATGCTAGTGTAACACCTTCACAACTGCTCCGCGACAGTGTGGACACTTCTGGAGCTTGTAATATGCTAGTGTAGCACCATGACAACTGCTCCTCTTCAGTGTGGACACTTCTGGAGCTTGTAATATGCTAGTGTAACACCATCACAACTGCTCCTCTCCAGTGTGGACACTTCTGGAGCTTGTAATATGCTAGTGTAACACCATCACAACTGCTCCTCTCCAATGTGGACACTTCTGGAGCTTGTAATATGCTAGTGTAGCACCATCACAACTGCTCCGCTCCAGTGTGGACACTTCTGGAGCTTGTAATATGCTAGTGTAACACCATCACATCTGCTCCTCTCCAGTGTGGACACTTCTGGAGCTTGTATTATGCTAGTGCAACACCATCACAACTGCTCCGCTCCAGTGTGGACACTTCTGGAGCTTGTAATATGCTAGTTTAACACCATCACAACTGCTCCGCTCCAGTGTGGACACTACTGGAGCTTGTAATATGCTAGTGTAACACCATCACAACTGCTCCTCTCCAGTGTGGACTCTTCTGGAGCTTGTAATATGCTAGTGTAACACCATCACAACTGCTCCGCTCCAGTGTGGACACTTCTGGAGCTTGTAATATGCTAGTGTAACACCATCACAACTGCTCCGCTCCAGTGTGGACACTTCTGGAGCTTGTAATATGCTAGTGTAACACCATCACAACTGCTCCTCTCCAGTGTGGACACTTCTGGAGCTTGTAATATGCTAGTGTAACACCATCACAACTGCTCCGCTCCAGTGTGGACACTTCTGGAGCTTGTAATATGCTAGTGTAACACCATCACAACTGCTCCTCTCCAGTGTGGACACTTCTGGAGCTTGTAATATGCTAGTGTAACACCATCACAACTGCTCTGCTCCAGTGTGGACACTTCTGGAGCTTGTAATATGCTAGTGTAACACCATCACAACTGCTCCGCTCCAGAGTGGACACTTCTGGAGCTTGTAATATGCTAGTTTAACACCATCACAACTGCTCCTCTCCAGTGTGGACACATCTGGAGCTTGAAATATGCTAGTGTAACACCATCACAGCTGCTCCGCTCCAGTGTGGACACTTCTGGAGCTTGTAATATGCTAGTGTAACACCATCACAAATGCTCCTCTCCAATGTGGACACTTCTGGAGCTTGTAATATGCTAGTGTAACACCACCACAACTGCTTCGCTCCAGTGTGGACACTTCTGGAGCTTGTAATATGCTAGTGTAACACTATCACAACTGCTCCTCTCCAGTGTGGACACTTCTGGAGCTTGTAATATGCTAGTGTAACACTATCACAACTGCTCCGCTCCAGTGTGGACACTTCTGGAGCTTGTAATATGCTAGTGTAACACCATCACAACTGCTCCTCTCCAGTGTGGACACTTCTAGAGCTTGTAATATGCTAGTGTAACACCATCACAACTGCTCCGCTCCAGTGTGGACACTTCTGGAGCTTGTAATATGCTAGTGTAACACCATCACAAATGCTCCTCTCCAGTGTGGACACTTCTGGAGCTTGTAATATGCTAGTGTAACACCATCACAACTGCTACGCTCCAGTGTGGACACTTCTGGAGCTTGTAATATGCTAGTGTAACACCATCACAACTGCTCCGCTCCAGTGTGGACACTTCTGGAGCTTGTAATATGCTAGTGTAACACCATCACAACTGCTCCGCTCCAGTGTGGACACTTCTGGAGCTTGTAATATGCTAGTGTAACACCATCACAACTGCTCTGCTCCAGTGTGGACACTTCTAGAGCTTGTAATATGCTAGTGTAACACCATCACAACTGCTCCGCTCCAGTGTGGACACTTCTGGAGCTTGTAATATGCTAGTGTAACACCATCACAACTGCTTCGCTCCAGTGTGGACACTTCTGGAGCTTGTAATATGCTGGTGTAACACCATCACAACTGCTCCTCACCAGTCTGGACACTTCTGGAGCTTGTAATATGCTAGTGTAACACCTTCACAACTGCTCCGCGACAGTGTGGACACTTCTGGAGCTTGTAATATGCTAGTGTAGCACCATCACAACTGCTCCTCTCCAGTGTGGACACTTCTGGAGCTTGTAATATGCTAGTGTAACACCATCACAACTGCTACGCTCCAGTGTGGACACTTCTGGAGCTTGTAATATGCTAGTGTAACACCATCACAACTGCTCCGCTCCAGTGTGGACACTTCTGGAGCTTGTAATATGCTAGTGTAACACCATCACAACTGCTCCGCTCCAGTGTGGACACTTCTGGAGCTTGTAATATGCTAGTGTAACACCATCACAACTGCTCCTCTCCAGTGTGGACACTTCTGGAGCTTGTAATATGCTAGTGTAACACCATCACAACTGCTCCGCTCCAGTGTGGACACTTCTGGAGCTTGTAATATGCTAGTGTAACACCATCACAACTGCTCCGCTCCAGTGTGGACACTTCTGGAGCTTGTAATATGCTAGTGTAACACCATCACAACTGCTCCTCTCCAGTGTGGACACTTCTGGAGCTTGTAATATGCTAGTGTAACACCATCACAACTGCTCCGCTCCAGTGTGGACACTTCTGGAGCTTGTAATATGCTAGTGTAACACCATCACAACTGCTCCGCTCCAGTGTGGACACTTCTGGAGCTTGTAATATGCTAGTGTAACACCATCACAAATGCTCCTCTCCAGTGTGGACACTTCTGGAGCTTGTAATATGCTAGTGTAACACCATCACAACTGCTCCGCTCCAGTGTGGACACTTCTGGAGCTTGTAATATGCTGGTGTAACACCATCACAACTGCTCCTCACCAGTCTGGACACTTCTGGAACTTGTAATATGCTAGTGTAACACCATCACAACTGCTCCGCTCCAGTGTGGACACTTCTGGAGCTTGTAATATGCTAGTGTAACACCATCACAACTGCTCCTCTCCAGTGTGGACACTTCTGGAGCTTGTAATATGCTAGTGCAACACCATCACAACTGCTCCGCTCCAGTGTGGACACTTCTGGAGCTTGTAATATGCTAGTTTAACACCATCACAACTGCTCCGCTCCAGTGTGGACACTTCTGGAGCTTGTAAAATGCTAGTGTAACACCATCACATCTGCTCCTCTCCAGTGTGGACACTTCTGGAGCTTGTAATATGCTAGTGTAACACCATCACAACTGCTCCGCTCCAGTGTGGACACTTCTGGAGCTTGTAATATGCTAGTTTAACACCATCACAACTGCTCCGCTCCAGTGTGGACACTTCTGGAGCTTGTAATATGCTAGTGTAACACCATCACAACTGCTCCTCTCCAGTGTGGACTCTTCTGGATCTTGTAATATGCTAGTGTAACACCATCACAACTGCTCCGCTCCAGTGTGGACACTTCTGGAGGTTGTAATATGCTAGTGTAACACCATCACAACTGCTCCGCTCCAGTGTGGACACTTCTGGAGCTTGTAATATGCTAGTGTAACACCTTCACAACTGCTCCGCGACAGTGTGGACACTTCTGGAGCTTGAAATATGCTAGTGTAGCACCATGACAACTGCTCCTCTTCAGTGTGGACACTTCTGGAGCTTGTAATATGCTAGTGTAACACCATCACAACTGCTCCTCTCCAGTGTGGACACTTCTGGAGCTTGTAATATGCTAGTGTAACACCATCACAACTGCTCCTCTCCAATGTGGACACTTCTGGAGCTTGTAATATGCTAGTGTAGCACCATCACAACTGCTCCGCTCCAGTGTGGACACTTCTGGAGCTTGTAATATGCTAGTGTAACACCATCACATCTGCTCCTCTCCAGTGTGGACACTTCTGGAGCTTGTATTATGCTAGTGCAACACCATCACAACTGCTCCGCTCCAGTGTGGACACTTCTGGAGCTTGTAATATGCTAGTTTAACACCATCACAACTGCTCCGCTCCAGTGTGGACACTACTGGAGCTTGTAATATGCTAGTGTAACACCATCACAACTGCTCCTCTCCAGTGTGGACTCTTCTGGAGCTTGTAATATGCTAGTGTAACACCATCACAACTGCTCCGCTCCAGTGTGGACACTTCTGGAGCTTGTAATATGCTAGTGTAACACCATCACAACTGCTCCGCTCCAGTGTGGACACTTCTGGAGCTTGTAATATGCTAGTGTAACACCATCACAACTGCTCCTCTCCAGTGTGGAGACTTCTGGAGCTTGTAATATGCTAGCTTAACACCATCACAACTGCTCCGCTCCAGTGTGGACACTTCTGGAACTTGTAATATGCTAGTTTAACACCATCACAACTGCTCCGCTCCAGAGTGGACACTTCTGGAGCTTGTAATTTGCTAGTTTATCACCATCACAACTGCTCCTCTCCAGTGTGGACACTTCTGGAGCTTGTAATATGCTAGTGTAACACCATCACAACTGCTCCGCTCCAGTGTGGACACTTCTGGAGCTTGTAATATGCTAGTGTAACACCATCACAACTGCTCCGCTCCAGTGTGGACACTTCTGGAGCTTGTAATATGCTAGTGTAGCACCATCACAACTGCTCCGCTCCAGTGTGGACACTTCTGGAGCTTGTAATATGCTAGTGTAACACAATCACAACTGCTCCGCTCCAGTGTGGACACTTCTGGAGCATGTAATATGCTAGTGTAACACCATCACAACTGTTCCTCTCCAATGTGGACACTTCTGGAGCTTGTAATATGCTAGTGTAACACCATCACAACTGCTCCGCTCCAGTGTGGACACTTCTGGAGCTTGTAATATGCTAGTGTAACACCATCACAACTGCTCCTCTCCAGTGTGGACACTTCTGGAGCTTGTAATATGCTAGTGTAACACCATCACAACTGCTCTGCTCCAGTGTGGACACTTCTGGAGCTTGTAATATGCTAGTGTAACACCATCACAACTGCTCCGCTCCAGAGTGGACACTTCTGGAGCTTGTAATATGCTAGTTTAACACCATCACAACTGCTCCTCTCCAGTGTGGACACATCTGGAGCTTGTAATATGCTAGTGTAACACCATCACAGCTGCTCCGCTCCAGTGTGGACACTTCTGGAGCTTGTAATATGCTAGTGTAACACCATCACAAATGCTCCTCTCCAATGTGGACACTTCTGGAGCTTGTAATATGCTAGTGTAACACCACCACAACTGCTTCGCTCCAGTGTGGACACTTCTGGAGCTTGTAATATGCTAGTGTAACACTATCACAACTGATCCTCTCCAGTGTGGACACTTCTGGAGCTTGTAATATGCTAGTGTAACACTATCACAACTGCTCCGCTCAAGTGTGGACACTTCTGGAGCTTGTAATATGCTAGTGTAACACCATCACAACTGCTCCTCTCCAGTGTGGACACTTCTAGAGCTTGTAATATGCTAGTGTAACACCATCACAACTGCTCCGCTCCAGTGTGGACACTTCTGGAGCTTGTAATATGCTAGTGTAACACCATCACAAATGCTCCTCTCCAGTGTGGACACTTCTGGAGCTTGTAATATGCTAGTGTAACACCATCACAACTGCTCCGCTCCAGTGTGGACACTTCTGGAGCTTGTAATATGCTGGTGTAACACCATCACAACTGCTCCTCACCAGTCTGGACACTTCTGGAGCTTGTAATATGCTAGTGTAACACCATCACAACTGCTCCGCTCCAGTGTGGACACTTCTGGAGCTTGTAATATGCTAGTGTAACACCATCACAACTGCTCCTCTCCAGTGTGGACACTTCTGGAGCTTGTAATATGCTAGTGCAACACCATCACAACTGCTCCGCTCCAGTGTGGACACTTCTGGAGCTTGTAATATGCTAGTTTAACACCATCACAACTGCTCCGCTCCAGTGTGGACACTTCTGGAGCTTGTAAAATGCTAGTGTAACACCATCACATCTGCTCCTCTCCAGTGTGGACACTTCTGGAGCTTGTAATATGCTAGTGTAACACCATCACAACTGCTCCGCTCCAGTGTGGACACTTCTGGAGCTTGTAATATGCTAGTTTAACACCATCACAACTGCTCCGCTCCAGTGTGGACACTTCTGGAGCTTGTAATATGCTAGTGTAACACCATCACAACTGCTCCTCTCCAGTGTGGACTCTTCTGGATCTTGTAATATGCTAGTGTAACACCATCACAACTGCTCCGCTCCAGTGTGGACACTTCTGGAGCTTGTAATATGCTAGTGTAACACCATCACAACTGCTCCGCTCCAGTGTGGACACTTCTGGAGCTTGTAATATGCTAGTGTAACACCTTCACAACTGCTCCGCGACAGTGTGGACACTTCTGGAGCTTGTAATATGCTAGTGTAGCACCATGACAACTGCTCCTCTCCAGTGTGGACACTTCTGGAGCTTGTAATATGCTAGTGTAACACCATCACAACTGCTCCTCTCCAGTGTGGACACTTCTGGAGCTTGTAATATGCTAGTGTAACACCATCACAACTGCTCCTCTCCAATGTGGACACTTCTGGAGCTTGTAATATGCTAGTGTAGCACCATCACAACTGCTCCGCTCCAGTGTGGACACTTCTGGAGCTTGTAATATGCTAGTGTAACACCATCACATCTGCTCCTCTCCAGTGTGGACACTTCTGGAGCTTGTATTATGCTAGTGCAACACCATCACAACTGCTCCGCTCCAGTGTGGACACTTCTGGAGCTTGTAATATGCTAGTTTAACACCATCACAACTGCTCCGCTCCAGTGTGGACACTACTGGAGCTTGTAATATGCTAGTGTAACACCATCACAACTGCTCCTCTCCAGTGTGGACTCTTCTGGAGCTTGTAATATGCTAGTGTAACACCATCACAACTGCTCCGCTCCAGTGTGGACACTTCTGGAGCTTGTAATATGCTAGTGTAACACCATCACAACTGCTCCGCTCCAGTGTGGACACTTCTGGAGCTTGTAATATGCTAGTGTAACACCATCACAACTGCTCCTCTCCAGTGTGGAGACTTCTGGAGCTTGTAATATGCTAGCTTAACACCATCACAACTGCTCCGCTCCAGTGTGGACACTTCTGGAACTTGTAATATGCTAGTTTAACACCATCACAACTGCTCCGCTCCAGAGTGGACACTTCTGGAGCTTGTAATTTGCTAGTTTATCACCATCACAACTGCTCCTCTCCAGTGTGGACACTTCTGGAGCTTGTAATATGCTAGTGTAACACCATCACAACTGCTCCGCTCCAGTGCGGACACTCCTGGAGCTTGTAATATGCTAGTGTAACACCATCACAACTGCTCCGCTCCAGTGTGGACACTTCTGGAGCTTGTAATATGCTAGTGTAGCACCATCACAACTGCTCCGCTCCAGTGTGGACACTTCTGGAGCTTGTAATATGCTAGTGTAACACCATCACAACTGCTCCGCTCCAGTGTGGACACTTCTGGAGCATGTAATATGCTAGTGTAACACCATCACAACTGTTCCTCTCCAATGTGGACACTTCTGGAGCTTGTAATATGCTAGTGTAACACCATCACAACTGCTCCGCTCCAGTGTGGACACTTCTGGAGCTTGTAATATGCTAGTGTAACACCATCACAACTGCTCCTCTCCAGTGTGGACACTTCTGGAGCTTGTAATATGCTAGTGTAACACCATCACAACTGCTCTGCTCCAGTGTGGACACTTCTGGAGCTTGTAATATGCTAGTGTAACACCATCACAACTGCTCCGCTCCAGAGTGGACACTTCTGGAGCTTGTAATATGCTAGTTTAACACCATCACAACTGCTCCTCTCCAGTGTGGACACATCTGGAGCTTGTAATATGCTAGTGTAACACCATCACAGCTGCTCCGCTCCAGTGTGGACACTTCTGGAGCTTGTAATATGCTAGTGTAACACCATCACAAATGCTCCTCTCCAATGTGGACACTTCTGGAGCTTGTAATATGCTAGTGTAACACCACCACAACTGCTTCGCTCCAGTGTGGACACTTCTGGAGCTTGTAATATGCTAGTGTAACACCATCACAACTGCTCCACTCTAGTGTGGACACTTCTGGAGCTTGTAATATGCTAGTGTAACACCATCACAACTGCTCCTCTCCAGTGTGGACACTTCTGGAGCTTGTAATATGCTAGTGTAGCACCATCACAACTGCTCCGCTCCAGTGTGGACACTTCTGGAGCTTGTAATATGCTAGTGTAACACCATCACAACTGCTCCTCTCCAGTGTGGACACTTCTGGAGCTTGTAATATGCTAGTGTAACACCATCACAACTGCTCCGCTCCAGTGTGGACACTTCTGGAGCTTATTATACGCTAGTGTAGCACCATCACAACTGCTCCTCTCCAGTGTGGACACTTCTGGAGCTTGTAATATGCTAGTGTAGCACCATCACAACTGCTCCGCTCGAGTGTGGACACTTCTGGAACTTGTAATATGCTAGTGTAACACCATCACAACAGCTCCTCTCCAGTGTGGACACTTCTGGAGCTTGTAATATGCTAGTGTAACACCATCACAACTGCTCCGCTCCAGTGTGGACACTTCTGGAACTTGTAATATGCTAGTGTAGCACCATCACAACTGCTCCTCTCCAGTGTGGACACTTCTGGAGCTTGTAGTATGCTAGTGTAACACCATCACAACTGCTCCTCTCCAGTGTGGACACTTCTGGAGCTTGTAATATGCTAGTGTAACACCATCACAACTGCTCCGCTCCAGTGTGGACACTTCTGGAACTTGTAATATGCTAGTGTAACACCATCACAACTGCTCCTCTCCTGTGCGGACACTTCTGGAGCTTGTAATATGCTAGTGTAACACCATCACATCTGCTCCTCTCCAGTGTGGACACTTCTAGAGCTTGTAATATGCTAGTGTAACACCATCACAACTGCTCCTCTCCAGTGTGGACACTTCTGGAGCTTGTAATATGCTAGTGTAACACCATCACAACTGCTCCTCTCCAGTGTGGACACTTCTGGAGCTTGTAATATGCTAGTGTAACACCATCACAACTGCTCCGCTCCAGTGTGGACACTTCTGGAGCTTGTAATATGCTAGTGTAGCACCATCACAACTGCTCCTCTCCAGTGTGGACACTTCTGGAGCTTGTAATATGCTAGTGTAACACCATCACAACTGCTACGCTCCAGTGTGGACACTTCTGGAGCTTGTAATATGCTAGTGTAACACCATCACAACTGCTCCGCTCCAGTGTGGACACTTCTGGAGCTTGTAATATGCTAGTGTAACACCATCACAACTGCTCCGCTCCAGTGTGGACACTTCTGGAGCTTGTAATATGCTAGTGTAACACCATCACAACTGCTCCTCTCCAGTGTGGACACTTCTGGAGCTTGTAATATGCTAGTGTAACACCATCACAACTGCTCCGCTCCAGTGTGGACACTTCTGGAGCTTGTAATATGCTAGTGTAACACCATCACAACTGCTCCGCTCCAGTGTGGACACTTCTGGAGCTTGTAATATGCTAGTGTAACACCATCACAACTGCTCCTCTCCAGTGTGGACACTTCTGGAGCTTGTAATATGCTAGTGTAACACCATCACAACTGCTCCGCTCCAGTGTGGACACTTCTGGAGCTTGTAATATGCTAGTGTAACACCATCACAACTGCTCCGCTCCAGTGTGGACACTTCTGGAGCTTGTAATATGCTAGTGTAACACCATCACAAATGCTCCTCTCCAGTGTGGACACTTCTGGAACTTGTAATATGCTAGTGTAACACCATCACAACTGCTCCGCTCCAGTGTGGACACTTCTGGAGCTTGTAATATGCTGGTGTATCACCATCACAACTGCTCCTCACCAGTCTGGACACTTCTGGAGCTTGTAATATGCTAGTGTAACACCATCACAACTGCTCCGCTCCAGTGTGGACACTTCTGGAGTTTGTAATATGCTAGTGTAACACCATCACAACTGCTCCTCTCCAGTGTGGACACTTCAGGAGCTTGTAATATGCTAGTGTAACACCATCACAACTGCTCCGCTCCAGTGTGGACACTTCTGGAGCTTGTAATATGCTAGTGTAACATCATCACAACTGCTCCGCTCCAGTGTGGACACTTCTGGAGCTTGTAATATGCTAGTGTAGCACCATCACAACTGCTCCGCTCCAGTGTGGACACTTCCGGAGCTTGTAATATGTTAGTGGAACACCATCACAACTGTTCCTCTCCAGTGTGGACACTTCTGGAGCTTGTAATATGCTAGTGTAGCACCATCACAACTGCTCCGCTCCAGTGTGGACACTCCTGGAACTTGTAATATGCTAGTGTAACACCATCACAACTGCTCCGCTCCAGTGTGGACCCTTCTGGAGCTTGTATTATGCTAGTGTAACACCATCACAACTGCTACGCTCCAGTGTGGACACTTCTGGAGCTTGTAATATGCTAGTGTAACACCATCACAACTGCTCCGCTCCAGTGTGGACACTTCTGGAGCTTGTAATATGCTAGTGTAACACCATCAGAACTGCTCCACTCCAGTGTGGACACTTCTGGAGCTTGTAATATGCTAGTGTAACACCATCACAACTGCTCCACTCCAGTGTGGACACTTCTGGAGCTTGTAATATGCTAGTGTAGCACCATCACAACTGCTCCGCTCCAGTGTGGACACTTCTGGAGCTTGTAATATGCTAGTGTAACACCATCACAACTGCTCCTCTCCAGTGTGGACACTTCTGGAGCTTGTAATATGCTAGTGTAACACCATCACAACTGCTCCGCTCCAGTGTGGACACTTCTGGAGCTTATTATACGCTAGTGTAGCACCATCACAACTGCTCCTCTCCAGTGTGGACACTTCTGGAGCTTGTAATATGCTAGTGTAGCACCATCACAACTGCTCCGCTCCAGTGTGGACACTTCTGGAGCTTGTAATATGCTAGAGTAACACCATCACAACAGCTCCTCTCCAGTGTGGACACTTCTGGAGCTTGTAATATGCTAGTGTAACACCATCACAACTGCTCCGCTCAAGTGTGGACACTTCTGGAGCTTATTATACGCTAGTGTAGCACCATCACAACTGCTCCTCTCCAGTGTGGACACTTCTGGAGCTTGTAATATGCTAGTGTAGCACCATCACAACTGCTCCGCTCCAGTGTGGACACTTCTGGAGCTTGTAATATGCTAGTGTAACACCATCACAACAGCTCCTCTCCAGTGTGGACACTTCTGGAGCTTGTAATATGCTAGTGTAACACCATCACAACTGCTCCGCTCCAGTGTGGACAATTATGGAGCTTGTAATATGCTAGTGTAACACCATCACAACTGCTCCGCTCCAGTGTGGACACTTCTGGAGCTTGTAATATGCTAGTGTAACACCATCACAACTGCTCCGCTCCAGTGTGGACACTTCTGGAGCTTGTAATATGCTAGTGTAACAACATCACAACTGCTCCTCTCCAGTGTGGACACTTCTGGAGCTTGTAATATGCTAGTGTAACACCACCACAACTGCTCCGCTCCAGTGTGGACACTTCTGGAGCTTGTAATATGCTAGTGTAATACCATCACAACTGCTCCTCTCCAGTGTGGACTCTTCTGGAGCTTGAAATATGCTAGTGTAACACCATCACTGCTACTCCGCTCCAGTGTGGACACTTCTGGAGCGTGTAATATGCTAGTGTAACACCATCACAACTGCTCCGCTCCAGTGTGGACACTTCTGGAGCTTGTAATATGGTAGTGTAGCACCATCACAACTGCTCCTCTCCAGTGTGGACACTTCTGGAGCTTGTAATATGCTAGTGTAACACCATCACAACTGCTCCTCTCCAGTGTGGACACTTCTGGAGCTTGTAATATGCTAGTGTAACACCATCACAACTGCTCCGCTCCAGTGTGGACACTTCTGGAGCTTGTAATATGCTAGTGTAACACCATCACAACTGCTCCGCTCCAGTGTGGACACTTCTGGAGCTTGTAATATGCTAGTGTAACACCATCAGAACTGCTCCACTCCAGTGTGGACACTTCTGGAGCTTGTAATATGCTAGTGTAACACCATCACAACTGCTCCACTCCAGTGTGGACACTTCTGGAGCTTGTAATATGCTAGTGTAGCACCATCACAACTGCTCCGCTCCAGTGTGGACACTTCTGGAGCTTGTAATATGCTAGTGTAACACCATCACAACTGCTCCTCTCCAGTGTGGACACTTCTGGAGCTTGTAATATGCTAGTGTAACACCATCACAACTGCTCCGCTCCAGTGTGGACACTTCTGGAGCTTATTATACGCTAGTGTAGCACCATCACAACTGCTCCTCTCCAGTGTGGACACTTCTGGAGCTTGTAATATGCTAGTGTAGCACCATCACAACTGCTCCGCTCCAGTGTGGACACTTCTGGAGCTTGTAATATGCTAGTGTAACACCATCACAACAGCTCCTCTCCATTGTGGACACTTCTGGAGCTTGTAATATGCTAGTGTAACACCATCACAACTGCTCCGCTCCAGTGTGGACACTTCTGGAGCTTATTATACGCTAGTGTAGCACCATCACAACTGCTCCTCTCCAGTGTGGACATTTCTGGAGCTTGTAATATGCTAGTGTAGCACCATCACAACTGCTCCGCTCCAGTGTGGACACTTCTGGAGCTTGTAATATGCTAGTGTAACACCATCACAACAGCTCCTCTCCAGTGTGGACACTTCTGGAGCTTGTAATATGCTAGTGTAACACCATCACAACTGCTCCGCTCCAGTGTGGACAATTATGGAGCTTGTAATATGCTAGTGTAACACCATCACAACTGCTCCTCTCCAGTGTGGACACTTCTGGAGCTTGTAATATGCTAGTGTAACACCACCACAACTGCTCCGCTCCAGTGTGGACACTTCTGGAGCTTGTAATATGCTAGTGTAATACCATCACAACTGCTCCTCTCCAGTGTGGACTCTTCTGGAACTTGAAATATGCTAGTGTAACACCATCACTGCTACTCCGCTCCAGTGTGGACACTTCTGGAGCGTGTAATATGCTAGTGTAACACCATCACAACTGCTCCGCTCCAGTGTGGACACTTCTGGAGCTTGTAATATGCTAGTGTAGCACCATCACAACTGCTCCTCTCCAGTGTGGACACTTCTGGAGCTTGTAATATGCTAGTGTAACACCATCACAACTGCTCCTCTCCAGTGTGGACACTTCTGGAGCTTGTAATATGCTAGTGTAACACCATCACAACTGCTCCGCTCCAGTGTGGACACTTCTGGAGCTTGTAATATGCTAGTGTAACACCATCACAACTGCTCCTCTCCAGTGCGGACACTTCTGGAGCTTGTAATATGCTAGTGTAACACCATCACATCTGCTCCTCTCCAGTGTGGACACTTCTAGAGCTTGTAATATGCTAGTGTAACACCATCACAACTGCTCCTCTCCAGTGTGGACACCTCTGGAGCTTGTAATATGCTAGTGTAACACCATCACAACTGCTCCGCTCCAGTGTGGACACTTCTGGAGCTTGTAATATGCTAGTGTAGCACCATCACAACTGCTCCGCTCCAGTGTGGACACTTCCGGAGCTTGTAATATGTCAGTGGAACACCATCACAACTGCTCCTCTCCAGTGTGGACACTTCTGGAGTTTGTAATATGCTAGTGTAACACCATCACAACTGCTCCGCTCCAGTGTGGACACTTCTGGAGCTTGTAATATGCTAGTGTAACACCATCACAACTGCTCCGCTCCAGTGTGGACACTTCTGGAGCTTGTAATATGCTAGTGTAACACCATCACAAATGCTCTTCTCCAGTGTGGACACTTCTGGAGCTTGTAATATGCTAGTGTAACACCATCACAACTGCTCCGCTCCAGTGTGGACACTTCTGGAGCTTGTAATATGCTGGTGTAACACCATCACAACTGCTCCTCACCAGTCTGGACACTTCTGGAGCTTGTAATATGCTAGTGTAACACCATCACAACTGCTCCGCTCCAGTGTGGACACTTCTGGAGTTATGCTAGTGTAACACCATCACAACTGCTCCTCTCCAGTGTGGACACTTCAGGAGCTTGTAATATGCTAGTGTAACACCATCACAACTGCTCCGCTCCAGTGTGGACACTTCTGGAGCTTGTAATATGCTAGTGTAACATCATCACAACTGCTCCGCTCCAGTGTGGACACTTCTGGAGCTTGTAATATGCTAGTGTAGCACCATCACAACTGCTCCGCTCCAGTGTGGACACTTCCGGAGCTTGTAATATGTTAGTGGAACACCATCACAACTGTTCCTCTCCAGTGTGGACACTTCTGGAGCTTGTAATATGCTAGTGTAGCACCATCACAACTGCTCCGCTCCAGTGTGGACACTCCTGGAACTTGTAATATGCTAGTGTAACACCATCACAACTGCTCCGCTCCAGTGTGGACCCTTCTGGAGCTTGTATTATGCTAGTGTAACACCATCACAACTGCTACGCTCCAGTGTGGACACTTCCGGAGCTTGTAATATGCTAGTGTAACACCATCACAACTGCTCCGCTCCAGTGTGGACACTTCTGGAGCTTGTAATATGCTAGTGTAACACCATCAGAACTGCTCCACTCCAGTGTGGACACTTCTGGAGCTTGTAATATGCTAGTGTAACACCATCACAACTGCTCCACTCCAGTGTGGACACTTCTGGAGCTTGTAATATGCTAGTGTAGCACCATCACAACTGCTCCGCTCCAGTGTGGACACTTCTGGAGCTTGTAATATGCTAGTGTAACACCATCACAACTGCTCCTCTCCAGTGTGGACACTTCTGGAGCTTGTAATATGCTAGTGTAACACCATCACAACTGCTCCGCTCCAGTGTGGACACTTCTGGAGCTTATTATACGCTAGTGTAGCACCATCACAACTGCTCCTCTCCAGTGTGGACACTTCTGGAGCTTGTAATATGCTAGTGTAGCACCATCACAACTGCTCCGCTCCAGTGTGGACACTTCTGGAGCTTGTAATATGCTAGTGTAACACCATCACAAATGCTCCTCTCCAGTGTGGACACTTCTGGAGCTTGTAATATGCTAGTGTAACACCATCACAACTGCTCCTCTCCAGTGTGGACACTTCTGGAGCTTATTATACGCTAGTGTAGCACCATCACAACTGCTCCGCTCCAGTGTGGACACTTCTGGAGCTTGTAATATGCTAGTGTAACACCATCACAACTGCTCCTCTCCAGTGTGGACACTTCTGGAGCTTATTATACGCTAGTGTAGCACCATCACAACTGCTCCTCTCCAGTGTGGACACTTCTGGAGCTTGTAATATGCTAGTGTAACACCATCACAACTGCTCCTCTCCAGTGTGGACACTTCTGGAGCTTATTATACGCTAGTGTAGCACCATCACAACTGCTCCTCTCCAGTGTGGACACTTCTGGAGCTTGTAATATGCTAGTGTAACACCATCACAACTGCTCCGCTCCAGTGTGGACACTTCTGGAGCTTGTAATATGCTAGTGTAACACCATCACAACTGCTCCGCTCCAGTGTGGACACTTCTGGAGCTTGTAATATGCTAGTGTAGCACCATCACAACTGCTCCGCTCCAGTGTGGACACTTCTGGAGCTTGTAATATGCTAGTGTAACACCATCACAACTGCTCCGCTCCAGTGTGGACACTTCTGGAGCTTGTAATATGCTAGTGTAACACCATCACAACTGCTCCTCTCCAGTGTGGACACTTCTGGAGCTTGTAATATGCTAGTGTAGCACCATCACAACTGCTCCGCTCCAGTGTGGACACTTCTGGAGCTTGTAATATGCTAGTGTAACACCATCACAACAGCTCCTCTCCAGTGTGGACACTTCTGGAGCTTGTAATATGCTAGTGTAACACCATCACAACTGCTCCGCTCCAGTGTGGACAATTATGGAGCTTGTAATATGCTAGTGTAACACCATCACAACTGCTCCGCTCCAGTGTGGACACTTCTGGAGCTTGTAATATGCTAGTGTAACACCATCACAACTGCTCCGCTCCAGTGTGGACACTTCTGGAGCTTGTAATATGCTAGTGTAACAACATCACAACTGCTCCTCTCTAGTGTGGACACTTCTGGAGCTTGTAATATGCTAGTGTAACACCACCACAACTGCTCCGCTCCAGTGTGGACACTTCTGGAGCTTGTAATATGCTAGTGTAATACCATCACAACTGCTCCTCTCCAGTGTGGACTCTTCTGGAGCTTGAAATATGCTAGTGTAACACCATCACTGCTACTCCGCTCCAGTGTGGACACTTCTGGAGAGTGTAATATGCTAGTGTAACACCATCACAACTGCTCCGCTCCAGTGTGGACACTTCTGGAGCTTGTAATATGCTAGTGTAGCACCATCACAACTGCTCCTCTCCAGTGTGGACACTTCTGGAGCTTGTAATATGCTAGTGTAACACCATCACAACTGCTCCTCTCCAGTGTGGACACTTCTGGAGCTTGTAATATGCTAGTGTAACACCATCACAACTGCTCCGCTCCAGTGTGGACACTTCTGGAGCTTGTAATATGCTAGTGTAACACCATCACAACTGCTCCTCTCCAGTGCGGACACTTCTGGAGCTTGTAATATGCTAGTGTAACACCATCACATCTGCTCCTCTCCAGTGTGGACACTTCTAGAGCTTGTAATATGCTAGTGTAACACCATCACAACTGCTCCGCTCCAGTGTGGACACTTCTGGAGCTTATTATACGCTAGTGTAGCACCATCACAACTGCTCCTCTCCAGTGTGGACACTTCTGGAGCTTGTAATATGCTAGTGTAGCACCATCACAACTGCTCCGCTCCAGTGTGGACACTTCTGGAGCTTGTAATATGCTAGTGTAACACCATCACAACAGCTCCTCTCCAGTGTGGACACTTCTGGAGCTTGTAATATGCTAGTGTAACACCATCACAACTGCTCCGCTCCAGTGTGGACACTTCTGGAGCTTATTATACGCTAGTGTAGCACCATCACAACTGCTCCTCTCCAGTGTGGACACTTCTGGAGCTTGTAATATGCTAGTGTAGCACCATCACAACTGCTCCGCTCCAGTGTGGACACTTCTGGAGCTTGTAATATGCTAGTGTAACACCATCACAACAGCTCCTCTCCAGTGTGGACACTTCTGGAGCTTGTAATATGCTAGTGTAACACCATCACATCTGCTCCGCTCCAGTGTGGACAATTATGGAGCTTGTAATATGCTAGTGTAACACCATCACAACTGCTCCGCTCCAGTGTGGACACTTCTGGAGCTTGTAATATAATAGTGTAACAACATCACAACTGCTCCTCTCCAGTGTGGACACTTCTGGAGCTTGTAATATGCTAGTGTAACACCACCACAACAGCTCCGCTCCAGTGTGGACACTTCTGGAGCTTGTAATATGCTAGTGTAATACCATCACAACTGCTCCTCTCCAGTGTGGACTCTTCTGGAACTTGAAATATGCTAGTGTAACACCATCACTGCTACTCCGCTCCAGTGTGGACACTTCTGGAGCGTGTAATATGCTAGTGTAACACCATCACAACTGCTCCGCTCCAGTGTGGACACTTCTGGAGCTTGTAATATGCTAGTGTAGCACCATCACAACTGCTCCTCTCCAGTGTGGACACTTCTGGAGCTTGTAATATGCTAGTGTAACACCATCACAACTGCTCCTCTCCAGTGTGGACACTTCTGGAGCTTGTAATATGCTAGTGTAACACCATCACAACTGCTCCGCTCCAGTGTGGACACTTCTGGAGCTTGTAATATGCTAGTGTAACACCATCACAACTGCTCCTCTCCAGTGCGGACACTTCTGGAGCTTGTAATATGCTAGTGTAACACCATCACATCTGCTCCTCTCCAGTGTGGACACTTCTAGAGCTTGTAATATGCTAGTGTAACACCATCACAACTGCTCCTCTCCAGTGTTGACACTTCTGGAGCTTGTAATATGCTAGTGTAACACCATCACAACTGCTCCTCTCCAGTGTGGACACTTCTGGAGCTTGTAATATGCTAGTGTAACACCATCACAACTGCTCCGCTCCAGTGTGGACACTTCTGGAGCTTGTAATATGCTAGTGTAACACCATCACAACTGCTCCGCTCCAGTGTGGACACTTCTGGAGCTTGTAATATGCTAGTGTAGCACCATCACAACTGCTCCGCTCCAGTGTGGACACTTCCGGAGCTTGTAATATGTCAGTGGAACACCATCACAACTGCTCCTCTCCAGTGTGGACACTTCTGGAGTTTGTAATATGCTAGTGTAACACCATCACAACTGCTCCGCTCCAGTGTGGACACTTCTGGAGCTTGTAATATGCTAGTGTAACACGATCACAACTGCTCCGCTCCAGTGTGGACACTTCTGGAGCTTGTAATATGCTAGTGTAACACCATCACAAATGCTCCTCTCCAGTGTGGACACTTCTGGAGCTTGTAATATGCTAGTGTAACACCATCACAACTGCTCCGCTCCAGTGTGGACACTTCTGGAGTTTGTAATATGCTGGTGTAACACCATCACAACTGCTCCTCACCAGTCTGGACACTTCTGGAGCTTGTAATATGCTAGTGTAACACCATCACAACTGCTCCGCTCCAGTGTGGACACTTCTGGAGTTTGTAATATGCTAGTGTAACACCATCACAACTGCTCCTCTCCAGTGTGGACACTTCAGGAGCTTGTAATATGCTAGTGTAACACCATCACAACTGCTCCGCTCCAGTGTGGACACTTCTGGAGCTTGTAATATGCTAGTGTAACATCATCACAACTGCTCCACTCCAGTGTGGACACTTCTGGAGCTTGTAATATGCTAGTGTAGCACCATCACAACTGCTCCGCTCCAGTGTGGACACTTCCGGAGCTTGTAATATGTTAGTGGAACACCATCACAACTGTTCCTCTCCAGTGTGGACACTTCTGGAGCTTGTAATATGCTAGTGTAGCACCATCACAACTGCTCCGCTCCAGTGTGGACACTCCTGGAACTTGTAATATGCTAGTGTAACACCATCACAACTGCTCCGCTCCAGTGTGGACCCTTCTGGAGCTTGTATTATGCTAGTGTAACACCATCACAACTGCTACGCTCCAGTGTGGACACTTCTGGAGCTTGTAATATGCTAGTGTAACACCATCACAACTGCTCCGCTCCAGTGTGGACACTTCTGGAGCTTGTAATATGCTAGTGTAACACCATCAGAACTGCTCCACTCCAGTGTGGACACTTCTGGAGCTTGTAATATGCTAGTGTAACACCATCACAACTGCTCCACTCCAGTGTGGACACTTCTGGAGCTTGTAATATGCTAGTGTAGCACCATCACAACTGCTCCGCTCCAGTGTGGACACTTCTGGAGCTTGTAATATGCTAGTGTAACACCATCACAACTGCTCCTCTCCAGTGTGGACACTTCTGGAGCTTGTAATATGCTAGTGTAACACCATCACAACTGCTCCGCTCCAGTGTGGACACTTCTGGAGCTTATTATACGCTAGTGTAGCACCATCACAACTGCTCCTCTCCAGTGTGGACACTTCTGGAGCTTGTAATATGCTCGTGTAGCACCATCACAACTGCTCCGCTCCAGTGTGGACACTTCTGGAGCTTGTAATATGCTAGTGTAACACCATCACAAATGCTCCTCTCCAGTGTGGACACTTCTGGAGCTTGTAATATGCTAGTGTAACACCATCACAACTGCTCCTCTCCAGTGTGGACACTTCTGGAGCTTATTATACGCTAGTGTAGCACCGTCACAACTGCTCCGCTCCAGTGTGGACACTTCTGGAGCTTGTAATATGCTAGTGTAACACCATCACAACTGCTCCTCTCCATTGTGGACACTTCTGGAGCTTATTATACGCTAGTGTAGCACCATCACAACTGCTCCTCTCCAGTGTGGACACTTCTGGAGCTTGTAATATGCTAGTGTAACACCATCACAACTGCTCCTCTCCAGTGTGGACACTTCTGGAGCTTATTATACGCTAGTGTAGCACCACCACAACTGCTCCGCTCCAGTGTGGACACTTCTGGAGCTTGTAATATGCTAGTGTAACACCATCACAACTGCTCCTCTCCAGTGTGGACACTTCTGGAGCTTGTAATACGCTAGTGTAACACCATCACAACTGCTCCGCTCCAGTGTGGACACTTCTGGAGCTTGTAATATGCTAGTGTAACACCATCACAACTGCTCCTCTCCAGTGTGGACACTTCTGGAGCTTGTAATATGCTAGTGTAACACCATCACAACTGCTCCTCTCCAGTGTGGACACTTCTGGAGCTTATTATACGCTAGTGTAGCACCATCACAACTGCTCCTCTCCAGTGTGGACACTTCTGGAGCTTGTAATATGCTAGTGTAACACCATCACAACTGCTCCTCTCCAGTGTGGACACTTCTGGAGCTTATTATACGCTAGTGTAGCACCATCACAGCTGCTCCGCTCCAGTGTGGACACTTCTGGAGCTTGTAATATGCTAGTGTAACACCATCACAACTGCTCCGCTACAGTCTGGACACTTCTGAAGCTTGTAATATGCTAGTGTAACACCATCACCACTGCTCCGCTCCAGTGTGGACACTTCTGAAGCTTGTAATATGCTAGTGTAACACCATCACAACTGCTCCTCTCCAGTGTGGACACTTCTGGAGCTTGTAATATGCTAGTGTAGCACCATCACAACTGCTCCGCTCCAGTGTGGACACTTCTGGAGCTTGTAATATGCTAGTGTAACACCATCACAACAGCTCCTCTCCAGTGTGGACACTTCTGGAGCTTGTAATATGCTAGTGTAACACCATCACAACTGCTCCGCTCCAGTGTGGACAATTATGGAGCTTGTAATATGCTAGTGTAACACCATCACAACTGCTCCGCTCCAGTGTGGACACTTCTGGAGCTTGTAATATGCTAGTGTAACACCATCACAACTGCTCCGCTCCAGTGTGGACACTTCTGG
Organism: Meconema thalassinum; assembly: GCA_946902985.2. NCBI lineage: Eukaryota > Metazoa > Arthropoda > Insecta > Orthoptera > Tettigoniidae > Meconema > Meconema thalassinum. The sequence continues at coordinate 1,519,372,754 of OX336389.2, read as the reverse complement.
AGCTTGTAATATGCTAGTGTAACAACATCACAACTGCTCCTCTCCAGTGTGGACACTTCTGGAGCTTGTAATATGCTAGTGTAACACCACCACAACTGCTCCGCTCCAGTGTGGACACTTCTGGAGCTTGTAATATGCTAGTGTAATACCATCACAACTGCTCCTCTCCAGTGTGGACTCTTCTGGAGCATGAAATATGCTAGTGTAACACCATCACTGCTACTCCGCTCCAGTGTGGACACTTCTGGAGCGTGTAATATGCTAGTGTAACACCATCACAACTGCTCCGCTCCAGTGTGGACACTTCTGGAGCTTGTAATATGCTAGTGTAGCACCATCACAACTGCTCCTCTCCAGTGTGGACACTTCTGGAGCTTGTAATATGCTAGTGTAACACCATCACAACTGCTCCTCTCCAGTGTGGACACTTCTGGAGCTTGTAATATGCTAGTGTAACACCATCACAACTGCTCCGCTCCAGTGTGGACACTTCTGGAGCTTGTAATATGCTAGTGTAACACCATCACAACTGCTCCTCTCCAGTGCGGACACTTCTGGAGCTTGTAATATGCTAGTGTAACACCATCACATCTGCTCCTCTCCAGTGTGGACACTTCTAGAGCTTGTAATATGCTAGTGTAACACCATCACAACTGCTCCTCTCCAGTGTTGACACTTCTGGAGCTTGTAATATGCTAGTGTAACACCATCACAACTGCTCCTCTCCAGTGTGGACACTTCTGGAGCTTGTAATATGCTAGTGTAACACCATCACAACTGCTCCGCTCCAGTGTGGACACTTCTGGAGCTTGTAATATGCTAGTGTAACACCATCACAACTGCTCCGCTCCAGTGTGGACACTTCTGGAGCTTGTAATATGCTAGTGTAGCACCATCACAACTGCTCCGCTCCAGTGTGGACACTTCCGGAGCTTGTAATATGTCAGTGGAACACCATCACAACTGCTCCTCTCCAGTGTGGACACTTCTGGAGTTTGTAATATGCTAGTGTAGCACCATCACAACTGCTCCGCTCCAGTGTGGACACTCCTGGAACTTGTAATATGCTAGTGTAACACCATCACAACTGCTCCGCTCCAGTGTGGACCCTTCTGGAGCTTGTATTATGCTAGTGTAACACCATCACAACTGCTACGCTCCAGTGTGGACACTTCTGGAGCTTGTAATATGCTAGTGTAACACCATCACAACTGCTCCGCTCCAGTGTGGACACTTCTGGAGCTTGTAATATGCTAGTGTAACACCATCAGAACTGCTCCACTCCAGTGTGGACACTTCTGGAGCTTGTAATATGCTAGTGTAACACCATCACAACTGCTCCTCTCCAGTGAGGACACTTCTGGAGCTTGTAATATGCTAGTGTAGCACCATCACAACTGCTCCGCTCCAGTGTGGACACTTCTGGAGCTTGTAATATGCTAGTGTAACACCATCACAACTGCTCCTCTCCAGTGTGGACACTTCTGGAGCTTGTAATATGCTAGTGTAACACCATCACAACTGCTCCGCTCCAGTGTGGACACTTCTGGAGCTTATTATACGCTAGTGTAGCACCATCACAACTGCTCCTCTCCAGTGTGGACACTTCTGGAGCTTGTAATATGCTAGTGTAGCACCATCACAACTGCTCCGCTCCAGTGTGGACACTTCTGGAGCTTGTAATATGCTAGTGTAACACCATCACAACAGCTCCTCTCCAGTGTGGACACTTCTGGAGCTTGTAATATGCTAGTGTAACACCATCACAACTGCTCCGCTCCAGTGTGGACACTTCTGGAGCTTATTATACGCTAGTGTAGCACCATCACAACTGCTCCTCTCCAGTGTGGACACTTCTGGAGCTTGTAATATGCTAGTGTAGCACCATCACAACTGCTCCGCTCCAGTGGGGACACTTCTGGAGCTTGTAATATGCTAGTGTAACACCATCACAACTGCTCCGCTCCAGTGTGGACCCTTCTGGAGCTTGTATTATGCTAGTGTAACACCATCACAACTGCTACGCTCCAGTGTGGACACTTCTGGAGCTTGTAATATGCTAGTGTAACACCATCACAACTGCTCCGCTCCAGCGTGGACACTTCTGGAGCTTGTAATATGCTAGTGTAACACCATCAGAACTGCTCCGCTCCAGTGTGGACACTTCTGGAGCTTGTAATATGCTAGTGTAACACCATCACAACTGCTCCTCTCCAGTGTGGACACTTCTGGAGCTTGTAATATGCTAGTGTAACACCATCACAACTGCTCCGCTCCAGTGTGGACACTTCTGGAGCTTATTATACGCTAGTGTAGCACCATCACAACTGCTCCTCTCCAGTGTGGACACTTCTGGAGCTTGTAATATGCTAGTGTAGCACCATCACAACTGCTCCGCTCCAGTGTGGACACTTCTGGAGCTTGTAATATGCTAGTGTAACACCATCACAAATGCTCCTCTCCAGTGTGGACACTTCTGGAGCTTGTAATATGCTAGTGTAACACCATCACAACTGCTCCTCTCCAGTGTGGACACTTCTGGAGCTTATTATACGCTAGTGTAGCACCGTCACAACTGCTCCGCTCCAGTGTGGACACTTCTGGAGCTTGTAATATGCTAGTGTAACACCATCACAACTGCTCCTCTCCAGTGTGGACACTTCTGGAGCTTATTATACGCTAGTGTAGCACCATCACAACTGCTCCTCTCCAGTGTGGACACTTCTGGAGCTTGTAATATGCTAGTGTAACACCATCACAACTGCTCCTCTCCAGTGTGGACACTTCTGGAGCTTATTATACGCTAGTGTAGCACCATCACAACTGCTCCTCTCCAGTGTGGACACTTCTGGAGCTTGTAATATGCTAGTGTAACACCATCACAACTGCTCCTCTCCAGTGTGGACACTTCTGGAGCTTATTATACGCTAGTGTAGCACCATCACAACTGCTCCTCTCCAGTGTGGACACTTCTGGAGCTTGTAATATGCTAGTGTAACACCATCACAACTGCTCCGCTACAGTCTGGACACTTCTGAAGCTTGTAATATGCTAGTGTAACACCATCACCACTGCTCCGCTCCAGTGTGGACACTTCTGAAGCTTGTAATATGCTAGTGTAACACCATCACAACTGCTCCTCTCCAGTGTGGACACTTCTGGAGCTTGTAATATGCTAGTGTAGCACCATCACAACTGCTCCGCTCCAGTGTGGACACTTCTGGAGCTTGTAATATGCTAGTCTAACACCATCACAACAGCTCCTCTCCAGTGTGGACACTTCTGGAGCTTGTAATATGCTAGTGTAACACCATCACAACTGCTCCGCTCCAGTGTGGACAATTATGGAGCTTGTAATATGCTAGTGTAATACCATCACAACTGCTCCTCTCCAGTGTGGACTCTTCTGGAGCATGAAATATGCTAGTGTAACACCATCACTGCTACTCCGCTCCAGTGTGGACACTTCTGGAGCGTGTAATATGCTAGTGTAACACCATCACAACTGCTCCGCTCCAGTGTGGACACTTCTGGAGCTTGTAATATGCTAGTGTAGCACCATCACAACTGCTCCTCTCCAGTGTGGACACTTCTGGAGCTTGTAATATGCTAGTGTAACACCATCACAACTGCTCCTCTCCAGTGTGGACACTTCTGGAGCTTGTAATATGCTAGTGTAACACCATCACAACTGCTCCGCTCCAGTGTGGACACTTCTGGAGCTTGTAATATGCTAGTGTAACACCATCACAACTGCTCCTCTCCAGTGCGGACACTTCTGGAGCTTGTAATATGCTAGTGTAACACCATCACATCTGCTCCTCTCCAGTGTGGACACTTCTGGAGCTTGTAATATGCTAGTGTAACACCATCACAATTGCTCCGCTCCAGTGTGGACACTTCTGGAGCTTGTAATATGCTAGTGTAACACCATCACAACTGCTCCTCTCCAGTGCGGACACTTCTGGAGCTTATTATACGCTAGTGTAGCACCATCACAACTGCTCCTCTCCAGTGTGGACACTTCTGGAGCTTGTAATATGCTAGTGTAGCACCATCACAACTGCTCCGCTCCAGTGTGGACACTTCTGGAGCTTGTAATATGCTAGTGTAACACCATCACAACTGCTCCGCTCCAGTGTGGACCCTTCTGGAGCTTGTATTATGCTAGTGTAACACCATCACAACTGCTACGCTCCAGTGTGGACACTTCTGGAGCTTGTAATATGCTAGTGTAACACCATCACAACTGCTCCGCTCCCGTGTGGACACTTCTGGAGCTTGTAATATGCTAGTGTAACACCATCAGAACTGCTCCACTCCAGTGTGGACACTTCTGGAGCTTGTAATATGCTAGTGTAACACCATCACAACTGCTCCACTCCAGTGTGGACACTTCTGGAGCTTGTAATATGCTAGTGTAGCACCATCACAACTGCTCCGCTCCAGTGTGGACACTTCTGGAGCTTGTAATATGCTAGTGTAACACCATCACAACTGCTCCTCTCCAGTGTGGACACTTCTGGAGCTTGTAATATGCTAGTGTAACACCATCACAACTGCTCCGCTCCAGTGTGGACATTTCTGGAGCTTATTATACGCTAGTGTAGCACCATCACAACTGCTCCTCTCCAGTGTGGACACTTCTGGAGCTTGTAATATGCTAGTGTAGCACCATCACAACTGCTCCGCTCCAGTGTGGACACTTCTGGAGCTTGTAATATGCAAGTGTAACACCATCACAAATGCTCCTCTCCAGTGTGGACACTTCTGGAGCTTGTAATATGCTAGTGTAACACCATCACAACTGCTCCTCTCCAGTGTGGACACTTCTGGAGCTTATTATACGCTAGTGTAGCACCGTCACAACTGCTCCGCTCCAGTGTGGACACTTCTGGAGCTTGTAATATGCTAGTGTAACACCATCACAACTGCTCCTCTCCAGTGTGGACACTTCTGGAGCTTGTAATATGCTAGTGTAACACCATCACAACTGCTCCGCTCCAGTGTGGACACTTCTGGAGCTTGTAATATGCTAGTGTAACACCATCACAACAGCTCCTCTCCAGTGTGGACACTTCTAGAGCTTGTAATATGCTAGTGTAACACCATCACAACTGCTCCTCTCCAGTGCGGACACTTCTGGAGCTTGTAATATGCTAGTGTAGCACCATCACAACTGCTCCTCTCCAGTGCGGACACTTCTGGAGCTTGTAATATGCTAGTGTAACACCATCACAACTGCTACGCTCCAGTGTGGACATTTCTGGAGCTTGTAATATGCTAGTGTAATACCATCACAACTGCTCCGCTCCAGTGTGGACACTTCTGGAGCTTGTAATATGCTAGTGTAACACCATCACAACTGCTCCTCTCCAGTGTGGACACTTCTGGAGCTTGTAATATGCTAGAGTAACACCATCACAACTGCTGCGCTCCAGTGTGGACACTTCTGGAGCTTGTAATATGCTAGTGTAACACCATCACAACTGCTCCGCTCCAGTGTGGACACTTCTGGAGCTTGTAATATGCTAGTGTAACACCATCACAACTGCTCCTCTCCAGTGTGGACACTTCTGGAGCTTGTAATATGCTAGTGTAACACCATCACAACTGCTCCGCTCCAGTGTGGACACTTCTGGAGCTTGTAATATGCTAGTGTAACACCATCACAACTGCTCCTCACCAGTCTGGACACTTCTGGAGCTTGTAATATGCTAGTGTAACACCATCACAACTGCTCCGCTCCAGTGTGGACACTTCTGGAGTTTGTAATATGCTAGTGTAACACCATCACAACTGCTCCTCTTCAGTGTGGACACTTCAGGAGCTTGTAATATGCTAGTGTAACACCATCACAACTGCTCCGCTCCAGTGTGGACACTTCTGGAGCTTGTAATATGCTAGTGTAACACCATCACAACTGCTCCGCTCCAGTGTGGACACTTCTGGAGCTTGTAATATGCTAGTGTAGCACCATCACAACTGCTCCGCTCCAGTGTGGACACTTCTGGAGCTTGTAATATGCTAGTGGAACACCATCACAACTGCTCCTCTCCGGTGTGGACACTTCTGGAGCTTGTAATATGCTAGTGTAGCACCATCACAACTGCTCCGCTCCAGTGTGGACACTCCTGGAGCTTGTAATATGCTAGTGTAACACCATCACAACTGCTCCGCTCCAGTGTGGACACTTCTGGAACTTGTAATATGCTAGTGTAGCACCATCACAACTGCTCCTCTCCAGTGTGGACACTTCTGGAGCTTGTAATATGCTAGTGTAACACCATCACAACTGCTCCGCTCCAGTGTGGACACTTCTGGAGCTTGTAATATGCTAGTGTAACACCATCACAACTGCTCCGCTCAAGTGTGGACACTTCTGGAACTTGTAATATGCTAGTGTAACACCATCACAACTGCTCCGCTCCAGTGTGGACAAATCTGGAGCTTGTAATATGCTAGTGTAACACCATCACAACTGCTCCGCTCCAGTGTGGACACTTCTGGAGCTTGTAATATGCTAGTGTAACACCATCACAACTGCTCCGCTCCAGTGTGGACACTTCTGGAGCTTGTAATATAATAGTGTAACACCAACACAACTGCTCCTCTCCAGTGTGGACACTTCTGGAGCTTGTAATATGCTAGTGTAACACCATCACAACTGCTCCGCTCCAGTGTGGACACTTCTGGAGCTTGTAATATGCTAGTGTAGCACCATCACAACTGCTCCGCTCCAGTGTGGACACTTCTGGAGCTTGTAATATGCTAGTGGAACACCATCACAACTGCTCCTCTCCAGTGTGGACACTTCTGGAGCTTGTAATATGCTAGTGTAGCACCATCACAACTGCACCGCTCCAGTGTGGACACTCCTGGAGCTTGTAATATGCTAGTGTAACACCATCACAACTGCTCCGCTCCAGTGTGGACACTTCTGGAGCTTGTAATATGCTAGTGTAACACCATCACAACTGCTTCGCTCCAGTGTGGACACTTCTGGAGCTTGTAATATGCTAGTGTAACACCATCACAACTGCTCCTCTTCAGTGTGGACACTTCTGGAGCATGTAATATGCTAGTTTAACACCATCACAACTGCTCCGCTCCAGTGTGGGCACTTCTGGAGCTTGTAATATGATAGTGTAACACCATCACAACTGCTCCTCTCCAGTGTGGACACTCCTGGAGCTTGTAATATGCTAGTGTAACACCATCACAACTGCTCCGCTCCAGTGTGGACACTTCTGGAACTTGTAATATGCTAGTGTAGCACCATCACAACTGCTCCTCTCCAGTGTGGACACTTCTGGAGCTTGTAATATGCTAGTGTAACACCATCACAACTGCTCCGCTCCAGTGTGGACACTTCTGGAGCTTGTAATATGCTAGTGTAACACCATCACAACTGCTCCGCTCAAGTGTGGACACTTCTGGAACTTGTAATATGCTAGTGTAACACCATCACAACTGCTCCGCTCCAGTGTGGACAAATCTGGAGCTTGTAATATGCTAGTGTAACACCATCACAACTGCTCCGCTCCAGTGTGGACACTTCTGGAGCTTGTAATATGCTAGTGTAACACCATCACAACTGCTCCGCTCCAGTGTGGACACTTCTGGAGCTTGTAATATAATAGTGTAACACCAACACAACTGCTCCTCTCCAGTGTGGACAGTTCTGGAGCTTGTAATATGCTAGTGTAACACCATCACAACTGCTCCGCTCCAGTGTGGACACTTCTGGAGCTTGTGATATGCTAGTGTAGCACCATCACAACTGCTCCGCTCCAGTGTGGACACTTCTGGAGCTTGTAATATGCTAGTGGAACACTATCACAACTGCTCCTCTCCAGTGTGGACACTTCTGGAGCTTGTAATATGCTAGTGTAGCACCATCACAATTGCTCCGCTCCAGTGTGGACACTTCTGGAGCTTGTAATATGCTAGCGTAACACCATCACAACTGCTCCTCTCCAGTGTGGACACTTCTGGAGCTTGTAATATGCTAGTGTAACACCATCACAACTGGTCCGCTCCAGAGTGGACACTTCTGGAGCTTGTAATATGCTAGTGTAACACCATCACAACTGCTCCTCTCCAGTGTGGACACTTCTGGAGCTTGTAATATGCTAGTGTAACACCATCACAACTGCTCCTCTCCAGTGTGGACACTTCTGGAGCTTGTAATATGCTAGTGTAACACCATCACAACTGCTCCTCTCCAGTGTGGACACTTCTGGAGCTTGTAATATGCTAGTGTAACACCATCACAACTGCTCCTCTCCAGTGTGGACACTTCTGGAGCTTGTAATATGCTAGTGTAACGCCATCACAACTGCTCCTCCCCAGTGTGGACACTTCTGGAGATTGTAATATGCTAGTTTAACACCATCACAACTGCTCCTCTCCAGTGTGGACACTTCTGGAGCTTGTAATATGCTAGTGTTACACCATCACAACTGCTCCTCTCCAGTGTGGACACTTCTGGAGCTTGTAATATGCTAGTGTAACACCATCACAACTGCTCCGCTCCAGAGTGGACACTTCTGGAGCTTGTAATATGCTAGTGTAGCACCATCACAACTGCTCCTCTCCAGTGTGGACACTTCTGGAGCTTGTAATATGCTAGTGTAACACCATCACAACTGCTCCGCTCCAGTGTGGACACTTCTGGAGCTTGTAATATGCTAGTGTAACACCATCACAACTGCTCCTCTCCAGTGTGGACACTTCTGGAGCTTGTAATATGCTAGTGTAACACCATCACAACTGCTGCTCTCCAGTGTGGACACTTCTGGAGTTGGTAATATGCTAGTGTAACACCATCACAACTGCTCCTCTCCAGTGTGGACACTTCTGGAGCTTGTAATATGCTAGTGTAACACCATCACAACTGCTGCTCTCCAGTGCGGACACTTCTGGAGCTTGTAATATGCTAGTGTAGCACCATCACAACTGCTCCTCTCCAGTGCGGACACTTCTGGAGCTTGTAATATGCTAGTGTAACACCATCACAACTGCTACGCTCCAGTGTGGACATTTCTGGAGCTTGTAATATGCTAGTGTAATACCATCACAACTGCTCCGCTCCAGTGTGGACACTTCTGGAGCTTGTAATATGCTAGTGTAACACCATCACAACTGCTCCTCTCCAGTGTGGACACTTCTGGAGCTTGTAATATGCTAGAGTAACACCATCACAACTGCTGCGCTCCAGTGTGGACACTTCTGGAGCTTGTAATATGCTAGTGTAACACCATCACAACTGCTCCGCTCCAGTGTGGACACTTCTGGAGCTTGTAATATGCTAGTGTAACACCATCACAACTGCTCCTCTCCAGTGTGGACACTTCTGGAGCTTGTAATATGCTAGTGTAACACCATCACAACTGCTCCGCTCCAGTGTGGACACTTCTGGAGCTTGTAATATGCTAGTGTAACACCATCACAACTGCTCCTCACCAGTCTGGACACTTCTGGAGCTTGTAATATGCTAGTGTAACACCATCACAACTGCTCCGCTCCAGTGTGGACACTTCTGGAGTTTGTAATATGCTAGTGTAACACCATCACAACTGCTCCTCTTCAGTGTGGACACTTCAGGAGCTTGTAATATGCTAGTGTAACACCATCACAACTGCTCCGCTCCAGTGTGGACACTTCTGGAGCTTGTAATATGCTAGTGTAACACCATCACAACTGCTCCGCTCCAGTGTGGACACTTCTGGAGCTTGTAATATGCTAGTGTAGCACCATCACAACTGCTCCGCTCCAGTGTGGACACTTCTGGAGCTTGTAATATGCTAGTGGAACACCATCACAACTGCTCCTCTCCGGTGTGGACACTTCTGGAGCTTGTAATATGCTAGTGTAGCACCATCACAACTGCTCCGCTCCAGTGTGGACACTCCTGGAGCTTGTAATATGCTAGTGTAACACCATCACAACTGCTCCGCTCCAGTGTGGACACTTCTGGAACTTGTAATATGCTAGTGTAGCACCATCACAACTGCTCCTCTCCAGTGTGGACACTTCTGGAGCTTGTAATATGCTAGTGTAACACCATCACAACTGCTCCGCTCCAGTGTGGACACTTCTGGAGCTTGTAATATGCTAGTGTAACACCATCACAACTGCTCCGCTCAAGTGTGGACACTTCTGGAACTTGTAATATGCTAGTGTAACACCATCACAACTGCTCCGCTCCAGTGTGGACAAATCTGGAGCTTGTAATATGCTAGTGTAACACCATCACAACTGCTCCGCTCCAGTGTGGACACTTCTGGAGCTTGTAATATGCTAGTGTAACACCATCACAACTGCTCCGCTCCAGTGTGGACACTTCTGGAGCTTGTAATATAATAGTGTAACACCAACACAACTGCTCCTCTCCAGTGTGGACACTTCTGGAGCTTGTAATATGCTAGTGTAACACCATCACAACTGCTCCGCTCCAGTGTGGACACTTCTGGAGCTTGTAATATGCTAGTGTAGCACCATCACAACTGCTCCGCTCCAGTGTGGACACTTCTGGAGCTTGTAATATGCTAGTGGAACACCATCACAACTGCTCCTCTCCAGTGTGGACACTTCTGGAGCTTGTAATATGCTAGTGTAGCACCATCACAACTGCACCGCTCCAGTGTGGACACTCCTGGAGCTTGTAATATGCTAGTGTAACACCATCACAACTGCTCCGCTCCAGTGTGGACACTTCTGGAGCTTGTAATATGCTAGTGTAACACCATCACAACTGCTTCGCTCCAGTGTGGACACTTCTGGAGCTTGTAATATGCTAGTGTAACACCATCACAACTGCTCCTCTTCAGTGTGGACACTTCTGGAGCATGTAATATGCTAGTTTAACACCATCACAACTGCTCCGCTCCAGTGTGGGCACTTCTGGAGCTTGTAATATGATAGTGTAACACCATCACAACTGCTCCTCTCCAGTGTGGACACTCCTGGAGCTTGTAATATGCTAGTGTAACACCATCACAACTGCTCCGCTCCAGTGTGGACACTTCTGGAACTTGTAATATGCTAGTGTAGCACCATCACAACTGCTCCTCTCCAGTGTGGACACTTCTGGAGCTTGTAATATGCTAGTGTAACACCATCACAACTGCTCCGCTCCAGTGTGGACACTTCTGGAGCTTGTAATATGCTAGTGTAACACCATCACAACTGCTCCGCTCAAGTGTGGACACTTCTGGAACTTGTAATATGCTAGTGTAACACCATCACAACTGCTCCGCTCCAGTGTGGACAAATCTGGAGCTTGTAATATGCTAGTGTAACACCATCACAACTGCTCCGCTCCAGTGTGGACACTTCTGGAGCTTGTAATATGCTAGTGTAACACCATCACAACTGCTCCGCTCCAGTGTGGACACTTCTGGAGCTTGTAATATAATAGTGTAACACCAACACAACTGCTCCTCTCCAGTGTGGACAGTTCTGGAGCTTGTAATATGCTAGTGTAACACCATCACAACTGCTCCGCTCCAGTGTGGACACTTCTGGAGCTTGTGATATGCTAGTGTAGCACCATCACAACTGCTCCGCTCCAGTGTGGACACTTCTGGAGCTTGTAATATGCTAGTGGAACACTATCACAACTGCTCCTCTCCAGTGTGGACACTTCTGGAGCTTGTAATATGCTAGTGTAGCACCATCACAATTGCTCCGCTCCAGTGTGGACACTTCTGGAGCTTGTAATATGCTAGCGTAACACCATCACAACTGCTCCTCTCCAGTGTGGACACTTCTGGAGCTTGTAATATGCTAGTGTAACACCATCACAACTGGTCCGCTCCAGAGTGGACACTTCTGGAGCTTGTAATATGCTAGTGTAACACCATCACAACTGCTCCTCTCCAGTGTGGACACTTCTGGAGCTTGTAATATGCTAGTGTAACACCATCACAACTGCTCCTCTCCAGTGTGGACACTTCTGGAGCTTGTAATATGCTAGTGTAACACCATCACAACTGCTCCTCTCCAGTGTGGACACTTCTGGAGCTTGTAATATGCTAGTGTAACACCATCACAACTGCTCCTCTCCAGTGTGGACACTTCTGGAGCTTGTAATATGCTAGTGTAACGCCATCACAACTGCTCCTCCCCAGTGTGGACACTTCTGGAGATTGTAATATGCTAGTTTAACACCATCACAACTGCTCCTCTCCAGTGTGGACACTTCTGGAGCTTGTAATATGCTAGTGTTACACCATCACAACTGCTCCTCTCCAGTGTGGACACTTCTGGAGCTTGTAATATGCTAGTGTAACACCATCACAACTGCTCCGCTCCAGAGTGGACACTTCTGGAGCTTGTAATATGCTAGTGTAGCACCATCACAACTGCTCCTCTCCAGTGTGGACACTTCTGGAGCTTGTAATATGCTAGTGTAACACCATCACAACTGCTCCGCTCCAGTGTGGACACTTCTGGAGCTTGTAATATGCTAGTGTAACACCATCACAACTGCTCCTCTCCAGTGTGGACACTTCTGGAGCTTGTAATATGCTAGTGTAACACCATCACAACTGCTGCTCTCCAGTGTGGACACTTCTGGAGTTGGTAATATGCTAGTGTAACACCATCACAACTGCTCCACTCCAGTGTGGACACTTCTGGAGCTTGTAATATGCTAGTGTAACACCATCACAACTGCTCCGCTCCAGTGTGGACACTTCTGGAGCTTGTAATATGCTAGTGTAACACCATCACAACTGCTCCTCACCAGTCTGGACACTTCTGGAGCTTGTAATATGCTAGTGTAACACCATCACAACTGCTCCGCTCCAGTGTGGACACTTCTGGAGTTTGTAATATGCTAGTGTAACACCATCACAACTGCTCCTCTTCAGTGTGGACACTTCAGGAGCTTGTAATATGCTAGTGTAACACCATCACAACTGCTCCGCTCCAGTGTGGACACTTCTGGAGCTTGTAATATGCTAGTGTAACACCATCACAACTGCTCCGCTCCAGTGTGGACACTTCTGGAGCTTGTAATATGCTAGTGTAGCACCATCACAACTGCTCCGCTCCAGTGTGGACACTTCTGGAGCTTGTAATATGCTAGTGGAACACCATCACAACTGCTCCTCTCCGGTGTGGACACTTCTGGAGCTTGTAATATGCTAGTGTAGCACCATCACAACTGCTCCGCTCCAGTGTGGACACTCCTGGAGCTTGTAATATGCTAGTGTAACACCATCACAACTGCTCCGCTCCAGTGTGGACACTTCTGGAACTTGTAATATGCTAGTGTAGCACCATCACAACTGCTCCTCTCCAGTGTGGACACTTCTGGAGCTTGTAATATGCTAGTGTAACACCATCACAACTGCTCCGCTCCAGTGTGGACACTTCTGGAGCTTGTAATATGCTAGTGTAACACCATCACAACTGCTCCGCTCAAGTGTGGACACTTCTGGAACTTGTAATATGCTAGTGTAACACCATCACAACTGCTCCGCTCCAGTGTGGACAAATCTGGAGCTTGTAATATGCTAGTGTAACACCATCACAACTGCTCCGCTCCAGTGTGGACACTTCTGGAGCTTGTAATATGCTAGTGTAACACCATCACAACTGCTCCGCTCCAGTGTGGACACTTCTGGAGCTTGTAATATAATAGTGTAACACCAACACAACTGCTCCTCTCCAGTGTGGACACTTCTGGAGCTTGTAATATGCTAGTGTAACACCATCACAACTGCTCCGCTCCAGTGTGGACACTTCTGGAGCTTGTAATATGCTAGTGTAGCACCATCACAACTGCTCCGCTCCAGTGTGGACACTTCTGGAGCTTGTAATATGCTAGTGGAACACCATCACAACTGCTCCTCTCCAGTGTGGACACTTCTGGAGCTTGTAATATGCTAGTGTAGCACCATCACAACTGCACCGCTCCAGTGTGGACACTCCTGGAGCTTGTAATATGCTAGTGTAACACCATCACAACTGCTCCGCTCCAGTGTGGACACTTCTGGAGCTTGTAATATGCTAGTGTAACACCATCACAACTGCTTCGCTCCAGTGTGGACACTTCTGGAGCTTGTAATATGCTAGTGTAACACCATCACAACTGCTCCTCTTCAGTGTGGACACTTCTGGAGCATGTAATATGCTAGTTTAACACCATCACAACTGCTCCGCTCCAGTGTGGGCACTTCTGGAGCTTGTAATATGATAGTGTAACACCATCACAACTGCTCCTCTCCAGTGTGGACACTCCTGGAGCTTGTAATATGCTAGTGTAACACCATCACAACTGCTCCGCTCCAGTGTGGACACTTCTGGAACTTGTAATATGCTAGTGTAGCACCATCACAACTGCTCCTCTCCAGTGTGGACACTTCTGGAGCTTGTAATATGCTAGTGTAACACCATCACAACTGCTCCGCTCCAGTGTGGACACTTCTGGAGCTTGTAATATGCTAGTGTAACACCATCACAACTGCTCCGCTCAAGTGTGGACACTTCTGGAACTTGTAATATGCTAGTGTAACACCATCACAACTGCTCCGCTCCAGTGTGGACAAATCTGGAGCTTGTAATATGCTAGTGTAACACCATCACAACTGCTCCGCTCCAGTGTGGACACTTCTGGAGCTTGTAATATGCTAGTGTAACACCATCACAACTGCTCCGCTCCAGTGTGGACACTTCTGGAGCTTGTAATATAATAGTGTAACACCAACACAACTGCTCCTCTCCAGTGTGGACAGTTCTGGAGCTTGTAATATGCTAGTGTAACACCATCACAACTGCTCCGCTCCAGTGTGGACACTTCTGGAGCTTGTGATATGCTAGTGTAGCACCATCACAACTGCTCCGCTCCAGTGTGGACACTTCTGGAGCTTGTAATATGCTAGTGGAACACTATCACAACTGCTCCTCTCCAGTGTGGACACTTCTGGAGCTTGTAATATGCTAGTGTAGCACCATCACAATTGCTCCGCTCCAGTGTGGACACTTCTGGAGCTTGTAATATGCTAGCGTAACACCATCACAACTGCTCCTCTCCAGTGTGGACACTTCTGGAGCTTGTAATATGCTAGTGTAACACCATCACAACTGGTCCGCTCCAGAGTGGACACTTCTGGAGCTTGTAATATGCTAGTGTAACACCATCACAACTGCTCCTCTCCAGTGTGGACACTTCTGGAGCTTGTAATATGCTAGTGTAACACCATCACAACTGCTCCTCTCCAGTGTGGACACTTCTGGAGCTTGTAATATGCTAGTGTAACACCATCACAACTGCTCCTCTCCAGTGTGGACACTTCTGGAGCTTGTAATATGCTAGTGTAACACCATCACAACTGCTCCTCTCCAGTGTGGACACTTCTGGAGCTTGTAATATGCTAGTGTAACGCCATCACAACTGCTCCTCCCCAGTGTGGACACTTCTGGAGATTGTAATATGCTAGTTTAACACCATCACAACTGCTCCTCTCCAGTGTGGACACTTCTGGAGCTTGTAATATGCTAGTGTTACACCATCACAACTGCTCCTCTCCAGTGTGGACACTTCTGGAGCTTGTAATATGCTAGTGTAACACCATCACAACTGCTCCGCTCCAGAGTGGACACTTCTGGAGCTTGTAATATGCTAGTGTAGCACCATCACAACTGCTCCTCTCCAGTGTGGACACTTCTGGAGCTTGTAATATGCTAGTGTAACACCATCACAACTGCTCCGCTCCAGTGTGGACACTTCTGGAGCTTGTAATATGCTAGTGTAACACCATCACAACTGCTCCTCTCCAGTGTGGACACTTCTGGAGCTTGTAATATGCTAGTGTAACACCATCACAACTGCTGCTCTCCAGTGTGGACACTTCTGGAGTTGGTAATATGCTAGTGTAACACCATCACAACTGCTCCACTCCAGTGTGGACACTTCTGGAGCTTGTAATATGCTAGTGTAACACCATCACAACTGCTCCGCCCCAGTGTGGACACTTCTGGAACTTGTAATATGCTAGTGTAACACCATCACAACTGCTCCTCTCCAGTGTGGACACTTCTGGAGCTTGTAATATGCTAGTGTAACACCACCACAACTGCTCCGCTCCAGTGTGGACACTTCTGGAGCTTGTAATATGCTAGTGTAACACCATCACAACTGCTCCGCTCCAGTGTGGACACTTCTGGAGCTTGTAATATGCTAGTGTAACACCATCACAACTGCTCCTCTCCAGTGTGGACACTTCTGGAGCTTGTAATATGCTAGTGTAGCACCATCACAACTGCTCCACTCCAGTGTGGACACTTCTGGAGCTTGTAATATGCTAGTGTAACACCATCACAACTGCTCCTCTCCAGTGTGGACACTTCTGGAGCTTGTAATATGCTAGTGTAGCACCATCACAACTGCTCCACTCCAGTGTGGACACTTCTGGAGCTTGTAATATGCTAGTGTAGCACCATCACAACTGCTCCTCTCCAGTGTGGACACTTCTGGAGCTTGTAATATGCTAGTGTAACACCATCACAACTGCTCCGCTCCAGAGTGGACACTTCTGGAGCTTGTAATATGCTAGTGTAGCACCATCACAACTGCTCCTCTCCAGTGTGGACACTTCTGGAGCTTGTAATATGCTAGTGTAACACCATCACAACTGCTCCGCTCCAGTGTGGACACTTCTGGAGCTTGTAATATGCTAGTGTAACACCATCACAACTGCTCCGCTTCAGTGTGGACACTTCTGGAGCTTGTTATATGCTAGTGTAACAACATCACAACTGCTGCTCTCCAGTGTGGACACTACTGGAGTTTGTAATATGCTAGTGTAACACCACCACAACTGCTCCGCTCCAGTGCGGACACTTCTGGAGCTTGTAATATGCTAGTGTAACACCATCACAACTGCTCCGCTCCAGTGTGGACACTTCTGGAACTTGTAATATGCTAGTGTAACACCATCACAACTGCTCCGCTCCAGTGTGGACACTTCTGGAGCTTGTAATATGCTAGTGTAACACCATCACAACTGCTCCGCTCCAGTGTGGACACTTCTGGAGCTTGTAATATAATAGTGTAACACCAACACAACTGCTCCTCTCCAGTGTGGACAGTTCTGGAGCTTGTAATATGCTAGTGTAACACCATCACAACTGCTCCGCTCCAGTGTGGACACTTCTGGAGCTTGTGATATGCTAGTGTAGCACCATCACAACTGCTCCGCTCCAGTGTGGACACTTCTGGAGCTTGTAATATGCTAGTGTAACACTATCACAACTGCTCCTCTCCAGTGTGGACACTTCTGGAGCTTGCAATATGCTAGTGTAGCACCATCACAATTGCTCCGCTCCAGTGTGGACACTTCTGGAGCTTGTAATATGCTAGCGTAACACCATCACAACTGCTCCTCTCCAGTGTGGACACTTCTGGAGCTTGTAATATGCTAGTGTAACACCATCACAACTGGTCCGCTCCAGAGTGGACACTTCTGGAGCTTGTAATATGCTAGTGTAACACCATCACAACTGCTCCTCTCCAGTGTGGACACTTCTGGAGCTTGTAATATGCTAGTGTAACACCATCACAACTGCTCCTCTCCAGTGTGGACACTTCTGGAGCTTGTAATATGCTAGTGTAACACCATCACAACTGCTCCTCTCCAGTGTGGACACTTCTGGAGCTTGTAATATGCTAGTGTAACACCATCACAACTGCTCCTCTCCAGTGTGGACACTTCTGGAGCTTGTAATATGCTAGTGTAACGCCATCACAACTGCTCCTCTCCAGTGTGGACACTTCTGGAGCTTGTAATATGCTAGTTTAACACCATCACAACTGCTCCTCTCCAGTGTGGACACTTCTGGAGCTTGTAATATGCTAGTGTTACACCATCACAACTGCTCCTCTCCAGTGTGGACACTTCTGGAGCTTGTAATATGCTAGTGTAACACCATCACAACTGCTCCGCTCCAGAGTGGACACTTCTGGAGCTTGTAATATGCTAGTGTAGCACCATCACAACTGCTCCTCTCCAGTGTGGACACTTCTGGAGCTTGTAATATGCTAGTGTAACACCATCACAACTGCTCCGCTCCAGTGTGGACACTTCTGGAGCTTGTAATATGCTAGTGTAACACCATCACAACTGCTCCGCTCCAGTGTGGACACTTCTGGAGCTTGTAATATGCTAGTGTATCACCATCACAACTGCTGCTCTCCAGTGTGGACACTTCTGGAGTTGGTAATATGCTAGTGTAACACCATCACAACTGCTCCACTCCAGTGTGGACACTTCTGGAGCTTGTAATATGCTAGTGTAACACCATCACAACTGCTCCGCCCCAGTGTGGACACTTCTGGAACTTGTAATATGCTAGTGTAACACCATCACAACTGCTCCTCTCCAGTGTGGACACTTCTGGAGCTTGTAATATGCTAGTGTAACACCACCACAACTGCTCCGCTCCAGTGTGGACACTTCTGGAGCTTGTAATATGCTAGTGTAACACCATCACAACTGCTCCGCTCCAGTGTGGACACTTCTGGAGCTTGTAATATGCTAGTGTAACACCATCACAACTGCTCCTCTCCAGTGTGGACACTTCTGGAGCTTGTAATATGCTAGTGTAGCACCATCACAACTGCTCCACTCCAGTGTGGACACTTCTGGAGCTTGTAATATGCTAGTGTAACACCATCACAACTGCTCCTCTCCAGTGTGGACACTTCTGGAGCTTGTAATATGCTAGTGTAGCACCATCACAACTGCTCCACTCCAGTGTGGACACTTCTGGAGCTTGTAATATGCTAGTGTAGCACCATCACAACTGCTCCTCTCCAGTGTGGACACTTCTGGAGCTTGTAATATGCTAGTGTAACACCATCACAACTGCTCCGCTCCAGAGTGGACACTTCTGGAGCTTGTAATATGCTAGTGTAGCACCATCACAACTGCTCCTCTCCAGTGTGGACACTTCTGGAGCTTGTAATATGCTAGTGTAACACCATCACAACTGCTCCGCTCCAGTGTGGACACTTCTGGAGCTTGTAATATGCTAGTGTAACACCATCACAACTGCTCCGCTCCAGTGTGGACACTTCTGGAGCTTGTAATATGCTAGTGTAACAACATCACAACTGCTGCTCTCCAGTGTGGACACTTCTGGAGTTTGTAATATGCTAGTGTAACACCACCACAACTGCTCCGCTCCAGTGCGGACACTTCTGGAGCTTGTAATATGCTAGTGTAACACCATCACAACTGCTCCGCTCCAGTGTGGACACTTCTGGAACTTGTAATATGCTAGTGTAACACCATCACAACTGCTCCTCTCCAGTGTGGACACTTCTGGAGCTTGTAATATGCTAGTGTAACACCACCACAACTGCTCCGCTCCAGTGTGGACACTTCTGGAGCTTGTAATATGCTAGTGTAACACCATCACAACTGCTCCGCTCCAGTGTGGACACTTCTGGAGCTTGTAATATGCTAGTGTAACACCATCACAACTGCTCCTCTCCAGTGTGGACACTTCTGGAGCTTGTAATATGCTAGTGTAGCACCATCACAACTGCTCCACTCCAGTGTGGACACTTCTGGAGCTTGTAATATGCTAGTGTAACACCATCACAACTGCTCCTCTCCAGTGTGGACACTTCTGGAGCTTATAATATGCTAGTGTAGCACCATCACAACTGCTCCACTCCAGTGTGGACACTTCTGGAGCTTGTAATATGCTAGTGTAACACCATCACAACTGCTCCGCTCCAGTGTGGACACTTCTGAAGCTTGTAATATGCTAGTGTAACACCATCACTGATGAGCAAGCTTGGTGTTGCTAGGCAAAACCCAACTCAATATACGACACAAACCAAGAACAATTGGTGAGTTTCAATTTTCTGGCCGCGGAAACCAATATACAATATTTTTGGAAGACTTTATAGGGAGGTGAAAGGCTGCTTGAGCTATTAGTTTTTGCAGGAAAGAAGCGCAGGTGCGGTTCATAAGAAGGGTGGTAAAGCGCAGTTTGCTACTGCTGTGGGGTCCCGACACGGACACCAAAAGCCCGCTGTTGAACCGGCTTGGTGTTCCTAGGTGAAACCCCTCACAAGACACGGCATGAACCTAGAGCAATTGCTGAGATGTAATTCACTGTCCGTGAAAGCATATACATCATCTATTAGGAAGCCTTTACAGAGGCTGCTTGAGTTTAAGATTTCGTAGTAAAGAAGTGCAGTTGCGCTTCATGAGAAAGGTAGTAGTCACTAACACCGAGAGCCCACTGATGAGCCAGCTTGGTGTCCTAGGAGAAACCCCTCACAAGGCACAGCATAAACCTTGGAAAATTGCTGAGTTTTAATTCACTGGCCGTGGATGCTGATATACTGAGTCCGGAGTTTCATTCTTGAGAGTGCGAAATTCGTCAAGCCATCACCAAAATATCTTACGCCGATAGAGTGAACAGCGAGAAGTTCTGAACGCACTTTAGTCACCAGAACGCATGCTGTCAGTAACCTACCATAGCCAGAAGCAAGTATTTTTATTGTTATGAAATCAGCGGTACTGAAAAAGGGATTATTATTATTTTGAGAAACGTTGTCACCGATATGACATGCATCAGGATATTATAAAGCATCCCGAGGTTAAGCAGAAGGAGAATCATGTAACGAAGGAGTAGAAACGTCACAACGTTTAAGTCAGAAGCATGAAAAACTTAAATGAGCTAATTATTACTACAGAAGCATTTTGATAGACTGGTAAGGATGATAAAAGTGAAGAAGAATGTATTAAGAATATTTAAATATTATATGATATCTAATGTCAGTAATGTCAAGTGTCAAGTATATGGTAATTCATGTCACCAAGCAGTATGGTTAAGAAATTATAGAGGGCTCTGTAGGCCGAGAGAGAGGCAATATGGAAGGTTATTAGAAGCTTGGAACTCACTTCTTGTCCATGGATACGTCAACTTCATTTCTTATTATGGGTGTGTTTCGACAAAAATTCAGAGAAATCGAAGCACAGTGCGGAACGGACGGATATTCCGTGGTACGGAAAAATACGTGGATGGGCGTCAAATACGCAATTTCGCGGGTGCGAGATAAAATATATACCGCTGTTTGAACGTAGTGAAACCATGCACCTTAATAGTGGCACGCTTAAAGGCGAACAAGAAAATGTTATGCAGGCACGTTGTTCATTGCACATCACTCAAACGAGCCCGTGTATTCGAGAAGCACATCCTAAGCATATGCGATTTTCTATTGTTCCGAGAGGTAGATCACCTGTTGTCGTTTCGAGGTAAACAAATGA
The DNA here is from genome assembly GCA_946902985.2 of Meconema thalassinum. Lineage (NCBI taxonomy): Eukaryota > Metazoa > Arthropoda > Insecta > Orthoptera > Tettigoniidae > Meconema > Meconema thalassinum. Next base: position 1,519,351,449 of record OX336389.2, on the reverse strand, counting down.
AGAGCGAAGAGTGAGTGAACTCCAACACTGGGGCAAGGTCAGACAACACAAGTGTGACCATATTTGGCACAGCGGCCAGACGCGTGAGTACACGCCAGCAAGGAAACTTACGATTGAATTTCTTACGTAAAGGTGTTGCTGTACGCAAGTCATTTTAACGATTAATGAACAGTTATAATTGGCAGTATATCTGCATCACAAACTTTGAATCTGTGCATTTATAGCAGCAATGACTGACAATTTCACAACGGTTATCAGTAACGTTAACTGCTACCGTAATATGATGAACTCGCTAAAGAATTTTCGTGAAAACGGACATTTTACGTCCAAGAAACGTGTGCTGTAGTAGCGAAGTACTACTATAATTTTTATAGACATGTTGAAAGGAAGCTTGTAGTTTAACGTGACCGTTAATCTCTAGATCATGAGACACGGGACCCCCATTTTACGTGGAATCTGAACCACAGTACATGGCATTTCATTTCGAAAATCTCACATGCATTGACCGGGAATCGAACCCGGCCCACCTTGGCGAGAGGCATACAGCATGACCGCTGAGCCACCATGATAGACATGTTAACCCACAGACAGTGCATTTGATTTCTAACTACTGTTATAATTAATTTTTATAAACACTGAATGTCATGTAGTTTTTATGGCTAAAGATGGCAGTTGGCAGTCAATGTGAAAGGTCGTATTTTTCCCGAGCTCTCAGGTGTGCTGAAATGGGTTGTTCTCTGGAGTGTTATCGGGCGAGGATCGGGCTGTGGTATGCGAAGGGTAGTCGGGATTTCCGGTGTTTGTGTGTGCGTACGTGACCTAGTAACTTGTGGTTTATAGCCCTAGTGATAGCTGCGTTGTTAGTTATTGGTGGAGTGGAAGTGAATCCAGGCCCTGTTACTCCAAATGTGAATCAGTCAAATGATCCAGTGGCAGCATTAAAGAGTTCGACGTGCAGTAGAACATTGAAGAACGGTGTTCAGTGTGGTCTATGTGAGAAATGGTTTCACTATGGATGTATTAAGGTCAAGAAGGAGGATTGTGATGTCGGGAATTGGTTTTGTAAAGTATGTGATACGCCGGACTGTTTGAGGGTGCAAACAAAGCAAGGGATCAAATAATACAGGAACTTAGAACAAAGCTTCGTGAATCAGAGGAAACGGTGAAGGATGTGACTGAACGGCTTTCTACTGGGATCAGTGTGGAAGAGGGCGTACAGGAGCAAACTGAGGATGACGTTATCATAATGGGTGATTTTATGATACGATGGAGTGCGAATATCCCGAGGAAATCAGGTGCGAAAGTGCAGTGTTATCCGGGGATTAAGATTGACCAGCTTGCCCAACAAGTGGAAGAAGCAAATGTAGAGGACTGTGACAAAGTTAAAGTGTTGTTGCTCCATGTTGGGACGAACGATTTGAAGAAGAGGGCTACAGCTGATTACATCATGGGGGAGCTCTACGAACTAGGCAGAAAAGCTAAAAGCAAGTTTAGAAATGCAAAAATTATAATGAGTGGCATTGTTCGGCGGGGAGATGTTCCGTCAAGGCGAGTTAAGACTGTAAATGACCGCATGGACCGGGTTTGTGCACAACTGGGTTTAGTGTACGTAGATGCTGACTGCTGGATTGGTGGCCGTGACTTCGCCCGAGACGGGCTGCATTTAAATCGTCGGGGTGCTTTCAACCTAGGGAGCCTACATGACAGGGTCATCGGTTCGTGCCGGCCATTGTGAGGAGGAGGAGGTCCAGAGGTTGCCAGCTGACGGGAACAGAAGGAGCTACTTCGGGATATTTGCTGCGGAGGTAAGACTCTAAGATTACTGCAGTTTAATTGTCAGAGTTTAGGAAATAAATTAATTGAATTTTGGAATCTTGTAGAGACGTATTCTCCGGACATTGTCATTGCTACTGAATCTTGGTTATATGAGGATATAAAGAGTAATGAAATAATTCATGGGACCTACGAAATGTACAGAAGGGATCGGGGGAAGCGAGGTGGTGGGCTATTTATTTGTGTGCGCAAAAATATAGCTTGTTTCTTAAAGTGGGCTGATACGGATTATAAAATGTTATGTGTAAAAATTTCGGATAAAGGGAATAAATTCCCTCTTCAGGTGATAGGGGCGTATTGTGCCCATTTCAACAATGAAATATGCAAATCACAGTTTGCCAGCAATGCTCAATCGGGAGTATCGGGGTTCATGGTTTGTTCTCCCACTCTGTGACTTACACACTTTGGATTAAGCAGAGGATACACTTCCAAAAAATAAACAAAAATCAAATCCTACTATCAAAACATTTAATTATCCAAAATATGGCGCTACAAAAATTAAACAAATAAAAATACTGACACTCCACTTCACACTTGTCCAAAGTTGAACAAGGAATTCATATTAAACAATTACAAAATCATAATGACTGGTTTTCCAAAAACTAACAAAACTTCTACTAAGTTTCACTCCCATATGGTGTCAATTTAAATTCTTTAAAATAACGAGCTCCAAATGGCTCGGTAAATTTTACATCCACTGTGTTATCAATTTAATACACATCAATTACTATTTACATGAGTATATCTTTTTTTATCATAATTATCAAAGTATGGCTAATCATCAATTAATTTTGGGCTTTCACAATGCTCATATGTTACCATCCCTCTCTCTCTCAAGCTACCAACTCACTACCGTGATTGGGAAAAATTTGCGTATTCCCGAGCTATAGAAACTACTGAGCAAGTCAAACTTAAGATTACTCCCGGAATTTTAATGTCTCCATAAAAACTCGTGAATCACTGAATCATAGAATAATAAAGTTAGGGATTTATCATTTTTGTCTTAAAAGACCATTATACCTTAAGAAAGCAACGATCTGAACTCTGCAAGCGATAATAATGGATATAGAGGGACCTCGGTTCAAAGACCGGGTCGTTAAAACAATCTTAAACACTTCTGTGTATTATGACTCAGACAGTCCATTCCTAACCTACCGCACTACCAGAGGGTAAGGGTCTATCTTAACTACTTGGCTTGATTTATTGCAGGGAGAGAAGAGAGCCCACAGTATCGCTTTACAAGGGACTGGCTTACTTCAGCTTTACACACAGCTGTTTCAATTGCAATTCCCTGAATGACAAGGCTTCTGATACAAAATCATAAAACAACATATTTAGGTTCAACAGACCTTATTCTCTTAGCTTCGGTATATTATAATTATGAAGTGTCCACATTAGCGGGTAAGAAAAATTCAATAATACAACCAATATTTAAGGGGCTTCAACACGGACGAATCTGAGTTCGATCCTTTCAAATGCCTCGGGAGCAGTATCCCAATTTTGAGGACTTATAACATTAGCGAATTAGGGTAGGCCTCGCCTATTACCAGCGCTCATAATACAACATAAATGGCACCCTTTTTAACATACAACACACAATGCCTCTTGATCACTATCCCAACTTTGAGGGCTTATAACAGTTCATTTACCACGACTAACTGTCACTCATAATTACTTTTACCGAGCATTTCAACGCATTCCTAGCGTGACAAATTACTTCAATACGCGACATGGCGCTCATACATTAACTAGCCAAGTTGCCTTCAAAGAACAAAATAAATTCAAAATCAACGTTTGATCTACATCTCACAATATATATTACTCTCCCTCCCTTTACAATAATCATTTTTATCATAAAGAACATGTATTCCCAACATGTATTAATTCATCTAAAGGAGCTCTAAAGCTACCACTTTTCATATAAAATTCATCACAATATTCATTCATATAATAATAATTATTATTATTACGCTTGCTTTCTCATATTTATATCATTTACCATTTACACTGATATTTTACTGAATATATTCCACAAGGGATTCATTTATATTTCACATATTTATTATATTTCTCTCAAATTAATCGTTCAGATCGCGCAATCTTTATTTCACCTGTTATTAAACATCCCCACTCTTACTCAGGAGGATTATACGCAAATTCTCCCAAACACATAGCATAATGAAATAGTTACTCACATGACTGTACGGTCAGCGACCGAATTCTCCAGCGATGGAACATTTTCGCCCACCAACTTCTTCTTAAGCCATTTTCATGGTTACATTTACACTCAATAACACTTTCTTAACAGCACATAAAATATATACCCTAATCACTTTGAATATAATGAATACCATTTTGTATTCGTTTTCACTTAACACAATACAATTTCACTAAAAATATTACACTCAAAAAATTTCACTATATATACATTACATAAATTTTTTATCACTCTGGCGTTAATTATTCGCCTTACACACGTGATTTCTTTTCCTCTCCCGTTTCCAAGGGTTGCACTATAGCACGTCGGCTTCCTAATCGGACGAGATGATGGAAAGTCTCGATCGAACTAAACCTCACTGGAACGGCGGATCTTCTAATTCTGGGTTTTACTATCGGCTTCTATAACTTTACTGCACGATGTCGTATCTTGCTAGACGCTAACTTGTTCGCCTAAATAAAGGTCTGTCCTTGATGTATTATTATTCCGATCGCTCGAACTGTTTATCGGTGACCTAGTAACTTCCTTGCATTTCTGTTACTTTGGTTCGTGGCTTATTGGAGTATTCCCCCAATGTTTAACTGTTCATTTGACTACCTAGACAAAGCCTGGAATTACAATTCCTAATTTTTATCGTCCTGCGCTCTAGTCGCCTTGATTTCAGGAACACTAGGCGTTACTATTTCGTTCTACCCTGATCTGGTTCCTTAACGTAGATGGACCTGTCTCTTTCACTTTCCTTGGGTACTTCGAAACCTTATGATACGTCGGTTCTTTAACTGAACTATTATATTCGAGTACCTATCGCCGGTTATTTCTTAAGTCCACAGCCTAAACTCTGACTGTACTGGTGAACTTTAACGATGATTGTTCCTGCGTACAGCGTCTAAGCGCTCACTAAAATAACTTGTTGTACTTTGCGACACAATATTACGCTCTCTGGCGTCTTTTATAACTGAATGTACTTTGATGCAGCACTCCTGCACTAGGAGTTTACTTGTAGCTTGTTTTGTAGTTGATGATCCATCGTGCAGCGCCTCTGTGCTCACGGAACTGAATTGTTGTGACACAGCGACGCCCCTCGGGCTGTCGGAAAACTGCATTAACGATGATAGTGACACAGTGTCACGCCCGTAGGCAGACAATAACTGCATTTGCTGTGATGCAGCACCTCCGTACGAGGTCTGTTGTAAACTGCATGCTCTTCCTGGCAACTCCAGGGTTTATATCCAAATCGGCGGCAAAAAGATCAAATCCGCGTCTTCTCCAGCACTAACTTCTGAAGTAATTGCCGTATAATTATGAAAAATATATCTCTGGAAAGCTCTTGTTTTAAACGTAAACTGGTTTCTTTGATCATGAAAATCGATCACACAATTCCAAGATATTAAATAATTTGGCTCCTCAGATATATGCGTGGTGAGGTTTATTTTTCCATCTCTCCCAACTCTGGGCTCGGGGAATTTCTAACTACGTCATGCCACATCTGCAGTTCTTTCCTGTGCAAATATTATAATCTCTTTCCCCACACAAAAATCTCTTTTCCAGAATGATCAACAATGGTGTGTTTCTTTCATTAATTAAATGCTTGCAAATGGCTTAATTCTAATTATTTCTCTCCTTGCGCCATTGCAAGGTTGCCATTTCTAGCTGAGTAAGGTCTATTTCCGAAACACATTCTCTCTTACTCGTCGTGGAAAGTTTTTCTCGTTCTATTAATAATCATGCGTCAAGCATTATCTCACGTCCGCATAACTCGTGGTCACCCATTCTTGCGCCACTTTATAACAGCCCACTTCTTAAAATCTTTCCAAGTCATTCTAAAGACTGCATTATTTCCTCTCTTCTTTTGCAAATAATATATGGATTCGACGCTTGAACCAATTGCAGATGGGTTCAGTATAGAGCACCGAAAGATAACTTTTCGCTTCTCGACACACTGTATGATAAAAATTGTACGGGTAATGCTATGAAAAAGAGCATAATAATTGGCGATGATTTAAACCTCCCCAAAGTAGACTGGTCTGGTGAGTCAACTAGCTGTGGTCAAGCTCAGAGCGCTGCAAACAAATTCTTAAGGGAGGAGGGGATTTTCCCAAGTAGTTCACTTCCCAACTACAGGCAATAATACCTTATATGTTTATCTCGTAAGGCCTGTAGAGCTGTATATTAACTGTCTGAAAGTACCAGGAATTAGTAACCATTCTGGGGTTGAATTAAATATTAGATACGGTGGCATTACTAAATTAGACTCTGATGTAGCAAATAAGATCATATTCCAGTATCGCAGGGTGGATCAGGGCAAATTTCAGGGGTATTTGAATGAGCTATTTGTAGGATGGGCATCGGAGGAAATCACATTAATATCCTGTGGACTAACTTTTTGAGAATTTTAAATAGCGCTTTTGATAAATTTGTTCCATTTAAATTACTGAAACAAAACCCAGATCCTGAGTATTACACACGGGAAATCAGGAGTCTTAAACGGAAAATTAGGAAATTATACAATAAAAGACATGATAGTGACAAGTATATGTTGAAATTTGAGTCCTTATCAGGAGAGCTCGTCTTAAAAAAGAGGGCTGCTCATAACAATTATATGAAAGGTTTACTTGGTTCGGGAGGCGATGGGTGGAAAAAAATGTATAGTTATATTAGGAGAAGAAAGGGAAATTCAAATAATTTGTCGATGATAATGTCCGGTGACGGTAAATTAATTACTGAGAAGCAGGCCATTGCTAATGAATTAAATGTCTTTTATAGTAGTGTGTTCAATAAATCCAATAGCTGTGTGTTGGACCTTAACGGTGAATCAGGGGCTCCCCTTCTCCAAATAAACCAGTCAGCAATTGTAAAGCTGATACAAAAATAACGTTACAAAATATCGAAGGGTCCTGATAATATTGATAGTGAAGTACTTAAACTAGGAGGTAGGGTCGTGGCACGATACTTAGAGGTGATGATTAATGTGTCCATAAACAATGCGCAAATCCCGGATGACTGGAAAAGGGCTACGGTAGTCCCAATATTTAAGGGAGGGAGCAGACTTGAATTGGGCAACTACAGGCAGGTTAGTCTTACGTCCAACGTTTGTAAACAGATGGACAATCTCTTTTGCCACTACTTGAGGGAACAGTGGGAAACATTATCATTGTTTAATGATAGGCAACATGGATTTCGGAAAGGTTACTCATGCGACAGTCAGATGCTATCACTTTTTCAAGATATTAGCGAATCGTTAGACGATGGAGTTTCAGTCGACGCCGTAGTTATAGATTTTGCGATGGCATTTGATGTCGTGCCGCATGACATGCTACTCCATAAATTAGCTTCGACGAAGATTGATAGAAGAGTAATTTTATGGATCCAAGAATTTTTGACGAGTCGTTCCCAGAAAGTGAAAGTTGTTGACCGATTCTCGGATGAAATTACCTTAACGTCGGGTATCCCTCTGGGCAGCGTAATCAGAACTTTGTTATTTTTAACGTTTATAAATGATTTACCAAATGGGATTCACAGGGACTGCCGATTGTTTGCGGATGAATGTGTAATATATCGAAAAATACATGACTCACAAGACAATGCAGTACTTCAAAATGACCTGAACCTGGTCTATAAGTGGGCGATTGAAAATAAAATGAAAATAAACACAAGAAAATATAGTCTAATAAAATAGGGAAAGTGCGAAGGCAAGATTTTCAATATAACATTGGTTCGGAAATAGTCGTAGAAGAAGATTCTTGCTAATATTTGGGTGTTCACTTAAGAAATGATATGAAATGGAGTAGTCATATAGGATGTGTAGTTTCTGGTATGTCTACCCTTTATTATTCCCGTTTTCTAACGGGGTTTGGGATGAGATGCGATGGAAGTCTTTGTGGCGATGGTTTTTACGGCCGGATGCCCTTCCTGACGCCAACCTCATGAGAGGAGTTAATGAGAGATGAAATGAATGACGGTGAATGAAACTGGGCAAGGATGTGGAAGGAAGCGGCCGTGGCCTGTCAGAAGGTACCGTCCCAGCATTTGCCTGGTGTTGAAAATGGGAAACCACGGAAAACCATTTCAAGGACGGCCGACGGGGGGGGGGGAGTCTCGAACCCACGCGTCTACCGAGTCAGCAGAGAGCTTGGCCCCATGACCTAATGCTGCGCTTTAGCCAGCGTAGCCAATACTGTCGGTTAGGATGTGTAGTTTCTAAAGCTTACAAATCCCTGCACTTTGTAATGCGGGTATTAAAAGGAAGTAGTACATCTGCTAAAGAATTAGGATATTTGTCACTTGTAAGACCTATTCTTGAATACGCCTCGGCGGTTTGGGATCCATATCAAGCAGGGCTCATAAATGAGTTGGAAATGGTACAAAGAAAGGCCGCTAGATTTGTGCTCAGTGACTTTAATCCGAGGAGCAGTGTGACCCGTATGATAAAGAAACTTGGGTGGGAATCACTTGAGGCTAGGAGGATGAAATCTAGACTCTGCGCTATGTACAACACGTATACAAATCAACCAGCATGGGGTGAGTTTAGCAAACGTATGGAAAAGCCTACTTACATGGGTAGGAGCTATCATCCTTTCAAAGTTAAGGGCCAACCACAGCGAAAAAATTATGGTAAATATTCTTTCGTAAACCGTGCCATTGATAATAGGAACTCTCTACCTGCCGCAGTCTTAGAGCATTTTCCCAAACATATAGGTGTGTTTAAGAAATGACTGACTATTTCTGTTAATACTCCAGTTTAATTGTTAGTGAATTGTTATGTACAATTATTTATTTGTTATGTATATCCAATTTGCCACCGTGGGACACACCCCCAATTGCAAATAAACGAATGAATGAATTAATTTTGATAGAGCGCTAGAAAGAACTCAGTAAAATTCTGCGAAAAAGGCAGGACTTTATGGTCATTTTATAGACATGCCAAGTCAAGCAGAAATATGCTATAATTCGAGGAAGAACGCTAGTTAATTTGCGAGCTCCGCAATTCGATGAAGTCGAACCCTGTACCTTCTACCAGTCTCATGGTATTTCGCAACATAATTCATATTCTACCTGGGGGCAGAGAAATCAGCAAATATTCAACTATGATTGAATCCTACATTAAGTGATATATCAGTTCGAAAATACTTGAACAATTCTGCAAAGTATTATAAGACAATTACCATTATATTCTGCGAATACGAAGCAACAATACGGCGTATTTGTACGAGTGAAAGACATTATAAAATATTCTCCAACAGCACTATCAGTTGGTATATATTGTGCCCGATTAACGAGGATTCCGGGGAGCCATCGACCTCAAATGACCCTTCCGAAACCCCCCATCTCCCAGGAGGACATATAGGTCAGGAAGGAATGCATTCTTGGACTGGGAAAGCACTCAAGAAACAGTACTAGGGGGTGTCGGGTGTAATGAGAGGAAAAACTACCAGTCCAGAGGATTACAAACTCAACAAATACAATAAAGAGGCAAGGATTACATTTAAATCACACTCAGTTTATTCAAAAAAGTGGCAGACCCCTAACTATTTCTGAGAGGTAAAAACGGCGAGTCCGTGCTAACAATATTCATAATAATGCATGTCGTCTCCGTGCGATAATCCTAACAAATTAAGCCTCTCCGAGTCCTACGCAAAAATGGAAAAAAACAAGAATGCAATCTAAGAGAATGACACGTAGATTTTCCCTATCCAATTACTTCGGAGATTCAATATTAGTAATGGTACAAGAATGATTCTACAGCAAGGTGAGTTATTTACTTGTTTACAATGCAAGATATTAGTTACATTTAAAGCACAATAAGTTTAAGGCTACGCTATGATGGTGTCATCTCCAACATTTAACGTTAAAATCATTTAATCCAATGCTTATCGTACGTTAATAATAATAGCAACGATGTAAACGAGAAGCGTTTCATCCAAAATTTATTTCCAAGCTAAAGCTATGCACATTCTGATCCTAACACAAAGTATGAAAAATCTAGCCTAATTACAACACATCGTATAGCATGTAAACACTCTTAAATTATGTGCGCAATGGGCGCCACTGCAGTTACCTTCCTACCCCGCAAATCCACTGTTTGTGAACTTGGGTCATGTTTTTGTTGGGAGAGAAATGTTACGTCGGCGATAGCATCAGTAAAACACGTCTAACATCGCATTATCAGTTAGTTACCGCGTTTTGACACGTAACTACTGACTGTCGTCGCTGAATAGGGGAAGCTATATTTGTATTTAAAAAGTCGAAGAAGCAAATCTAAGCTGTGGTCATCAAGATTCATTTAAGTTTATAGGTTTGGATAAATTTTATTAGAGTTCCTAGCTTTTGGTTTATACTCGGTTTTAGGTGAAAATCCTGACATTTGATTATTGCGTTTATATTTATCAGATTAGTTGAGTCCTATCAGTTCCATTGTTTTTATGAACATGTTAAACTCGTGTAAGGTAAACAATTGGTGTACCAAACATCCAATACAAACACATATTTCGAAGAAAAATCAATTTCACAACCTCAAATCACACATCTGTGTGCTGATCAATACCACTGATCCATTGATCATCCGCTGTAATGACGCGACAAAAGTCGTACACGTTACCAGCCCATAGAGTACTAAAACTTGTAATTGTATCCAAGGGTAATCATATCCTACCGCTGTAATGCGTTTTAACATAACATAATTCTGTTTAAATCTATACAATCCAAGCTTGAGGATAAGGTTTAATAGTGCTGTCACGACAGCTGTATACTCTGAATTTATATAAAGGTGATTCATTTACTTATATATCAGACGTCTAATGTCTGGAAATCTAGTATTATAAACCAGGGTCGTTTGATTACAGTCCTATAAAATGACCCGTTCATTCGAACCCAAGATAGCTTGCTCAGCTCATCTTATAATGTTACAATTCATAGCTGATTTGGAAGTCATCTGCTCGTCAAATTAATACAGTTATTTGCTTCACTTCTCCACACAGCATAAACGGGTTTTCAGGTAGTAATGTTCGATATTCACTGGGCCCACTGCATTGTATGTAATTTAATAAAGAAAAGAGTGGGCTGTCATCGCGTTTACAAGGTAAAAATAAACAAAATAAAGTTGTTTCATTGGCTTCATTCACGGCCAACAGCTGGTCGTTGAATTTCACTGCTCAAATAAAGTACAACTATTGATACATGACTGTGTCACAATTCCTACACGCTAAAGTGTGTTGGTTCGATGCTCTGTCGAAGTTATATAAAAACGTTATCTACAAAAACTGTTGGCAAATGCATTTATCCTCAGCAAGTGCAAATGATACGATATTTTGTGGTTACTCCACCATTAAGAGTACATGTTATCAATAAAGCCTACCTAGGAATGTGCGTCGTAAGGTCATAACTAATCTAATCCCCAAAAACAGGACCGTACATAAAAATATGTTCGGCAATCCGCCAGACTCACGTGTGCTCTTCATATTTTCTTGCATGGTTTAAGTAGCAAGTTAGGCATGTAAATGGAATGCCTGTAGTCCACGTGCTGGCTTTAGAGTGCGATCCAGCCATCGCTAAACCATTTTTAGTGAGACACAACCGTCGCTAGACCATTGGTGATGCGATCCAACCGCTTGTAGTGCGATCCAAACATCGCTAAACCATTGGTGATGCGATCCAACCATCGCTAAACCATTTGTGGTGCGATCCAACCATCGCTAAACCCCGCAATCCTATGGGGTTTGTTACTCCATCTCTACAGTTATAGTTGAATGAATAATTGGCATTTCTTCTGTACAATAGATGTGCGTTAATATTGCCATGACGCCGTGAGATTTGGTTGCACTGAATTTACTATTACGCGTCAAATAGCAATTGCACGGAATTTGCACTGGTGTAGCGGTTAGCTAGTTATAAAGGCCATTGGTTTTCCGCTCACAGAATTTGAATCTTGTAGCTTGTGCTACAGTACACACTAAAAACTGGTTTACTTTAAATGCACTCGTAAACTGTCCTTCACTGCTGCACTGTTCCATACATTTCGCTGCACTTATGATAACGTGGTTTGGCAGCGTGCTCAATGCCTGTATTAGATAGCACTTGAAATAACCGGGTGAGTTAGCCGTGGTCGTTACGGCATGACTGCTGGCAGTCGCTCACATCCGTGAGGCGAGGAGGTTCGAATCCCCCCCCGCCGGCAACCTTGAAGATGGTCTTCTGTGGTTTCCCATCTTCCTTCCAGGCTAATGCCGGGGTTGGTCCCTAACTATAGGCCACAGCCGCTACCTTCCAACTCCTCGACCTTACATTCCAACTTCCCTCCCCAACGGTATTTGTAGCTCATCCATTGGGTGTCCGTCTCGAAGCAGCTACAAAACCGGGGAGCCAAACATGTCCTCGGACACTCCCGGCACTAAAAACCATACGCTTAAAAAAAAGTACTTGAAATATCACAAATATTCAGAATTTACTATTTCTGATGGTTTTAAATGCACTCTGCAGTTGTACTGCACGCAAACGCGTATCCTTTTATATCAGATTGAGTTAAATGATACTGTTATTCCTCGATTATGTCGAGCGCGTTTTGACGTTGTTCAGGACCATGCCTGTCAAAGGTTACATGTCAAGCTATCATGCTTGCGATAGGAGAACGACTGTTTCATCAAGATGCCGGATGGACTCTCTAGTCAATAGTCAAGTGTGCGACTATGCAAATATCTATGGCATTCACTAGGGATCATTCATAATCATGTCTCTTATTTTTAATAAATCATATTCTTCTTCTGTGCATTGAAAATATTTACAACATCGGTTAAAAATCATGTTTTTTACAAAACATAAAAAATATAATACCCTCTTTCGCGGCAACTCATATAAGTCAAATGAGCGCTCAATCGGCCTCCTCCATGGATGTTGAACTCTAGATGAGCCAAAGAGGTCACATGGCAAATGTGACATCGGGTTCATATGCTCCTTCGTTAACCCTAGAACTGCGGACCGTCTTCCAGGAAGACGGTGTGTTGTTTAATCAAGTGCGACCGTCTCTCTGAAAGACGGTCTTGGAATTCAAATATAGTACTACTGTTAGCCTTCAGATGGCACTAATTTCAAATCATGCTGGTTCCCGATGCTTTTATCTTTCGTAGTGTAAGTCTTTGGCAAACAAATGACAGTATGCAAGCTATTATTTGGCTGCAGAAGTGGAAGTATTTCCATGTTGATATTGAAGTTGCATTGAGCAAAATGGCCGCCAACTATGTAGACGATTCAGAAATTGAGCACTTGGTTTTTGACGATTCGTGTGATAGTATGGACGATGACAGTGATTATTGTGTGGATTCGTATGAAAATGAAGATGGTGAAAGTAGTGGCAGTGATAACGGCGAACAGGATGTCACGCAAGTTATGGAAATCCCCATCAATGCAAGCGATGTTTATCATGTTCCGACAGACCCTGTACATATGCCTAATGTTAGCCGTGAAGGAGTAAGTGTGAACTAGACTGATATTCAACCCGAAGAAAGTGACTTTCCAGGTAAAAATGTACCGTTTATCGTTCATCATCCTGGTCCTGTGAACTTGCCTCCCCGTGATAGCGCGCTGATTATGTACTTCAAAATAGAGAAATGTCATATTTTTGTAAAAATAATTTTCTTTTTAGTAAATAACAGGAATTATTTGAAACTGGTTCTTGAATTTGTAACAAAAAACTATGAACTTTTCATTTATGATGTCTCTGACGAACATTTAAATCGTCAATATGGTTTTCTGGAGCAGAAAAGTAAATATTTTTTTATTTTTTTATTTTTTATAAAATACTTTTTATGATTAATTCAAACTGACGAGTCTGAATGATTCACCTATATCAATATAATATAGAACAGTCTTTCAGCTTTCTATTGCTGTATGATAAGTCATATTTATGAACACAGTATGCTTACAGATACCAAATTCCTTTAGTGTGTACTTTATGGGAATTTACTGCAGCATTTGACAGATAAACCTGCAGCAGTTCTAGGGTTAACGAATTAAAAATGATGAAAAGCATTTTTATTAACTCGCTCTCTCACGATGTTCAACATTTCACACATGAAGTATTTACAACACTCGTCATTCGTAGTACGTCGTTCGTCATTATTTACACTCGACCTTTGGGTCATCAACTCCGTTGACTTCTGTTCTGTTCTCTACCCCGATCCATTCTGTCTGTTATGTTTCGAAATTCTTCGCCTGACATAAGGTCTTCAGCTAGTTCAATCTGATGAACATCAGCGGCTGTGACATGTTGATTGTCTCTGGGTCTCTGTTCCCTCGATGTCGGATTTCTATCACGATCCTCTCTCCTTCTATCACGAAGTTCGCGTAAATACCTCTGGCTCTCCTCTGCTTTACCTTGCCAATCTCTATCCGCTCTGTCATGCTTGCGATCGTTGTAGTTGCTTTGTTACCTGGGGTCCCTATCTCTCTGATAGCCTCCACTGTACCTATAATCTCTTCTTGGATTATCATTATTGTTCCTACGATCATACCGGTTGTCATTGTTGTTGTTATTGATGTTGTTGCGTTGGTTTCGGTCACGATTCCAACGTGGTCGATCGATTCTCAAAGCCTGGTATCGCCTCTGTAGATACTGCTCCACTTCTCTGTTTCTGTCATACGGTGTTCCGTCTCTTCTCTGATCATTATTATTTCGGTTGCGAGCTCCTCTATTTTGCTCCCTATCTGTACGGTTAGTTGTCTGTACCATCCGATCTACAGATTTTAATTTTACCTGACGAGTTTCATTACGATGTCTTATTGGTGCAAATTGTTCGATGCTACAGTCTAATCTGTGCAAGATTTCATCACATTTGGCGAACGTGTTTGCTCCTGAAGCTATTAGTGACTTCTGAGCATCTCCTGGATACTGTCTGATGATGGTTTGTACTAGTTCTTGTACAGATACTGGTGGACGTAGACATTGAAGTTCAGAGAGCTGTTGTGCGAAATACGATGCATATTTCGTTGGTAAGATGCTAGAAAAACGTTTGCTGTACATTTCAGCTCTGATCCCCTATTTTATCTCCACGGACCAAAATGTTTTAGCAACGCTTCTTTAAAGTCTTGATAGCTCTGGAAAGAATAGCTAAATGCTTTAAACCAAGTTAGAGCAGCGCCGTCTAGCAATCTCTTCACTACTCTTAATTCTCTGTCGGGTGTTACCATCGTTTCACGCATGTAGTTTTCCAAATTATGGAGAAATTCTACAGGTGTCTGAGACCCGGTTCTAGTATATTTATGTGGGCGTTCGTCTTGACTCTTAAAGAATACAACATTCGAATGAGGTGTCTGAATCATACTCGGAGTTCTACTAAATATCGGGATGTCAAATCTGAAGGTGTTTCGCCAGTATTTGGTTGTACTTCACTCCGTGACGTTGGTGTAGCATTGGCATTCTCCTGCTCAAAATACTTCTTCCAAGCTTCGGTAGGATTCGGTTTCCTTTCCTCCTTCGGTTTTGTAGTTGTGTCAGCTACTATTTGTTCATAGTAACGCTTGAGTATCGGTTTCTCCGGTTCGTAAGTTACTAGAGTTAGCTTTTGTTTATGTTCCTCACGCAAGGCGTTCATCTGGATTTCTAATCGTTCGATCTTACCCCTGACGATGCCATCTAAGTCATGGTATTTCTCGTCCATCTCTTCTCCTAATTTATCAATAGTTTTACCCACATATTCACGTATTCTGTCGTTCGAATTCGTGGTTTCGATTGAAAGGTTGCCCATCTTCTCTTCCAAGTTAGTAATGTTCATCTTGTTTTCATTTAGGTCGCCCTTAAGAATGTCAAAATCGACTCTAAATTCGGCTGTGTTAACACGTATCTCTTCGAGCTTCCGAATATTGTCAGCCTGGTTCGTGCGGAATTCTGTTTTAACAGCCTCAATTATGACCTCTGAACTACGCCGATTTTTTTCAATCTCTGACCTAACGTCATCCATTGCTTTAGCGATATTCGTTTTGATCTGTTTCACGAAATCAGCCCTGAGATTAATCGAAGTAGCTTGAATGTCGCCCCTAACTCTGTTTATATCTGCTTGCATATCAGTAATTTCTGTTCGAAGATCTTCAACATCATTTCTGAGCTCTATGTGCAAATTGTTTATGTTAGTGTTCATGTTGTCATAATTAGTTTGCATATCAGCCCTATCATTGTTTATGCTTGCAGACATATCAGTCCTGACAATGTCACAATTGACCTGTATATCTGCACTAACATTGTTTATGCCCGCGTTTACTTTGTCTGTATTAACCTGTATTTTGGTTCTAACATTGTTTATGCTTGCGTTTACATTGTATGTATTAGCCTGCATTTCGGCTCGAATGTTTGCTCCCATGTCATTCAAGTTAGCTTGCATACCAGCTTGGTTCACCTGAACTTCATTAATGGACATGCGCAAAGTCCTCAGCAACTCTGTCGAAGTTGCGATAATGTCCAACCCTTCTTCACTTGCCATCACAATAAATTCAATTTGAGAATTAGGCGGGTAATAGTTTGGCTGAAACTTACACACTATTGTACTTCTTAAGATCAAGCTTTGGGGAAAGTCTGCACTCTTCATAAACTAAGGGATCATTGCTGTGCCTCTGTCCTAATAAAAGTTAAACACACAAACTAACAAGTACATTTACTTAACATCAGTTTTGGCTACTAGTGGAAATGTCTCTACTTATTAACTGTAATTAATGCCAACTGACCTCATGGTCCTAGCTCAATATGAGTGCCATGCAGCTACTGTCCAGCCGTACGAATACCGTTTCGTAACTCACCTGGCAGATGCTATCATACCCTAAAAAACAAACATGAGCTCTCGCCCTCTCAAATTCGAGTTTACATATTCGTTTGCCACCAACTAGACCTCAAAAAGTCGAGCCGATCACCTTGTGTTTCCACTAACTTGATCTCTCAAAATCGAGCCGATCACGTTGTAGCGCCAGTTAACAATAACTCTATATATGCCCGATTGCCGAGGATTCCGGGTGCCATCGGCCTTAAATGACCCTTCCGAAACCCCCCATCTCCCAGGAAGACATATAGGTCGGGAAGGAATGCATTCTTGGACTGGAAAAGTACTCAAGAAACTGTCCTCGGGGGGTGTCTGGTGTAATAACAGGAAAAACTACCAGTCCAGAGGAATACAAACTCAACAAATACAATAAAGAGGTAAGGTTTACATTTAAATCACACGCAGTTTATTCAAAATAGTGGCAGATCCTTAACTACTTCCGAGAGGTATAAACGGCGAGTCAGTGCTAACAATATTCATAATAATGTATGTCGTCTCTGTGCGATAATCCTAACAAATTAAGCCTCTCGAAGTCCTACGCAAAAATGGAAGAAACAAAGAATGCAATCTAAGAGAATGACACGTAGATTTTCCCTATCCAATTACTTCGGAGATTCAATAATAGTAATAGTAAAAGAATGATTCTACAGCAAGGTGAGTTATTTAATTGTTTACAATGCAAGATATTAGTTACATTTAAAGCACAATAAGTTTAAGGCTACGCTATGATGGTGTCATCTCCAACATTCAACGTTAAAATCATTTAATCTAATGCCTATCGTACGTTAATAATAATAGCAACGATGTAAACGAGAAGCGTTTCATCCAAAATTTATTTCCAAGCTAAAGCTATGCACATTCTGATCCTAACAGAAAGTATGAAAAATCTAGCCGAATCACAACACAAATGAATAACATGTAAACACTCTTAAATTATGTGCCCAATGGGCGCCACTGCAGTTACCTTCCTACCTCGCAAATCCACTGTTTGTGAACTTGGGTCATGTTTGTGTTGGGAGAGAAAAGTTACGTCGGTGATAGCATGAGTAAAACATGTCTAACATCGCATTATCAGTTAGTTACAGCGTTTAGACACGTAACTATTGACTGACATCGCTCAATAGGGGAAGCTATATTTTTATTTAAAAAGAATCGAAGAAGCAAATCTAGGTTGTGGTCATCATGGTTCATTTAAGTTTATAGGTTTGGTTAAATTTTATTAGAGTTCCTAGCTTTTGGTTTATACTCGGTTTTAGTTGAAAATCCTGACATTTGATTATTACGTTTATATTTATCAGATTAGTTGAGTCCTATCAGTTCCATTGTTTTTATGAACATGTTAAACTCGTGTAAGGTAAACAATTGGTGTACCAAACATCCAATACAAACACATATTTGGAAGAAAAATCAATTCCACAACCTCAAATCACACATCTGTGTGCTGATCAATACCACTGATCCATTGATCATCCGCTGTAATGACGTGACTAAAGTCGTACACGTTACCAGGCCATAAAGTACTAAAACTTGTACTTGCATCTAAGGGTAATCATATCCTACCGCTGTAATGCGTTTTAACATAACATAATTCTGTTTAAATCTATGCAATCCAAGCTTGAGGATAAGGTTTAATAGTGCTGTCACAACAGCTGTATACTCTGAATTTATATAAAGGTGTTTCATTTAGTTATATATCAGACGCCTAATGTCAGGAAATCTAGTATTATAAACCAGGGTCGTTTGATTACAGTCCTATAAAATGACCCGTTCTTTCGAACTCAAGATAGCTTGCTCAGCTCATCATATAATGTTACAATTCATAGCTGATTTGGCAGTCGTCTGCTTGTCAAATTAATACAGTTATTTGCTTCACTTCTCCACACTGCATAAACGGGTTTTCAGGTAGTAATGTTCGATATTCACTGGGCCCACTGCATTGTATGTAATTTAACAGAGAAAAGAGTGCGCTGTCATCCCGTTTACAAGGTCAAAAATAAACAAAATAAAGTGTGACATTGGCATCTTTCACTGCTCAAACAAAGTACAACTATTGAGACATGACTGTGTCACGATTCCTACACGCTAAAGTGTGTTGGTTCGATGCCCTGTCGAAGTTATATAAAAACATTATCTACAAAAACTCTTGGCAAATGCATTTATCCTCACCAAGTGCAAATGATACGATATTTTGTGGTTCCTCCACCATTAAGAGTACATGATATTAATAAAGCCTACCTAGGAATGTGCGTCGTAAGGTCATTACTAATCTAATCCCCAAAAACAGGATCGTACATAAAAATATGTTCGGCAATCCACCAGACTCACGTGAGCTCTTCATATTTTCTTGCATGGTTTAAGTAGCAAGTTAGGCATGTAGATGGAATACCTGTAGTCCACGACCTTGCTTTATAGTGCGATCCAGCCATCGCTAAACCACTTGTAGTGCGATACAACCGTCGCTAGACCCTTGGTGATGCGATCCAACCATCGCTAAATCATTTGTGGTGCGATCCAACCATCGCTAAACCCCGCCATCCTATGGGTTTTTTTACTCCATCTCTACAGTTATAGTTGAATGAATAATTGGCATTTCTTCTGTACAATAAATGTGCGTTTTAATGCCATGACGCCATGAGATTTGGTTGCACTGAATTTACTATTACGCCTCACATAGCAATTGCACGGAATTTGCACTGGTGTAGCGGTTAGCAAGTTATGAAGGCCATTTGTTTTCCGCTCACAGAATTTGAATCTTGTAGCTTATGCTACAGTACACACTAAAAACTGTTTTACTTTTATGCACACGTAAACTGTCCTTCACTGCTGCACTGTTCTATAAATTTCGCTGCACTTATGAAAACGTGATTTGGCAGCGTGCTCAATGCCTGTATTAGATAGCACTTGAAATAACACACATATTCAAAAGTTACTATATCTGTTGGTTTTAAATGCACTCAGCAGTTGTACTGCACGCAAACGCGTATCCTTATGTATCATCTTGAGTTAAATGATAGTGATATTCCTCGATTATGTCGAGCACGTTTTGACGTTGTTCAGGACCATGACTGTCAAAGGTTACACGTCAAGCTATCATGCTTGCGATTGCAGAACGACTGTTTCATCAAGATGCCAGATGGACTCTCTAGTCAATAGTCAAGCGTGCAACTATGCAAATATCTATGGCATTCACTAGGGATCATTCATAATCATGTCTCTTATTTTTAATAAATCATATTCTTCTTCTGTGCATTGAAAATATTTACAACATCGGTTAAAAATCATGTGTTTTACAAAACATAAAAAATATAATACCCTCTTTCGCGGCAACTCATATAAGTCAAATGCGCGCTCAATCGGCCTCCTCCATGGATGTTGAACTCTAGATGAGCCAAAGACGCCACATGGCAAATGTGACATCGGGTTCAATATATTGCCAGTATCTCAAACAGATGTCGATTTGAATTGAATTGACCGCCAGGGATTGGTTGTATCCTTGTTTGGAGGTACGCTCAAGAGAGCGCGTTCAGTCCTGTGCATTTTTATCCTACTTTTCACATTTTGCAAAAATGAGGAAAAAGTAGACTTATGAGATCGGGCAAATGTGTGTCTGTCTGTCTGTCCTTCTGTCTGTCTGTCTGTCTGGCTGTGTGTGTCCCCCCCCTATCAACTCCTATACGGCTGCAGAAAACGAAACAAAATTTGGTAGGAGTCAAGACCTATACCTGAATATCTCACGGCCCTATTTGAAAATGATGCCAGTGGTACCATCTGCTGAAATATCACATTTGAAATTTGAGCTCCATGTTGGATATCTTGGAAGGTATGAATCGGAACTATTTCTAAATTGGCACACGTATAGATAATAATATTGCAGTTTAATTTCCAGGAGGCCAGATATGGCAGTGTTGCCAAAATGATTATAAGCCTGCTGATAGGTCCAAATTTTAAATGCATATAAATTCTACACTATCAATTGGATTTCAACCAAATTTCGTATGTGTTATGTGTACATCATCAGACATGACTGAGCGTATTCTTAAGAGCCACCAGGGCTGAGAACTGTTAATAAATTATCTCAATCTGTTTTAATCCAAATACCCATATATCAGAAAGTATGCAAGCCGACAGTTTTAAACTATGCACACGTATAGTACCTGACATTCTATATTAATTTGGAGTAACTTATATACGTCAGTGCTACCAACATGATTCTAAGCGTGCTGAGAAGTCCAACTTTAAATTCATGTAACTTCTTTACTAACTAATGGATTTCATTCAAATTTGCACAACAATAGATCATATTATTTCAGATTATTTCTGACCAATACATGCATGGCATTGTTGCCAACATGATTTTACGCGCGCTGTTAGATCCAATGTTTAACTGCATGTAACGTCCATGCTATCCATTGGACTTCAACCCAATTTTGTATTCTGTACCCTAAGAAATGAATCTAAGAATATATTCAGTCACCAGGGCTGCCAACTCTAGTGCTTTATTTGGCTACATTATGCCAGGTATACAGTATTTCGAAATAATTAGAAATTTCGATATTACCAACTTAATTTCGTCATTAATCATTAGCATGAATCTTAAATTTTAAGAAAAGTAGGCTCTTTAGTTCGTCACGGAACTTCTTGTTTTCTCTTGTGTTGGCGGCTGTTACTAGTGTTGTCAGTCAGTCGTGAGCTGAGTGCTATATTGCTCTGTAGTAGTGAGTGTAGATTGAACAAGCTGGTGTTTTGTGGTGGATGGTAATTTGTAGCTGTTGTATTCACATATGGTACGGTATATTATACTGTATATATCAACACTAAATTTATAATTCCACTGCCCTATCAACAAACCTAACAGGCTATGGGCCCATTGCGAGAGGAATTATTCGAACGTGAACGAAGATTGTGAATGATTAATTGTTCCGAAAACAACTGGTGGCAGGATGGCAGACGTATCATCAGATTCGACATTGCAAATTCCGAAACTGGAGAATGAAATTATTTCGCATGTCATTTGCGAGTTCAGGCATTTATGGTTGAAAACAACTGTTGGAATGTGATTGATCCAGTATATCAAGAACCATTAAATGCCGATCAGCAAAGAATTAATAGAAAGGCACTCTCGATACCGTATCGGAGCGTGGGTGACGACTTCCTACTACATAATATTGAAGACTGTGTGCCAGCAAAGACTGGTTGGAGGATACTAGAGGAAATTCATACAACATCAATGAAATTTCATGCATTGCGATTTTTCAAGGAAATGGTCAATGTCTCCAAGACCGAAGATATGACAATGCAGGAGTACACAGCTAATATACTGTGCCCTTAATATTGGTCCCCATATTAACGTCTCAATATTTTATCCTGCTGCTTGAAATACTAGCTCAAGTTGAGGACAGAGTTGGCTACATTTCACAAGATCCAGGTAGTTGAGTCGAGACAAAGTGTCGCTATCTTATTCTGAGATAAAAAAGGATGGGCTATAATAGTAGTAGGGCTAAGCCGGTCCTGGATAGATTTCAAGGTCATCCATGGTTTCTCGTGGTCCCGTGCCCCCCCCCCCCCCAGGCGTTCCGGGGGGGGGCTTGGGGGAGGGGAGGGGGGAGGGGAGGGGAAAGGGTGGAAGGTCTGGCTTGGAAGCAGACCCAGTTGTTAGCCGACCTGTGTTGGCCAGCCAACTGACTGAGCTGGCTGGTGTGCATTGCCTATATAGCTTGTGGATGGAAGTGGGCGAGGGGACCGGTTCGGGCGACTGTCGAAGGTAGTCGAATGTGACCGAGTGTAACTTAGTAGTAGGGGGCTACTAGGAGTTCTGCCCCACCCCACCACCTCTCCCTCTGACGTCACATACTAACCCGCAATACATTCAGGGGCAAAGTCGATATCTCGCAAACCCATGGTCCGATTTTGACAAATGAGGTGTCGTTGGACTCGGGCTAACGCCCTCTTTCAAATGGACCACTCATTTTAACCCCTAAGTAAAACCTACCCCTACTATAGGGTGAAATTGTATTTTTTTTGTGAAAGTCTCTTTTCAAATGCGACATGTATAAGGTGCGCTGCTAAAATGAACTTAAACGTGGTTGCTCATATCGCGCATGCGTTTGCCTGGCTGCCGATATGGATTAATACTTTTGTTTTTGTTTTTTACGCATGCGCACTTGGGATTTTTGTAAGAGGGCGAGCTCTTTGAAAAAAATGATTGATAAGAAGGGGTTTTGGTGGTGAGGAGAGAACCAGATAGTCGCCTACTTTCCTACGAAGTTTGCCGATATCTCTCGAACGCAAGGTCGGATTTGGACGTGTGACGTGTCAAATCGCTTGTCTCGAAGCCCTATACATGTTATTAATAGGTTAAAGTTTTGAGAATGAGGGAAACAGGCTTTTTGGGGGTAAAACCATGATTTTAAACGTTTTCCGATATTTCACGAATGCCTGGTCGGATTTGGTCCTATGACGTGTCAAATGGCTTGTCTCGAAACCCTTTTTATTTTTGTAATAGGTTAAAGTTTTTGAGAATGAGGGAAACAGAATGTTTTGTTGTAAAACTGTGATTTTAGACTTTCTGTTATATCTCACAATCCAATAACGCCAGAGACGTATACGAGGGGTCGTAGGACTCGGGGTGACGCCCCTCCCCTCTCCCCCTTTCGAATATAGTATTTATGTTTAAAAAAAATGTGAAAGGGCCTAACGACACTTTTGTTGAAAACATTTCAGTTTTTAAAACTTTTCTTAAATTTGTCTAAAATGTTCATGACGAGTGGTTGTAGATAGAAAGAGACGATACCACTGGACACGTGTTTCAACGAAGCTATTACTGGCCACGGTGGTGATATACCAATACAGTATTCGCTGTTTCGATGAGACGGCGGGTCGAGGGTTCGTTTTCTGATTTTTCCTATGATGGAATTCCTAATTCCTAAACCCCCTGAAGGGGGTATTTAACGTGTAAACGATTATGAGTGACATGACAAATGATAATTCCTTGATCCGATGAAGTTGGCTTTAGATAGAACAAACAGAACTTGGTTATATGTTGCTTGAAGTGAGTATAGAAAACAAACTTGCTGGGGCAGACTGACAGGATGTGAATGTTATTTGAGCTTATTGGAATGCATTGACTTGACTTGACAACAGGGCAATGAAAAAAAAAGCACAGAGATGCTGAGGACACTTGAAGGTCAAACGATATGGCAACCATGGTGGGAGGGGGAAGCTAGGATGATGTCGCCGATCATGTTCAATGTTCAATGGATGAATTTATATTTTGCGAAGCATTGTTCGGAGAGGGTCATGTGACGACTTGTTTTAAGGGTATTTATTTTTTCGATGTTTTCTATGGTGGACTCATTGATTGGAATAATCCAAAACTGCTAGGGCATGGCCTTGAGATTTTATAAACCGATAATGGGATTTTGACATACAAGATCCACTCAGAACTTGACATGATGTCATTCTTTTTATGGCTTATGAATTTCCTCAAAAAAGACCCAAAACAACAAGATCATGGACTTTTGCTTTTCTTAATATATTGCAAACCCATAATGTAAGATGTTTACTGTGAGTGACGAAATCTAGCTAGGTAAAGAAAGAATTATTGTAGGATATATGTATGGTGACTGACACGTCTTTGACCATTGGAACTTGTTTTCAGATCTGACTGTAGTACATAGGGAGTATAGGTTGTAGGCATGGATTGACAAACGGTGCACACAAAATTCAATTTATCGATTCAAGAATTAAGAGTAGACTATCATTAATTAATTGGTTAAAGAGTGTAGCTAAAAATAAAAAAATTGTGACTACATTAAACTAAACTGAACCAAGTCGAATCAAACCCAACTGAACCAAACCAAGCCTAAAGCAAACCAAATCTAATCAAGAACAAGCCAAGAGCTTAAGTGTAAAACTTGTGGGGGAATGCAGTCATTGGCAATGTCCAAAGGAAGGGATAACGCTCTACCTCTAGAGGGCAAGGTAAAGCTAGCGCATGGTGCTAATGCATATTCCCAAGTACATGAACCACACACACACAACTATCCTATGCTGTTTTTATGAGTTAACTGTTAAAACTTACTCAGTGGTTACTGAGCAAGATGGTCGCTACACACAACAAGCTTTAAATACTTGAGGCTAATAATCTATACACACACACACACACACACACACACACGCTTGTTCTAAACTAAACTGTCTTGCTGGCAGTGCTCACACAGTAGGCAAATGACAGAAATGCTTGGCTAACAGAAATACAATCATTTTCGTTTGTCTAATGTTACCAGCTAACCATTACATGCTATAGTGGTGAGCACATGTGCCTCTTGCACTGGAGATCGTAACTCGATTTCTAGCTCTAAGGCCTAGAATGAATCAAACTAAGAAAGAAGGGTATGGTAACGCAGTGGTTAAACTGTTAGCCTTTCACTAAGGTAGACTAGGGTTTGATTTTAGGTTAATATACATGTCATAAACAAACAAACAAAAAAGCAGAGATAATGTTTAAAAATGATTACACTTGTCTCTTTTCAAATTATTACTTAGATTGCAAATACAAAGGTGGACTGGGTTTGATATACAGTTAATGCTGCCTATCGCATACTAGCCTGTAAGAAAGCCAAACAAGCAAAAGGAGTAGGTAGAGCAGTGGTAAAATCGCTATGTGTAGAGAACTACCTAACGGTTTTATGAACTGGCAATGGTATGTCGCATAAACAGCGCAGGATACAATCCAGCAACCATAATTTTTATCTTGTGGAGCAGAGAAAACATATATAGAGAGAGAGACATAGAAAGCTTGTATACGTATGGGTAGCATTGATTGTTTGACCAGAGAAAATACGATGAGGTAGGGTGGGGAGAGGGAGAATTAACACTTATATATGAATGAATGGTAAATAGTATTTTTTTTCAATAGTATTGTTTTTCAAATGCAGTGGTAGATAGCCGTTATTTTGTAAAACATTCTTACTTGCAGTAGTAATAAGACTCTATGGTTCCGCTAACACATAGATAGACTGTATTATTGCCATGGTCAAGCACTCACATTAAGATCATTTACAAAATCATAAAATGAGAACTAAAAAATCTTGTTTTGGAAATATCGTTTTTCAACATACACAAAATAAATATATAAAAAATTTGTAAACAGCAAAATGGAAAATCCATGGTCAAGCACTCACATTAAGATCATTTACAAAATCATAAAATGAAAAATAAAAAATCTTGTTTTGGAAATATCGATCTTTTTCAACATACACAAAATAAATATATACAAAATTTGTAAACAGCAAAATGTAAAATCCATGTTTCCATATAGACAAAATTTAAAAACCTTAAACGGACATTTAAGAAAATATATGCAAATGGGAAATTGACAAATGTGTAAATATGAAAATGGAAAAATCCATGTTTCCAAATCATGAAATTGAAAAACATCAAACTGTCATTTTAAAAAAATGCAAATGGAAAATTGACAAATTGCAATGTGTGAAATGTGAAATTGAACAAATGGCTATCATTATTTAAAAAAAAAATAACATGGTGCTCTATGGTTAAGGTGTGAATCAAACCCTCTCTACTTATTTGGACCACCCGAGACTGAGTAGACTAGTTTTAGTTGTCATACCGCTTTTAAAAGTTTGTGTTAAATCTAGGAATTGAACCCAAGAGCTTGTAGGGGAGATCCAAGGTTATAATATGTTAAACAGATAGCCTTGAATGTAGGGTGTGGTAGCTATATAGAGATGAGACGTTTCGCTTGGGGGAGGGAGGCATGGAGATCTGCATCAAACCAGTCAAAAGACTGACGACTCAAACAACAACATGTAGAGCTCACCAAAATAATGTTGTGTAACGGTAAATGTTAGTCAACGAACAGTAATGCATTACTAAAACCCATGACACGATACCTAAGAGCTTTTCTAAAATTATTTTAAAATGCCTTTAACCCTATATTAAACACCCAGTTCACAAGACTCATAACTGCAATGTTATGGTCAAAAAAAATCTATATTTCAAAACAAACAAGTGGTTTAGTCAATGTATACTGGAAAAAGTTTTATAAACACTCAAGTCCACAAAAATAATTAAATTAGTAACTGTCAGGTTGACCGAGTGGTTATGGTGTTTGACTTAAGTTCAAATTTTCTGTACAAGAAAGCAAGGGTTCGAATCCCTTACCTGATATAACTATTGCCTCAACATGGCTTGACCATACTGTATTATTGTGTACTCGGTACACAAACCATAGATAGAGTGTATTGTTTAAGGTCACTCTCTTTGCGAACATAGTCAGAGACTGTTGATGGTTAACAATTGCATTAATAGTGGGACATAGGGATAGCAATTAAGAAAAACAGACAATACACATACACTATTTTTATTTATTTAATTTAAGTACTTGTACAATAGTTATATACAAACTACAACTCTCTTTTGTCTATAACTATCTAGTCCTTTTCGATCCACTTGCATATCAAGGGCAGATGACTTTGTAGTTCAGCCCCTTAAAACAACAACACTACTTCTTGCATAGTCTGTGATGTTGATGACTCTTAAGGCGTGGAAGATGGATACAACATAACTTTTAAAACAGGGGTTAAACGTTGCTCAACAAACAATGCACTATTTTGAGTAGCAACATCTTTCTCTTGTACTAACTTTTTAGCATTCTGATGATTTTTTTGTCAACACCATCAGTGTTTTGTCTGGAGCAATACATTGATGATCACTCACACTTAAAACCACACCATTTCTACTTTTCATATTGCCTCGACATTTTGTTGACCTCTGTTTTGAGCATTGCCAGAATATTATTCCTTTTACATTTTGTCGTCTATAGTTATAAGAGTAGCCTTTATAGAGTACACGTTGTTTACCTCGGTTAGTTGTAGTAAGTTCCAAAGTAGTAACTAACCTGTTAGTATGATTTGCACACTACAAAGGTTATCTCTGTTCTGGTAATAGAATTATTTAGCGTTGGCTTTTATATTTAATATGTACAGTTAAAAGTGATAGAAAAGTGG